>CAWUFW010006141.1:167500-767500 GCA_963921515.1 Calotriton arnoldi
GGTAAAAGCCAGTGATTTAGAGCTGCATCCTCCAAAGTATCCTTGGAGCCACAACGGTCCTTTCTCTGCCTTGGATCACAGCAGGTACAGGGTTACAATATAGCATCATGTAGTAACTGCATTTTGGGGTGTGAAGAGGCAATCCGAGCTTATACTAAAATGAAGGGTCTTGAAGTTGGGCTAGAATAAGTGGTGTTGCTGCGGGAAATAACGACTGTAGACTCTGATCTTCTGTTAGGGTGCCATAAGCCCCTGTATTTACACCTTTAAATGAGTTGCCTCTGACAGAACTCCGCGATTTTGAAAGCATGCTGCAGAGATTTTAAACCTGGCAGTGCCAGCTCCACTTTCTTTCCTACCGGATTCACTAAAATAAGAATAATATGGGAGACTTCGCTCCAGCATTTGCAGAATCTCATTTTGAATGCTTGCATTATTTACCCCATATACTCTCTCGTGTTATGATCATGAGGTTACTACTGCCTTTGAGCGCAATCTATACCCCTCAATATTTTCCTATGGAGGCATCCTGGCATTACTTTATGCTTTCAGCCCTTGATCTGATATTGCTAAAGCTGTGGTCTAATGGTAGCATTTAAGAGGATAGACTTTTCACCTGATTCTAGGAATTACCTAATATCTCGCCTGCAAATGTTCTTTCTACAGTTTTGTATCCTGAGATTGCATGCAGTCTCAAAAAAAGTATTCCCAGGAAAGCTGACCTTGACTTAACAAACATTTTCGATTGCTTCATCTACTTAGTTCTTTCAGATAAACCTCCTTTTTAGTTCGAGCCTAGCGCAACGCGCATGCGCTGCTCTATGGGGAGACTTCTTGTAAGCACTCCAAACTTTCCCGAGACCTCCGTGTGGATCTGGCAACTCCCACACATTCCATTGGCCTTTGCGTGTGGCTTTCAATAATGAAAGCACGCAATTAGCCAAAGACGGGCGCATGTCCCGCCTTTTCTCTAAACGTTCACTCCCATGGCGTTTGGGTCTCGGGAGTGAGCAGCGGCGCGCAGGGTGCCAGCTGCATTCCTGGATCATGTTTCTAATTAACACAGCGCGGTCGCTTTCACTTTCGCGGCCGCGCTTGTTTTTCTTCAGCTCGGTTTCACTACTTTTTTCTTCCGCGGGCCATGCGCTTCCTGGCTTACTTAGCGGCCCACACACACCACTCCCAGGATGCTACCCTTAATAATTAATGGCGGGCGCTTCTCACGCACAGTGCTCCCGGGAGGATGCACTTATTGATGGTGAGCGCTTCTTGTTTTTGCTATACGCGCTTTTACTTTTATTTTATTTAAGTGGGCCATGTGCTTCCCGGTTTACATGGCGGCCCGCACACACCACTCCAGGGAGGCTGGCCTTAATGATTAATTGGCGGACGCTTCTTGTTTTTGGCATACGCGCTTTCACTTTCATTTCTGTTGGCCATGTGTGTCCTGGTTTACATGGCGGCCCGCACACATCACTCCCAGGAGGCTGCCCTTAATGATTAATGGCAGGCGCTTCTTGTTTTTGCTATACGTGCTTTCACTTTTATTTCTACGGGCCATGCGCTTCCTGGTTTACATGGTGGCCCGCACAATGACCCTGGCCCCACCACCGCTGGCGGCGTCTGACTCGCAGTCGTGAGACAGACCCACCCGAATCAGGCATATGGCGTTGGTTACCCCGCCGAATCCAAGTCGTTGTGGCCCGGCCTCGCAGGGGGACCGCCTGGTGCCACGACGCGGCTCGCCTGAGAGCGTCAACCAAAGAAGTAAATGCCTGAAAGAGAGTGACACTGAGCCCGTACATTAATCTTAAGTAAACACTTGTGCTGTCACCCAGCAAATAAAGCATCAAAGTAGCAGTTTGCTTTTGAATTTCACAAAAATATGCAATGCTTGTTCCTTATTGAGGGGTGCTCCAAGGATTACAAATTTGACATGAGGATGCAAATGTTTTTCCACGCGCCCCACTGATGCTTATGAAAGCCCTGATACCGGCGTAGTTACAGATAAAATGCAGATAAACTCGTGACTCGTGTTCCTAGGCCACGCCCATCCTTACCTCAACTCCTGCTTCATTTGTTCCACCCCCCTCCCCGGCCTCTCTCCCGCCCTGCATGCCTGTCCTCCCAATCCCCAGAAATCATTGTTATGTCGGCACTGCCACCAGTTTGGCGCCTAACTTTTAAATTGCATATTTAGGTTTCCTGCTACCTACCGCAGGAGCCACCAGGGCTTGATTGAAACTGCACTCTGCTCTCGGCTCCCAAGAGACCCCAGCCCTGAAACGCGAGAGCACTCCGGCTCTCCTCCTCCACCCCAAATCCCCCCCACCCCCCCGGTCCCTCTTCCCCGGAAGACTTTGTGCTGCTCGGAGAGCACCTCAGCAGGCATGGATCACTGCTCTCTCACAAGCATGCAAACAGCCTGGGCAGGCGGCTTGTACTTACCTTGGATTGTGCTTAGAACACAGACTTGCCTGGCACCTAATTCATGTGATGGGTACCACCCCTCCCTACATGTGCACACTCTATGGCTGACCCCTTCTGTCGACTATGTGAACACAAAGTGCCTCGCATTGCACCTCTCACGCCCCCTCCCCCCACGGTTCCACTGCACCAGACCAGTGCATGCGAACAAATAAGACACGCATTCCTAACTCAGTTTCTGCCCCTCTCTCTGCGTGTCCATCTATGCACCACAACTTGGTGTCCGGCACCTCTTTACGTATCACATTTCCTCCATTCATACGCTCAAGGCGAGGCAGTACCCAATCCCACGTTTCTGTGGGTGCACTCTCGGTGCCTGGCACCCTTCCAAAAGCAGCTTGAAGCATTTATGGGCTGCATCCCACCCCCCCATCCCTCCATGTGACCATTCAGTGCCCGTCTTTCTCTAGGCCGGCGGTCTCTTTTGTCCAGCTATGCACACACTGCCTGCCGCCCATATTACCTTCCTCCCCCGTATCCCTCTGCACGCACACAGAGCCTGGCATCTCTCGGTTCTCCTCCCTTTGACCTTTTGCGTGCACCCACTCAGTATGTGGTAACTCTCCAGGCTCCCCTTCCCCATGCCCCTCTTGTTGGACACAGTGTTTGCTGGCACCCGCATTTCCTCCCGTGTCTCCGGGCATGCACACCATGCCTGGCACCTCTTTTGCCCGCCGTCCCTCTACATACACCGCTCTGTGAGCAGAAAGTTCCTGGCACCACTCTCGATCTCCCTCCATACACTGTTTGTCTTCACCCTGTACCTGCTGTGTGTTTCTGTTGCTTTTTAGGTCGAGCCTAGCGCAGCGCATGCGCTGCTCTATGGGAGGCTTCTTGTGAGCACTCCACACTGTTCCTAAACTTCTTCGTGGGAGTTTGTTAACTCCCACATATTCTATTGGCCTTTGCATGTGGCTTTCAGTAATGAAAGCACGCAAATGGCCAAAGACGGCTGCATGTCCTGCCTTTTCTTTTAACGTTAACTCCCCTGGCCTAGGGGTCTCAGGAGCGAGCAACGGCGCGCATTGTGCCAGCTGCATACCTCCCTTATCCTTATCTTGACTCATGTTCCTAAGTAAACAAAACACTGTCGCTTTCGCGGCCGCACTTGTTTCAACTTTGTTTTTATCCCTCTTTCAAAACACTGGCGTCCGAAACTTCACAAAAAGAGTCAATGTTGCTGTTGTCACGCGACTGTTCTCTTTTTTTGGAAATGAAATTTGCGCTCTGCGTTAAATCTTTTTTTTGTTGTTGCAAAAAATCTTTATTGGCACTTTAATCGCACTGCGCACAAAAATCAACACAGTATTTCAAGAGAGGTGTATAGTACGCATAAGAATATAATGAAACTACGATTGTTCCGATCTAAATAGCTCCCCCCTCCTATCAGAAGTAACCACATATACACACCCTCTGCTTTTCTACTTGCAGCGACAGCACCGTTATCAGAGGTCACTAACCGCGGCAGAGCTTCTCGGCCCTTTTAATCTGTTTTAAAAGGCTTTTTATTAAATAATGAAGAACATCATCTTTAAAACGGTGTGTATATATTAGAATCTGTCCGGATGACACATGTTCCTTTTAAGAGCAAAGAGTAGCAGTCTCTGCAAGCATGTGACCTTTTTTAAAGTGGAAGACGTAACTGAATAGCGGGACATAAATAAATCAAAAGCTTCGACGTTTTCCAGTCCAATTGGAGTTCTGAAATAGCCTGTTTGCAACACGCAGACTTCGTCAACAGGGAGACTGGTTCGGTTACTCTGTATGTGTAACTGATGGGTTAAGTTCACTGGTTTAGATTCGCTCTCCGTAATATAGTTTTATGTCAGATAAACAATGCCAGCCGAGTGGAAAATATATTTCTGCCAATGTCTTGATTGTAGTCCATTCCAGCCACCCATGATTATTCAAAGTGCCCCTCAAGACACTTAATTTAAGTGTAATTCGAAGTAGAATATAGGTTAAGAGCCGTAGGTTTAGCCCAGATTGTGTTTTGTGAAAAGCGTTACTGTTTAGCGTACTCTTCCTGTAAGATTAATTGCTTCCTTTTTAATGCGTACAGTTTTTATTTATATTTACATAGTAGGGTTTTTATCTGCACCAAGGAAAAACTGTGAGCGCAGTATGTTAAACAAAAAAGGGCGTTGCAGGAAATAGCTGGCTCCATCCCAAACCCTTCCTTTGCTTGAGTGACTTCCATTCACTGCTGTGAATGGACAGTGAAGCGTTCATTTTTAGGTCGAGCCTGAGCTAGCAAATTAATTATGGCATCACTCGGCGCCGCCACGGCATCACTCGGCGCCGCCACGGCATCACTCGGCGCCGCCACGGCATCACCCGGGGCCGCCACGGCATCACCCGGGGCCACCACAGCATCACTGAGTGCCACCACAGCATCACTGAGTGCCATCACTCAACACCACCACGGCACCACCTCAGTATCAGCACAGCACCACTTCAGCATCAGTGCACCAGCGCAGGCCAACTCAGCATCACCTGAGACCCTGCTTCACCCTGCATCACCACAGCATCACTCGGCGCCACCTCCGCATCACTCGGCGCCACCTCCGCATCACTCGGCGCCACCTCCGCATCACTCGGCGCCACCACCTCAGTATCAGCACAGCACCACTTCAGCATCAGTGCACCAGCGCAGGCCAACTCTGCATCACCTGAGATCCTGCTTCACCCTGCATCACCTCGGCATCACTCAGCACCACATCAGTATCACTCAGCACCACATCAGCACAGCACCACCACAGCATCCTCACCACCTCCTCATCAGTGCTCCACCAGCTCAGCACCACCTCATCACCAGTGCAGTACTATCTCTGTATCAGCATAACACCACCTCCACATCAGTGTACCACCACCAGTGCAGCCCCACCTCAGCAGCAATTCAGCACCAACGCAGCACCACTTCAGCATCAGCACAGCACCACCTCAACATCCGTGCAACACCACCTCAGCATCACCACAGCACCAACTCGGCATAAATCAGTACCACCTGAGCACCACCTCTGCACCCCCTGAACACCAGTGCAGCACCACCACCTCGGCATCACTCAGCATCGCCTTTGCACTAGTACACCACCACCTCAGCATCACTCAGCAACACCTGAGTATTATTCAGCATCACCTCCGCACCACCACCACTCAGCACCACCTCAGCCTGCTCTCAGAATCTGGCATCTGTTGATTCTCCCCTAGCGTTCGTCCGCTGCTAGTGTTATAATACAGGTACTAGTTCGAAACCTTCACCCTCCGATTGTTTATTCCCCCTCAAAAAAAGCTATAACAAACAACCATTGAAACAGGCAGAAATAAGTTGCCAGCATTGCAAGGACAAAAGAAAACTGAGGACATTTTTATTGTAAATACTTTTTCTAATATGGTCATTCAGTTGTACATAAAGCCTTCTTGGTCATATATAAGGTAACAAAAATGCTTCTGACACTTTTTTATTATAACTTTTCAGCATGCTGCACAGCATCCACACTTCTCTACAGCACAGCTTAAAGACATTGGCAAAGGCAATAGCTCTGGCTAAACACTTATATGGCCCCAAAGGCGAGACCTATTGGCTATGCCAATGCTTGTTTGGTGTGCACTCAGTTTTGTTTCTCTGCACCTGGGTCAGTTCGTCTGCTCATGCCCAGTATCTGCGGTGTTTGTATGGAGCCAAGTTTTTGTGTGTAACTGCCTATGTGCACTCTGTATTTGTACTGCGTGTTTGCTTGTGGCCTTCGACCACTGGTTAATAAGCCCCGAAGGAGTGGTATGCCCCCCACACCAGCCCCCCTCCAGAGACGTTCCTCTTTCCGTGTCACTTAGTTCAATATCCTCCATTCGCAGCCTGGGATGGGAGCGAGGAATCTCCACCCGTCCCATATCCCATAAAGATGCTTTGAGTACAGCTATGGATCACGGGAGACTTGACAGATTTGAAGACAAAAGATAAGTAGTAACCGTATATGTTGTAGCACCCAGGATAGTGTGCTGCATGGTGAAACACTTAACAGGGTCCCAAAGGCGAGTCCTATTGGCTATGCCAATGCTTGTTCTATTCTTTGCCTCCTCGAAGTCACATGTATGTCCTCCTTAATCCTTAATATCATATTTCTGCAAATTGCCAATACCTCATCTCAAAGATAAAGACATCTCCTTTAAAAGCATTCCCATCCCCCCACCCCACCTCCCCACACGTGCCAACATTGGGAAAACAGCAAGCGGAGATTGAAGAAAAAAAGAATCCGGGATTTCTTTTTACCATGAACTTGACTTGAAATGGAAGTAATTTCAGGCGGGAGACAACTACATTAAAGTAATGTTTTGCATTTTAATCTGTAGTCTTCCACCTGAATTGTCTGGCATGTATGTACCCCTTCAGTCTAACAATACCTAATCTTCAGTAGCTCCTCTATGAATACGGCCAGCCATTTGCATAAATTCCCATATTACTACAGAGTTCACCTACAAACTGGAGTAAATGCATGGAATGGCTTCTTTTAGGACACAAGACTAATCCTAGTAACCACTGAAAAACCCCTAAACTGGGCTCTGAAGTAGTGCGCTGCATGGCGTAAAGCACTACAATGCCCCATCATTGGTAGTAAGCACTATATAAATGGAATTATAATACACTACTTAACCAACCTTGCCTACATTAATGCCAATAACAATCCGCACCCAGACAGTCAATTGTAGTTCATACAGAATGCTGTATGATTTCCTTACACTGCTTGACGCTCTCACACTCGGATGAAATAAAACTGCTACAGGTCAGGTCAATCATCCAGTACTGTACTTATCGACAACAGTAAACCACCCATCAACAACTGAACAGACACAGAATAACTGTATCTTCTATGTGTCACTGTCTAACAGAGGACTTTAATTTAGTTCACCAACAAGGATCCCAACTAGCTACAAGATATGATGGCTTTTTAACATCTTACAGTGACCATCATACATGGGGTGATGGTAACAAATTCTGCATCATAGCAGATCCCTCCATAATGTCTTCCTTCAACCTGTGCCTGCTCTGGACCTTAAACTGTAAACCTGATTTCTCAGACTGGACATCCCAGTGCAGTAGCCAGCTTGGTGGACTATGCTCTTAAGAAATCCTATAAAGGCGCCTGCAGGAATGTTCAAAGCTACCACCTTCCTAAAAACCATAAACCGTGTGCCTCTCTCGTGCACTTTTTCATTCATCACACTGCTAAGTCCCGCTTCTCATAACACAATAACTGCACCTCGGCCGTCATCAAAATAACATGGAAATGCTTCCTACTTCGGATCAACACACAAATAACCTACTTAGTACCACACACCTTACATGATGTAGCATGCTACATATGTTGGCAAGCACTTGAGCACCCCAAGTTTAAATGTGCAGTACAATACAATGCACTAATAGCTATTGTTTAAGTACCAGGGTGACAGGACTGGTTTCCAGTACATTAGTAGTAGTTCAAAGAAAATGTTCATGTATTGTATAATGTTACATAAGTGTAGGAAACTGGCTCTGTATATACTACACCAAAGTGAGGAGTAGTGTGCACAGAGTCCAGTTGACCCCCAGAGGTAGGCAGAGGTTAAAGTTAGATAGAACCTTACTCTCTATTTGTGGTATCAGAGGACAGTGTTAAGCATTTGATGTACACACTCAGTCAGCAAATTAATTCACACACTCAAAGACTGAACTCTAGACCAATTGTTTTTGTATAAAAAATATACTGTTATTTTATTTTAGAACCAAGCAAGCCTGGCACAGGTAAGCATTAAATACTTTACAGTAATAAGTTGCTGAATGTCGAACAGTTTGAAAATGCAAAAGAAGTTGTACTTTGTTTGATTTACAGGGGATGCAGTAGGTTGCAATACTTAGCAAATACAGTACATTGAAATTAATAGGCTTTTTCAGTAAGTTACAGGTAAGTTACTTTTTATGTTACTTTTCTTACTCAGTGCTGGATACCTGGATTCAGCACTGGGACATTTCCTGCAAACAGGTAAGTAAATGCGTTTTGGTTATTCGTGCGATTTTTAAAGAATATTTTTAGATTTCAAATCTCCTCACTTAAAAACTTTTTGAGAGAAAAATGGTCAATGTTATCCTATGGAGGAAAAACAGGTTATCGGTTCAAAGGTAAGTTATCGACTGTGGGAGTTAAGGTTCTGGGGTTAGACTCGGGGGTCTCCCAGGGTCAGTGATGCACTCTTGTTACACCCTCAGCGGCACTAGGGCGGCCGGGTGCAGAGTGTTGAGGCCCAATGTTATCCAATGGGGGGATAGGGGGCCTCCGGTTGGTGGCTGCTAGCAAGCAGGCCACACGGCTGTGGGAGCAAAGCTCCTAGGGTTTAGCTCAGGGCAATTGGGGTTGCAGGTCAGCACAAAAGGTGCACCCTCAGCGGCACTGGGGCAGCTGGGTGCAGAGTGCTGTTTTGGCGCCGGGTGCCCTGTTTGCTATGGAGAGACTCCGGTCGGAAGAAACACTGCAGGCTCGGGGACGAAGACCTTCTGGGTGCGACCACCACTTCGAGGGGTAAGTTGGGATGTCTTGGGTTGGCTAGGCACCATTGGTTGTGGCACACAAGGCCGTGGGACGTCTGGTGCAGGGGTGCCTTTTGGCGTCGGAAAGTCTTACCCGCTCTTGGTCGCAGTAGAGGGGGTCCTCTGGATTGAGGCTGCAGGCATCGGCTGGGGTCTTGAGGCTAGTCTGGGATCACCGGATCTTGGGTCACAATCGCCGGGGAGACCTCCTCGTCGTGTTTTTCCACTCGGGCCGGGTTCGGTGGGTGCAGAGTGGGCTGGATTCGCGGTCTCTGGCGGCTGCCAGAAGTTGCAAGTGGAACAGTTCCGCTGTTCTCGGGAGATGCAGTCTTTTTGAAGTGAAGGCAGGCAGGTCCTCCGGGTTTGTTGAGGTTGCTGGCTGCAGGACACACCGGGATTTCGCTGGAGCAGGTTTGAGGGGAGACAGGCCGGTAGGGCTGGGGCCAAGTCAGTGGGCGTCGTCCTCTTGTTAGCTCTGCACAGCTCTTCGGTCCTTCTTCTTATCTTGTTTCTTGTCGTTTCTGGATCTGAGGAAGCAAGGTTCAGGGTGCCCCATAAATACTAGATTTAGGGGCGTTACAGGTAGGTAAAGGCAGGGACCAATGGGTCCCTTCCCTGGGGTGGGTACACCCCCTATTATGCCACCCTCCAGTGGGAGGGGTGCAGGAGCCTGTCCCTGGTTGGTTGTGTCCTCCCATCCTCAAGATGGCGGGGACTCGGAGTTGTGCTTCACCTCGCCTCCCCCACCTGAGGGGTGGAGTTGGCAGAGGTGGGCACACCTCTTTCCCTCACTTGTTTTTCCCGCTGGTTCTCCCGCCCAAAGTGGGGGTCAGAACCAGTGGGGACCAGTTGCTGAGTACAGCAAGTGGCCTGAGGAAGCTCACAAAGGCGGCAAGCCTTTGAAGCTTCCCCTCCGTGAACCCTGCCCATCCTGGGGGAGGAGGCTTGGCACCTCGTCCCAGGATGTGCATTGTTTCAGGCCCCAGAGAGCAGCCCTCTGTGTGCATTTTTCATTAAATCCCACACTGGCATCAGTGTGGGTTTATTGTGCTGAGAAGTTTGATACCAAACTTCTCAGTTTTCAGTGCATCCATTATGGTTCTGTGGAATTCGTAATGACAAACTCCCAGCACCATATACTCTTAATGGCAGCACTGCACTTACAATGTCTAAGAATGGACTTAGACACTGTAGGGGGTACAGGGCTCATGCACCTGTACCCTCACCACTGGTATAGTGCACCCAGCTAAAGGGGTGACTGACCTATGCCAGGGCAGTGGGTTGTAGGCATTGCACACATATCCATGCATTTGAAGGCCAACAGTCCCCTGCAGATAGAACAATGAAGGTAAGGTCTGATTACTTTGCCAGGGGCAGAACGCTCACCCATGGTGTCGAGGGAAGCTGGAAGAAATAAATAAACTCGGATAGCCAACTGGGCCTCGATTGTGAAATTCAGGAATCAATGGCAAACGGGGGCGACAGTAAGGCATAATCCTGGGACAGTGCTGCCTACTTTACCGGCGCTAAGCAGCAGTAGAGGGTGAATATTACTGGCACCACAGCCCCCCTCAACAACACTTCAACAAGTGACCACATGCTAAAATCTACTGAAAAGACCACGCCTGGACGGGATTCCTCACTCTGACTAAGGAACAGAATCCACTTTCATAGCCCTCATTTAATTTCTCAACCCATGTTGACTTCTGTTTTAATAGGCGGCCATCCTATTTGTGCTGTCAAACAGTACCTTCTTGTTGTCAGATTTTACCTATTAGGTCATGCTTGTTGCAAGCAGTAGTTTCCAGGCCCTTTCTTAAATCTGTTGTGATTTTTGTTCAGTTTCTGTTCATTGCGTTACGCCCTCATCTAGTGTCAACAAGTCTTCTAGATGCTTACCTGGTCCAGTTGTTTTATAGGTGTTCAGAATTGAAATACTTTTTTTACATACAATGTTGTTAGTACTTATTGCGAATTACTGCAGGAAAGCTGAATGTTATGCACATAAAATGGCCTAATTTATACGTTTTTCTGTGTGTATCTCATCTGTTAGTAGTTGTAAAATTCATTCCTGGATTTGGAAAGACTACTACTTATAAACAGCTTCATAGAGAGATTTGTTCACCTTCCCAGTTTCAAGACTTTTTACTCACCACTGTTGCGCCCTATTTCCGACTGTAGTGTTGCAAATGTACTTCGATCATATGTACCACTAAATGCGATATGTATTGAGAGCTCAACATTTGTGTACTAGCTGTGATCCCTCTTAGCTTCATTCTTTTATCCATTTCTCATAGCTTTGTTTGCTGGTCTGCTGTTTTTTAGGTCGAGCCTAGAGTAGCGCGCAAGAGCTGCTTCTGGCGAAGCATTATGTAGGGGGTTTTCAAAGCTGACCAGACGCTCGTGCGTCATGGCCTTTTTCGGACGGTTACCCGCGCGGCCGACATCTGTTTCCCATTATCGTGCCCAGACGCGGGTGCGATAATTGGAAACCCATGCCGGCCGTGCGGGCAAAAGGCCATGACGCACAAGCGTCTGGTCAGCTTTCAAAAGCCCAGGATGCCGCGCGCGCTCGCCCCCGCTCCTCTCTTGTTCTCTCGGGTTCCATCACCCACTTCTCGCTCTTTCCTGCTTTGCGGAAGCCGGGTGCCGGGCTTACGTGCAGTTATTCACCCTACGCGGCCTCCGTAGTCCCTTCGGGTGCAGCCCGTTGCTTTGATTCTGTTTCTCCCCTTAAGGAAGCGAAAGGGGAGAACGTTGGCTTCCAAGATGGCCGACGAGTAGCGGCGCAGGGGCATCAGGGCCGAAGGCCAGGAGCCCGGGGAGCCGCCATTCAGTGGCAGCGGTTCCCGAGCAGCTTCGAGTCCAGCTAGAGGCGGCAATGACGGGGTGCAGCCCGCGCTGAAGTGTGGCCCCCAGGGGCCCGTGACCCACTCCACAGCATGTCGGACACACGGCGCCGGGTGAAAGTTTACACTTTGAATGAGGACCGGCAATGGGACGACCGGGGCACCGGACATGTCTCTTCTACTTACGTGGAGCGGCTCAAGGGGATGTCTCTGCTTGTGCGAGCCGAGTCCGATGGTGAGAAGCTATCAAGAATGAGAGTTACGCTCTAGAGCAGCGTTGAGAGAGATACGATGAGTTTATACTTCATTCTTGATGTAGTTATGAGGCGTTAAGTTTGTGAAAGACAACCCGTGAGCGGTACTGGCCTGAGTGAGAGGACAGTGCCAGGAATAGAGCATGTCAAGAGAGATGGGGCGGGACAGCAAGAAAGGCAATGCATCGCATTTTATACAAGAATATTCCTTTTTTGGTGCCATTTTTACTCCTATTACAAAAGTTTGGGTAAAGCTTTATCTTACTAGTACCAGTTTAACACCCAAATATAGCAATAAGCAAGAGAAAGGCCAACCTTTGCACCTATCTTCGGTGTTTCAGCTTTGCTGCCACTTAATATCCCTGTGCTGTCCCCAACCCAACCACCCTGCCTCAAGGCTCCGACAACACTGCTTTTTTTTTATTGTTTCATGTTTTTGCAGTATTATATAGCGCAAACTCAACCCGAAGGTATCATACCGCTTTACTTGACCACCAGTTGCTTCACAGATGGACACATTCAATTTTCAGACAGGGGAGAAGACGTGATTTGTGCAGAATCAAAGAATGCTTGAGCTGACGCGAGGCTCGAACCTGGTTCCCCAGCTTTAAGGTTGGCCACTCTGGCCATTACGCTACAACCGACCGTTGCTTCCTCCTCTCATATTCCTCCCTCTTTCCTCCTCCTCACGTGGTCACTCCTTCTAGGCACACCTCACTCATGATTTCTCCTTTCTAGGTCCCGCACTCATCACCGGTTCTCCTTCTTCCCTCCTCCTCGAGCCGACCCTCCTTCTAGCCCCTCCTCGCTCGGTCTTTCTCCCCTCCTTCGATCCTTCCCTTCTCTCCGGTTTCACCCTCTTTCCTCCTCCGGTCTAGCCCCTGCTCACCATGTTGCATGCCTCTCAGTCCGGTGTTGGACACACGCCCCCCGCCCCTATATTGTTTCTTGCCCAAGGGTCCCTTCTCCAGTGCCCCCGCAGCTCTGTCCTGACAGGACCCCTCCAGCCTGCTCACTCAGCTTAGAGCACAGCCCTCCCCTGTTCTTATAAATACCTGTAATGACCTAATCACCTTTCGATTACCAGAGCTGGCCGACTACTGGGTTTGTATTATCCACAATCACTGTGATAACGGTGCAAATACCCATTTCATGACTACATGTACCAGATTGCACCTGGGGCACGTTACTTCCAAAATCTGTAAACGTAACTGGCCCCTTCAGAGGGAGCTGGACTCAGCCTTACGTCTGCCTTGTTAAAATAGTGTTATTGTTAGGTGACTTCAAAATAAGTGCATTTTTTTCTTATAGCCTCTGCGTTTGGAAATCTGGACATTCAAACTACTGCCGCTGCAGGGTTTATAAAGTATTCATGTTGGTGATGCAGTGGAAAGTGAAAAGGCAGCACTCGGCGACCAGCACTGACGTTACACAAAGAACACCAGTAGCTGGTAGGCCCCGTAGTTAAAAGAGGCGAAATGGCACTTCCGTGGATTGAGGGATCTCTGCCTCCATGATGAGACCAGGTCTGCGATCGTGTTTCATGTACTTCCATTTAATTTCACTGCGAGCAAGCAGGCCCTGGCTGCCATACCAGTATTTTGTGTCAGCCAAGCTCGTATTTTTTATTTCCTCACTTTATCTGTTCTGCATGAGAGGGAAGTTTAGCTGTTCCTTATCCATGCTGTATCAGGCTGTTGTGTGTGATGGAAGCTTGCACTTCTCTTTTCAGTTCTGGATCTGTTTCGTGTAAGAGGGAAGCTTGATCGGCTGCAGTTCATGATGTATCAGGCGGTTGTGTGTGAAGCCCTTCCTTCTTTCTGTGTAGAATCCAGTGCTGGAATGGCATGGCATCTGTCCGGATTCCGGTTCCAGCAGGTATTATTGATCAGGAACCGGGTTCCGGGCCGCTCCCAGCAGCTTCCCCTGCCTGTGTCCAGGGACAGTGACAGAGTCTGTCCTGGACAAAGGCATCAGCTCTCTCACACTCATTGAGTGCACCACTGGCGAGCAGCTGCCTGCAGGGGTCTGATGGGGCTCTTTTCATCCTTCTCCAGAGCGGCCGGTTTCAATACTGAATATGATGCCATCAGTTACGGACCCGCCAGATAGCCTGGTGAATTATAAACTAGGGCCAGATTACGACGGTAGAGGGCTAGTAAAATGTTGCTTCACTTAAGGTGAAAAAATTCTAGCACAGGCTCTGCATTTTACCCCTGCATATGTGTAGCTGGCTGAACAATAATCCCTGTTGGAACTTCCATCACCGATTTCATGTTAAGCTGCGGCAGGTACTTTAACCTCCTGAACCTTATCTACAGGACACCGAGGGACACAGACATTTACAGATACACACTAAGAGACAGACAGACATATATACAGGTACATGGTGGCTTTACACACACAAATAAACACAGGCGTGATCAAACCGACAGATGTATACAGACACAACCATACAGAGATTTGCAGAGATGCATAGAGGCGCACACAAACATACACAGAGATATACAGACACAGGAAGATACAAACATACATCAAAACAGACACATGGTTGCATGCACTGCACACATGGATAGGCACACATACAGATTAAACTCATAATAGACACTCATTTCAAAACAAAGACACCTACACACAGACACCAACACATACAGAAGCGTACAGAGGCACACAAACACATGAATAATACAGATACAGGAATACAATTGGTCACCCACAGGTATTCAAAGAGGCAACTGCTATACAAATGCTGCAATACAGTTGAATACTCACACACATAGACAGCTACACACTGATTCATACATAGAGGCCCATGCACAGACTCATAAAGAAAAACACACTCACACTTAAACACATGTACAGTCTCAGTATTACTAAAATCTTTATTTTGGAAGCACTATTTTATCTTGAACATTTTTGTGCATTTTGTAGCAGTCTATATTATACAGTGTGTGATGCAAATTTTAAATAATAACTTACAAATTCACACAGGCTCTGACCTCGTAGCATTAAAAATACACGTTACTATTCTCTACTGCACTAACCAAGATTTAATTCTGTTTCATAAGGCAAACATGTATTCCTGAATCAGACTGCATGACCCAGTGTGTAGTAATTGTATAGCTCTTCAATCCCTGGCGGCACATCTCCCAGGGTAATATGCTGCATGGCTAAACACTTATACACAGGGTAATATGCTGCATGGCTAAACACTTATGAATCAGACTGCATGACCCAGTGAGTAGTAATTGTATAGCTCTTCAATCCCTGACGGCACAGCTCCTAGGGTAATATGCTGCATGGCTAAACACTTATAAGGTCCCAAAAGCGAGACCTATTGGCTATGCCAATGCTTGTTATCTCAGGGTGTTGTGATTGATTGCTGCCAGTACTATTTTTATGTGTTCTCTTGTGCATTGCACATGCATTTCTATATGTTTCTAAGTCGTTGTGTGCCTCATCAATTAAACTGCTTGTGCTTCATACTGGATGGCTGGGTATTCTCCCTCCCCCCCACCCCCCTTTTTTTATCACGCTCTTTGTTGGAATTAATTTTCAGAATGTAGATTCTGCCAGTCTGTATTGAGCATAATGTTTCCCTTTCTGCGTATTTGCAAAGAATTGTTCATAATTTCACAATTGCTCTCAACAAACCTAATTTGGCTTGCACCGCTTGTTCTTCCTTTTGAAATTCCTGGATGTTTGAATTAGTTTTTTTCTCTCCCTCTTCTGCTCTCACCTACTGAAGAGATAATTTAAGTTGTAGTGTCTTCTTGATTGTTTCCACTAGTTATAACTTTGCTGGAATAGAGTACTCTCTTCTCTCTAGCATTGTAGGACATCATGTTCACATTATTGCAGTTGGCATTCCTTTTGGTGTATGTTTGAGTTGCGTAATATTTTAGTGAATTCTTGAAGGGGTTGAGGGGAGAAGGGAGCATGGTTAAGGTTTAGAAGAGTATGAAGGTTCTGGCCAAACATGAAACGCATTTGGAAGAAACTCTTAACCTCTCAATCCTTTACCTGGATAACTGGTTCTGAAGTCTTGTCGGAGGTGATGAGCGAGAAGATAAGATCAACCAACTCAAGGAATGAGCGAAAAGATGGGACTAGAGGAGAGGGGAGGTGCATGGATGCCCATGTGACAGCCTTATTCACCCTGATTTTTACGGGATACACTGAAAATCCCCAGAGCCAGCCTATCCTACCTCGTTCCAGATGGAATGTCTGGTGCCTTATATTGCTTTTCAAACCCAGCATTTTGGCAGTAAATAGTCCCGCGAGCAGTGCTTAATTTAAGCCAGTGCTCAGCACCGGCACTTAATTGTCAACACTGGTGCTTGTGACAGTCTGCCATAAGGTGGCACTGTCTGGCCAATTTACATATGACCACAAAAACAGTTAATTATTCAATATACATTAAAAATGACTACTACTTGCCACCCAAGCCATCCTTATAGCTTTGGGTACCTGAAATAGACCGAATTGTCACAACATGTACGAGTGTGATGGTTAGTAGTTGTGTTGTTACTATCATTGGCAGCATGGCTGGGGCAGTGTGTTGTGTAAGCTGTGGTGGCCTCCTAATGAGAGCCCTGGCACTTGTTTTTCTTTTTTACAAACTAAGCACTTCCTGCGAGTAGCTGGCTCTACGTCTTCAATATTGTGGCAAGCATCTAAATGTGCATGACCATCGGAGTGAGTAGAAGGCCAATGTCTTTGACCAACCCATGAACAGCAGTAACTAGATAAGCCTTGGTGGCACCTCCATTTGAGTCATTTGTGTGTGCGTGCGGATGTGTGCTGGAGAGGATTGGGATGAGATAGGTCTTTTAAATGATTTACGACAAAAGAATTAAGCACTCCACCTAAAGAACTGTTAGTCTTTCCCCGGGACTCAGGAGTGTAAATGGAGTGATTGCTGTTAACACTGCTGCCCCCACTTATTTCAGTTCTCAAACACTGAAAGAATAACACGTTTTGTTCTCATTTACGAGTAAAATCCCGTATAAAGGTTAATGTTGGCAACCTTAATGGCCCAGTGAAAGGCTTGGCTTGGAAAGACACCATAGATATGTAGCATTCAAATTTGATAGATTGTTCAACTTTGCAAAAATATATTTTTAATCTGTGCCATCAGAGTATAAACTTTAAGTTCACGTGGTGCAGTTTTATTGGAAAGTGAACAATGTTTTAAATCTTGTGAGTCATGAAACAATAACATAGTCCCAGTCAGGTCGGAGGTGAGACTTGCAGTGGATGAGAGAGATGGCTGCTATTGATACGCTCCTCCGAAAAGAAGTGTCACTAGCTGGACACTAGAACCCTGATAAAGCACAACTGTCCTTGGCTGTCTTCCGCGGAGGACATTTATTGAAGTTCCGGAAGCTTTATCTGCCACAGTTCGATTGAATCTCCCTTTGCCACTATTGTGGAGCTAGCTGAATATTTATCCTCTTAAATGCGATTTTTGTTACATTTGCCTGCTTGAGTTATGTTTGGTATTTTGTTAAACAGCGTGTCGTCTGTTGGACAAGATTTTTGCTTAAGGTTTGCAAAT
Source organism: Calotriton arnoldi (assembly GCA_963921515.1). Lineage (NCBI taxonomy): Eukaryota > Metazoa > Chordata > Amphibia > Caudata > Salamandridae > Calotriton > Calotriton arnoldi. Next base: position 185,210 of record CAWUFW010006141.1, read on the forward strand.
AAATAAATATCTGGGTATTATTTTAGAACCAGTAAGGTGCAATTTTGTCTTGGTGGCATGTGAGAAGGGAGATGATTTCCAGAGTAGCATAGAACCGCTTCTTAAGGAGATTGGTTTAATTAAAAAATATGATTTTCATGTTTGAGCACCTTTTGAGTTGCTGGCAGGAGTCCCTTCTAGCCAGGAGATTTTAATTAGCTCTGCATTGTTCAACTGAAATTTTGTAATGCAGTTTCTTTGATAAACTATCTATGGCTTGTTTTCTAGTGTTTTATGGACACTGGCTAGAGTTTGTCTATGCCATAATTTGCTTTATCAAGCAATTTTCAACTGGAAAAGAATAATACTAGAGACTTCTGCATGATTTGGAGATAGAGAGCGGACCAGTGCAAGTTCTTCAACGAAGGCAGCCATCTTCGAGGATACAGCATCTTTAGTGTTTTCCTTTTAGATCAGACCTGACTGATGCCCCTTGTAGTAGGTTTTGTGAATGATATGGTGTGATAGAAAAAGCTACGACAAGTGGTTCTTTGGACAAGTTACCTAATCCCTTCGCATCATTAAAAAAATACAGGTGGGGGAAGAGTAGCAGTTAGATTTAAATTCCCTACAATCATATGTTAAAAACTGCTTATGTTAGATGCTGTAAATGAAGGTAGAATAACCCTATATCCAAGCACTTATGATAAGAATCTGAGAATCCTACCCAAAGATTGTTATAAGATCAATATAATCTTCAGTGGATCTGTGTAGAAGTATTGGAAGCATCTTTGTATATTAACTATATGTATACGTACTATTCTCGTACCATTGTTTGGTCCGTGTAGTCTGTGGTGCCTTTTCCTGGGACAGAAAGAGGTCACTGAGCAGTATCTGAGGTGGGTCCTCTTGAATATTGGAGTCAGAGAGCCAAAATATAGGGGAACTCCAACTTGCACTGCCTGGAGACTCCCCTGAAGTGCTTTATACTCTTTCAGTCCTGGATGTGGAGTGAGTTAAACACTGATTCAGCGTGACACAATAGATAACGCTCCGCATTAATATCCAGACAGTGCTACACTTTAAAAGATGATACAGATGATGCATAACTATACTTGAAAGTCTTGTCTTCAGACATCCAATTCCTCAAACACTGCCTGCACATCATCCAAATCTGGATTTCCAGCGCCTACTTGAAGCTCAACCCAACGAAGAATAATTATTGTTGTTTGCTAAGAGCAAGCAACAGTAGAAACCCGGCTCAATTACTTCAACCTTGATGGCTTCGAACCCCAATTTTCACTGAATGCGAAGTTGCTTGGATTCATGCTGGACACCAACTTCATCCTCAAGGAACACTGTGGCAAAAACACAGATGGTCCGGTACCGCCTCTCTCTTCAAAAGAAAGTGAAACATTTTCTCCCAGAAAGCAACTGTTGTTCAAGCCCTTTTTAGGCCTCACCTAGCGTTGCAGCGCATGCGCTGCTCGCTTTGTTAGGCATGCTGTATTAGGGTATGTTTTAGAAGTGGAGTGGAAGCCCCGCCCATATTTTTCATTGGCTGGCATCATCGTCCACGGTAAATGCTGGCTTCCGATTGATAATGACGCTTCTTAGTCCCTCCTTGTTACCGCCCTGTCTCCTTTTGGGACCGCCCATCAGGACTGGATCTTTTACTTGCGGCGTTATACTGTCTCCTTCAATTAGTCAGTAAGCACTTTTTTTTTTCCATTCGCGCAATGGCGACAGCTTGTTCTAAACGCTCTGTTTTCACTAACTGCGCCACAATAAGATCGACATTTTCCTTGGATCACACATATTGGTCTACAGCGGAGCCAGGATTTGAATCTGCGTCCCCTTGTTCTTTAATGGCATCTCTCACTTAGACGTCGCCATTCTTGTTGAAGGGGAACAAAAACACCTCAATTTACCTTTTCCGCGTGTTTCTAACCTCAGTTTTGCTTTTGTGCGTAGAACTGGCTCAGAGTTTGTGAATTGCGGTTAATGTTAAACTGGCGCTTTTAAGAACACCCAGTGTTGGTAGACAGGGGGCAAGCCATGGGATCACACAACGCCGGTCCCTGGGGAAGCTGGGATTGTAAGTTATGTCAACATTTTAACTATTAGGATAATGGGAAGGACTGGCAGCAATTACTCCCCAGAGCAGGAAGTGTTTGTGTACAGTTGGCAGTAAATACGGCGGGTTTTGTGCCTTGACCCAGGCCAGGCAGCGCAGTCGCCAGGGACTACCTCTGTCTTTCTAAACGTACTGTGGATATGCTGAGAAGTTCTGGTAACCTTCCACTGAGAGCGCTGTAGAGCTGCTGTGAAGTGCTGGGACTGTCCTAACAAAAGTGCTGTAGAGCTGCAGAGAAGTGCTGACACTGTCCCAATAAAGGTGCAGTAGAGCTGCAGAGAAGTGTCCATTGAAAGCTCCGTAGAGCTGCTGAGAAGTGCTGGTCATGCCCCAAAAAAAGTGCAGTAGAGCAGAACAGTGCATTATTCCCCATTGAAATCTCTGTTCAGTTGATGAGAAGTGCCGGGACTTTCTCATTTAAAGTGGTATAGACTGGTAAGAAGAGCTGGGCTGTCCTAACGAAAGTGCCGGAGAGCTGCGGAGAAGTGCTGATACTGTTCCACTGATAGTGCTGTAGAGCTGATCAGAAGTTTGGTATTGTCCCATTGAATGCACTGTAGAGCTGCAGAGAAGTGCTAGTACATAGACATTGAAAGTGGTGTTGAGGTGCTGAGAAGTGCTGGTACTGTCCCTCTGAAAGTGCTCCACAGTTTGACAAGTGCTGGTACTGTCCCTTCGAGAGATTTATAGAGCTTATGACAAGAGCTGGTATTGCATCTTTGAAAATGATGTGCAGCTGGTGAGAGGTGCTGGTAATGTCCCATTGAAAGTGCTGTACAGCTGATCAGAAGATTTGGTACTGTCTCATTGAATGCGCTGTAAATCTGCAGACAAGTGTGTACTGTCCCATTGAAAGTGGTATTGAGGTAAAGAGAAGTGCTGGTACTGCCGCACTAAAAGTGTTGGCTGCTGTAGAGTCAGAGAACCAGGTCAGCAGAGCTGCTGTAAAGCCAGAGCACCAGGTCAGCAGAGCCGCTCTAGAGCCAGAGAACTGGGTCAGCAGAGCGGTTGTAGAACCAGGTCAGCAGAGCTGCTAAAGAGCCAGAGAACCAGGTCAGCAGTGGCGCTCTAGACCCAGAGAACCAGGTCAGCAGAGCTACTGTAGAGCCAGAGAACCAGGTCAGCAGAGCCACTGTAGAGCCAGAGAACCAGGTCAGCAGAGCCGCTGTAGAGCCAGAGAACCAAGTCAGCAGAGCCGCTGTAGAGCCAGAGAACCAGGTCCGCAGAGCTGCTGTAGAGCCAGAGTACGAGGTCAGCAGAGCTGCTCTATGGCCAGAGAACTGGTACAGAGAACCAGGTCAGCGAACCAGGTCAGCAGAGGTGTTGTAGAGCCTGAGAACCAGGTCAGCAAGCTGCTGTAGAGCCAGAGAACCATGTCAGCAGAGCTGCTGTAGAGCCTTAGAACCAGAGAACCAGGTCAGCAGAGTTGCTGTAGAGCCAGAGAAGCAGGTCACCAAGCCGCTGTAGAACCATAGAACCAGGTCAGCAGAGCTGCTGTAGAGCCATAGAACCAGGTCATCTGAGTTGTTTTAGAGCCATAGAACCAGGTCAGCAGCCATTGTAGAGCCTGAGACCCAGGTCAGCAGAGCCGTTGTAGAGCCTGAGACCCAAGTCAGCAGAGCTGCTGTAGAGCCTGAGGCCCAGGTCAGCAGAGCTGCTGTAGAGCCAGAGAACCAGGTGAGCAGAGCTGCTCTAGAGCCAGAGAACCAGGTCAGCAGAGCCGTTGTAGAGCCATAGAACCAGGTCAGCAGAGCTGCTGTAGAGCCAGATCAGCAGACACGCTCTAGAGCCAGAGAACCAGGTCAGCAGAGCTGTTGTAGAGCCAGAGAACCAGGTCAGCAGAGCTGTTGTAGAGCCAGAGAACCAGGTCAGCAGAGCTGCTGTAGAGCCAGAGAAGCAGGTCAGCAGAGCTGCTGTAGAGCCAGAGAAGCAGGTCAGCAGTCCTGCTGTAGAGCCTGAGACCCAGGTCAGCAGAGCCGTTGTAGAGCCTGAGACCCAGGTCAGCAGAGCCGTTGTAGAGCCTGAGACCCAGGTCAGCAGAGCCGTTGTAGAGCCTGAGACCCAGGTCAGCAGAGCCGTTGTAGAGCCTGAGACCCAGGTCAGCAGAGCCGCTCTAGTGCCGGAGACCCAGGTCAGCAGAGCCGCTCTAGTGCCGGAGAACCAGGTCAGCAAGCTGCTGTAGAGCCAGAGAACCAGGTCTGCAGAGCTGCTGTAGAGCCAGAGAACCAGGTCAGCAGAGCTGCTGTAGAGCCAGAGAACCAGGTTAGCAGAGCTGCTGTAGAGCCAGAGAAGCAGGTCAGCAGAGCTGCTGTAGAGCCAGAGAAGCAGGTCACCAAGCTGCTGTAGAGCCAGAGAAGCAGGTCACCAAGCTGCTGTAGAGCCAGAGAAGCAGGTTACCAAGCTGCTGTAGAGCCATAGAACTAGGTCAGCAGAGCTGCTGTAGAACCATAGAACCAGGTCAGCAGAGCTGCTGTAGAGCCATAGAACCAGGTCAGCAGAGCTGCTGTAGAGCCATAGAACCAGGTCAGCAGAGCTGCTGTAGAGCCAGAGAACCAGGTCAGCAGAGCTGCTGTAGAACCGGAGAACCAGGTCAGCAGAGCTCCTCTAGAGCCGGAGAACCACGTCAGCAGAGCTGCTCTAGAGCCAGAGAACCAGGTCAGCAGAGCTGCTCTAGAGCCAGAGAACCAGGTCAGCAGAGCTGCTGTAGAGCCAGAGAACCAGGTCAGCAGAGCTGCTGTAGAGCCAGAGAACCAGGTCAGCAGAGCTGCTGTAGAGCCAGAGAACCAGGTCAGCAGAGCTGCTGTAAAGCCAGAGAACCAGGTCAGCAGAGCTGCTGTAGAGCCAGAGAACCAGGTCAGCAGAGCTGCTGTAGAGCCAGAGAACCAGGTCAGCAGAGCTGCTGTAGAGCCAGGTCAGCAGAGCTGCTGTAGAGCCAGAGAACCAGGTCAGCAGAGCTGCTGTAGAGCCAGAGAACCAGGTCAGCAGAGCTGCTGTAGAGCCAGAGAACCAGGTCAGCAGAGCTGCTGTAGAGCCAGAGAACCAGGTCAGCAGAGCTGCTGTAGAGCCAGAGAACCAGGTCAACAGAGCCGCTCTAGAGCCAGAGAACCGGGTCAGCAGAGCTGCTGTAGAGCCAGAGAACCGGGTCAGCAGAGCCGCTCTAGAGCCAGAGAACCGGGTCAGCAGAGCCGTTCTAGAGCCAGAGAACCGGGTCAGCAGAGCCGCTCTAGAGCCAGAGAACCAGGTCAGCAGAGCCGCTCTAGAGCCAGAGAACCAGGTCAGCAGAGCCGCTCTTGAGCCAGAGAACCAGGTCAGCAGAGCCGCTCTAGAGCCTGAGAACCAGGTCAGCAGAGCCGCTCTAGAGCCTGAGAACCAGGTCAGCAAAGCTGCTGTAGAGGTAGAGAACCAGGTCAGCAGAGCTGCTGTAGAGCCAGAGAACCAGGTCAGCAGAGCCGCTCTTGAGCCCGAGAACCAGGTCAGCAGAGCTGATGTAGAGCCAGAGACCCAGGTCAGAACAGGTGCTGCAGGGACTGGAGAGGTACAAACGTAATCAGACACAGAAGAGGTGCAATGATGCAGCGTAAAATGGCACATTCTGTCGCAATATTTTGCTATTTAGTCATTTTACAACACAGTAGTACTGTCTGGGCAAACGTTTCTCCTCATTAACAGCACTCTAACACCCGAATACAGCCGTCCGCAACTAAATGGTAACAGTTAATCTTTGCAAAGCGTCTGTCCCACCGGGGGACCACGGCTGATGCTTTTTAAAGCCTCTTTTGATCCATATGAGCTAGAATCAATGTTTGCAACTGATACAGAAGATCTGAATCATGCGGCAAGTGTGGAAAATATGTAAATACTCAGAGAACGCGGCGGCCACAATATTGCGATATTCCAGTGGTCCTGCCTAGGACCAAATACTTGTAGTGTAATGCCCTTGATTTACTGACTGTGTTGTAAATCCATGGAACTGTCCCCCAGAAGAATATTTGGGCAAAAAAATAACCTCGAAGTACTGATTCTGTGGTACTGATAAAGTAAGGGTAAAAGTGGAGGCCATGCAAGGTCACTGAAGTCAGGAAGGAATGGGCAGTTCTGGACAGCATTGTCATTCTCCAGGTAGGAATTCCCATGCAGGGCAGCGCCAAGTAGCTGGGATGAAACAAGCATTTGCAATGCAATAGGTCTCTCATTTACGCGAGTTGAAGCTATTGGCATTGTAAATGACAATGTCTTTTATTTGTTTTAAAAACCAAAACATAAATAAAAGGCATTGTCAGTTACTATGCCAATAGCTCAAACTTTCTTAAATGCGAGAGCTATTGCATTGCAAATGCTTGTTTCATTTGGGGCTTTGGCAATGGCGGCGCGTGTTTATTTTTGCATCGCGCTTTCACTTTAACAATAGCTGCCGGGCAACCCCGCGAGTGCTGTGTGGGGCGGCAGCTATTGTTAAAGTGAAAGTGCGATTCAAATATAAACAAGCTGCTGCCTTTGCGCAATGGCGACAGCTTGTTTTTCTCTATCCCGCCCCCTCCGATGGTGACGGTGCGTTCCATGGAGTCTGCCGGCGGCGAGGAAGCGGCCCACGCCGGAGTCTGAGTGAGTACTGGGGCCCACCAGGGGGAGGGGCCGCGGTCGGACGGCAGCGCTCCCTGCCTTGAAACCTTAGAGGGGAGGGGGCGTGAGGCCGCCTGGGGAAGATACGGGGTCTGTCTTGGCGATGCGGGTTTCGGTTATTAATAACTCCCGTTTGTATCTTACTCTCAGGCTTGCAGACCTGAGAGGTCTTCGGTAGACTTTAGGGAAGGGGGGCAAAGGGAGCAGACCTGGATTCGGCCACGGGCAGAGGGATTTAAGGGTAAATCGTGAAAAGTGGTCCATCCGAAAGGCCGGAGAGCGCGCTGATACCAATGCTAATGGAAGTCCATGTAGACTCGTGGCTTTCAGCGCCTTGGTACTTTTCCTAAAGAGAGAAGAATTTTCTTCGGTAAACCATGTCCGCTGGCCAGAGATTAAAATGCCATAAGAGAGGCAAATGGGGGCAATTGAAGGTCAATTGAAGGTCATTTGGAAGCGCGTGCCACGCAGAGGAGGCCCTGTTGGGAAAACTACCCTGGCAGTGACCAGAGTCAGCCTATGTCGGAGTAAGAGGGGTAATGGCGGGCCGGCGCATAGTACTTTTCCTAGGAGACCTCCCTTCCTGGCAAGAGCGTCTTAATAACCTTTAAAGCCCATGTGTCCGATGAGTACCAATTTTAATGTTTAACAAACTCGAAAGTATAGCAGAGCTCAGCAGACATGGGTATTTCTAGAAACACGCGCCAGAAAACTAAAAATAAACTATGTGCCACTGCTGAACCAGAACCGGTTTCTGATGATGGTGGGCCCTAGGTGATAGCTTTACATTAAGATTGAGCGAAAAAGAATACATCAGGACAAAAAGTGAATTTAAAAATAATTGCATTTAACATTTTTTTCTCTGGTTTACAAATTAGTAGGCAAACTGCTCGCATGTTTAAGAACCTCCAAATCAGTTACAACGTAAATGGAGCCTTTTTGTGCGGGGGGGGGGGGATTTTATATAGCGCCTTCTCGACCCGAAGGTATCAGAGCGCTTTACATGAGCTCCAGTTGCGTTACAGATGGACATATTCATTTTGTTAGGCATGGGGAGATTAAATGATTTGCCCAGAAACATAGGACGTTGAGTGTCCCCTTGCAATGCAATAGGTCTCGCAATTGTGAGAGTTTAAGCTATTGGCATTGTAAATGACAATGCCTTTTATTTGTGTTGTTTTTAAAACAGACTGCCCATCAGGACTGGATCTTTTACTTGCGGCGTTATTCGCACAATGGCGACAGCTTATTTTGGGGTCCCGTCAGCGCATACAGGACGCAAAAAAATGGCCGACACTGGCACTTTCTAGGAGAAGCAAGGCTGGCAGTAAAAGAGGCGTAGTTACTGCCAGGCTTGCTTCTCCTAAGCAAGGACTACAAGTATAAACTGCGTGTTTACGCACCGCTTGCAGGTTTTTAAAACACATAAATGAAAAGCATTGTCATTTTTAATGCAATAGCTCAAACTCTCGCAAATGCGAGGCCTATTGCATTGCAAACGCTTGTTTTTCTTGCATCTGGATGATGGGTTACGCCTAGCTTCCATGGCTTCCCAGGCTGCACACTGGCACCGCTTTATGGCATCCTACACACCGCAGGACATCTCATCCAGGGCCCGAAGAAATATGATCACACCACCCCTCCTAATAGAACTCCATTGACTCTCCTTGCCTGCCCACCCCATCTTCAAAACCGGCAGCGTCATTTACAAAGCCATCACGACCAGCACACTTGCTTACCTTGCAGACAAACTCACCGTCTCTAGTGGCTCTCGGTAAACCACACCCAGTACACCATCATACTGCAGATTAAGAAGTGTAAAAAAAATGTAAAAAGGTAGCAGGCCTTTTTTTTCCTTCTGTGCATCCAGCATCTGAAACAACATCCCTTTTGAGCTATTAGAACTGCTCCAGTGCTGCTGCAGTTTAGGAAAGAGTTAGACGCACCTCTCTAAAGCACAATACATCACTATTATCTCAGTTTACAAACCAGCTACCTCTATCATTCGTTGACTTACTGCTTGTTTTTGACCCTGTACAGCACTCCGCTTCCTTTTGGTTAGGTTTTTACTTTAGAAATACCATGTACATACATTCTTACATACACAAGAAAAGCTAAAGAGAATGTTTAACGGGATATAACTAGGGGTTCTTGTGTGGGAGCTTAACTTTGATTTACTGATGTGGCATCCAAAGGATCCTCAGCAAAAAAAACACAGATCTATGTCTCTTTCAGATGGGTCTGTGATGGGAATCCTCCTATCCTGGCTCTCAAATAGATGAAAGTAGAGGTTCTTGCTCCATCCATCAACCCATCCCAGGCCTTTCGACAAGTCTTTGGGCCAGCAGTACCCATAGACATTGGCTCACAGGTCCAGTGACCCCTCACCTCCAGGCTTCAGCATCAGCACCACTTCTGTCCCTCAAGGCGCCAACGCATTTGCCTCTAGCACCATTCACACCACCGGCACTGTCCTCAGAACAGATTTCAGTGCTGCCCTAACCGTCCAAGTCAGCAGGCATTATTTGAGTGGCGAAAGAAAAATTTTAAGCCTGCTTCGGGGACCAGCACCCAATGAATCTTCTACACTGAGCAGAGATTTGGTCAACTGGAGGAGATTTTTGTCTGAAACTGGTGTCTTAGACATGCCTAATAGCAATTGTGGGTGCACAGAGGAAGATGGTTCTGAGGCTGATAACCTCCTCACTTGTTAAATTGATGCTGGCCTTCACCTAGTCTTAAAAATGTTAGTGATCTCAAAACATGTTCATAGGAAGGCATTCCTTGCCCCTCAGACTCTCCTGATGGTGTCTGTCATTTTAAGTCTGTAGTACAGAAGGCAGAGTTGCCCTTACTGACTGCTGAGGTAAAATCTAACATCCTTATGGAAATCCTGCAGCTGTCCCCTGCAGCTTCGAAACTTAATGCCACTCAGCAAAGTGATGTTGGAACCTGTATTGGCTGCTTGGTATAAACCCTTTTAAGGCCAAGCAGTTCAGACAAACCATGCGACTTCCGAGGCCTGTGCCTTTGATCCCAAGTTCTTGTCTACTAATATACCCTGTAGCGTTTGGTGGCTCAGGCTTCATTGACCAGGTTGAATCCTAAAGCATTCCCAATTCTCTTCTGGACCACATGTCCAGTTGACTTAACGCCATGGGATTAAACGCTTTTACATCTGGCAGTCCAGCTCTGCGCACTGCCAGTGATGAATGTCTTCTTAGGCAGCGAGCCCAAGTCTTGTGAGAATTGGCAAGGATGGCCAAAGTTAGCCTTTCTGATCACATGAAGCATCCCTTTTCAGATTTGGTATGCGAAAATATGGATGCAGTCAAGTAGATTCCAAAGTTTGGTCTAGATCCATCTGGTAAGATGAATCCGTCTATGTCCACAGTGGTGACTCTCCTAGGTGCGCTCTACGGTCTTCTTGGGAGATGCTCCGGTGGCACCAATGAGTATGCCCTTAGACGACAACGAGGTGGTTTGGAGAGCTTGAGAGAATACCAAATCCTCCCCGATATGCTTTAAGAACAGCCACCGCTAGTTTCTTGTGCTATACCTCTCTGGCAATAGCACACCTCCTCCCAAAGATTCCATTGCTTCTTGGCTTCGCTAGGGGACAGCCTTCATGGTAACTGCAGCCCTCCAGCTGATCCATACAACAAGGACTTTCTACCAAGCATGGGGGGGAGAAATGGATCTAAGGGACACTAACAGCAGCAGTTGCACTCGCCACATCTTACTCTGGATCTGCTGGATTTTACCTGGGCCCATATGAGACCTGTTCCAGATGTTTGAGATATGATTCCAGTGTTTCTGAATCTGGTCCAGATCTTGGTTCTGCGAGCCCTCTACCTGGTGGCTTAATGCATCCTGTTGATACCACACCCCAGATAGCAAATTATATGCCTCCAGTGATTGCCGAGATAAGTGACTTCAGGGCAGCTTTTCTTGGCTTTCGTTTAGATGTTACATTCTATTCTCCCAGATCTCCATTGGTGGTTCTGCCCCACTAATTTGACCATGAATAATCACTTCAGCTCTCAGGTGCAGGCCACCATTGTTATATATGCCTCTTTGTTGGGCTGGGCTGCTCATCTGGGAGAGTTATAGCACCAAGGCCTTTAGTCCACTTCAGAGCGATTACTATGTATCAATGCAAGTAGTCTGTGTTGCCCATAGGCTTTTCTCACTTCTGTTTCAAAGAACATCATTCAGATTCTTTAGGATGACACAAACAACAATATTTATATCAACAGGCATGGGAGCGTTGGTTCTTCAACCATATGTTGGAAGGCTTTGTGTCTTTGGTGGTGGGCTCTGCACAGGCGCATTTTCCCATTTGTGTCCATCTAGTAGACACCCTCAATGTAAAAATGGTTGCCTCAAATCATCATAAAATCTCTAATGGGAACTCTTTCCCAAAGTGACCAGCATGATCGTCTTCAGATTTGGATGTCCTGTGTGGGTTCTTTGCCACGGCCTTGAATAGGAGTTGTCCTCTGTTCTGTGCCCTGCACTTTTCCCTTCAAATGGTTCCCTGGGGCGCTTCTAGAGGTTCAGCTGATATACAAGAACTGCTTTTTATTTGTTCTCTGTATCGTAGCAGTGAGAAAATAGAGCATCAATCGAACCAAATTAGGCAGTAGATTGGGAGAGGAACATTTGAAAAACTTTGCTGGAAATCCACATCTGTCACCTTCTTGGTCTCCCACTGAGAACAGATCCACTTTTTCAGTGGGATTTTAGGTTCTTCCAGGCCAATTCTCAAATGCTTCGTCTGTATGCATGGAACCTTTTGCTTGCCAACGAAGGTAGCAGATCCTATCCTGGCTGGTCGAAAACCTGATATCAAGTTACTCTATGCAAGTGTCTGATCCAGATTTGTTTCTTGGTGTCCGAGGGGATAAACTGCTGCGCTGTGTGCTTTCATTTGCTCGGTAAGTTTGATCAGTTACCACTGCAAAAGGATGTTTGGCTGTCCTCTTTGTCTTCCTGATCAATCATCCTTAGTTATGGGGTTTCTGAAAGGCTTGTTATACTTCTGTTCACTATGCCCTTTATTGTTCCACAGTGGGATTTAAATGTGGTGTTAACATTTCTGATGACACTACAGTTTGAACAAGTTTCTTTCTCAGTTCTCTTGTTTACTCTAAAGACTATTTCTTCTTGAAGGCAGTCACTTGGGGCCCTGAAGCCAGCAAACTGTAGACCCGGTCAGTCCACCCTCCAGCAACTGCTTTTTTTCCCCCCGGGCAAGCTAGTGCTCTGTATCTTCCCAAAAGTTTTGCCAAAAGAGATAACTTCCTTCCAAATGGGCAGTCTGAAAGCCATCATCTTTCTTTCCTCCTCTTTATCCTACCAAGCAACAGGTGAGATTACACAGACTGGACCATCCATCGTATGCTTTCTCTTAATAGATGGACCATATGAGAAGGACAGTGTGGATAATCAACCCTTTGTGGGCATTGCTGAAGCCGAGAAAGGCAAATCAGTAACCAGGCGAACTCTCTCATGTTGGGTTATCTTTGCATACAATTTTGTTCTGCCTGGGCCAAGCAAGGCTGTCTAGCGATCAGCCATGGCAGGTTTTACTGCTTTTACTACAGGTCTTACAGTGGCTGATATTAGCTGGTGGCCACTTGGATTTCCTTGCATACCATTGCAAAACAATACTGCCTGACAGCTCAGTCACATTGATACGTACTTTGCAAGTGCTGTGTTGCTTACTGTCCTTGGTTAAACAACGCTACTTAGTCCCACCTCCCTTTAGGTTTTACTTTACAACTTTTTTATAGTGAGAAATCTGCAGGAAGAAGTATCCCTCAGAAGAAAGTTGTTTAACCAGATAATTCCGCAGATTCCTCCATCCCTCTTATTAGTTAGTGCAGTTAATAAGATTTCAAGGCATGCAATGATATCTCGGATGTTCTAGCCCCTTTTAATTAGCTTTCTTTTTTCCTCTCCATACGCTTTAATTGGGTATTTAAAAATGGAAGGGATTGACCTAAGTGCACCAGACCAGCGCCATATGCAGTCTGATGTTGCATACTCAGCGGTTCAAGCTGTGACTGGAATCGTGTGTATTGTATACGGTATTTGTAGAGCGCAGCTATCACCCAACGGGTATCTTGGCGCTATAGTACATGAATCCTCATCAAGCAGTGGAGGGAAAAACAGGCGTAAACAGGCGCAAACCCACAGGGCAGCTCCAGAGCTGTCAAGCTCTGGGAAACAGCCATGTTTTGATCTTCTTCCTGAACTGTAGAAGATCATGTAGCTGTCTAAATTCCAGAGGGAGGCTGTTCCAGAGCCTGGCAGCGGCCGAGCTAAATGCTCTGCCTCCTGACTTAGCTCTTCGAATTTTCGGGACTTTCACCAGGCAGGCGGTGGCAGAGCGGAGACACCTTGTTGGAGTGTACCATGTAAAGGTCTCTTGAAGGGGTGTGGGTCCCAGGCCATGAAGAGCCTTGAAGACCAAACACAGAGACTTAAACTGGATCCTCTGCATTATAGGCAACCAATGAAGCTCTGCAAGGGCCAGTGAGCCTGACGAGCGTCGTGATTTCCTCAGTGCCAATTTGGCCGCCACGGTTTGGACTCTTTGGAGGCGCTCAATCAAGAATTTAGGGGCCTCTAACAGTAGAGCATTGCAGTAGTCAAGTCTACTGAGGATGATACTACCAACAACCAACGCTCTGGCCGTCTTTGGCAACAGCGGGAGGATCTTCCTTAGTGCTTTAATCAGGGAGAAACAGTTCCCCACCACCTTATTTACATGTATTTCCATGGTTAAGTTCGCATCAAGCATCACTCCCAAATTATGTACTGCTTTAGCCGGAGCCAGGGTGGACGTGGTTGGAGAAGGCCAGAGATTGTCTGGAAAAAGGGGAGGGACCTTCCCCACGGCGCAGTATAAGACTTCAGTCTTATCTGAATTAAATTGAAGTGAATTAGTTCTTAACCAGTGGGCAGTATCCTGCATGCAGTCATGAAAAGATGCCAAAGAAATCGACTGATTTCCCTCTAAGGAGAAGAAGAGTTGGGTGTCGTCTGCGTAATTTACCACTTTCACACCATGCGCCTTCATAATTCCAATCAAGGGTCTCATATAGATATTAAAAAGAATAGGGCTTATCGGCGAGCCCTGAGGAACGCCATGGTGGATGTTAGAAAACTTAGACTGATACGGCGGAAGGGAGACCGCCTGACATCTGTCAAATAGATAAGAGCGAAACCACTCTAGGGCCGTCCCTGACACCCCGACTTCTTCCAACCTGGTCAGCAGAATACAGTGGTCGACCGTATCGAAAGCGGCAGACAGGTCGAGCAAAATAAGAATGCCCGATTGTCCCCTGTCTGCCCGCAATCGGAGGTCGTCTAACACGGTCACTAGGGCAGTCTCAGTTCCATGGCCAGGTCGAAAACCGAACTGAACGTCGTCCAACTTGGAGTTAGATTCCAGGAACTGAGACAAGGTATTGCTGACCAGTCGTTCAATGATTTTAATCGGGTAAGGTAAGAGAGAGATTGGTCTATAATTCCCAGCGCAAGTCGGATCAAGTGTTTTTTTCAAAAGTGGAGTAACCACCGCCCGTTTCCAGCATGCTGGCACTGAACCAGAGGTCAAAGAGCGATTACAGATCTGGCGTAAAATTGGAAAAAGCTCAGGGCCCAGCTCCTTCCAAATTTTGTGAGGGAGAGGGTCTAAAGGGGACCCCGAAGATACACTCATAGCAGTTCTGTTAAAAATCTCTTCCGAGAATGGCTCGAAATAAGTCAGAGAGGTCAGTCGACCTAACTCTGCCCTTTCATCCTTCCCTAAATCTCGTGTCTCCTTGATTTTAACAGTGAAGTCTTCTTTCTTAGGAGAATTATTCCTATTCAGTCCCTCAATGATGTTGCTTATTTTCTCCATGAAGAAAAACGCTAAGCTATCACACAAAGCATGGGTTGGCATAATTTTAGACTGTGTACATTCCGGGACATTCATGTCCTTCACTATTTTGAAGATTGCTCTGGAGTTATTTTTTGAATTAAGGATGATATTAGCAAAGTATTCAGATTTGGCCACATCAATTCCCTTCCTATATTCCACTATTGCAGCCTTCCAGGAGGCTTTATCCTCATCCAAGTAAATCTTCCTCCATTTCCGCTCAGCCTTTCGGCAAATCAATTTTAAGGTTTTAAGATGATCATTGTACCAGCAGGCTGACGGCCTGCCAGTCTTCTTACAATTTTTTAAAGGGACAATCTGGTCGAGTCGACTTTGAATCTGGTCACAAAAGTCTGTATAATTGTCTTCCACTGTTCTATCATTATTAGAATCGTTTCCTAAGGAAAATATCGAGGAGAAATCGGTCTTTTTTTAAATTATTTTAGAAGTCCCTTCCAATCTCTACTCCTAAACATCCTTGTTTCGCTGGTGGCAGGCCGAACCCTTCTAGGGTCAAGTATCTGAAACTTGACCAGGTGATGGTCGGACCATCCAACCGGAAGGATCTCTACTGCTTCCATAGCATGTTCCTTAGAAAAAACCAGGTCCTGATTAAAACAAAAAGTGATGGATGTAATGCTTAAATTATTCTCAGCCACTGACAATTACTCAGGCCACATTCCATCGTTATTTTGCACCTCAAGCCAACTCAGTTTGGGCCCAGCCATATGCAAATCATTCTTGACCCTGCTCCAGTTGGAACAGTCCAGCCTGAACTGCCAGGCCTGGTCCTCGCTGAACCGGAACACAAGTAACCAAGGTCTGGGTTTGCCCTATTTAGGGATCATCAGCCAGCTAGGTATAGCTGGGTTCCAGTGACAGTGTGCACGGGGCACACCTCTGGGCATACCACTAGGGCGAAACCGGTCCTAGGTTACTTGCGTCTAGGTCAGGGACGATTTGGCCTTGTAGTTTGAGCTGGACTGTTATTTGCTGTATTTGTTTCACTACTGCACCTTACATATATTTCTTTAAAAGCATAGAATCTGGGGCTGTATTGGATGTAGAAAGATTGGAGAAATAGCCCTCTTTAATTCATTAACTGGATTTTATTCTCCTTCTAAAGCTTTTAGCTTGGCTATTGATATTCTCAACAGAATGTGTATTAATTAATCCAGTGTAGTCCTTTTTTTCTGCCTGCAGCAGTAAGCCCATTTCTTATAGCTGACTATCCTCGTCTTGTTGTGCATTGTGAGTCCATTTTGAGTATGTTAAAGCTGCCCTTGTTATCCATGTAAAATTTCGTTTGCATAGTGAATTTCCAAGTCTTTTTTGCTTAAATCCGTCTTTTGCTGCTTGCTTCTGTTAAGCTTTGTTACTTAAGAACAGCAGAAATGTGCGACAGTCCGAGTTATTCTTTTGTTTTCTTCAAGGTTTTCAACAGCTTTCTGTATTCCATGGCACTCGCTGTCAGTCACCCCTCACTCTTTGGGTTTTTCATTCGTTTATATGATGCAAGTTTGTCCCTGATACATACACCACTATATGTGAAATGAGTTCTTGCATGAATCCTGTCACAGGAAGCAAGCAGATATTGCTGCTACAGTCATATTTGTTTTCAAACAGCTTTTTTAATGTTAAGTATAATGGCTTGCCAAATGTTTGAACACTAAACCCTGTTTTCTTGACCTTAAGTTTACCATTTTACAACCCTAAGTTGTAAAAGCTGTGCTGTCTGACTGCTCTGCATCCCTTACCTCCTGTTTCGAATTGCCACTCTTCCATCTTTAATTTGTGCTTAATTATGCATACTGTGAGTAGCCCTGCAATATGGCATTTCTCCTACCTATCTGATTTTGTAGATGTCAGGATATGAATTGCAGGGTTGGTGTTGGTTAATAAGGCCCCATTTCTCTACACAACACCCAATTCAATCACCTGTGCTTTCCTCTTTTCAAAGTCAAGACCGGCCTTTATTGCACCTACACTGACTAATCAAGCAATACCTTCCACCTGCTGTCCGTTCGGTTATGAGCAGCAAGTAGGTGAAAACCTCTGCCCAGACCGGTCACTTTGCTGGAATGTTTCTTTGTTTGACTGGAATACAAATCTTGTGCTGATGCCCTATGCTAATGATATGATTTCCAGTATGTAGTATCACCAAGCTTTGTGTAGGATGAGATGGGAAGAAGAGACTGAAACTAAAACTATCAGGACTGCCTTCAAAGCCAGAGTTAATTCTCCAGTTGATGAGCAGGCTCTTACATCAGCGCAGGGCAAGCCGACCATAGGAGGTGAATTGCAGGCGGATGGGGTTGTCCATCCGTCCGTCCACGGGTGCCCTGGATGACATGATATTTTATTTTCAGGTAATTCTTTTTTCTGCATTGAGCTATCACATGCCTTCTTGATTTACGCAATCGTATTCTTTTCCTTTGAGGGTGAACGTAATATGACTGAACTTCACATCTACATTATTTTAGGTTTTTTTCTCTATAATAAACAACTGTCTGCTTCTCCTTCTATTGCAGTGTTCGT
Source organism: Calotriton arnoldi (assembly GCA_963921515.1). Lineage (NCBI taxonomy): Eukaryota > Metazoa > Chordata > Amphibia > Caudata > Salamandridae > Calotriton > Calotriton arnoldi. The sequence goes on from CAWUFW010006141.1 coordinate 202,420, forward strand.
CGTGGTTACCAGGTATACAAACAGGTGTGTGCTGCCTGCCACAGCATGGAATACCTGGCCTTCCGAAATCTGGTGGGAGTCAGTCACACAGAAGCGGAAGCAAAGGCTTTAGCAGAGGAGGTAAGCGCTGCCTGTTGATTTCTGTGCAGTAGTTGGTGAAGTGTGTGCTGGAATAACTTTGTTTTTATTGTTACTTGATATTTGTATAGCATACTGTTGCAGCTTGTGTGATCTTGTCGCGCCCCTTCTTGTGGGTTTAGTTGCAGGCCACAGCACACATGCGTGGTGGAAAATGTGTTTTATGTGCGAGCTTCTGAGCGCTGCTCTGAAACATATACATTGACGCTGCAATTAGGTGTGCATATGTTTGGAAGTGTAAGGTATTCCAGCATACCTTCATCTGCAGTAGTGTTCTGGACCTCCACATTGTGCGAATGAGCATAAAGCACATCTTGTTTGGTGTTGGGTTCAGAGATGTCTAACTGCTGACTCTAGTAGCAAAGATTAACTTTTAGTATACTGGCAATCTACGTAGACTTGTGTGAAGAACAGGCCAATAATGATAGATTTATACTGAGAGATAACATTTTAGTCCGAGGGGACATAAATGATTAACATTTATTTGGTCATTTGTGAGTCTCCATTTGTTTCTGTTTGGTGTCTGTGGGACATTATGTTGGGCTCCATTGGGAAACAATCAGTGGCATAGTCATTACGTTTTCCATGGTGCTCAGCCAACGTTGCAGTCAGAGTTGATCTAGTTTAAGGAAAGAGTTTTAAGAGCAGCAACGCTGCAATATTAAAACAGCCTAAAGTATGAATGGATTAGCATTGGTTAGTATGTTTGGGAGCATACTATTGATCTGGACTAATGCATAGTTATAAGCATTTGACTATTCCATAGACGCAAATGGACTTTGGTTAATTTTAACTCCGCAAAAGATGTGGGTGGTAAAGAGAGTGAAGAGCTAGTCCCTGGCTCAGATGAGGCATGTGTTGCAGACTTAGGTGACAAATCCATGAATATACTAGCTCAGAACACCCATGCCTTTGATTCCAAGGAGAATAGGTGATAAAAGTGCAGTCAGAATGGTTGTCATATAATATCTTGGAAGGGTCATACCATTGTTATTCGCTTGGAGACATCTGCTAGAAAGGGTAGTGCTTTATCCATTGGTCACCCTCCAGCCCCCTGTAAAGAGTGCTGCTTTGTCAATCAGCCACCAAGAATGCAATTGATCAGCCTCCACCTATATCCATGTACAAAATCGGTTTCAGTGATTGTCCATTAGAAGCATATAGTGTATGAGTAGGCTTTATCAGTCAGTTGCCAGTGACATCAGACTTTTGGTAGGGCTTAATTCCCAAATGTGAACTGAGTGTGATATTTTGTTGATTGCTTATCTGTATTGGGACGAAATCTTCCTGCATAGTTTTATAAAGCTGTGCTGTCCTGCCGTCTAACGTTTTTCTCAACTGTCCTCTTTTCCTTTGTGTGAACTCTCTAATCATACGCGACCACTTGAGATGCTTCATGTACTTTTGTTTTTGTGGTCATTAAAGCACTCTAATATCTGTACATATTGTATCTAGTTCAAGTAAGAAGTGAGACTCTAGGCTCAGAAATCTGTCCGGGTTCAGCTAAATGCCCCACTTTTTTATTGGAGTAACAGAGAGGTGTATGTATTTAACTACTCGGCTAGAACGGAGTTCAGCATTTAGTACCAGAAGGGTGACCGGGTTGGGGGAAGGGAATTGCTACAGATCAACGTAGAATAAACCTCTTTAACCAGAAGTTAAACCTCTGCTTGGCTGCTATTTTCCTTCAAACTGGGCTTAGGTTTGGGGAAACCTACTAAGTTGCCTTGCGTCTGTGACCTATGATCCACAGGAAGTCCTCGTTGCATAATCTGTAGGGGTGATATCTCGAAGGACTGAGGTCACCCAGTAGTCACAAGCTCATCATAAGCTGGTCAGCAAAATTAAAATCAAAGCACAAAAGAGTATAGCGGACCAAGAACTAAATCATGGTGAGAACATGTGCTTCAAGTATAAATTATTATAAGAAGCTAGACCCTCACCCAACAATGATGGCAAGCTTCATCACAGGGTTGCTCTTGCAGAGGAATTGTTTTGCAGGTACTGAGAATGGGATCCAGTATTAACTAGGACTAAACATTTTATGGAGGTTTATCCAACAAGTTATTTTTATTTTATGATACCACTGATCAAGTTAAAAACAAAGATGGGATGTTAGGAACTTCAGTTGTTACCTCATCTGATGGTCAACATGTTTCTGTCAAATGGCAAGCCTACAAAGCGTCAGGGCCTTTTTCAGGACCATGGAACCTTATGACTATCCCTATCCTGTAAATATAGTGTTGTATATGTATGTAACAGGAAGAAGAAAGAATGGATAGTGCAAGCAAAAATATACTTTTAGTTTTCTACACACCTATCCTGTCCTACCTGTTAAAGAATGATAAATAAATAAAAAATGAAGGTCACCTAATCTCCATGATTACGAACATCTGTTATTAACACTGATCTAGTCATATAGTAGGACATAAACCAGACACATAGACATGGTGCACCCAAGTGAGTCACTGCAAACTGAGTGATGCATATCCAATTGTGTATAACATAGCAGAACCTGGTGGTCGTATCTTACTCTATAATTAAAGGGTCCAAGCCCCTTGGAGTGAAAGAGGTAGTGCCTCACTGTAGGCACATGATGTGTTTATATATAAGATTATAAAAAAATATTAGTGAAGCACAATGGCAACCAAATGGACTCAGTAGCATAAACAAATTGGTTTTGCCACATGGAAAATGGACAAACGTTTCAACTTTGTCAAGGTTTGACACCAGCCTTCAAAACTATTGTCTCAATTTCGTCTGAATGTTGAGGCCGCAAAAGAATTTGCTAATGAAGCACACAAAACCGTGCATGACGTAATACGCTCCCGGCAAGTTGCAGCCCATAGTTAGCTAAGAGGCATTGTTCCCACTGTTTTATCTCGTTATGCTCACATATCTTGACCGAGATATTTACCTAACTGTTTAGTGTCCAACGGTCTAGTCCAAAAACCTAAAGCAACGGTAAAAGCATTCGTTTGTCTTTCACTTACCCAGATTAAAAATTAAATTACAGTAAGATGACCCTGCAAAAAATAAATACATAAGGGGAGAAAAAAGTATCACTGAAGGCACGTCATCGCAATGTTTTTAAGTGACATGCAAGTATATTGCAGTAGTCTACCTACACCATGAATAAAGGACATTTTTTTTCCAGAAATAGTTTCACAAAACTTCATCTGACCAATTTTAATTAAGCAATATTGATATTTGTCAAAATTGGAAATGAGCCAAAAGTACTCATTGCTACAAAATCTAAGAAATGGAAACTGTTGAAAGGGAGAATAGTGGAAAATAAGGTTTCTTCTACCACCTCTACACCGTAATCACCTATAATTCACCTATGGAAATATTGCTAGAAATTCACTTAACAAGACCATGGGCAAAATATAGAAAATTAGCTTTGTTTCATTATCATGTGAATCATTGTGAAAGGAACTTGCATTATAAGAGAATGGACCAAAAATAAGATGTAGAATGTAACACCAGTCCATCGTGTTGTACAACAGTGACCTCTATATTCTTTCAAGGGGGTCTCTAAAGCGCCAATGGCAGGGCATGTGAACAGGTCTTCTCGGGTGGTGTTAATTTGTGACTGAGGTATTTCATCAAGGAGGCCTGTAATAGGAGTTTGAAGTTTGTATACCCATCATTGCTCCTTTTCCAGTAACTGCTTTGTAAGATTTGTATGTCAACTTCCTATTTCGAATTTTTCAAGACCATCCCCTGCAATGTCATTTTCACAACAGCCCTGCTTCATATAGGGTTTTTTTCATTTGTATGGAACTCCACTTGCTCTGTATATTGCTGCAATGCTCCCTGATCCTCAACCGGATGTTACGAGAAGGCGCTCTCAACATGTCCAAGACTACAGGGACAGGTGATCATGTAAAGCACATTTTCAGAATTACAATTAGTGTGTTGTACAAGATGCAGTGGTCTGTATAATCCTAGGTCAGTGCACTTAGTGGCTTTAGTAAAGGGACAACTGGTCTATTTACCCATGGGAAGTGTCCATTAACTGGTGGTAAGCCCCAAACTTGTTTGATCAGAGGTTCTGGAGTAGTCTGCTGAGTGCAACTCGAAGAGGAAAAGGAGGATTCCTATTTCCTATTCGAGACACCTATGCCCTCACAAAAGGGGTAATTACCTCTCCCGCATTGCCAAACGTACTGAACCAGAGAGAGGGTGCCTTTCGGGAGCCAGCCACATTCAAGGCTGTGACCCCAAGGTTAAGGAAAAATGCAAGTACTGGTCACATGACCTCATCTACACTAAAGAGAATGCGCCTGTGACACAATCATCCTGGCAACAGCCAGGAAAGAGGTAATATCCCCACATCAACAGGCCCCTACCAGACAGAGTAAAAGGATGGACCTGAGGGGTAGGGGGGTGGAGAGAGGGGCAGCAAACCAATGAAGGAATGCTAATTGCAATGACATCCCCTAATGCTGTGGCCATCAACAGTGGGATGAGATAGAGCCTCATGGAGCGCCTCCATGAGGAGTACAAAAAAGGGCCTTTACGGTTATTCAGGAAGGAAAGACCTTTGCCAAGTTACCTTAAGTCAACCCTTTAATGCATCAGGTAGATGTGTACTGGTACAACCCCCAGGAGGCACGCCTGGCTGGGAGTTTCGGAGTTTAAGATGGGGGTACCTCCTCTATCAACATGCCCTTCACAGGGGCCGTTGGTGGACGACGCACTGCAACAAATAAAGGACGATGAGACAGCTAAAGCAATGGGAGCATTGCAATTCCGCAGGTCTATCAAGCAGGGAAGCATGCCCACCAAAAGACGACTAAGCAGGGGAACCATCCAACATTCTGCAACCCATCATCAACCAGCCAACCACAGCTCCAACTGCATTCCAACAGTGGCAGTACCTGGCAAAACTTCCTTTTCGAGGGAGAGCATGAGGGAGAGTGTTGATGCACAAATACGAGACTTGCATGGATCACGTGCCTAACTTAGAACACCAGTAGCGGGAAGAATAGGGGGAGTCCACCCAGAATGGAGATAAATCACCTTGGACAAATTGATATTATATATGACACTGCTACTACATCATACGCATCAAAAGACCTCCTTCGTTACCACAAAGGGAAAGGTCATAGACGAAGGAAGAACTCCTGCAGCTATGCCAGGACGTAAAGGTGCTGATCAAAAAACCACAATAGAAAGAGTTCCCCAAAAAGAAATCAGAAAGGGGGCTCTTCTTACTTCCTCGTGCCAAAACAAGATCCGACATTAAGACCAACCCTGGCCTCCAATATCGAATCAAGTTCATATAAACGCAGCACGTCAAAATGACAGTGTTGCAGGAGGTCATTCCTCTTCTAAAGAAAGGAGACTACATGGCCACACTAGATCTAAAGAACGCCCACCTACACATCCCAGTGAATTCATGACAAAGGCAGGACCTCTGGTTTATCATAGACCAGGTACACTATTGATGAAAGTGCTGTCCTTCGACATAAAATCCACTCACAAAATGCAGGCGATAGTAGTCACGCCTCAAAAGGCAAGGTATACATGTCTACCCATACAGCTAGCTAGTAAAGCGAACTCAAAATGAAAATGCCAACCAAACATTCAGACTGTGATGGGGACACTGCACAAGCTGGCTTTCTCAGGTAACATGTAGAAGTAATCCCTACACCCATAACCGGAAAGGTTAAGAACGCGCTTACTGGTACAACATCGATTGACCACATGGATACTTATCAAGGTACCTGTAGCATTATTTCTTATTGTAGATTATCATCGCATGACCGTGGAGAGTGATGACTCAGTTCATAAAGGTTTATATACATACTGTGTAATTTGGATGGAACTATGTACACACTCCAGGGCTCGAAAAATCCCAAAAATGTTACTTGACCTGCACGTCTAGTGACTTAAATAATCTACTCGACCCAATTATAATGCTCTTGACCCATAAACTGGTTTCAAATTATGTGATCCTGGGCAAGTATTTTAATTCATTGATACGCCATTTTCTTCTTTATCACATATGAGAGCACCTTCAAATACGCACGTTCAGCACGTCTGCCGTACAGAAAACGCTTTTGTTTGATTTATTAGACTAAACATTAGCTCCATATAGAATGCAAATCTAGCCACAAATAAGATACACCTGACTGCAGACTTGCCTCTTAATTCATTATGCATTGTCATCAGGGCTTGGCCAGGAATGTCTCTCACATCATGTTTAAAAACTATCACTTTTAATAAATACATAACAAAAGCATAAAGTAGCAGCCCACTGTTCTTTGCAATCAGCAGATTTTACATTGAAATGGCCACAGAATTTGTCTGACATGTGGTTTTAAAACTATATAGTGTACAATGTTTGGAAATAAAGTTTCTGCAAATATTTGTCATTTGCATATCACCAAGTAAAGTGTTCTGATTTGTTTTCCTCCAATTTAAATCTTTGTTTGCATCACACTTCTGAATTACAAAAAAAGTTCTTTCATAATTTGTGATCAACTTGTACTATTCATTCACAAGCTGTTCAAATGTTGTTTTGGAGAAAAAAAACTGACATTTTACTGCATTTTGTTTCACAATTATTGTCAAATAGCTCACTTGACAAAAAGCATTAACTGTAAAAAGAGAGAAAAGTAAACACCATTTTCCAGGAACACATGAGCATCAAAAAGACAAACTGACATTTGACCTCTGTCCTTGAGTAGTTGGCAAATGTGTCAAGATAAAACAAGGTTTAAAGGCGTTTTAATTGCTCATTCACTTTCTGATCAAAAAGAACACCTGTTTCTTCCAGCTTAAGTTTACTCGCCAGCAGGGTCGAGTAAGTGCTAAAAATAGCTCGACCTGCTAAAATTTCACTCGCAATTGCGAGGGGGCGAGTGGATTTTTTGAGGCCTGCACTAATTTTATATATAACCTGACAGATAAGCTCTCTACACTATCAAGCCCTGATGAAGTTCTAAATTTAATTGGAATGAAACGCGTTGGCTGGATGTTGTTCTATATTTGGATTTAAGAATAAAAAATAAACATTTGGTCTTGGATTACATATATTGGATTTCTTATTGGACTTTTACCGGTGCACCTCTCCACTTGCTATCGTAACAGGAAAGGTTTTCATGGGAGCGACTCTGAACTCAAGAACAGCAAGAGCCTACCCAGTACCCCGAAGAATCAAGGCACTTCAGAGCAAACTCACCCATACCAGAAGGTACAGTTTCAGACATTGAGGGCAATAATGAAACTAATGGGTATGATGGCATCATGAATTTCGCTCATACCACAATCAATCAATCAGGGAATTGTAAGCGCGCTACTCACCTGTGAGGGTCTCAAGGCGCTCACAGGCAAAGCACACACACGCCCAATCCAGGAGTGACTGAACCTCAGATGGCTACAGACCACAAGAAGTTTGGAAGATGTACTGGTTGTCACAGAGAGGATTTAGAAGATCAGGTGCTAGAACACGCAACATGTTACCGGGGGGAGTCTTTTCAAGCTACCAACTCCCACAGTAAACTTTACTACGCATCCCACACAGGATGGGGAACACACATTGGAAGCCTAAATCTCTCGGGCCTTTTGAGCCCAACAGAGGCAGTGAGACATATGCCCCTGTTGGTACTCAGAACAACATAACCATAGTGTTCTACCTAAGCAAACAAGGAGGGACTGAATCATACCCACTCTTACTAGCACAGGACAGCTAGAAATGAGCAATTCAAAGAAACACAACAGTGGTGGCGATACAACTACTACACATACAAAACATTTAATCAGACAGGCTAAGCAGATAGGAAAACAAATCCCACGTATGGGAGCTCAAGTAAGACATACTAGAAGGCATTTTCAGGTCCCGAGCAGAATGGAGATTTTCAATGAGGCCATCAGCCCAAGTACATGCAAATACTACACCACCAATGGGAACATATATATCCATTGGTGCACGAAACAAAGTCCCTTGGATAAGAGGACAGAAAGCACCATAGTCCTAACGTATCTAACCCACCTGCTGATAAGTCTAACCTATGTACCACTCAAGGTTCACCTGGCTACCAATGTGGCCTACACCCGAGGCCCCATGAGGAACAGCTTCTTCACTCTACCAGTGGTAAAGAGATTCCTAGACAAAGCAAAAAAGAGGCCTTCATGGCCAGAGTCAATCCCTTTGTGCCAGTGTCTATGGGTCTGGCCAAACAACCACATCCCATCATCATCTGGGTAGGGCCCCAGAGAGTGGAGTCACTGTCCGTCTGGGCCTCAAGTAGTAAGATGTCTTCATTTTGTGTAACCAACACCACTAACCCTGAACCAAGGAGGTATGCCGGTCTTCCTGGAGCCAGTACATGCACTTCCAAAATCTGAGACATTTTGCAGGTTACCAGGGGTAATATCTGCTATACACTGCTTTTGTATTGTTCAAGGTGTTTTCAAACACTAGAGTAACAAAAGTAAACTTTACTGACTAAATAATTCTATTTTAGTGGGAGGACTGCTGTCCTTCCTTTTGCAGCGTATTGTGGGCAGCTAGTGTTCTCAATCCCTGTATTTTTAATAACCTTACTAAGTAAGTTGTGCCCTTTTCAAAATTGTTTTTCTGCTCCTCTCTTTACCTTTTCCCCCCAGTGGACATGAGGCAATTAAGTCCACTGATGGTGCTTTGTTTATGCTTTTAAAACCCCTAGTAGAGTACAGGGGTCTGCAGAATTGTGGGTGTACCTAGAAGATGCACACATCCATTGTGGGGTGTACCTAAAGCCCTCTCATTGGGCAAAGGGGACATTGATGGTTGCTGATCAGTGAATCACTAATACAGAGGCCCAGGCATTTTTTACCTAGACCCGTGTGAAAGAGATAAGTATCAAACTACTTGTGGAAAGTCTTTTTGGTTCCCCATAAATGAGGCACTCTATTGCCTACCAAATGCATGCAGTGTGATTGTTTGTGCATGTAACCTGTATGGGAGTTTTTTGTTGTTGCAGTCGTACCCTTGGTAAGGACATGAGTGCTGCCTAAGATGGAGGTTCCTGTTTATGTTGCCTTCATCATGGTGATCGTCTCAACTTGCAAGCAGCAGCCGTTTGGAAAGCCCTATACCTTGTATGAGAGATTTTGGGGGAATCCAAACCTCCAGCTTACTTGGAAATCTGTTCTGAACAAGTGACCAAAACTGGTTTGGCTTCCTTGTCAGCATTGATTCCAGGTCTGACTAATACCTGAATATCAGTTGGGATATCTGCCCAGTTCCTATTCAACTAAACATCTTGGTGATCTATATGGTGGCAACCTGGTCCTCCATACCGGCCTTCACATCAAAATACACAGAGAAGCGCAGGCTTGACACAAAGCACTAAAACACCTGTTTGCGAATTCAAGTGCATCTCAACCCACCATTCACAAGAAAGCAGATACTGCTACAAAATTAATGCACAGCACGTGAATGCTGAAATGATTCACACCCCAAAATGAAATAGTTACTTACAGGTAGTAGCAGTTTTGCAGCTTTGAGAGGGTTTTTTGGGGTTCCCATATGACCCGCCTGCCTCTCCGAAAATGACAGAAGCAAACTGGTGAGGGTAACAATACACCTAATAAAGAGGAAGTTCAAGCACCTGCAAGTCGCCAAAAGAGGGGGTGGGGAGAGAATCTGAAGATAGAGTACTACGCACAGGAACTTCTGGGACGCAAGTCTGACTTTGCAGACGGACATACCACCCAGTTGTGGTAAAACATTTTGTTTTTGAGATACAGATATTGCCTGGATCATGGAACAACATCGTTCCTTGTCATGCAGGTGAGCCTGCACAGTCCTCCTCCTTAATTCACTGTGTACCCAAGTGTGCGTATTTACCCTTTCCAGCCTGAGCAAGACATGAATCCGGTCACCCTCAAAACCTAGGGCTTACCATCTGGCCTGATGGGTGGAAGAGATCATTCTGATTCTGTAACTGTTAGAACCATCTTTTGAGCTCTCACCGTTTGCAGTCTTCGTTATACTCCAACCACTAATAACTTGGCCAATTTGAACTGGTAGCACCTACAACTGAAGTGGTTATTCCTAGATGTGCCTCCTCACTAGAAAATGTTGTTGATGAGTAGATTGGCACCTTTGGATGTCAGTAGTTGTGGCTCACCCAGTACTTTCATATTTTCTTTTCTAACTGGAGCACCAAATCAGACTGCAACTAGTCCCTAGTCTTCAGGAGACTGTCCCTACATGCCCGTGTAAGAGCAAACCTGGGGTCACCATTGACTATACAACCTGATTGTCAAGTGAGTACTCGTGACATTACTGGTTGAGGTCCTTGTTGGTGCTGTGTGACTTGGGGGGGCACATCTTTTAGAGGTGATACGTCTAATTTTTGCCTGTGGTCACAATGGTGTCGATTGCCCCCATCGTAATTCCCTTTGTTAAAGAAATGCTCTAAACCAGTCTACAGTCCCAAGCTATCTTATTGTATCTTAGCCCCAGAAGATGGTATCAACTTTTGGATTTTTTTTCTACCTAATCAGCAACTATTCTGTTTGCCTACCTGGTAAGTCCTTTTCTTTTTCAAAGATGAGTCACTGGCTTAATTTTTGTTATAGAGTGTTATGCTATCCCTTTCTGAAAATGTGCCTCTAAGCATGAGGACCAAGGCAGTTCTGCTTGAATTCTAGGGTATGTTGTGCAGTTAGTGGGTAAGGGTTTTGGCTACCTCTTGGTCCGGATGGATCGATCTATGGCCTTTGATACCATAGACCATCCTATTTTTTTAAGTCGGCTATATATGTATACAAATGCAACAGATCCAGTTTCACAAGGTTTGTCTTTTTTAAAATGGAGCTCTGTGAATCGACCTATATCTGTGAGGGACCCCTGTTATGGATACTTCAGGATTTTCCCCTCTTCTATTCCTTAAGTAGTACCAGTGTGGTCTTACAATCCTACGCTGATGAGACCCTACTCTAAGTGAAATTATCTAGATTCTTTATCCGTGTCTGACCTATCTGGTACATTAATCGAGGTACTGCACCAGATGGAGCTTGGAGTCGTAACTTATATTTGAGGTAAGTTAGTTCCCCTTTATTATCCATTCCCCTCATTTCAATTTTAAGCAACAGTTACCGTACATGTTTTAAAGAGCATCATGCCTCTTATCAAATTTGCCTAGAGCGGAATTGGTCAAGGCCGCTGTTGACACTAGACTACCGACGTCTTCTTATATTTCATCAGTTGCAGAGCTCTTAAAGTGCTGCTTTCCTCAGGGCTAGGAAGAACAGCCCATGTCACCTAGGCTAAATCTGCTTCTTGGCTGCCTATGTGGCTTCGTATTTTCTTTAAGATTGTCAGTGTCGTCTTCAAGTGTATTCAGACTTGTTTCATATTATCTGAATCACAGCATCTCTATTTAGAACTCAGTAGTTGACCTAAGGGACAAGGACAAATGTCTCAACATTCCGTGGTTGAAACTTTAATCCAAATGCCGAAGAGCCATCTTATGGCTGTGTATCTTTCTGGAACTCTCATCTCCCTAAGTTTATTCAGAAGCTCTCTAAAACGCATTTGTGTTGGGTAACTATTTGACCAATACCAAGAGATACTCGTGTAGTGTGCTTGTTAAGTGTATTTAATCTAATTCCCTGTCTCCTTCCGAAGTAAACCTAGATTTATTCTCCCTGCCCTGAGTTAAGTCTCAAAGGGAGCGCCTTTATCTGGAGTGCATTAGTATGTTGCTTGACCACTAGTTGTCATTAGGCGTCCCAGCTTTTTGTCCGTCCAGTAGCCACCAACTGTCCCAGAACCCCAAGAAAAGGTGTCAGCCTTCCAGATGTCAAGGTTTCAAACGCTGGTGCCCTGATAGTCCCTCAGAAGATGTGGTGCTTCATCAAGAGCCTACCACTACTGCATTCTAAAGGTCTGTTATTTGTTGTAGGCTCTAACAGCAAGTTCCACTTTTTTACTTGGGCCCATACATTGGGACTGAAACTAGCCAACAGCTGAGCCACGCCATACAGAGCAAGCTGATATGCTGTGCGAGAGTCGTAGATATAGCCAGACAAGAGGTCACTGAGGCCTACTCTACTCTCACTTGGCTACGTAAGAAGGGTGCCGGGTGGAAAACCCGCTCTTTGCATTCTGCAGATACTCTGATCAGAGGTGTGGGTCCAATAAACCCAAATCTCAGGAAGGCAGGAACAGTTAAGCTGGAGAAATTGGAGACGTGAATGACAAAGCTGAATCCAAGTGAATTGAACCAGGCCAGACTTGCACCTCCAAGCTGTTGGAGGCGGGGTCCAACAGTACCTCAAGATGATGGCTGTTTTCGTCCAGGAAGCATAGGCTATAGAGGAAGGAAAGCAGTTATGCGCAGTGAATTTTCTCTTCTGTAATCATTAACCATGATGTCACTGCTCATTTGCTCACATGGTGTTTTTCAGCTTTCAGGGACATCTTCCGATACTACAATATGACATGGGTATGTGGGCCATATTTGAGAAGTGAATAAAAAAAAATCTTTATTGTCGAGTCAAAGAATTTTTAATTCTATTAAGACACAAAGGTGAGGATTATGCTTCTCTCACTTTACTGCAACACACAGCAGCCAATGAAATTATAACAAACCTTTCAGTAAACCATCAAAAAACGTAACTTCCCATGAACAGTCCCATGACATCACTCCCCATCTACCAAACTGGTCTCGGGATAGTCTATAAGACATGCTGTCCATATAATCCTTCCTATTTCTGTGCAAGAGTCCAACAGATCAGAACCAGAAAATCTTCAGCCATAACTGGCCGGAAAAACCTGGTATCGCCTCTTAGATGAGGAACCTTTAGGCTCGAAAAAGATGTCTTCCAATCCACTTCAGCGATGGGATCGATTCCATAAGAATCTAGAGCTTCAACCAAAATTGTGTAAAGCACTCCAGAATTCAACCCTGCTTGCCAGCCGAACCTGCAGAAAAAGAAAAACTCATGTAATATCGCCCAAACATTGACCCATAAACCAAACGACAACAGTGAGAAAACGTTTTATGTCAAGACCAGAGGCTTCGGATTATGTTTGTTCAAAGCTGACCCACAACAAGACGCAACATCAAAAATCTGTTTATGATCAAACACTTTAATTGTAGAGTCCGAAGACAAATCTGCAGCCGCCATGATGTCCTCCAAATGGGACTCCAAAGAAAAAGATTTGGAGGCCATGGCGCCTCTCACTGAATGCGCACCAAAAGGGAATTGCCTATGCCAGCCTCGGATAACAACCACTTAACCCACGTGTCCAAAGTGGCTGATTTCACTGGCCTGAAAGGTTTCTGCAGAGCAATAAGTAACTGCCCACCAGGGGTCTGACGTAATGTCCTGGTGCAATCTTCATAGGCATTAAGACAACGCACCACACAGTTTGATTGTCCGGGAGTGCTGGATAGCTCGCACAACGTGAATGCATCTTAGTACAGTTAGAAATACGAAATAAAACACCAGACGGGATAATACTCTACCTGTTCAATGATGTGCACGCACATCTGAGGCGCGTCTATACGTAATGAGACCCGAAAGAACCGTAAGCTTCGTCTGCAACTATTTCCTGAAAAGGTCTTCGTTAGCCGGCCGTGCCCTAAGGAATCTGAGCACTTCATTGGCATCCCATAAAACTGAATATTTTGGCTTAGGAGTTTGGATCAATCCAATACCTCGCAACAATTTGCACACCACAGGGTGTTCACTTACTGGTCTTCCATACGACGAATGATGACCCGCTGAAATAGCCAGTCAAAAATGATTAATTGATCAATAGGCTAAACCCTGATCCACTGAGGAAGAAAATGAACTATCAGAGGTAATTCACACTCTGTTCATCGCACCAATAAACCCATTTCTTCCTTGCTGAAGCATACCATTTGTGAGTACTGGGGACCCAAGATTGTTTGAGGTAGAACAAAGACTATTCCGAAAGACCTGGAATTTGCCAGTCTCTCCCAAAACCCTCCAAGCCATCAATACCAGCTGACCCAATAGGATCAATGGATGCAGGAGGACCAATGTGTCGGTGAGAAGGTTGGAATCCGAATCATATTCTGACACATTTCCAACAACAAAGAGGACCAGGGCTGAACCTTCCACAAGGGCGTCACCAGAACCAGTTCTGCCACCTGACATCGCATCTGAGAAATGCCCCTCTGTATCATGATAAAGGGGGAGGCACAGTGGAGCTTCTACTGCCAGTTCTGGAGGAAAGCATTCAAGCTCACCACCAGGGGATCTGGTCTCCAACTGAAGAAGATCGGGAGTTGAGTGTTCAGACGGGAGGCAGAAAGATCAGTCGCACAAGGACCCCGCATTAGCTTGAGGCGGCGAGAGACATCAGGATGCAACCTCCAATTGCTGGAATCCCTCAGGAATCGAGAATTCCAATCCCCGACTACATTCTTCTTGCCTGGGATGTGCTCCACTATAACAGAGATCTTGTTCTGAAGAGAAAAATGTCAAACATCCTTCGCAATCTCTGCCAGGGGTTGAGATCTCGTCTCCCCTACCCCCCCAATTTGTTGATATGCCTCACTGTGGAGACATTGTCCATCCGCAGGAGGATGCAGCATTGAGACTAGAGAGGAAACAAAGTCCTGATTGCAAAGGACACTGCCATCAGTTCCAGACAGTTGATATGCAACTGGAGTTATCACGTTGGAAATCAAGCCACATCGCGTCCCCCAACCCCAACTGCTGGTGTCCAATTGGACTACTACGTCTGTAATGCTGCCGAATATGGCTCTGCCATTCCAGGCTTCCATAAGATCTTGCCACCTAGTCATCTCTACTATGGCCTCAGCAGAAATGGATATCTGTTCCAATTATATGACAATCCCTTCCTAAGATAGAGGATCTTCAAACATTGAAGGGCCCGGTAATGAAGGGAATCCAGAATAATTCCATGCGGAATAGAGGCCTCTGAGACCGTTGAAGAGGAGAAAGTTCATCTCAGTTCCCTCTTGATTTAAAAAATCTTCTGAGAAAGAAGACGCAATTGGGCTGGTACAGTCTATCTGAAACCCCAGAAATTCAATCTATTGGGAAGGGATCAGACATGATTTTTGACCATTTATTATGAAACCCAAGTCTTCTGACAACTGAATCGCCCTGTTCAAGTGTAGAAGGACTTTGTCTCAGTTTTGGGCCATTATAATCGGGTCGTCTAAATAAATAATGAGGCAGAAAATTTCTGAAACATCTGTGAGAGGGAAAGATAGGAATGGAGAGGTACACGTCTTTCAGGTAGAGCCTGACTAACCAATTATTTTCCTGAAGTAGATGCCTGAGCAAGTGGATGCCCTACATCTTGAAGTGGCGATAGACCACCCAGGCGTTGAACTGTTTGAGGTTGAGAACCAATCTGGAACTTCCCCCTTTCTTATGCACCAGGAAGCCACTCAGATCGCTTCCTTTTGCAAAAGTTCAATGTTCTCTGTGTTGACGAAACTCTCCTCTTTTTGGGAAAAGGATAGGGAAAGAGGAATCTCTTGTTGACTGGACTTCCCATAGAATTCTATTCTGAACCCCTGTATTGTCAGCAAAACCCATAGGTCGTTTGTAATCCGACACCAGTTAGAGTGGAAGTGACATAACTATGCCCCCAAGAATGACTTGTAAGGAAGAAATCACTGGTACCCAAGTATGAGGGGTTCTGCATTCCCTGCTGCACCGTCTGGATAACAAGCTTTGTTGAATCATCCTCAACCCTGTCGATGTCTGGCCGGATAGAAATTTCCCTGGTTTTGAATGTTGGTCCAACCCCCTCTGCCTCTGGGTTAGTAGCCTCTGTGGGAGGCCTGGCCAAATCCACGGCCTGACGCTCGGCCTCTATAGTGTCCGTCCCTGGTAAAAAGGGAGTTGTGAAAAATCATATTTTAAAGAAAAATATTTTTTTAGAGAGGACTATGCTTTATCCAACATGGAGAATGTAGCCACAAACCTTCCAAGATCTTTTACAAAATCATCACCAAACAGTTGGCCATTAGCCAGGGCCCCGCCTCTGCAGATGCCAGTTCCATCAACTTAGGGTCAATACGCCCAAGTATGGAGGAGTGGCGCTCCGACGAAATCACACAGTTGGCCTTGCACAGTAAGCATATAGCGCACTGTGACTAGCCCATAAGGACATCAGGATCTACAGTAGAGTTTGTCTCCTTTCCTTGGACCACCATTTCCAGGATCTTTATTAAAAGGCCAGATAAGTCCAACGCTTTGTCTTGGCAACTGCGCCAAGCGTGGTCAGTGCCCTTCTTTGAGTCCTTGAAGTACATCTTCATGAAGACAACCATGCTCTGGTCTATCTCAGCAGTGTCGGCAACTTTCCCCAGGAGGGAAAGGCGAGGGCATTCAGTATGAAGTTTTGCCCTGACCTTCTCAAAACTTTTATGTAGTCAGGACTGCCGGTAGTCCCCTACCTCTGAAGAGGGGCACTAATCTGATGACCTCGGGTGTATTATCTCTTCCGGTTAAAAGACCAGGAGCCTGTCCTGGTGACATTGCGGCTCACTGAAGTGAGTTTTACATTTACACTTCAGAGATGGTGGAGACTGCTCAGCCGGAGAAGTGTCAGATTTGGAGGACAAGGATGAGGCATAGTCTCCTCTTCGAGCCTTATTTTTAAACCTTGCGTCGCTTGTTTTTATTGCAAAGTTAATTTTAATAAGTCGCTGAGTTGGGGGCGTTGGGGGGGATTTATTTACCGGTGTCTACTGTTCGGCCGATAGTAGTGAGCGGTTAGCACTCCAGCACACAGCAGCCTTGTCGGCTGTTCCAGCCCGGTGATATAAAACGCGGCCCTGGCGTGGGCGTGCCGATGACTCACAAAAGGCAAGCCTGTCTGCGCCCGTCTGCTCCCCAATGGGTTCAGGGGCCACGAATGCTGCCCCTGTGCCCTTAGGTAAGCTTATTTATCCTACTTCTGAACTGCTTGGTCTTTGACCCATTGCTACAGGAGTTTATCCCCCTCTTCCTGATTTAGATCAAGCTGTAGCAGTCAGAAAGTGCCAACACTGTAACTTTACGACCACTCCCCAGCACCCAAAGCTTACGTACGCCCTCTCCAGTTGACCAATCTGTTCATTGTAAGTTTAACCCTTGTAAGTGGAGAGGTGTGGTGCAGCGGCCAGGGCAGCTGACTTCGGAGCACGGGGTTCACGGTTCGATCCCCGGCGGCAGCTCAGCTCAGCACCATGTGACTCTGGGCAATAGCTCACTTAATTTCCACGACGGCCCCCAGCGCCTTGAGACCCGTATGGGTGAGTAGCTGCGCTATATAAAAACGGACTTACTTTACTTTAACCCTGCCCATAATTGTGGTGGTTTTAAGTTTTGTTTTTTTAAAACCAAATTGCCGTTCGCTAGTAAAACATCACCGGGGCATTTGTTATTTTCTTATAGATCATGACACCGATGCAGTCTTTCTAACAGCAACCTGGCTCTGCCCCCATCCTATCGGATTTTTAGAGTGGACCGCGAAAATAAAAAAAGTAGGCGGCATTGTTATTATTTTTTAAGAATACTTTGTGCAAAATAGATGAGCTGATTTGGAAGCTCTTCTTTATTCATTGATACCAAATAAGAACTTCGCCTTGCCCATAATTTTAATTATCGCCCACTGGGCGATTGGGCCAATTGGAGCTTTAGTATTTCCACAACTCTTGCATCCCCTGTCCTTACATTTACTATTTTGTATGATCTTAACATCCATTTTGAGAAAGTGAATTGCAGCACGGTTTCCTCGATTTATAGAGAACCTTGCGGTTCTCAATGTTCAACTCATCACAAACTTCCCCACTCAGTATTGATGCCCATATGTTGGATCCCATATATACCAACTTTAGTAGTTTACAGACTGACCAGCCTATCCCTTTTCCATAGTCTGATCATTTCACAATCCTGTTCTTCCATTCAACTAGTGGCCCGAATGAGAGAGAATCGGATGACATCTTTTGGTAGGAGCTGGTCAAAGCTTAATGTCCCTGCCCTTAATTCGCTACTTGAAGCCAATTGTCACACACTGAGCGATTAAGTAGAATCTGACGTTGACATTTTAGACTTCTGGATCAGATCCTCACTCTGTTAGTTCCCACATCTAGTAAAAAGCATCATCAAATTCTTCCCCCTGCTCCATGGTACAATGACTCATTGCAGCAACTTAAATTGTGTAAAAGTTTGAAAAGAGGATGGCGAAAAACTTAGCCATGAGGATAAATTAATATACAGATTGACTTTAAAAGATTATCAGAAAATAGGTAGTACGGCTAGAGCCAAATTTTACTCAGATAAAATCACTGCAGCCACAAATTGCCCTAAAACTCTTTAAGTTAGTTAAGAATCTCTCTGATCAGGCCACTACCCCTCTCGCACAAGTTGAATGCGCTGAAATTGCGGACTTTTTCCGCATTCGAAACAGTGGACCACTCAATTCTACTTTCCAGACTAGGAGATATGGGTGTGAAGGGCACAGCCCTAGCTTGGCTGAGCTCTTTTCTACACGACTGTACATTTCACTCACACCAACACGGGTCCAAATCACAGCATTTAGCTTCTGGGGTGCCTCTGGGCTCTATCCTAAGCCCTCTTCTCTCCAATCTCGATGTGAGACCTATAGCTGAGATTGTAGAATTTCATGGGCTTACATTGTTTTCGTACGCAGATGAAACACAAATTGTGCTATCTCTATCATCTAAGGATAACCACAAGGCAAAATCTCTCAACACCGGTCTAGTTCAAGTTTCATCTTGGATGAATATGAACTAACTAAAGCTTAAGAGGGACAAGACAGAGGTTTTGCTGGTAGACAACCACCCCCACCTATGGGGCCATCGACTGTGGGTATCATTCCTTCTCCAGTTAATGTGGTAACATATCTGGGGGTATGGCTTGATGACAAGCTGTGTATGAGCCACCAGATCAATAAAGTAGCTGCCACTTGTTTTGGCTTCCTTAAGTGGTTAAGGAAAATCTTGATATGCCCTGCTCAAATATCTGTAGTCCAGGCCCTGGTAATCTCCAGATTGGACTACGCTAATGTCTTCTACCTGGGTGCTGCAAAATCTCTTCTCAAACTGGCTCAATCTGTACAAACGCCTTCTCCTTCACCCACCCAGATTCACTCAATCAGCCAGTCTGTTACATAATCTTCACTGGCTGCCCATTGAACGTCTGGTTCAATTCAAAGCCTTATGCTATATGAATAAGTGTCTTGGGGCCCATGTTTCTGAGACCTTTGGTGTCTTAGCATACACCCAAATGCTCGCTCTGCTCTAGCCACCAGGAGCTGGCAGTGGTTCCTTGAAATAAGAGAACCCGTCAAGGTGGTCGGGCATTTGCGTATCTGGGACCAAAGTTGTGGAACACCTTGCCACAAACACTGAGAATCTGCAAATCGCTCATAGATTTCCGCAAATTGCTCAAAACATGGATGTTTCCACTTCTTTAAACAGTTATCCTTGGCTCTTGGAAATGCTGGTTTTAGTGCGGAGGCTTGAGCTGTGAAACCTTTTTTAGGTAGCCATGCGCTTTACAAATTTTGCAAATAAAGTCTTGCGCCGCCTCAGAGAGCTTCAAAGCTGTAGGCGGCTCTGGATCATCGCCAACTCCATATCCATGGTCTGATCATCCTTTGCCTTTTTATGTAAGGCCTTCTTGAGTGGGTAAGACTGGTCATCCATGATAGGAGCAGTCAGATTAGGCGTGGTCAAGAGATCCTGTACACCCTGACCCATTTCTCAGAGCGCATATCACCTTAAAGGATGCCGAAAATATTACAAAGCAACGGCCAGTGCCTTATTGACCAACACTTGGATAGAGTTATCTATGGCCTGACCAGTTGCTTCTCAAGTTGATAATCCCAGGGGTCCTTATACTCATAATAGCTCTCAAATCCGTCTTGGAAAAACCCTTCCATGACAAGTAATTAGATAGGGCTTGAAAAACCCAGGCAGGGCCAAAGGAGGGGGAAGGTGGAGGGCAACCCCAACGGGCACAACGGCAGAGAACTTGTAAATACAAGTCGGCAAATATTAGACCGGTATTTTGAAAACTGGAGGGAACAGCGTGATAACCATAGAGCCCAGCTCTAATAGTTTATTACAGCCCCAGGAGGGCGTGGAGGAGTTGACAAAATTAGCGGCAAGACTCTGGTAAAGTTAAATCAAAGTCTGTGCTTTAAAGACGTGGGCGCGTCTTCGCCTCCGCTGGTCGAGAAAACCCTAACCCACATGAATCCATAGAAAAAGACAGGAAAATGAATCACACACAGCTTATGGCTGCTGGGGCAGCAAAGAAAGGGGAAGGATAGTGGGCACAGCATGTCTTATAGACTATCCCGGGACCTGATTGGTAGATAGGGAGTGATGTCATGTGATTGTTCTTGGGAAATGTTTTTTGATGGTTAACTGAAATGTTTATTATAATTTTATTGGTTGCTGTGTGTTGCAGTAAAGTGAGAGAAGCATAATCTGAGGCCTCTAGTCCTGACATAGAATCACATAGTGAAGCGGAGAAAAATGAAAGCCTGGAGAAATTGGAGCCGGGAACTGGGGGGGGGAACCTTGTTTGAAGCTTTCTATGAGAAAGATGATATTGACCCTATGGTCATGTTGTTCAGTGGAGATTGGAAGCCTGCTCTATAAGAATATCAGAGCCCACATTGGGATCACCAGGATGTTGGCTGGGTGAGAGCAGAGGAATAGTTTTCCTCTTTCCACAGACCAAAGCTCAGTGTCACTCCACCTGCTGTCTCTCGACATCAAACAAGGAAAGATTGACTACTTAATGACCGTGCTGTATTTCACCCAGTCTCTTCTAAAATAACTCCATGGCCAACGTATCTCGAAGTAAATATTTATACTGTCAGGCGTGTTAGCGTATGGGATATCTTATGAACACCTGTAACACTAACTTGTTTGTTATCCACTAATGTGTGCTGAACGCAGAGGTGGTTTTTTTTCAGCACCAGAACAGTAAAAAAAAAATTGAGGAAAATATCAATCTGCCGAGTTAACTCTGGTATGCACTCAAGCATTTCAAAGATAAATCCGTTTTCTGCTACTCTGTAAATCGTTCAAGTATGTTTGGTGTTTTATGTGCTCCTTTCAGTCTTGCTACTTATGCACAGCATAGGTGTTTAGGAATGTGCAGCTTCTGATTCATTGCCTGAATAAAAATCCTAGAGTTCATATTGTTTTATCTTGTGTCTAGCTTTGGTTGACCATTTTAGCTACTTATTACTACCTTGCTTTTACATTGGCATTGTTTATTCCATACTGCAAGTGTTTTATTTCCATCTGAGAAAGGACGACGCCTAGTCTGTTATCAGAGGTTTCCAGAAATAAAACCACACTCAAGGAACAAGACAAATGGGCAACAGTCTGCATTGTTTAGTGATAGAAAGCTCACCTATCTTCATTTCTTGGAGTTTGCAGTCCTAAAATGTGGGGCGTTGCTCTGAATTTGGTTGTAAAGTTACTGGCGGCTCCAGACAGAGTAAAGTACACCTGGTCTAGACCAACATAGATAGGACTCGTGCTGGAAAGCACTAAAAATATCTGGTTTCAGCAGACTCACTGATACAGTGCTTCACCTAGTAAAAGCTGTGTGAGTAACCAGCCTTTGTTCGACAGTACATGGGCATGTGATCACATTTTGTGGGCCCAGATTATAAAGTATAGCAGTTTTCAGCTTACTGTGTTATGTATTGGCTCCTTTACGTGATATGACTTTTCTCCTTCCATTGAAAGTACAATTCTGTGCCTCTGATTATTAGAACACTTGGCGTAAACTGCTTGATTACGACTAGAAATGTACCCTGGGTGTGTACAGCATATTTTCTGTTGCTTTTGCATCATTGTGGTCTCATCCGTTTTCTTTGCTTCTGTTACAGTGTGAAGTGATAGACGGCCCCGATGAAAGTGGAGAGATGTTTACCCGGCCAGGCAAGCTGTCTGATTACTTTCCCAAGCCATATCCTAATCCGGAGGCAGCCCGGACAGCGAACAATGGGTCATTGCCCCCTGATCTGAGCTACATTGTCAATGCAAGGTATGTTTCCTCCTAAAAGTACTTGGCTTTCCTGTTTCTGATGCCAACTCTACCAAACAGCAAACTTTTGCATTTCCAGTGCTTAGATTGTTTCCTGTTCTTGATTATTAAGATCCTCATTTCCACATTTATACAGGCGTTGAGTACTAATGTAATGCACTGTTTGGTTCCTTAAACAATATCTTAACTCATTTCTTTCTCCCGAGTACTGCAGAAAGGCAGGCTTGTAAGTTAAGAATTCTGCAGTATATAAGTATAGAGTAAAAAGACATGTTGGGCAGTATCCATCAAAAAGAGCATTACTTTAGGTAAGTAGCTTTATCTTTTGACGGCTACTTCTAACCAGAGATCCTCACCTTTAAAATGGATACCAAAGCATTACTACCCCCTGGTGGTGGGTTTGTGAATGACATAGACCAAATATTCTTGCAGGACCGAATGACCAAAATGTTCTTTCAGTTGAGCCTGGGAACAGTGCTTTGAGAAAAGGGCACTAATGCCTGTGAAGCAGCTTGACAAATATCGAAGACAGGCACTCTGCGTGCCAGTGCAATTGTAGCAGCTTTGGTTCTTTTATTAGAGGGCAACTAGCAGGAATGAGAGTTTGAAACGGCCTACCAGTAAGCTGTGGTCAAAAGCCAAAATATTTTTCAAATAAATTATTTTGTCGACTTTTTCCTGGGTACTAAAAGAAAGTCTGCCCTAGCTGTTGTGTGAAAAGTCGCCGCTGCACGCACAATTAAATACAATAATCTCCTTTGTAAGACATTATCTCACTGATACAGTTAGCTATGACGAGTTCAGGAAGGGCGAGCAGAGATGTTTGAGACTGCTGTCACTTTGGAAGTGCCACCACACTAAACATAACCCAGTGCACCAGAGGTCTATGGCACGCCACGTTGTTGCATGACATGCTTAGCACAGCAAAAGCTGCTTGTGACATGTGTTTGTCAGTGGAACAGTATTAACTAACCTCTGCGAATGTATGTGGTGGTGGTCTATTCAACTGTTTTAAACTTTGTGTTCTTGGGGATCTAAACACAATGGTCGTATTTCTGCAGTATTGGCATGTGGGGAAACTGGGTTTTTGTTACAGGAGCCCCTCCCCTCTTTTAAAATTTTTTTTTTTTTAAATTTGCTACTGGATGCGGGTTTTTCAACTCTAACAGTGCACTCAGGCCTGCTAACCACACCTCAGCGCCAATGCTCTTTCCTTAAAACAAGGTGATGTCTAAGTGTAACACAGTTGGCAAAGGACTTTAGCACCCCTGTAAGTCCCTAGTAAATGGTACCCCTGGTACCTAGGGCATGGATACTAAAGAGGATCCCTAAGGGCTGCAGCATATCTTATGCCCCCTTAAAGACCCACACACAAATTCCAAACAGACTGCCATTGCAGGCTGCGTGTCATGGTGCAATCAATGAGTGAAAACCTGACATGGCACACTCTGCCATGCCAAAGTCACTGCATATAATATAAGTCACCCCCACACAGGCCATTGATCCCTAAGGCAGGGTCCATTATATTTTATGTGAGCACATATCTGCATCAGCAGATATAACCCTGTGATGTCTAGTTCTGTTAATAGATATTACAAGAGAACAAGGAAGCCATTTTAAGGTATGTACTGGGCACTGGTCAAAACGAGTTGCCCAGCTACATAATTGCTTCACTGAAACATATGGTGTTTGGTATCAAACACTTCATATTAATAATACCACTCTGATTCCAGTTTTGGATGTATTAATACCTGAACCCAGAGGGTACCTTAGAGATACCCCCTGAATCCTACTAATCCTCTTAGTGTGCTGGCTGAGTGGTCCTTTTCAGCCTGCCACCACAGACAAGTTTCTGATCTCCTTAGGAGGTCAAAAACAATGCCTGGTCTGGCAGGAGAGGTTTACACCTCCTCCAGCAGGAAGGCTAGTAAATCAGCATATCAAGGACAGGGGCTTCAAAGCCTCTGCCGCCTTAGATATGCGAGCCTGGCTTCCCCCAGACCTGGAGGATGCCACCCTCTGCCCTGAGGCCCATTTGACACCAGGACAGGTGGGGAATTAGATAGTCGGAAGGTGTGTTACACTGCCTGGCTGGACACACCTCTAGGGTGGGCAGCCTGAAGTGAACACGAAAAACAATATTCCATCTTGTGTGTGTGGTGGAGGAAATGAGAACTCTGGGACAGAGTGATGCCCGCTCCTCACAGGAAGTGGTCAGCTAGGGGGTGTAGTGACCCCTGGGGTAAGTAACCCATTGGCTACTACCATTCACCCCCTTTAACGCTTCTAAATTGAGATGAGATTTGTCTGATTTGAAGGCGAAAGGACAAGTAAGAGCCGCACAACGCGAGAACTGAGGCCTTCACAGCCACTTGGTGCAAACACCTCCTACCACCTTACTTGCAGCCTCTTTTCCACAGGACCATTCCCCATTGAAGTGAACAAAGCACCCGATGCTGAAATGCACCTCTGCACCTGGATGCCCCAGTTCAGCTCTAGGTGACCTGTTGGTGCTGCCTTGGACCTTGCCCTGTACTCACCTTAAGTCCAGGAGAATAGTCCTGTAAGTCGTTGCTAAGTGACCCTATGCCGTATGTATATCCCCGTAGGATACATTACCGCTTGAAGTCCACAGTATAAGTGTATTTTATTGTGACTTAAAAACTGATAATTCGAAAAGTACTTACCAGATTACAATGATCTTGGTGTCTAAATTCATACTAAAATCAGTTTTTTTTTTTTAAATAAATTGATGTTGGATTTCTTTGAGTGTATGTCTTGTTTACGTATTGTATGTGCAATAAATGCTTAACACTATCCTCTGATAAGCCTAAACTGCTCACCCATACTACCGCAAAAGAGCATTATGGATTATTATTTAACCCCTGTAAATCAGTAAGGGTTGTCTGGACTCTATATAGAGAGACTGTTTCCTACATGGTATTAAATACCTACAATTGCTATTCCACAAGTCCATATGGGACAGTCACTTTCCTGGAAACATAACACAGCACTGACAAAGTCCAATATCTTTCCCACCCAACTTCAGCCAGTTCCCACGCCATACCGCTACCATAAATATGCTACTGTTTGGGCAAAGCACTCCTTGCAACACCCCTTACTAGTCCTCCTAGGGCCCATCCTGGCCCTCCTTATTTCCCTGTACACTACTCTCTTTGATTATATTCTGTCCTCCTTTGGCTTCTCATACAGTCTCTATATCCCCTTCCCTCCTCTCATCTGCTACCTTCGGCCTAGAAGCACAGACTAACCACTACTGTTACCATGCTCTACTCTCACCCCTCTATCCTAATCTCCTCTCACACTTGCACAGCATTGTATGCATGCATGCCGACTATAGCCCTGTGTCCTTCATCATGTCCTCTGCTGCCATTTTGCCACCACTGAATAGCTAAACGATTTGCTTGCACCTTCCCCATCCACCTCCGAGTACTTCACTTCCTAGTCAAGAGCAAGATAGACTTCTTCCATCGATTCCTTGTCAGGCACTAACAGCAGTTCTTCACCACCTAAATGAAATCAACTTGCTAGCCATACAGTCTTAACCCTTCTCAGACGTACACCCACTTAACACTGACTCTCCTACAATATCCACTTCTCAATCACTGGCATTGTTAGTGGATGTAGGTTCTGCATTGACTTATCCAAACAGTACTGGAATTATAATCAACCACATTTCCGTGCTGCATTCTTCTGAATAATTCTGCACTTAGACTTCTCACTCATATTGCGATTGTCTTTTACCTTTCATGATTTGAATTACAAGTTAAAACTTTTCAGTCCACCTTTCCACACCAACACGAGTGCTTAAAGCCCTTATCGGGGCACTGCATTGAAATATCACTGGAGAAGGTTGACAAATGCACTGATGGTGCATATTAAATGTTTTACTTCAAAAACGGTTAAGCAATTAACCAATTTACTGTTAATTCTTTGGTTTTCAAACAGTGAGATTTGAGAGTAGGATTTGAACCAGAATGAAGATATGAATTCCATAATCAAAAGCAACAGCTCGCAATCTGTTCCATTAAACTTCATTCTTTAGTCAAAAAAAACTCAAAAATACGGCTAGTCTGCCGTATGAATGTTTTTGTTCAGCTGTGGTTTATTTCAAGTCTTTCTTCAGCATGAATCCCCTTTTCCATAAACCTGAATATTACATTTCTAGTCATGATGTCCCGATTTTTCTCTTTTTAGTGTGATACAATATTGAAAAATTCCATTCTTTTGGAGACTGTTCTTCAGATAAAAAAAAACCCAGATAAAAACAGTCCAGTTTAGTGGGACTAAATCATGAGCTGTTGCTTTAATTATGAAATGAATGTCCTCACTCTGAGTTTCAGACCTCAAGAAATGAGGAGGATTTAAACCAGATAATTAAAAGTAAATCTATAAATTTTCAACTGTCTCGAAGTAAAACGTACATAGGAATGATTTGTGTTTGACTCTGTTTTACATAGCAAACACAACAAGACTATGGACTGAGTGCTGAAACTTTTCAACCACTCACCCCCAGTCACAGATCTGGGTTTAATCCATCGTTCTTTTGCTCACTAAGCCACCCTAGTTTGGATCCAACTATTTGCAAATTCCTCATGGGAACAGTCCAGCCCGAACTACCAGGCCCTCCCTGGACCAGAAACAAGCATCCTGGGACCGGTTTCGGGGTATTAACCCTCATCAGCCTGGCTAACTTGAATCCAGGGGCACAGTGAGCAAGATACCTGTTTTACAGCATACACAAAACCAAATAGCTATCTGGTAAACTCCAAGCCCTCTTTAAGCTCTTCATCCTTTTTGTTCGGACTTCCACAACTTTCTAACTATGTTCTCATGGGTACTGAGCTCTGCCAATGCCAACATCAAACACCTGTTCATCCCTAAAACCACTGTTAGCCCTACCTACGTGTAGATCCTGTGACTTAAAGTTACTCTAAAAGGCCATTCTCTGGAGCCTGTTCCCTACTGCACAGACAACCCCCAACAGTTTGTGGTCCTGGACCTCAGCGAACTATTGTTTTATGTACTGAATATCACTAATATTATAATACTATATGTATTGTGCTTAGTATATGTATTGTGCGGTCATTAAATTGTCCCACCGATCTAAATAAATATGGGTGTGGTGCGCTCATACACCTAAGAGCCATGAACTCCAAATCATTCCTGTTAAGCAGTCAAGGAATCCTTTTATCCTATGGATGGACTCATTGGCATAACTACAGAGCAATATAAATCACACTGTGAAACTTGCAACAGGTCGCCAAACTTCGAATTGTTAAAGGAAAGCAAATCAAAAGTAATAGGATTCAAGATCAAAAGTTTCAGGCAGACTTGAGTAGTCAAGAGCTGGAGATAGCAGTGCATGTGCTTGCAGCTGATTGATCATAAATGCAGTTCACATAATACATACTGTACATTCATTGTCTGCAGATCATTGCTGGATGAAAAATAGTTATTGATGTCGAGACCGTAATCATTGAAAACCTAGTTTAAATTGTAGTTATTTTTAGTGATATTTTTATGGCTGTTCTCTCTCTCCCTCCTACCATTTAGGTTTCTGTCCCTCACTTTCCCTAGTCCTCCCTTCTGAACTCTTGGACTTCCTCTCTGCAGCTCTCCTTCGTATCTTTGTCCTACATCTCCATCATTCCAACTTGATATATTTACTTTTTGTCTCCACTTAACTGATGTCTCCTCCCACTCCATCCTCAACACCTCCCATCAATCTTCCCTTTTCTCCTCATTATTTTGAATGGTAGAGAAAGGAAGTTTTGAGGCATCCTTTCATATGACATGGGAATGTTTGTGAGTTGGATATTGGATCAATAGGCATAAGCCTTGGTAGGCAGGTGAAATGGGAGAGGCCAAAGGTAGTTCATCTGGTTAAAGGCTGTGTGAGTCCTGGGTTTTTGAAGCTGTCTGATATTCGAAGGAGGCAGGGAGGGATTTCTGATCTTTTCATTGCAACTGACCTGGACAGTCAATAGTTTGAAAACTAGCAGCACACTTCTTTCATATATTGCAACATTAATTCTAAGCCTTGCTTGCTGCTTTGCACATTATTGTACTGTGTTGACATTTCTCTATTGTTCTGATTTTACAATTAAACAGTGTCTTACCCAGCTTTTTTTTTCCTATGTATTTTTCTATTGCCCTTTTCATACCACTTAATTTTTTTGCAGGCATGGTGGTGAGGATTACGTCTTCTCTCTTTTGACTGGCTACTGTGATCCTCCCACAGGGGTCACCATACAAGAAGAACTGCATTACAACCCCTTCTTTCCTGGCCAGGCTATTGGCATGGCAGCGCCTATTTACAATGAGATCCTGGAGTTTGATGATGGTGAGCAGGGGCTTATAAGGGGGTTCTGTTAGGTTACTTGATTTAATACAACTATAAAATGGTAGACAAAAAGCCCTTTTGAGTTGTATACTGTGTATTGCGTTGTGAGATTGAGGTTGAAGTCCTCGTGACTCGTACTGACTGCCTATTGTAAATGCCAAACACACTTGGGTTAAAAAAACACACCCTGCTCTAGAATGGCAGAATTATTCACATCCCTGTGAATCTAGAATAGGCTCAAGCTACAAAACTATTATTACAGGTATGGAGTATTTTCCTTACTGTAGCATTTTGTTGTCGGAACAGGTCTTTTAACCTCTCCCTTTCCTTTTTGTGATGCTAAATGTGTGATATCTGTAAACGCCCACATCATTGCAACAATATTGAACCTCTTTCTGGCAGCATTTCCTTTTTATTTCCTCATGATAATACTTAATTTTTTGCCAGTCTGAATAACCCACACAACATAAGGTCCACTTGAAGAGTTCATTGATTTTAAAAGAACAAGCATTCTCTGCCTGATAAGTTAACTATCTTCACATCTTTCAAAATAGAAATTCTGTTAATGCTTTTTCTTTTTTAAACATTTCACAAGGACATTTTCTCTCAATTGCTGTCAGTGTACTATTCATGAACATGTGCGCATGAAGGCCTTTCTCTCCCTGCATCTTTCACTGTAGCATGTATGGATTCTTCAGACGTTTCACTTGTAACCGTTCTCGCTCAAAGAATCCACCTGTGTAATTTTTATTGATTGCTGCTGTGCATTTTTTGTTGGCGTTTTGAAAGATGTCTACACCGGTTCAGCTGCTTAGGAGTCTTGTTTCTCCTTCTTATTCCTCTCCTTTTCCTCCTTCCTCATCACATCAATTTCTTTACTATTCTTTCTTGATGTATTTTTATCCTTCTCACTCACACCCTGTCTCTGTCCTTTCTTTTTTCTTCCTCCTCGTTTCTGTCCTTCCTCTTCCTCACTTCATTTCCTACACCTCTGCTTTCCTCCTTATTACCTCTCCCTCCCCTACTTCCTCTCTTCAACATTTTCTCTCTTCCTCTGTAATCACATGCTGGCCTAGGCACAGTACCTCAAAGTATATCCTGATTGGACTGGAAGCAAGTGTAGTTAGTAAAGGTCTGACATTATGTAATGTAGTCTCTTGAATTCTTCTCTGGCTGTTCTGTACTTTACAAAGTGTGTATAGCTAGAGAATGGCATAAGCCCTCTCCTTCCATGAGAGAATGGACACCCTCATCCAAGTTACTCTGTAGGATATTCAGAGGACTGAATGTTTCCTACTAGTATTACATGAAAATGTCACTTTCACTTCCATGGAAAACGTGTTCCCTCATCCAACTGGATAATTCACTCTGAACTGTCTGACCTCCCAGTTCAGTTGCCAGGGCTCTGAAAAGTTCTTACTTCACTTGTACCACCTAGCAATTCCCCGTTTTGGGCTTGCTGAAGCTCACAACTCAGTCCAGCAGCTGGCAAGTGTAGTGCATTCAGTTCTAAAGTCTCCAAAGCACTGATCAGTTTTCCAGGGGAGCCAATGACATGGATCATCGCCTTAGTCATGGACTTGAACCTTGCTCAGTAGATAAGACAGGTCATCTACGTTCCATGCAAGGTCCTTGTAGAAGCTCTCTTTGGGCCTGCAGACTATAAATCGCTTATGTGAAAAACAAATTCTTTACTTTACCACTTCATTATGAGTAAACTGGGCTTTTGAAGGTCACTGTTGATGAGTTTCATAATTTGAAGTAGGTCTAATCTGTTTGGGCTCTTTTCTCTGTCATTATGCTGCATTATGGAGTGAAAAGGTCTTCTAAGTGGGCTTCAGTACACCGCTTTTGCTATTACTATTTATTGGAGGTCATGAAATGCAAATATGAATTTTAGTAATTGCTGAATTAATGGTAACCAGGCTGTCTTTCAGCCATGAGTAGCAGTGAATGGTGTATTTAGAATTGCTAAAACCTCTTGATTATGCAGTAACTGTTTTCTGATAACCGGCATTACACCCCTTGTGCAGGTGTGGTTTCTGACACATGGGTTGCGAGTTCCCTGATCTCAGTTCTTGCCTCTTGTTCCCAGCTCACTTCTATAAGTCTTCATTATCTCCCTGCTAAGTGGTTTTAGGGTGGATCAATTCACCTTCTGTTTGTAATATGTGCAAAGCATTTTTTAATATTTTTAACATGGAGGTCTCTGTGCAAAGGCAAGTGCTGTGGAGCCTTGGTTAGCCTAAGATAGCCAACCTCTGGCCCGGTGCTAGAGCTGCTCGCTTGAAGACCGGAGAGCAGATGGAAGGGGTCCGCCTCCATATCCCTTAGTGCAGCGTTTGTTCGTGGGGCACTCTGTGCTTAATCATTCGTAGACTACCTAATTCTGGGTCACACTTTTGTAAGCTGCAGAGCAGCTACCTCACTGCGATCTATTGAAAGTCATCCTCTGAGCCAAGATTTTGTCCCCCGTCAGGGGCTCTCTC
This sequence comes from Calotriton arnoldi, assembly GCA_963921515.1. Classification (NCBI taxonomy): domain Eukaryota; kingdom Metazoa; phylum Chordata; class Amphibia; order Caudata; family Salamandridae; genus Calotriton; species Calotriton arnoldi. Next base: position 233,467 of record CAWUFW010006141.1, read on the forward strand.
TGCTGCCAGGCCGGCCGGAGGGATGGGGGTGTGGACACTTGGGAGGCCACCTCTACCACATGCCACCTGGCATAGGGCCATCCAGGATCTCAGCACATTTTCAGACAAACCTGGAACTATTCCTTATGCCAGAGATGCGTTAATCTAGTCTATCAAGTAAGGTGTGAGGGGCGTGCTGATATCTTTCAGATGATTGGCTGTCATAGGATCAGCAGCATGTGTGGAATGTCAGGTGTTTGAAATGGTATTTGTCAGATGTCTTTCAGTGATGACTTTTAAAAGATGCCCAAACACTAGATGAATGTTATGTGGTGAAACCATTAGTTCTAGGTCTTTCTTTAGGGGTTATATGAGCCAAGTTCGATATTTTGTCGTTCACAAAGTGGAAGAACTTCTCTTTCAGTGGTGTAATTTACTCAAAAAAAGATTAGGGTGGAAGGGAGGTATTAAATCGATCTGTAAGTTGTAAAATACTTCAGACATTTAAAAAAAAAATCTGAGTTCTTGGGTCTGATGAAGACTTTTGGCCTTGGGTATGTGGGGTGCTTGCATTTTTGGAATTCGCTGCATAGAATTTTGAGCTTATCTAGTGTTTTGGTATCGGAGACATTCTAAAACTCTGATACATCTCTACAAAGAACAACATATGACAAAGTACCAGTTCACTTCTGGTTACAGAATCAAGCGTCCCCTCAAGTTACTCATTGACAATACCCTGCTGCCTTTGGCTAGGTTAACTCTATACAGATACCAAATACATATATAGATTTTTAAATTTCATTTAAGTCTTTTAAGAATCCTTGAGCAACATGTTTTTTTTTTTGAGGGGGGGGGGTTTATTGTCCTTGTTTAGTTAAAGCAAGGCAAGCTCATCTACTATCCCTGATTGAGGGTGTCAATTTCTCTCATAGTCTCTGACCCATATCTTTGGTGTTCTCATCATCCAGGTTTTGCAGAATAGAAGATAGTAGGGGACCAACAAGTGGTAAGATCAGTCAGTTGATATCAGGGCCTATTGCGAATGCATTATTTAGAGCCCTTTATACGGATGGATGTTGAGCACCACTGATCTATGTCACTATGCAGTGAATACAGGGACAGTTCGGGTACAGATTTCACTAGTCTCTCTATTGAAAGTTGAGGTCCTTATGAAGTTGTTGTTTGAGGAAGAACTAGATTTTCCGGCCACATCTTCCATAAGCTATTTGACAAACAGATTATCACATGGGGGAATGATGCAAGATGTGGAATTTGGAAGCTTTTGTGTCTTAGGTATATACATCACCTGACACACATTAGAAAGTGGTGAATTGCTCATTGTTCTGATTTTTACATTGTCAGAAATTATTGTGGATAATTGCAAGATGTTCCTTCGTTTTACTATGCCAGTCACTACAGTTGGTGTTTTCTTCTCTTTGTGCCCATTCTGTAGTTAAAGAGCTTAGGATGTGCATCTCAAGAGATCTGTGTTATGGTTAAATTCCTCATAGGGTTGATATTGTGTGCAAGGCCATATAGGAATATCCGGATGTGGTTTCTATTCTGAAGCGCTGTAAAGATAGACTTGCTCCTAAGCATGATTGCATTACTTACTCTACCTGGCAGTGTTCACACAATGAGTCCAATCTCCTTTCTGATGTGGAACACAGTGGCCAAAGTTAATAGCCTACAAACAATCCAAGTAACATGTCAGATATGCGTTCCTGTAATTTAACCAAATGTTTTTCTGGGGGCATCTGCAATGAATGATATTGAATTCTGCATCTAATTTTCCATACACTATAGGCACTACAGCTACCATGTCTCAGGTCGCTAAGGATGTATGCACATTCCTTAGGTGGGCAGCTGAGCCAGAACATGACCAGCGCAAGCGCATGGGACTGAAGGTCAGTATGAAGCCCTGTATTTGAGTGAAAGCTTGAGGTAATTTCTGTATTTTCTCCTCATTATTTTTAACTCCCAAGCACATTTCTATAGAGCTGATTAGTCTGTTGACCTATACAGCAACAAGTAAACAAACTCACAATATATTAATCCATATATTTTATTCAGTTAAATCGGTAATACTAAATAAAATGAATCGGAGCTTGTACATGCCTCCTGTTCAAAATTTGGAAGCAACCTATTTTGATTGGTACTAATGGCCCTGTGAAAGATGGAACCCTAAGACAAACTGTCCTTTGTGACAGACTGCTTACTTACATGTTCTTGTGCTACACTGAAATGGAGCCGCTGAAAGCAGGATCCTGATTTATTTGCTAAAGTTATTTATATAGCGCAGACCTAGTCACAAGAGCAATAGAGGACTTCATAAGAATCGTGTAACTACATTACCAGTAACCAATGAGGTGCAAGTATCCATTGTTTTTTTTTTTTTTTTTTTTACTTTTTGAGAGAATAGTTTTTAAAGCTTAGCCACAAATTTTTGAGGGAGGAACTGGATTACTTATGAGTGATTAGCGAGCTTGTTAATTGTTTAAAATATCTTCTTAGTCATGTTTTAGGCAGAGGTGATATTTCCTGCAAATAATACCCTCCTGAACAAGAAGCAATATTTACGAAGCTGAAAAGAGCAGTTTGGTTTCCGACGGATTATTTCACCATGCTTTCCATTTTCTTTTTTAATGTTCTTTTCTAATTTAAAAGAGCGGTGTGTACCATTTACATGCACATGTTTCATGTGTATTTTGTACTCACTGGGCATGTCATCCAGGATACTACCTGGTTGTAGAAGGTATTGACCCTGCTCGAAGGGTCTATATTATTATATTGGACGGAGGATAACCCTTATGAATCAGCAAGTTTGTGGACCATTTTAGAAATGTCATCAGATCAAAGTCTACTTAACGCTGTGTTTTTTTAATCTTTAAATTTGTCTGTCTTATTAAGGTCATGCAGAATTTTTAAAAAAATTACTGGACCTGGAATTTTGAAGTTTGCCTTTTAAAATCGAGCACGTCTTTTTGGGCAAAGATTAGTTCTAAATAGTGGCCCAGTTTGTGAGTTGACCCAGCACTTGCTGGGATAAATTAATCATCCCCTTTGAGAGTAGATTCTCTTGCGTGCCAGTGTTCTCAGTATATTCGGTCAATACATTGAAATGACTTTGAACATAGTAGAATTGCTTGGTAAGAGCAGCTTTTCCAACCAGATGAAGTAGTCCATTGTAAGCCGGGGTTAGGGCAGTAAATTAAAAAGCAGCCTGTGATTCCATCCCCCTCCAGGTATTGGGTATCCTATATATATATCCTATATATATATATATATATATATATATATATATATATGTGTATATGTGTATATGTATATATATATCTGTATATATATATATATATATATAGTATTAAATGTTCTCTATCGTCAGTAGGTAGTTATAGTTAGGACCTAGTTTCCATAGGAAAAGAGCTTTTTGTTTTGCTAATAACTTTTGCGCCGTTTGACGAATGTGTATGAAATTTTCAACTCTAGTTTGCCACTCACTTCAGCAGTGTTGTGTGCAAAGTGTCAGGGTGATTCGTCAAGCAACAGCCGAGAAAATGGCATTTGGGGAGGGGGGGGTCCCCAAATGCATTTTCCCTATGCAGTTTCCCATAGGGATTTTAGACATGACTACAGCCCAAACCGATAAACAAAATTACACCAATTTGGCAAAAAGCAAGATCTTGTTCTAGAAAGATTTTTTTGTTTGGTGTAAATCCGTTGAGGTAGTTTTGGAGTTATTAAAGAAAAAAAGATTTATGTATTTCCTGGGACGCAAATTTGACTGATCTCGTGAGATCTGCTTGGCTGCCCCCACTTTAACCAGGATTTGTTGGCAGTCATCTTTGGAGTCTGCCCGAGTCCCAAGAAAAACGTTAAAAAAAAGAAACACAAGTGGGCTGGTAGGGAATAGTATGATCCCCTAGGCCTGGTGGGGGTCCCGCAGGCTTAATTTTGTAAAAAGCAGCGTGGTTACCCATCTTTCTTTGTTTTTTTTATTATATACCCTTTAATTCCCAAGCCCCACTCCCCTCCCCCCCCCCCCACCCCCACCCCCATCTTCCCGGACTAACAGTGGGCCAGGATCCCATCCCTAGTTGCAATTTGAAAGGGAAAGGGGGCCACCCTGCCCCTCTCACAAAGCCATTAATGTCCCTGGGGACCCCTTCCCTCAGGACTGGCTCCTGCTTTGTCGCTGCGTGGCCACCAGTGGGACATAGCGGTTTCCCTGCCTGCACTGGCACCTGTATTTGATCTCGCTTGGCGGGAGCAATTCCAAAGCTCCCGACAAGCGAGTCAAACACAGTCTGCTCACAGCTGACGGCAATTTTAAAAATGCTCCTGCTAGCTGGGAGCAGGCGAAACCGTTCTGAACATTGCTCCCGCCGGCAGGGAGCAGCATTTGTTTAACTTTTCCCTGGGGACAGGAGCCTGCTCCTGCTGGATGCCGGGAGCTGGCTGGGGCTGCGGGGTCTGTGGGGCCCCCGCACCTCAAACAAGGATATAGTTGGCGCCCATGGTGGGCACCAGAACACCCACCGTTTATTGGCTGGGCCGCATGGAATGGGGTCTCCGGGGCCCAGCGGAAACCCACAATAGTAATTGGCGAGGCCCCAGGAGATGGGGGTTCCCGGGGCCAATATTGGCCCAGGACTGGGGCTGCGTGCCCGCTCCACATTTAAAAAGGTAGAGGGCCCCGGGGTATGGGGTTCGTGGGGCCAAATTGGCCTGGGGAGGGGTGCTGCGTGCCCTGTCCCCCTTTTAGAATATGTCCGGGCCTTGGGGTCAAAATCGGCCCAGGGAGGGTGGCTGTGTGCCCCCCCCCGTTCCTCCAAAACCCCATAAATCCAGTGGTGGGCCCCGGGGGATGGGGTCCCAGTGTCAAAAACGGCCCGGGGGAGGGGGGCTCACTGAAATTCATTGAAAAACAAAGGTTGCAAGGACGTTATAGTTAGGTTCAGATTTTACACACACAAAACCATAGAAATTCAGCAGTTACAGTGAGTTATCTCAAGTAACTATAAATCATGCCCTAAATGAGGATGTGGCCTAACGGCTAGATCGGTGACCTTTAAGCTGGTGAGCCAGGTTTGAGTCTGGCGGTAGACTCAAACATCCTGTGATACTGGGCACATCACTTAATCTCCCCATGCCTTAAAAAAATTGTGTTTGTCTGTAATGTAACTGGTGCTCATGTAAAGCTTTTTCATACCGTCGGGTCGAGTTCCCGCTATATAGAACTGAAAAAAAATACAATAAAAATAAGATAACTAGAACTCACGCCCCTCACCAAGCACTGCTAATTAACCCACTTATTACATCACTATTACATCACTCATGACATCATTGATCATATCATTGCAACATTTTCTGTAAAACTGATGAGAAAACTGTGCATGCTGAGGGCTCGAGTTATAGTTACCTATAGTTACTTGAGAACTCTTAACTATAGCTGCTGAATTTCTATGGTTTTGTGTGTAAAATCTGAACCAAACTATAACGTCCCTCTATCCTTTAGTTTTTTTCAACACACACATCCCTTCATTAAAATCTATTCTTTACAGTGAATGTGACATTGCAGAGGCAGGCTTGTGGTGTGTTTATTTTTGATGGCCTTCATGGGGATTTGAATTATAAAATTTGGAGGCCCTGATCTTAATGTATTGGGGTGATGTAGATTTTCTTTGCGCAGACTTTGTATAACTGCAGGGTCTGATTGGTAATTACCTGAAAATACATTTAGGAATGACTCACCAGTGCACAGGTTATAGCCTTGCTTGTAGCCTGAGTTGTAGCATGGCTGGCTGATGACTGTGGACTGGGTGTCAATTGGGTGCAGACTAAATTGCATACTGCATGTCTGTGCTGGGGTTGCCAGTTTATGGGCCTCATTGCTTGCATTATAGGAAATACCAGGAAATTACATTGCTTGCTCCGCCACAAGTCTAGCTGCCAAGAGTTAGGAAAATTGGCAAAAGAAATACAGCTGGCAAAAGATGGCTAAAATAATAAAGATAACGCAAATTGAAAATGAGTCCAGTCACCCTTGTTTGTACAAAGAAAAAATTAAGGCAACAGAAACAGCAACTCAGCAAATTAGTGGCTTTAGCAGGAAGATACTTCACAAAGGCTCTCTAGGCTAGCACTAGTTTAACAGTCCAGAATTTGTCTTCCTGTCCGATCCATGTGCTCATGTCTTCATAGAGCTCTGTTCTGATTGGACTTTTTTCGTGTGCATATTTTATATATTGATTTCTTATTCTTTATCTCAAACTACATTCAAGTAAACCTGTGCTTTACTGTTGACCAACCCACCTGCTCACATTGCATTCCGTCGAAGTACAAACTTTAGCCCTTTCGTTGTGGCCCCAGAAAGTGTTACCATTTGACCCTCTTCTTACTTTAGGATTAATGAGTAACCTGTTGCAATCTGCTGCTGTTTCTCATTCAGCTTAACAGTAGGCATCTTAGTCTTCAGGTTGCATCTAATAGTCTTAGTCGATCAGCATTGTTTTGGCAAAGCTCATAGTGCTTACGTACCCCAGCTAATAAGCCCACCTAACTTCTATTAGTTTAATATGCCACCAAGAAACCGAAATGAAAGCATTGCTTGAGCGCACCTGACTTATCCCAGTTGCCAACAATAGCCAGTAGCATTAGACTAACCACTAACCTTGGTTCCGGAAGAGTGTGCTGACTGGCGTAAAGCTCTTCAATACCTCGTATGGGGGTAGTAGGCGCTATATAAATGTAACTACAATACAATAGTGGGTCCTTTTGATAAGACTCTCAAACCTGATTTATAGTATTTAGCATGGAAAGATTTCTTAAGTCCTTTTGCTATCAAATTACCTTTTGTGGGAGGTTGTATCTAATTTTTGTGTATTTTCTTTTCCCATAACTCCAATTGGCTCTGATTAACTGCTCTTTTACACCTCTGTGTCTTAGAACTTAAGAGTTTAATTTATCCAAACTAGGAATTGTCTTTTCCATTAGTATCTATTGCTAAAACCTCTGTTTCCCTTCTTGCCCACAGCTGCGACTGTAGCACTCTTGGGTGGAGTTTCTCTTCCTGAGATTCTTACAGCAACAATCTGAATTTCTGTTTGCACCTTTTGTGCACATCAGTGCTCTGACAGTGGAATGTCAAGTATAAGGTTATGGGGTGAGAGTTGGTCTTTCCTTTGTGCACTTTTTGATGTCTGTCCAGGACATTAGCAAAATGTTTATCCCTAAATATGTCATAAAGTTTAAAAGTGCTACATGAAATTTGTCATCTTTTTTTTTTTCTTTTTTTAAACAGGTTCTGATGATTGGTGCCATCCTTATTCCCCTGGTGTACTATTTGAAGAGACACAAGTGGACCGTAATGAAGAGCAGGAAGATTGAATATAGGCCGCCTAAGTAAAACGTCCAAAGCACACCACCTCAGCACTCAAATGCTCCATTATTTGGCGCCCTATGCAGTTGGTTACACCGCCGTGGTGCAGATGACTATGTAAGGCCTTTCACCTCCATCTAAATCCCCGAGCAGGAGCCCGCAGAGTCACAAGGAATTTATATCTGTTAATATTATTATTGTTCATGGCTCTGCTGTTTTTCTTCTTTTACTTGTCATCCTCACCGATGTTGTCTACAGAACCCAGGCATCACCTGAGTTTGAACAGAAGAGACTTGAGAGGAGGAGAGAACGAGGGGTCAAAGACACATTGATTGTGTTCTTCTTTTGATTCTCATAAGAGGGAGGCAAATAAAGTCAAACAGTGTCTTTTAAATCCAAAATGGCAGATATTTCAGCTTTGCCTTTTATTTCAAAAGCTAGTAGAATGTACTATCACTGTATGAAGAGGGCACTTTTTTTTTTTTTTAAAGGATGCATGTTATCTGCATATGTAGTCTGAAATGTCTGACATGCACGCTGAGTAATTCCAGAAATATGCCTCTATCTTTTGGCTCCTCTGCTCCTAAAATGAATTTCATAAGTAAATTATGGCCCATTTGCTCCCTAATGCAAAACTGAAGAACAGTCTGTTTTTAAGAAGGAATGTTTATCTCCTTATCGATAAGGAGTGCTGTTCACAATCGATACAATGTGTCCGCGTAATCATTTTGTATAACTTTACATTATTAGTTTAAAGGACTGTAGAGAGAAATGGGGTTAAGAGCTGACACATTTGAAAGATTTAAGCCCTTATTGATACACAGATGCACTAATCGAGCCATACTCATTTGGTAGCATCTGGTTCTGGTCTTCTAATTGGGTTTTCACATTAAGCCTTTTATGGATGAGTTGTACAGTTATTGTCATGGCGTGAGACCTGCTTGCAGAGATGTAGCACATCTCATAAATGATTAAAGCAAATTGCTATTGTTGAGCAGCTGGCTAATCTGAAACTACCTTTTTGAAAACTAATTTTAGGAGGTAGATTTTTTTTGTGCTCCATATAAGTACCTTGTTTAACCAACCGGAGATATGCAGACTTTGGCAACTTGAAAGGCATTTTGCGAGTACCTTTGTATATCTTCTTGATACTGCTAAGCGAGAAGTCATATAATGAACAATATAGGGTCCTCATTTTCTTTCTGAATGTGAGAATCTGTACTACGTGTGAAAAGAGCAATGTATTGAACAAGCAAACCGCATGCAGTGGGTGGTCACTGCTCTCTATGTGTGCAGTAAGGAGGCATGCCCACAAGCAGACACTGATTGACAAAATGGACCAGTGTACGCTTTGCTTTGTCAGGTATTTAGCACTTGCGAGTAAAATGCTTTTTGTGTCAGACTAAGTGTTTTAAATTCTATCTGGTAACCAGATGACGGGAAGAAGTGTGATCTGTGAAACTTCAGTTAATAAGCAGGCAGGCTGCTGCTTTATGTTGCCATTGCAGAGGCTTCACCTGCATTACAAGGATACCATTATAGAGTTAATTCCATTAATAATATGGCAAAGAGTTAAAGCTGAGTGGAGAAGCTTACCTGAAGAAAATGTTTAGTATCCGAAGTTGCTATTCTTTTGCCACCATTTGTATTTTGACAAGGCTATCTTTAGTTTGTGTTTGAAGTCTTCCAAGATTTGTTTGTTGATGTGATATGGTGGCGGCAAATACCAGTTGATCAGTCTTGAGTTGAGGTACATCGCTGGGAACATGCCAAAAGAAACTGTCTTGCATGGGTTATGATGAATCCAGTACAGGCATATCCATCTGTTGATAGCTTGAATTGAACCATCACTTTGTTTAAGTAGGATTTGCATATTGTCTGCCTGACTATAGGTTAAATAATACTCAAATAAATGGTTGGAGCCCGTGTTATTTTTTCTTGATCTATAGAAGAGGAGATGGCAGGCCCCTCATGCATCCCACACAAGATTTACAATTGTGAGTGAAATGCACTTAGTCACAGCTCTGATGGGAAGAATCTTATTGAATGCAAGGCCTGTTCGTGTTTTCATATATTATGGGGATGATTAAAGGAATTATCTATTTGAAGCTCTCAAATAGATCTAATAAGTCAGTAAATCAAAAATAATACTAAAAGCTCCTACCATGGAATACACAACCAATATAAAAGACTACTGCTCTACGGACAGAGTGCATTGTTAGTGAGTTTCCCATACTTACAGAGCAACAGCTATGTTCACTGTGCCACAGGAAGTCAGTGAAGGAAACATAAGGTTGGTCTGGTATGGTTATATCATGTAAGGACCAAGGCTGCATGAGCTGCTGCATTTTGTAGTCTGAAAACCTCTGCAATCCTATGTGGACCATCCCTTAGACACACCCCTGCCCACCACTCCAAAAATACGTGCTGTTGGAGTAGCCTGTGATATGATTGGCAATACTACTTGCACTCTTTGGATTTTCTAACTTCCCATAAGCTCCTTTCCCAAGAGGTTTTTCAAGATGTTGTGTTGGTAAGGGTGACAGCCTTAGTTGCTGTAATTATTTCCACAGTGAAGGTCTATTTCGCTGAGCTTACAACCAGAATCTCAGTTTTCCCTGATTTAGCGTCAAACAAGTTGCTGTTCTTTCTTTGAATGATCCTGACTTCAGGGAAAGTACTGAATGGTTCTTCGGATATAGGTTGCATTTTGAAACGTTGAAGTGTTGTCATCCTAATTATAAGCCTTGATTCCATGATACTGAAGTTGTTCCATGAAAGGGATAGTGTAAATATTAGCTAGAGGACGGAGACCTGCCACACTCCACAAACCAGCATCTGAGGTTTAGATTGGAAAAGGTGTAGAGACATTATTTGATGTCTGTCCTTCCAAAAACAGCCCAGCTATTTTGGTGCTGGTAAATTTGAGCAAGACAGCACAGTCGCCTGTATTGAAAACCAGCATGATCAGTGCCGTGGCTCACCACTTTCCCTCCATTGGCATATTATCTAGTATGGAACAGATCATGGACTGGTGGAAGGCATGGCTGACAGATACTTAAGCTTTTTTTTCTTCTTAATAGTGGTCTGCAGTTGATTGTTTTGTTGGAAAATGTGGTTTTGAAATTGTGCAGTAGTTGGATAGATCTCTGGAGTCTGCAATGGTTTTTTTTACCAGTAGTGGAGGAAGCATAGCTGTTTTGAATTTCCTGGGGAGGTTTTCAGTTGTCTCAGTTCAATCTGTAACACACTTCAACTTTTGTGAGATGAAAGCCAACTTGAACAAGATCCAGAAAGCGGTTAACCTAAAGGCTTATGACTGGCATGCTGTGCAGAGTTTTCAAAACCGCTTTAAGACACCTGGATTAAAGAGTGGCTTTCTCTAGAGAAGAACGATGGTCACCATTTTGAATTGAGAGGACAGAAACACTCTAGTATTAAGATTTCCTAACATGGGTATCTTTGTAAACCTAGAACTAGAATATAACCTACATAAGATTCTGTTCTCTCTCTGCTACGCAGAGATATTCTATTCTGGGACTGAGTTGGGATGCTCATGATGAACAGGTCTTTTGTCTGTTCAAGCGGTACGTCACCAATAATAGTTGATTGAGATTAGTTGCTGGCTTAGGCAGATTATACATTCATGTAACTTGGGTCCTGTGTACCAGAAGGAAAATGTGTTGTCGTGTGTGTGGTGGTTGGGAATATATGTGGAAAGACCCTCTAAGAGGTTGCATATGGATTTTAGAGGCTGTAATCTGTCTGGCTGAAAGTGTATTGTGCAAGGGTTGACCAGCAGACGAGTAATGTTAAAAACCATGCAAGTGATATTTTGGTTTCAGAAAATTTGCTACTTAGTATACTGTGATAAGGGTCATTGGATGTACTGCCATAAAATCAAGGCTGGACTGGAAACCAAAATTAGCCCTGGTAAAATGTTCAATCCAGCCAGTGCAAGAGGTTGCAACTAGAATAAAGCAGTGTCATCCTGCTGTGAAGTCCGCCCCCTAACCTGAAGCCTACCAGGAATTTGCCTGACTGGCAGAATGGTGAGTCCAGACATGCATAAAATACAGTCACCAAAGTATTGACTCCAAAATATTGATCAATGTCTTTGTTTCCAGCACTTAGAGTGCAGAACCTGATGTATTTCAGCACCAGAAACATAAGAACAAGTTGCAGTTCTGAGTGATGAAGGGCACAGATGGGAATGTTGAGATGAATGCAATGGTAGTATTAAAGTGTAGTGTACTGGAACTCTCACAAAGAAAGGTAACAACAACTCCCTCCAACGAATAATAAAGCTTTTTACCACTTTTGTATATGGATTCTTGGACGCAAACAACTCTGCCCCTCTTCTCAGTCTGCCTGCAATTATCCTAATTTTCTTGTATCAATATCCTGCTCTGACGAATGACCTTTGTGATACAGTTGTAAACCACTACTAAGTTCACTTATTTCATGGCCTTGGGCCCCAAAATATCTCCTTCAGCTATTATCAAGCCCTTTTCAAACAATACCATTGTATGGTGAGCACTGACAACCATTTTTCTGATGGATACTTCTGAACTGCAGATTCCTCACCTTAAAATATCTCCCAGGTGCCAGACTGGATCTAGTATGCCTGCTGGCCGATAGGTGGTGTCATTTGGCTCCATACAGACTCCATACCTCCCTGGAAGTGATGGAGTGGCTGTAAGTGCCACCACTGCCAGCTGATGTCAGTTTCTTTCTTTCTGCACCTTCTGACATGGATCTAGAGCTCTGCTCCTACCTTCTCTGTTTTCTGATGACTCATAAAAACAACTCTTGAATTGTGTGCTGGAGAATGATGTCCCATCGAAAACGGCAGGATTCAAGCTGTGCCACGACTGCAGGAAGTAGATGTCTTGTAATGGACTTGCAAGATGTGTGCTTTTGGCGTCTGGGTTTTAAATATGACCCTAAGGTGTGTGATAAATGCGTCCTAATGCACCTGAAGGTGATTCGAAACAGAGAGGCAAAGTTGTAAGTCACTGTCTTTGTGCAGGTCCCACTCGCTCTCCGAATCTCAAGCCTGGTCCCACTCACTGTGCCATACCTGCAACCGCTCCACTTCCCGCTAGAAGTATTCAGCCAATTCAAAGTGCAAGCATAAGAAAGCGAAGTGGTGCCAACCTCCATGCTGCCGATATGAATTCAAAGAGCAGGCATGAAGACGTCAATATTTAAGTCACACTCACTCACTGGTGACTGAACAGATTCTTCAATTGGCCCTGACAGGCCTTGGGTTCCCCAGGTCATTGTCGACCCCGCAGCAGATCGAGGCTTTCAAAGAGGCCAGGCTGCAACTCTTCAGTTGAGTTCCGGCTGCCTATGATGTGCCTTAGGGCCCCACGTGACTGCATGAGTTTTTGCCTGCCACTCACTGCCTATCTTGGGTCCATTTACTGTGTCCGTAACAACTCTAATACAGACTTACACTCTAGTCCAGAGATCCACACCGGTTCCCACTGCCACAATACCACTACTGCCAGTTGATGATTGGATCCCAACCTGACGTCGGCTTGAGATCAACCAATGTTGCGCTATGAAATTACAAAAGCAGAACCAGTTGTTATGCAGCCTTTCCCAAACCCTGACTCCATTTTCTTTTTGGCTCTGACTCTGATCCTGTGCCAGAGTAGGGTGCACCTCAAGAAAATGATGATTGCTTTCTCCCTCATACTGATGATGCCTTATACCTTAATTTACAAAACACCAGTAGGTTTGTTCCCTTCCCTGAGACTGATCTTGAACCACCACATGGGCTACCAACAGAAGAAAGTACCTCCATTTGCAGTGGTGTTTTGGAGGGCAGCCTAGGTACAAGAATTACAGCTGCCCTTCGATTGAGACTAAAACAAATGTTTTGACAGACATTGTGCAGGCTAGAGACCACATCTGAACCCTTGTACCCATTTAATGATACCCTCACAGATACTGTGATGGCTGCCTGGTTGAAACTAGGCTCTTGCCCACCTGTTAGCTGGCAGGTGGCCAGGTGATAGGCTAATGTCTGGTGACCTGAATCTTCTCACTAAGCTCCCTAATCCAGAGAGTCTCCTAGTACAGGCCTCAGACAGTACAATGAATCCTATTTTTATATATATGTATATCAACCCCCAGATAGAGAATCCAAAAGGACTGATGCCTTTGGCGCACAGATATTTTCTTCTTCCAGCCTGGCACTGAGGTCTGTACACGAAGTCTGTCTGGACGACTATAAATATTGTCCTTTGGGACACGGCCAGCGAGAATTTGACGGCAGTCCCGGTGTACGTTCGAGCCTCATTGGTTCAGACAATGCATGATTGGTCAGACGCTGCCAAGTGGGTCAGCCAAGCAGGGTTCAATACTGTCAACTCCATTGGCAGAGCAGTGTATACCAATGTCCTGATGAGCTCAGCCAGATTCTCTGGCAATGTCAAGGTGTCATTAATGGCTATGCCCTTTAATGGGTAGTGCCTCCTGTTAAAAGATAGCAGAGCAGTCCTTGAGGCTGTTGACCCCTTCAAAGTAATTTACTGACCTGTTCTGAAAATTACAGAAGGCTGGCATTTGGCAGGAACAGCCTTCCCAGCCATTGATGCAGCACACAGCCCAGTCCTTTTGGGGCTGCGGGCAGGGAAATTGCATACAGTGCGCAGGCCAACTTGTCCTCCAACACTTCCCCTGCTACAACAGCCAAAAAACTGCTTAAGTTTTCACTCAGCAATGCATGTCCAACTAATAGGGACAGGATTCAGCACTTCTCCGGAGATGGCGAACTATCGTCTCCGACAGGTCTTTCAAATTGTTTAATAATGCGAGGCCCTACCTTTTGTCTCCTCCCAACCTCCTATCCCTCCCGCACCAAAATGTATTTAAAAAAGGCATCTGCCTATCCTGTTACAGGCCTGACGCCCGCTGCTCTCCCAGGGTGCCATAGAAAGTACCAGACTCTGTGAAAGGAAGGGTTGTTATTCCTGCTACTTCCTTGTCCCAAAAAGGGACAGGGTCCCCAGGCCTACCTTAGACCTCTGACCCCTGAACACCTTCCTGCAGAAGGGCAAGAATGCTTACATTGGTTCAGATCCTTTGTGCCCTGAACCCGGGAGACAAGATGCTGTCCTTAGACGCGCAGAATGCATATGTTTGAGGCATATGAGCTGTAGATCATATGCGTTAGCATAGATCGCCATCTGGTGTTGGGCTCGGATGTTTGCACTTTGTTTTTCTTAGAAGAAGTGTTCGTAGTCACGAGGTGGGTGACTCCTTATGGTGATAGTGCGCATGGGCATCGACTCCATCCCCAGATTGTTTATTTCCGCCATCTGGTTTGGATGTGTATTGCTGCGCTCCGGTTCGGTATCGTCTTCGAACCTTTTCGACACACAATCCTTACCACTCGACGGTATTGTTTTCGAGCGCGGCTTCCCTTTCGACGCGCATCGTAAAATCCAAGAACTTTGATCGGTAGCTTCAACACGGGCCGTGAGGCCTACCCGCGCCGACCACGCCAGCAGTCCATGGAACGGACTCCATTTAAGAAATGCCCCGGGTGTGGTGCTAAGTTCCCACACACAGACCTGCACGAGGTCTGTAACCTCTGCCTATCCCAGGAGCACGAAGAAATCAACTGCGAGGCTTGTCGATCATTCCGATCTAAGAAAACCATTCGTGACCGTCGGGCTCGACATCACGAGATGCGACGCGGCACTAGCCCAGTCCCAGACATCTCCGGAGAAGACTCTGAATTCCAACAGCCCGGCACCGAACAAGAAGAAGAAATCTCCGTGTCTGAAGCCGACGACTCCGACATGGAAGAAGACTTCAACGTCACTCCGGCTCAACGAACAGTGAGTAACGAGAACCAAGTGCCCACAAAACCAACAAAGGCTCCAGTATCACCTTCGCCCTCAGGCCCAGGTCGACAACGTGAAAACATTTCAGATGCCCCGCCCTCGGGCCCGGCTATGAAACATAAGGATAAGCCTGCCGGCTCGGGATCGAGCCGGCCCCATTCCGGTGCCGAACCCACATCTTTGGCACCGAAACCCAAGACCAAGCATGTGCCTCACGCTCCGCTCCCGGCACCGAAGACATCTTCGGCACCGAAAGACTCACATAAAGCCAAAGCCTCGGAGCTGACACCGGCTAAACCCAAAGCTTCGGAGCCGAAACCAAATAAATATAAACCTTCGGAGCCGAAACCGGTAAGACTCAAACCTTCGGAGCCCAAACATCCCGCACCGAAAGCCTCGGAGCCGAAGAAGCACACAGAGTCAAAGACCACTTCTATTAAAGCTTCAGAGACTAACCCTGTTAAAAAAAACCTCTGAAACCAAACAAAAGGACAGAGACACCCCATCCAAAGAACTTCCTCCACAGGACCCTTTGGACCCAAAACAAAAACGATTACATATCGACCCTGAAACTGGACGACACCTAGCAACGCTTCCTAAAAAACGGAAGCTGGATCTTCCAGAGGAATACCATATACCCCTGAAGAAAAAAGTCATGGGTACTAACCCCTCTCCCCCTTACATACCTCCCTCTCCACCACCTCTTGATCCCAACTTATTCATTTCACCATCAAACTCACCACCACCAGTTTTCTCACCTGAGCCACAGGATAACACTTATGGGCAGGGGGATGGGGATGGGGAAGACTATCAGGACAACATACCACAGGACACAGACCCCTGGGATGATTACGATAAAGATCCAGACCATAATAATGATCCCGATCTGTCTCCCTCCAGACCATCACCACCCGATGATATTGGCTTTGCACAGCTTATTAATAGAGTTGCTCAGTACCATGGGGTGGAACGTCATACTGATCCCCCTAGAAGAGGATGTCTTACTGGAGACGTTCGCTCCCTCCCAAAAATCCACTAATACTTTGCCCATGCTCAAAGGCATGATAAAACACGCCAACGAAGTATTCGAAGACCCTGTTAGAGCTAGAATGCTTACGCCACAGGTGGATAAAAAATATAAAGCCGCTCCTACAGACCCAGTCTATATCAGAGGCCAGGTACCCTTAGACTCTCTTGTCGTCTCTAACGCACGCAAAAGAGCTAATTCGCAAACTACAGGCGACGCCCCTCCTCCTGACAAGGAGTCGAGGCTTATAGACGCCTCAGGCAAGAGAATCGTATCACAAGCTGCTAATCATTGGCGTATTGCCAAGGCTCAAGCGCTTTTAGCACGCTATGATAGAGCTCACTATGACGAGCTGGAAAAACTAATGCAGCATTTACCAGAACAGTACAAAACTAAAGCGAACAACCTCATACAAGAGGGCAAGCTCATAACAAACACTTCTATAAAATGCGGCTGATAACAGCATCTCGTGCCATTAACACCAGCGTTTTACTACGCCGGCACGCTTGGCTTCGAATCTCCGGATTCAAGCAAGAAGTACAAACATCAATACTTAATCAGCCTTTTGATCAAGAACACTTTTTTGGCCCAACAGTCGATTCTTCATTAGAAAAAATGAAAAAAGACACCGAGACTGCCAAGTCCATGTGGGCCTTACAGCTACCTTCTAATAGGGGCTCCTTTCGTCGCTCCTTTTACAGGGGTGGCTCAAAAACAATGGCATCAGAAAATTCATCCTCTTACAAAAGTCCCAATCAAACTTCCTCCTCTAGAGGATATTTTCGGGGAGGGTACAGAGGAAATAACAATAGAGGAAGAGGCAAAGGTAACTCCAACCGCGCTTCCCCTGCCACCAAACAGTGACTTCCCTCCACTACTCCCCGATCATTCCACTGCTGTCGGGGGACGTCTCTCACAGTTCCTACCGGTCTGGAATTCCATCACAACAGACAAGTGGGTAAGACAAATTATCCAGTATGGTTATTGCCTGGAACTTACCTCCACTCCCCCAAATATTCCCCCCAAACATCGTGCCATGTCCTCAGAACATCTCACCCTCCTAAAAAAAGAGGTTCTCTCCCTGTTACAAAAACATGCAATAGAACCAGTCCCCTTCACTCATAAGGGAAAGGGGGTTTACTCTCTATATTTTTTAATTCCAAAAAAGGACGGCTCTCTCAGGCCAATATTAGACCTCAGACAGCTCAACCTCTACATTCAGTCTGACCATTTCCACATGGTCACTCTCCAACAGGTACTCCCATTGATTCACCAAGACGACTCTCTTTCCACTCTGGATTTAAAAGACGCCTACTTCCATATTCCCATTCACCCAGCCCACAGGAAATATCTCAGGTTCGTGGTGGACGGTCAACACTACCAGTTCAAAGTCCTCCCCTTCGGGGTAACCACAGCACCCAGAGTGTTCACCAAGTGTCTAGCAGTAGTTGCAGCTCACTTAAGAAGACAACACATTCACGTGTTTCCTTATGTGGTCGATTGGCTCATAAAGGCCAACTAACAACACAGCTGTCTTCAACACACCCACAAGACAATTCAGTTGCTTCACCACTTGGGATTCACTGTAAACCTCACCAAGTCCCACCTCCAACCGTCTAACACACAAATATATCTAGGAGCTACAATAGACACTTGCAAAGCTCTAGCATACCCCAACCCAGTCAGAATACGCAATATGCAAGCTCTAATATCACAATTTCAGCCTCCACACTCATTACCAGCTCGAGTGTTCATGCAATTAATCGGGATGATGGCCTCTTGCATTCTAATCGTCCCTTATGCAAGACTCCAAATGCGTCCTCTACAGGAATGCTTAGCACGTCAGTGGAACCAGGCTCAAGGTCTGTTAACCGATCTGGTGTTGGTAGACGGCCGCACACATCGCTCTCTGCAGTGGTGGAACACACAAAACCTTTCCAAAGGGTGGCCGTTCCTCGACCCGGTTCCACAGATAGTGCTAACAGCAGACGCATCGCTCACCGGCTGAGGAGCTCATCTTCACAATCATACCATTCAGGGCATGTAGACTCTACAACAAAAACAGGTCCACATAAACCACCTGGAACTACTGGCAATTGTTCTAGCATTAAAAGCCTTTCAAGTCCATATAGTCCGCAAGGCTGTCCTAGTCCGTACAGACATGAAAGCAATGTACTATATACAAAAACAAGAAGGGACACATTCTCTACAGCTCTCGCGACTAGCTCAAACCATATGGAGATGGGCCATACCTCAAAAGATACATCTCCTTGCGGAACACCTTCCAGGAGTAGACAATCACATCGCAGATCTGCTCAGTTGTCAACGACAACAGATCCACGAATGGGAGTTACATTCTCAACTTCTCCTTCCATTCTTTCAAATGTGGGGCTACCCAGAAATAGATCTGTTCGCCACACACCAGAACGCAAAATGCCCAAACTTCGCCTCCAGGTATCCACACCCATTGTCCAAAGGCAATGCACTATGGATCAACTGGTCAGGGACATTTGCATACATTCCCTCACAATGATCCTGGTTGCTCCCACATGGGCTCGACAACCTTGGTTCACAACACTGTTGGAACTATCTGTAGTTCCTCATCAAAAACTACACCTCTCACCCAAGCTTCTCACTCAGAACCATGGAGAGATAAGACATCCAGATCCCAGTCAACTCAACCTTGCGATCTGGCACCTGAAATCATAGAGTTTGGCTACCTTAATCTCCCGCCAGACTGCATGAACGTCATTAAAGAGGCTAGACGTCCTACCACAAGAGCATGCTACGCAGCAAAGTGGAAACTATTTGTAATTTATTGTACAAATAATCAAATCAATCCACTAGATGCTTCCATTCAAAACATCATTTGCTATCTCTTACACCTACAACGCTGTAACTTAGCATACACATCCATACGATTGCATCTCGCTGCAATAGCCGCTTCTCTACAAAACAGACAACACTTGTCTTTGTTTAGAGTGCCCGCTATCAAAGCATTTATGGAAGGACCCAAAAGAAACATTCCCTCTAGAGTTCCACCCTCTCCAGTATGGAACCTTAATATTGTCCTTACAAGACTTATGGGCCCACCGTTTGAGACTCTGCACAAATGTGAACTGCAGTTCCTCACTTGGAAGGTAGCTTTTCTTATAGCCATCACATCTCTTAGAAGAGTTGGTGAACTCCAGGCACTAACCATACAAGAACCATTTTTACAAATTCATCACAGCAAAGTGGTTCTTAGGACCAATCCAAAATTTTTACCTAAGGTTGTTTCTGCCTTTCACCTCAATCAGTCTGTTGAACTACCAGTGTTTTTTCCCTCAACCAGACTCAGTGGCAGAACGTGCTTTTCACACACTGGACGTTAAAAGAGTGATACTTTATTACATTGAAAGAACTAAATCTTTTAGGAAAACCAAACAAATCTTTGTTGCTTTTTCACCACCGCATAAAGGCAATCCCATTTCAAAGACTGGTATTGCACGATGGATAGTTAAATGCATCCAAATATGCTACACTAAAGCAAACGCACATTAACTGTTCCCCCTAGAGCGCATTCCACACGCAAAATAGGGGCTTCTATGGCATTCTTAGGGAATATACCCTTAGATAACATATGTAAAGCTGCAACTTGGTCTACACCTCACATTCACAAAGCACTACTGTGTAGATGTGCATGCAAAACAACAAGCTAGTGTGGGCCAGGCTGTCTTAAGAACACTTTTTCAAACTACTGCAACAGATACAGGTTAGCCACCGCTACTGAAATAACTGCTGTATAGTCTATGGTAACGCATATGATCTACAGCTCATATGCCTCGAACGGAAAATGCTACTTACCCAGTAAGCATCTGTTCTTGGCATGTAGAGCTGTAGATTCATATGCACCCACCCGCCTCCCCGGGTACCTTTATCTGCTGCAGTACTATCTTACTTAGATACAACACACATGGACATCTCTTTCTATTCTTACTAACTCCATCATCACCCTTTATGGCGAAAACAATCTGGGGATGGAGTCGATGCCCATGCGCACTATCACCATAAGGAGGAGTCACCTACCTCGTGACTACGAACACTTCTTCGAAGAAAAACAGTGCAAACATCCGAGCCCAACACCAGATGGCGATCTATGCTAAAGCATATGAATCTACAGCTCTAC
This sequence comes from Calotriton arnoldi, assembly GCA_963921515.1. NCBI lineage: Eukaryota > Metazoa > Chordata > Amphibia > Caudata > Salamandridae > Calotriton > Calotriton arnoldi. The sequence continues at coordinate 253,890 of CAWUFW010006141.1, forward strand.
ATGCCAAGAACAGATGCTTACTGGGTAAGTAGCATTTTCCTTTCATATACCTGTCCTGCAGTTCTACAGGCGCTACCTACGGTTCAGTAAGAGCCAGAACCATTTTCAGTTTGCTGTGCTATGCTATGGCCTCACCAGCGCTCCTGGGATGTTTAATAAATATAATGCTGATGGTCACTGCCCATCTTTGGAGGTCGCTAGTTCCTGTATTCCTGCACCTAGATTACTGGTTGCTGAAGGCAGGCTCACTGTAGTCAGTCAGTACTTCCGGAACAACAGCGGAACGCCTAACATTGTTGGGGTTTACCATAAACAAGCCAAAGTCCCACCTGATTCCATCACACAGCTTTCGTTCATTTGGGTTGATCCTGGACATGGTGGAGCCCAGGGCCTTTCCACTGCTGCAATGAGCCTGGGACTTGACTTAATGATCGTGATGTATCCGGTTCGATCCTGTATCTAGTTGAGGGTGGCTCGGGGGGGCTTCCCAACCTCCTGCAATCTCTGTTGACTAAGCCAGATGTGACCCCTACTATGAAATATAAAGTCCCAGTAGGCCAAGCATCAAGGACGCCTTTCAAACACTATCCAGGATACGAAGGAGAGATGGCCCATAATCTGCAATGGTGGTGAATTGATCACAATTTGTCCTGCAGCAGGCCACTCTACCTTTCCCACAGAGAGCTGACAGTGGTGACTGCTGCATCGCTTCGGGGTTGAGGAGAGTACTTGGGGACGTTGAGATTCCAGGTATCAATTCTCCAATAAACGGCCAGCCTTTTGGAGCTACAAGCCATTGATATGTTAGTTACGGCTCTCCTAATGTTCATCGGAGGGGGGCCGTGCAGGTTCACATTTACAACACCACTTCCATCTGGTGCTACAGCAAGCAGGGTGGTAAGAGGTCCTAGGTCCTGTACCAATAACATTTGCATCTCTGGCCATGGCTAGAGTACCAGGACATCGTCCTGGTCACCAGCAAACTGGTGAGATGCCGGAGTGGTAGAGCGGACAAGCGGAGTAGATGTTTGACATATTACAAGCTGCACCTATATCCCAAGGTGGCACAGGGCATCTTCAACCAGTGGGGAGAGCCCAAGCTAGATCTTTTTGCCAGTGTTGAAAATGTGCCGGGTTGTGGGAAAGGGCTTCTTTTTGTATGGTTAGCCCCCACTTTTTCCCTGGTTTTGATGTGGTTTCATTTGTAGTGCACAGGGTCCCTGCCAATCAGGTCCCCTGTGCCAGTGCTTCTTCCCTAAAAACATGTCCACAATTGGTACATCTGCATCCTGTAAGTCCCTAGTAAATGATACCCTGGGTACCTATGGCTTGGGAGCTGAAGAGGGTCCCCTGGGATCCCCCTCACTAGGACCACGCCACTGCCCTTGCAGTTTGCTTGCCCCTGTGAGGGAGAAAACGACAAAGTTGACATGGAACCCTGCCTGGATCCCAGGTCAGCCAGCTCTGCCTGAAGGTATAGGTAAGTCATCCCTCTAGCAGGCCTCCCAGCCCTAAAGCAGGGTGCACTATACCACAGATGAGGGCCTATCTGCATAAGCAGCTATACCCCAACAATATTGGGGTCCATTCCTTAATATTGCAAGTGCCAGTGAAGACATACAGAGTACATGGGCTGGAAACTCGACAACTCTAGTTCCACAGCACCATGATGGCTTCACTGAACACAGGAGTGTTTGGTACCACACTGCTGATGTCAGTGTGGCATTTACTGTACCATGTACTCCGAGGGCACCTCAGAGGTGCCCACTGAAAACCTAGCAACCTTGTTGTGGTCTCTGACTCGCTGTAGGCAGCCAGCCACCATCAGACATGTTTCTGGACCTGTGGGTAGAGAGCCCCTGCTCTCTGTGACCAGAAACGATGCACATTTTGGGCAGAGGTGTCCTACCTCCTCCCCCAGGAAGGGCCAGTGCTCGAAGGGGAAGCTTCAAAGGCCTTCCGCCTTTGTAGCAGCAGATGGCAGCCCCTGGTTTACACCCACACTGAGAGCGGAAACCTAGGAGGTGTGCCCACCTCTGCCAACTCCACCCCGAAGGTGGGGGAGGCGAAGTGAAGCACATTTTTCAGTCCCCGCCATCTTGAAGATGCGGAGACCCCTCCAATCAGGGTTAGGTCTATGTCCTCTCCCACAGAAGGGTGACCTAATAGAGAGTGTAGTCACCCCAGGTAAGATGCCCATTGGCCCTACCTGCTCCTCCCTTAAAACACCCCATAATTTTGTATTAAGTTGGCTCCCCCAGACCTAGAAACTAGATCTGCGACGACCTAAGAAGCAAGAAGACATCGCTGCAGAGAAGCCTGAAGATGACTGCCTTGGCCCCAGCCTTACTGCTCGTCTCCAGCTTCTGTGAACCTGCAAACAGTCTTGCAGCGGGCGACCTCTGAAAACCATGGGAGGACCGCTGCCTTCGAAAGACTCCAAACTTCCGTGGACAGTGGACCTGTCCAGAAGAAACTGACTTAAAGGGCTCTGGATCCAACTGGAACCGTGATCTCTGCACCCGACGCCCACGGTCCGAGTCTGAGTGACCCACTTGTGCAGTGAAGTCTCCTCAGCAATCCTGACCTCGTGTCCAGCATTGGCTGACCTCTCCTGATCTCCATGGCGGCTCCTGCAGTGTGAATCCAGAAGCTCCCCCTGACCACGACCAGCTCCAGTAAGAAGACTCCGTCGAAAGGCACCCCTGCACCCGAAGCCCCAGGGCCTTTGTGAGCTGAGCCGACAGTGCCCCTACGACCCCCTACATCTCTGCTTACCTTTGCTGTCGTTGTTCTTCCTCCTGTAACCTCCGGTGCAACACCTGCAGCCTGTTTGCCAAAAGTACAATCTCCTTTGAAATGCACTGGTCGCCCAATGCTGAAATTGCACCCTGCACCTGGCCGCCCCAGTGCCACTGGTAGGGTATGTTTGGTGCTGCTTTGTGACCCACCCTCCCCCTGTGCTTCTGCTAACTCCCAATGCTTGGCTCCTGCAACCGATCTTGCCTACAAGCAGTGTGGCTCCAGGCACCCCCAGTTACCATTGAAAAGCATTGGGCCAAACTCTGATTTTGACCTCTGCACCCTGCCTCTCCTGTGCCGCTGGTGGTGCCGTTTTGGTACTCACCTGTCCCGTGCTGACCTTTGGTCCCGAAGACTGGAATTGTAAGTGCATTGCTTACCTGTTTAACTGCGATATTGTTTTCCCCACAGGATAACATTGAACTGTTCTGAAAAGTTTCAAAGTGTCAATTTCTTCAAAGTGGAAAAAAAGTATTTTTATTTTAAAACGTACTTACCTTATTGCGAAGATCTTGGTCTTAAAATAAAATACAGGGGGCGTGGCCAAGATGGCTACCGTGTAGGGACGTGCCTACCCGTCGCTCCTGCCTGGATCCCGGGCCCGAGCCTTCTAACCACACCGGCGCCGCTGAATTTGCCTCGCTCAAGACCCCCGAGCTCCCGTGAGGGTCCCGGCGAAAGGTGGAGGCGGAGGCGTCTTGCTGGCGGCTGTAGCGACCGCTCCGGAGCTGCGGGTAGCAGCCCACGTGGTGGGCCTGAGAAGCCGACCCCGGCGCACAGCGAGACGAGTTTGGCTTCGGCTGGTGGGCGGCGCTGACGGGGGCTGCTGACGGGCCTGCCTGTCCTGAGAGGGGACGCTGGCGGCTGGTTGCTGTGGTGCCCCTTCGCTGACTGCCTGCAGGGCTGGGAGACTGGAGGTGCGTGCTGGCCGGTGTCCGGGAGCGGGCTGCCAGAGTCTGCCGCCGCGGACCAGTGCTGTGCGGAGGGGCGGAGAGGAGCAGAGCGGAGGCTCCCTGGCGGCTGCTACGGGAGTCTGGCACCTGGCGGCCGATTGCCTGTGTGCTCCCTGACGCCCTGCGAGTGAGTGCACGCAGAGAAGTCCCCGGAGGTGAAGAGGGGGCTGCGGAGCGGCTGAGCAGCGGTGTCCCTGGCCTGCGCTGGTGGAAGGTGAGGGGCCCTGCTGGGGCGCGACCTGCCGCAGGAGGCGAGGGGGCCTCCCGGTCCTGAGCGGAGGCGGTGACGAGCAAGAGGGGACGCTGGTGCTGACGGGGCCATCCCTGAGACGGTGGAAGAGGCGCTGCTAGGCACAGGAGCCAATGCTGGATGGCCCTGGCCCTCAGGAGCTGTGTGTTGCGTGATCGGGCCTGCGGGTCCGGAGGTTGTGGGCACCGGTGGACAGTGCTTTGGTGGGGCTGAGCGGCCTGCTGGGACGCCACGTGGGAGCCCTGACATACGGTCTTTGGCCCTACTGCCCTGTGGAGCTGCGTGGGACCGGTGGCGGCTGGCGGAGCTGAAGAGTGGGGCGCTGGCGGGGCGATCGGCCCAGGATGCTCCGGTGCTGAGGCTGTCGAGGGTACCCCGCGGCACACGTGTGGTGATTTGGAAAGCCTGAGAGCCACAGAAACGTCTGGGGTGGCGTGCCTGACTGGCGGTGAGCGGCGCGCCCTCCTTTGGACCAGCAGTGCCTAGTGCCCGGTGGGCTTGAGTACTGAGCGGGTGGCCTGGGACGCGACGAGGAACCGGAGGGGGAGGGGGCCCCCCGACCTGCGACACGGAGATTGGCGGTAGCGGACGTATAGCCCCGTTGACACTGCTCCCCGCGTGGCGTGATGGCGGCAGCGGCCAGGCGCGGAAAGGAGCGCTCTGTCAGGGAGCTTCTGCTCAAATCTGCAACAGGGGGCTCCGAGTCGACCCCAGCGCGGGGGAACTCGCCAATCAGGCAGGAGCAAGGGGATGCTGACGGCCCTGTCACTAGGGGCATCCTCGAGTCCCTCTTCGCCACCCTTACCGGTGAATTCCACGCAATGAAGAAGGAGCTGGCGGCGGATCTGCGGGAGCTGCGCCGGGACATCGACTCAGTGGGATAACGGGTGGATGACCTTGAGACGCAAACAACGGCCCGGGACGAAGAGGTGCACCATCTACAGCAGGAAGTGATCCGTCTCCAGGAGCAGCAAATCGACCTCCAGGCCCATGCGGAAGACCTGGAGAACCGCTCCCGGCGGAACAACATTCGGATTCGTGCGGTTCCGCAGGGCCTGGAGGGTAATGACATTGAGGGATTTGTGGTGGGACTGTTTCGCTCCATCCTTGGGGATCCCCCTGACCAGCGCATAAAACTGGACCGGACACATAGAGCTGGGCCCCGGAGGCCTTCGAATGCCCCTCCTCCGGATATCCTCACGTCCGTCCATGACTATCAGCTCAAGGAGCGGATCCTCCGGGAGGCCCGTGCCAAGCACCCCCTTGAGTTCCAAACAAGTAGACCTCTCCTGTTCCAGGATCTGGCGGCCTCTACGTTGCAGAAGCGGAGAGACTTTCGGCCCGCCACGGAGTTCCTTCGAACCAAGGAGATCCCCTACTCATGGGAACACCCATTCCGCCTGATCTTCAGGTGGGAGGGCAGGCTGCGTCAGGTTCGTTCCCTCAGAGAGGTGACAACACTTCTAAAGCTTCTGGACGCGACGTCCACACCCCCGGAGAGAGAGTCGACCAGGCCCAGGAGTGCTTCGTCGGCCCGCTGGCAGCGGGTGGGGAGGACCTCCCCGCCGGCTGGTCCTGACCCGGAGATTATGGCAGCCGAACGCAAGGCGGTGATCAGCGCATTGGCAGAGGACACTGCTGCAGATATATGAGGTGATGGGGACCTATTAGCATCTTCCTTAGTGAGGCGCTGGACTGTATAATGCTTGGCTTACTCGGGTTCGGGGAAGGGTGGGGGCGGCGGGTGATCCCTACAGTCCGTCTCACGTTCCTCCATGGGGCTGACCGCCCAGGACAATGACCGACATTTCCTGTTGATACCAGTTGTTCTTTGTTTTCTTATGTTCACTTTGGGGCTTTCTCTCCTCTCCCTTCTTACATTGCCTCAGTGGCTCCTTGGTACTCTGTGTCTTCCCTTGGCGGGCCGGGTGGATGCGGGCAATGGGCGGGTGGGGATGGCCTCCCTTCCTCACTTCTAATATGTCTGCCATTAAGATTGTGTCCCTGAACGTCAAGGGACTTAATAACCCGGTTAAAAGACGGGCAGTCCTGTCTTACCTAGAGAACACTGGGGCCCATATATGTCTCCTTCAGGAGACCCACCTAGTGCCAGCAGATACACACCGATTGCGCTCGAGGGCGTTCCCACACCAGTACTTCTCCTCATTAGCCAGTAAGAAAGCGGGGGTGGCAATTTTGGTGTCCCATAGCTTCCCCGGCCACCCCGGGGATAAACAAGCCGAGTTACAGGGGCGGCTGTTAGCTTACTCCTTTACCGTGGGTTCATTCCAGTTTACAGTCGCCTCTGTCTACGTCCCGAATGAGGGCCAAGAGAACTTTTTGCGGGAGGCGGTGCAAGGGATCTCATTGGTCCCGGATCGGTCCATTCTCCTGGGGGGGGGACTTTAACCTTGCGTTTGATGATTCTGTAGATAGGTCAGCGCAGCGATGGCACCAGACGGGGATGTTGTCTGCTTCGGGTCGGCGCTTGCTGCAGGAGGGCGGGACTCACGGACACTTGGAGGCTCCGGCACCCACACACGCGTGCCTACACATTCTACTCGCACCCCCATAAATCATATGCGAGGATTGATTATATACTCACATCCGCGGCACTCACCCAGCGCTTGCGCTCAGCGGATATCACCCTGTGCCCACTGTCTGATCACTCGGCGACGCATGTGACTTTGGACATCCTGATACCCCGGCCAGCGCGCAGGTTCTGGCGCTTGCGAGAGACTATGCTGCAGCGTCCCTCTGTTGTCTCCCAAATAGACTCTTGCATCGCCACATATTTAGCTATTAATGACACCTCTGCAACACAGGTGACGACCCTGTGGGAAGCCCTGAAGGCAGTGGATCGGGGGGAGCTCCTGGGCATTGCAGCGGCGGACAACCGGACTAGACGGGAGAAGAGGGCACGACTTATGGGAGAGGTGACTGAACTGGAGCGTATACATCACAGGACTGGGGCTCCTAGAGTCTGGAGACAGCTCAAGGCTGCTCGAGCTCAGCTCGCAGGGCTTGACAATGACAGGGCGGAGTACGCGGCTTTACGCCTGAAACACGCTTTTTATGTGGGGGGGACAGGTGCGGGAGACTGCTGGCCAACAAGCTGCGGGCGCAGCGCCAGTCCGCATGCGTCACAGAAATACTAGACCCCCATAGGGGGAGCCTGGTTGAAGACCTTGCAGAAGCATTTGGCGCTTTTTATACTGATCTATACGCGGGACAATCCTTGCCGTCGGAGGGGGTGGAGAGATATCTGGAGGGGGCTCGGACGGCGAGATTGGGCCCGGCTCAAGCTGCAGCCTTAGAAGTCCCTATCCGACTTGAGGAGGTCATTACTGCCATCTCGCGGTTGAAGTCCCACAAATCTCCGGGACCAGATAGCTTTTCATCTCAGTTTTATAAAACCTTTTGCCCTACCCTCGCTCCGCTCTTGACTGCTTTTTAACGCTCTGGGCACCTCTTCTGGGCCGACGCTTTCCCCCTCGATGCTGGAGGCTTTAATTACGGTAATACCTAAGCCCGGTAAGGATTGCAAACACTGCGCGTCCTACCGACCCATCTCACTCCTAAATGTAGATTTGAAAATCTTTACGGGCATTTTGGCGCAGCGGTTGTCTCCTTACCTTCCTGGGCTGATCGATCCGGATCAGTCCGGATTTGTCCTTAATCGCCAATGTTCGGACAACACCAGACGAGACTTGCACCTTGTTGACAGTTCGGAACGTTTCCCGACGGAGCGCATGGTCTTCTCGGTCGACGCAGAGAAGGCGTTTGACCGGGAAAATTGGCCCTATCTCCGGGCTACGCTTACGCACTTTGGCCTCCCGGACCGGTTTGTTCAGTGGGTGTTTTGTAGCTATGCAACTCCCACAGCCACGGTGCGGGTAAATGGGACCGCTTGGCGGGCACTCCCTGTCGGTAGGGGGACGCGGCAGGGTTGCCCCCTGTCCCCCCTCCTTTTCACTCTATATATGGAGCCAATGGCCCAACGAGTTAGGGAGGATCCGGGGTGCCCGTTTCGGGCAGACGGAACATAAAATTAGCCTCTACGCGGATGACGTGGTGGCTAGCCTGGAACAGCCTCGAGAATCCCTCCCGGCCTTTATGGCGGAATTGGACAGCTTTGCTTCAGTCTCGGGGTTTAAAATTAATGTGAATAAATCCCAGGCGCTCGCTCTCTCTTTGGCCCCGGACACGCTGCAGCATCTACAGAGCTCATTCCCAATCCAATGGACCCACGAGTCTCTCCCATATCTAGGGGTGCACATAGCTACGACTATTGCGGCCACTAAGTCTCTTAATTACACTGCGCTGCTTCGCCGGGTCCACGAGACACTCCGGAAGTGGAGGCCATACGCATTGTCCTGGCTGGGAAGGGTGGCGGCAGTGAAGATGGTGATTCTGCCTCAAATTCTTTCTCTTTCACTCTCTGCCATTGGTTCCCCCTTCTGGGGTACTGCACTCCCTGCAACGTGCCATCGATCGTTTTATCTGGCGTGACCAACGGGCCCGCATGAGCAAGGACCTTGCGTGTTGCCAACCGGATGAGGGGGGGCTCGGGATTCCGGACCTGGTGACGTATTGGAGGGCGGCCCAACTGAGGGTGCTGGTGGAATGGTCGCACCAGAATCCGAAAAGCATTGGCTTTTTATGGATCGCTCCCTTGCTGGCCGGCCCCTATGGGGAGTCCCGTTCCTCCCTCGGGAGGGGAGGCCTCGCAACCTTTACCTCTCCGAGGTGACCAGGCCGGCCCTCTCGGCATGGGACAGGGTGATGGGGGCTAGAGGCCTGTCTACACACCCCTCCCCTATTACGCCTATTGTGCGGCATCCGGATTTCACCCCTGGACATGATGAGGCGGCATTTCACCACTGGAACACCGAATCGTGTAGATCGCTGGGGCATCTATTCGACCTTTATGGACCCCGATCCTTCGCGGACCTTCGTAGGGACCATGACATGCCGGAAGTAGAGAGATATAGATACCTCCAGATTCGGCACTGGGTGCTTCAAGATTCGGTACGCGAGGGTGCGGAGAGACGCCTTACCTCTTTTGAGAAGTGGCTCCTTACTCGCCACACAGATGCTCGCTTGACATCCGACCTGTATAAGTTCGCCAGACCGACCCTGGTGGCCGGGAAGACACCGGGACAACGGAGATGGGAGGGGGAGCTGGGCCGGGAACTAATGCAGAAGGAATGGGCCACGATTTACTATAGGGCGCGTCACACCGCACGCAACATGTCCTCAATTGAGACAGCCACTAAACTAGCTACATATTGGTACCTGACCCCCCCACGCTTGCATCGGGGTAACCCGTCTCGTAGCCCGCTATGCTGGTGAGCTTGTGGTGCTCTTGGCACGCTCACACATCTGCTTTGGGATTGTCCGCAATTAGGGGAATATTGGAAACACGTACTGGATGACATTGATTTACACTTCGATACACAGCTACCGCGCTTTCCGGCGTACACACTGCTGGGCCTCCCGAATTCTCTTACGTTCCCCCTTCGATCCCGGCGGGGGAAGCAAATCGCTCTTGCACTGGGTGCGGCTGTCCAGAGCATTCTGGCCCACTGGGGCACGAGAACCGCACCTACTCGGCTTAATTGGCTACATCGCATGTGGGGAATCCTGGGTATGGAAAAAATCTCACTTTCCCTGGCCTACCTGGGTCCTCTTTCTCGGACCTTTGGGAGCCTTTCCTTGCACTTCTAACGACGGAGTTCACGGAACTCACATGCCCTAAGTATCTTAGACTCCTTCGCTTGACCGACCCGCCATGCACCGCCGACCCACACGCCACGACGACGTAGGGGCCCATACTAGCTCTGCGCGGATCCACGTTACCATCCCGTCACACTTGGATGCGGAACATAGGGGGGGGGGGGAGGGTTTCTTTTCTTCTTTCTTTTTCCTTTACATTTCACTGTTAGTTATGATATGAACAATGCCGGATTGCATTCCGAAGAATGTGTGCCATCTGTTGGCTTATCCTTCGTCTTGTTTTTGAAATTCAATAAAAGAAATTTAAACATAACATAAAATACAACATATATATTTTTAATTGGTCTGGATCTCCTTCAGTCGTGTGTCCATTATTGGTCATTGTTGTGCAATAAATGTCTTACACGCCTCTGTGTTAGGCCTAAGTCTGCTCGCCCACACTACTGCTAATAGAGCACTTTGGGTTTTACATTGAGCCCTGTAGACCTTTGGGGAACCCCTGGACTTTGTGCATGGTATGACCACCAAGTGGTAATACCATATACAGAGCCAGCTTCTTACACGCGTCAATAGTTTTTTGTGGGGATTCATCAAGAACACTCATTGAGATTCATTTCAGCTGGAATGGATCAAGGGACTCCTGTATGTCTTTCTGCCACTACCTTTCTTTCCCCAAGTTCTGAAGAAGATCAAGAACGACCTGGACCAAGTCATACTCGTGGCCCGGGATAGGGTTGAAAATCCTAAGCATGAGCATCTGTCCTCTGATCAGGCTAACACTTGGACAGAACCTCCTGTCTCAACAACAGGACAGGGTCCTACACAAGAATATATGTAACGTACACCTCCATGCATTGAGATTGACTCGTGGTAGTTGCCTACTTTCAATTTGCCACCTAAAGCGGACATTGTCCTTTCTGCCAGATGCCCCTTCATGAAATACACCTACGCTCTGCCTAATGTGTCATTAACATTTGCAAATAATTAAATGGAAATAAAGACTTTTCAAACTACAAGAGTATCTTGAACTTCTTTGCCTGACGCACACCCACTTGTAGCTGCAATTTTCAGGATCTGGGACACAGAGGCATCATGTAACGGCTGGTGCCGGGGTTTCAGTGCGCAGGACATTTGAATTTGGGAAACTGGCGTGAGGTGCAGGACCACTAGTCCACCATTTAAGCTTTGTTCTTTGTAATGTCTTCCTTATTGTGATTACATCAGCTAGTTGCACGAGTAAACTGCAGGCACTTTCAGTGCAACTGCCCTGCACCAGCTTTTTTCCAGATAAACTGCTGCTGAGGACTCTGGTGGCCTTCTTACTGGAAGTCATGACTTCTTTCCACATAGGGCATTTGATCTCTGCAATTGTTCTTTGCTCTGCGCCACCCCACCCCCTAAAAGAGGAGGAAAGTCTTTATAGGTTGGACCACAAAAGGGCTTTACATTTTTACATTGATTGCACCAAGGACCATCAAGTGGACAATGTAGGTCTTTTACGGGCTGGTGGGCAGCATTTTTAAAAATGACTGTTTCGCAAGCATTTTGTTTTGAGTCTTTGGAGGGCCCAATAGTAAGGGGGTCTGAGAATATTACCTGAATTGTTGATAACCAGCTCAAAATTTTTGCTAAAGACCTTAATGATAGCTCTTTTTCCTTTAATACCTTCCTCCGCTCATTGCGTAATCTTTTTAACTTTTCTGTTTGTAGTCCGAGTTCTGCTTGAACCGTGTCTACAATAAAGCCCAGAAACTGAGTGTCCAGCCCTGGGATTAACCAGGATTTTTTATGATTTATTATGAAACCTAGTTTTTCTAGTAAATGAATTGTCCAATTAGTGTGTTGTATTACAAGTTCTCTGGACTGCCCCATTATTAGGCTATCGTCCAGGTAAATTATTAGTCTTACTCCTCTCTCGGAGCCAAGCTGCTACTGGGTGTAGGACTTTTGTGAAGCACCAAGGTGCTGAGGACAGACCGAAAGGGAGACTTGAGAACTCCCAAAGTTTGCCTTTCCAAGTGAAACGGAGGTACTTCTGATGTGGAGGCTAAATTGGAATAGTTAAGTATGCGTCCTTGAGGTCTAATCTTGTTAGCCAGTCCCCTTTTCTTAAAATGTCTCTTAATGGGTAAATCCCTTCCATTTTGAAGTGGCGATAGACCACCCGTTTGTTTAGTTCCTTGAGATTTATGACAGGCCACATTCCTTTGTCCTTCTTCTCTATTAGGAAAATATTGCTGATGACGACTACACCAGAGTCGTAAGCCTCCCGCATGGCCCCTTTTGATAGTAAGTCTTTGTAGGAGGCTGACTTTGTATATGGTGCACACTTATTTAAGTGAAGCACCTTGCACTAATCCAGGCAACCCTTATGGTGATTTCAGTGGTCTTAGAAAACCATTGAATGCTCTCTAAGTGGTAGCTGTGGTGAGCAGCCTTCAAGCTTAGTCCAGAAGGAGTGGTAAGCAGCTTGTTTTATCAGAACTAATCATATAGTGTAGGTTAAACGAAAAAGAACTACACTGTGTAGTTAAAATAAGTATATTTATTATACACACTAAAACGTTGGTATATCGCCTCACCGGAGATAACACAATACACAAAATATTTCAAATATAAACCAGTAAGTAAGCACAAATACACAGTGGTCTCCAGGGGGGAGACCAAACCATATACTAAAGAAGTGGAATGCCAACTACGACTGAAGTTGGGACTTGGACCAGAAGACTCAGAAGAGCTGGGAACCCAAGGAACCACTCGAGGTAAGTACCCAGGAACCCCACGGAGGCTGTGTGCAGAGTGGAAACACAGCTGTGTACTCAATGCAAGTCAATGGGAAAGTCGCGGTTGCAGTTTTCAAGAAGGACCCTTCCGAGTAGAGCCTGAAGAAACCCCATGGAAGACCGAAGGTTGGAGAGTCACCCCACCCGTCGATACCCCAGGAACCCCGTGCCTAACAAAAATGAATGTGTCCTCATGTAACGCAACTGGTGCTATGTAAAGCGCTCTGATACCCGATTAGGGTCAAGTTCGTGCTATATAAAACTCGGTAAAAAAAAACACAAAACAAACAGGATACCTACACTAAGAAAGCTGGGTGCATAGGTGCGAATTGATGTCGGAAATCACTGTAGACCACAATGGAGGACTTAATTGAAGAAGCTGCTGGTGAAGAAGTTAAAGATAAAATCGAACAAAAAGAGAGGTTTTTGTGGAACCGCTCCTGGTCCCCCAAGAGTTAGTACAAACAACAAAAAAGGAGCTATTCCAGAAAGGATTACTGCTTTGTATTAGCTTGAAAAGGAAAAAATTCCTTTTTAAGAAGAACCCTCACTCACCAACCTAGTTGGTGACATGCTCCATCATAGGGTTCCCACCCGATGGGCCGAATGCCTCCCGGGTGTGCTGCGACGCCAGATTACAGCGGAGCGTTTGTTTGTGTGTGTGCAGAGTGAGAAGTGAAAAGTGATTTAAGATTGTCTCTATGCACCTAGAAATTTTAATGGTGGGGTCAAAGGACAAGATTAAAAACGTAAGTGGATGTCTTCTATGGTGTAAATGTCCATAGACATCCGTGGGTTTTTTTTGTGACAAGGTCTACATGTTTCAGCCTTCTCATGCGTAGTTGCAAGGCTTTCTTCAGGACCAGTGAAAGTAGTGTGTGCACTCGCTAAGGTGCACACTTGTTAGGCGAGACTGACCGCCAACTTACGGTTCTGCTCGTGCTTATTAATTTCTGAAAAACAAGACACTGCATGAGGTTAAATACGTTCAATTCCACTCATGCAATACATTGCAGTAATACTCATAAGAACAAATGGTGCGAAATAACGATCCACGTGCCTGGATCTTTGTGATTGTATCATCACCCGTGTCGCTCATTTTGTGTGACGGGCACTCATGGATTCAGGTGGCCCTTCTCAATCATACGGCAAGCGCATGCTTATCTACACACCAGTGTGACAGTGCCGTGAGGTGTGTAATCTGGAGGGAACCACAAGATATTCCAAGGATTCTCACTGTTTTATCACACGTGCTGGTTCAGGTGTGGCATTTTTTGAAAAGTGAATAAGCTTTCTAAATTCACTTTTTTTTAACGGGAGGGTCCGTTAATCTCTGTCGTTAGCCAAGAGACGGATGTGATCAGTAAAAACGGGATAGGTGATTCCTGTTTTTTAAAAAACATAGTGCAGGCTATGTTAAGTCAACAAACATGGCGGAGACCGAAAGGTATATAAGCTTACTTAAAATGCCAGTATGCGGAACCTCATGGATCCTGCCGGGGGGCGTTGCCTATTGTCAAACCCTAGGAGTAAAGGTATCGCACAAGCCTAGAGCATACTTAGGCGTGCGGCTGTATCGGAGCCCCTACATAATTCGTCAAGAATCGGAGCCCCTTACTTACTTCGTCAAGGATCAACGCCCGCATTGGCACCTGTTGTAGTCCCGGCCCGGGATCCCGAAAATAGATGGTATCCCTGGCCGGGCATCTTAAAAAGCCTTGGAGTTTGCCGGGTCCAGTACGCGTTATCACATGTGGTGACCTCCGGCTGGGTCGTGTATGCGACGCCACGCTCAGCGTGATGACTTCAGATTGGAGGAGTGTACCACGTCAACCCCTGGTGTTCCTGCGTTCATGAAAAGGATTGTGTGTACAAAAAACTTTATTTAGCTGTTTGTGATGTGCGAGCATAGACACATGGACCAAGTGTCAGTGCGAGTAACCTCATTGGGAAATTTACACATAAGAAATGTGTCTAAACGATGTATGGTGTACAAACCCAAGGAGAAAAAGTCTGAACGGTATGACATGTGTTTCCAGCTTATTCTGAACTGGCGGTCAGAATAACTTAATAACTTAACGGAAGAAGTTAAAGAGTCTGGTGGAATCCAAGGATGGATTCTTGAGAAGAACCTACAAGCAGAGGGGACTGAGTCCATGCCACTCGAAGGTGACCAGGAGGCATGGAAGAGCAATGACCACCGATGATGCAGGAGTGTTGGCAGTGATCTTGCAGCTGTGAGGTCCAGGCAACGCTGTGGAAGACCAGGAGCCATTCACGAGCTGTCCCTCTTCGTAAGTCGAGAACCAGGGGGTCGGTGTCTGGCGGGAGCACCAATAAGCCTTGGCAGTAGCAACAGATGTAGTAAACGAAAAAGATGCAACGTTGGGACCAGCAAGGTCCAAGGGACTCACCAATTGCAGGAGAGTTAGAGCAGGTCCCGAGCAAGCAGGGAAGCCCACTGAAGCCAAAGAAGACCCTCAAGGGGTCCCACAGGCTGAAGGAACAGAAGTCGCAAGAGGACCTCGAGCAGCTCACCAAAAATACAGGCCCATGGTGCAGAGGATGCGGTGAGTACGAAGATCTTGGCGGGAAGAGATGCTGGAGCCTCTTGTAGCCCGAAGATCTCTGGTGGACAGAGCCAGCAAGCCTTGGCAACGGCAAGTCGACCTGTTCCAGCAATTCTGAAGAGGAATACTGGCTTAAAACTTGCTGAGAGGACCGGTCAGCCCTCGAGGGAGTTGCAGAACCACCACCTGTGCTGCTGAGCCTTCCGGAGTCCATGGGACATCAGGAGCAGCAGACCGGTCAGCTACGTTGTGGTGCCTGCAGATGCAGCAATGTGACTCCTTCACTCCAAGGGAAATTCCTTCGGGTGTCTTTAATGCCCACAGGCATGGAGAGGAACCTGGATGAAGTATAGGTACAGACGATGAAGAAGACTGGCGGAACAGCGATTCCAGGAGCAGCAGGAGTCTTCCTTGGTCCAGTCTCAGTTCCAGGCAAAGTCCAAGGTGCCCAGACAGTTGAAGTCGTTTTGAGATTGAATCTTGTCCCACGAAGAATCTGAAAAACCACCCACAGGTGAGCCCTTAAGTACCCTTGGAAAAGGGTTGGGACGATTCAGTGGTCCCTCCCAGAGGAGGGGCTGGACAGAGGGGAGGATACTCCCATGTCCTTTGTCCAGTTTTGCGCCAGTGTGGGAGCCAACGGCTCCCTGAACTGGCTCAAACTGGAGTATTCAAGGAAGACACCAAATGTGCCCCTCAAAGCAGTCTGGTGGCGCTGGCAAGAGCCCCGACCCCAGCCCAATACACTAAGTCCTGTCTGGGAGGTGGTCACGCCTATATCTCACAGAAAAGGCGAAAAGGGAATGAGCCCTCTCCGACTCCCCTACCAACTATATAAACTCACTGACCACGTTTGGGAAATATTTCTTCCTCTTTATTACTTTTGTTTGTTTGTACCTTTTCCTTCCTTGTGTCCTCCACACGTCTTCTCATTTTAAAAATAAATAAATGCGCTCCGTCCAGTGTGTTGGTCTGCGCCTGGACGTATGATGCGGCCCAATGATGAAGCATGACACTGCAAAGTGTGTGAGGGCAGTGTTAAGAAAAATAATTGTTTCCCCCTGGTTCTCTCCAGGTGATCACACCTCCCTGTGACAGGAAACCTATTGTTCCACCTTCCCCTGCTCGAGCTCAGCTCAGCAGCAGGAGGGCTTCCCGGAGGAGCCCCCTGGTGCTTGGAATCATACCTCCAACACCAATAACGGTGTTGGAGGTATGATTCCAACATGTTTGATACCAAACATGCCCAGGTTTGGCACAGCCAATATATACTTAGCCATCGCATAATGATGCATGGCCACTATATGTATAACCAGCATTGGAAATGCAATAGGTCTCATATTTGTTTGTGTTAGAGCTATTTGACATTGTAAATGGCAATGTTTTTCCCCTATGTGTTATGGAGTGTGTGTATGTGGTGTGTAGTGGTATTAAGTGGGTTGTATTGTATTAGTTGTGGTATTGTGTGATGTGGATTTCTGTAGTGGAAATATGTGGCATGTGTGCTGTGGAATTATGTGGATAGTAATTAAATGGTATTAATTGTACTGGAATTATGTAGTGATATGCGTTATGTAGTTTATTATGTGGTATTGTGTGTTGTGGAGTGGCATGTTGTGGATTTGAATTATGTGGTGTGCTGTTAAATTTTGTGGAACTCTGTGGCGTGGATTGGGGTATGTGGTGTGTTCTGGAATTGTGCTGTGCATTTCAAATATGTTTGGTGTGGAATTATGTGGTGTCTATTGGAAATGTGTGGAGTTGAGTTGTGTGGCCCGGAACTGTGTGGCATTGGGTAAAATTATGCTTATTGGAATTGTCATGGTGTGGAGAGCATTTATGCGGATTGCTGGTATGTGGCATAGAGTGCATTTATGTGGGATGTATTTATGTTGTACTTAGTAGAGTGTAATTATGTGGCAATGAGAGGTATTATGTTGAGTGTTATTATGTTGTAGAATTGTGTGGCATTGAATTGTGCGGTGTTGAGTGGAATTAAGTGGGATGGTTTGGAGTGGATTTATGTGGCATGGTGTAGGGTAGTATTATATTGTGTGGAATTATTTGGCATGTTGCAAAGTTGAATTTATTTTGTGCAATGCCAATAGGTCTCGTATTTGCGAGAGTTGGAGCTATTGGCGATGTAAATGTCAATGTCTTTTACCCATGTGTTATTGAGTGGATGTATGTGGTGTTGAGTGGAATTATGTGGGTTGGATTGGAATTGTTAGCTGTGGATTTGTGTAGCGCAGAAATGTGTGGTGTGGAGTGTATGTGTGTAGTGGAATTGTGCATGGCTTGCAGTGGAATTATGTGACTAGTAATTATGTGGGTTCGAATGTACTGGTATTTTGTGGAGTGTGATTGAGTGTTGGAAAGACTGGAACGTCTGGGCAGTGTTAGTGGAACGGCAAACCCTGGTTGACGTGCAACTCACTGCCACTGTAAAAGGGGACAACTATGGTGTTTTTTAGTAAATTGAAATTCCATGTTATCGGGTCAGATATACTCGAAGGGACTGTGTCGGGGACACAGGACGTCCTGCTTAAAGTGCAGGTCATTGCCACTGTAAATGACAAAAAATATAGTGGCTTTTAAAACTAGATATACTATAATTTTGTGTCTTCACACAAACCGCACATAAGGAGGGCTGCATAATTTGCAATCAGTAGTTGCACATAATATATCACTTAACACAGCTGCTTGCTGCCACTTATGAACCGCAATCTGTCACAGAGCAAAGTAACACTCATAATGTGCATTGTTGAAGGCAAACGATCTGACTTGAATGTACTAACGCTTTGAAATAGTATTTGCACACGGCTAGATTTGTGTGTTTGCTCTCCAAGCCACAAAACATGAACTCAAGCACTCATCAAAAATGCATTCATATCATGAGCAATTTGTGTTTTGGGCGAAGTTTCTTATGAAAGTACTGCCATTTGTTCTCAAGACCTCCCTGGTTGACACAGGCACTCTTGCAAATTAATTCCCAAATATGCTTTTATCCTTAATGAACGACTTAAAATTTCATTATTTATGCCCTGCTTTTTAGGAACATATCCATTTCGTTTATTTGCGCACATACAATATTATTGTAAGTAAGCACGATTTCACATTTAGAATTTAAGTGAATAGAACAGCATTGGGCAACTTAGAGAGGATGTAGCCTTACGGCTAGAGCGGTTGACCTCGAAGCTGGGGAACCGGGTTCGAGTCTCGGCAATGATGCTCAACATCCTGTGATTCTGGGCAAATCACTTAATCTCCCCGTGCCTAACGAAAAAAAAATTAAAAAAATGAATGTGTCCTCATGTAACGAAACTGGTGCTCATGTAAAGCGCTCTGATACCTGATGTCTCGGGTCTAGTTTGCGCTATATAAAACTCTAAGAAAAAAAAACCTAAAAAAACTTAGTTTGAAACGAAAATGTTTCTCTTCTGGGCAGAGCTGGGAGAATTCAAAGTAGAAAAAATCCATTAAAGTGTGGGCATCACTTTAACATATGTTCATTTTGGCCGATTCAGTGTTTAGGGCCCCTTTACTGTGGAGTCTGTCATAGCACATGATAAGATCTCTGCAGACTATAGAGCAGGCCAGCCTGCTTTCTTTCCACATTGTCACTTTGATGTGCACATCACATGTTTTAGGCTTTCAACCTGTGTGTCAAGAACTATACTTGGATCACTTCCTCTTACAACTGGGGGCGTGTGAAAGGCAGTGTGTCTTTCCCTTCTTATCTATACTTTCAATTTGCAAGAGTTATGTTCAAATTACTGGGCACAACTTGAAAAAAACAAAAAGTTAAAAAAGGAGCAATTGGCAAAAAAGACACATAGCTATGTGCAATTTGAAAGGGGCCACAGGCTTGGAACACGAGCAGCAAACGAACTAACTAAGCAGTGTTATGGAGCACACTTCTGAAAACAAGCAGGGAAGTCATTAAACAGAGAATTAGCTACGGCAGTGTAGGAAAGTAGGATCTGCTTCTTATGGTTACCCCCACTTTTTGCTGGATGTTACACTGTTTTTGACTAGTCTGACTGGGATGCTGCTAATCAGGACCCCAGTCTATCTGCTTTCTCCCTAGAATGTATTGACATGTACTTAGGTACACTCCAGATTGAATACTGAGGTACCCTTATAAGTCCCTAGTATATGGTACACATGTACCCAGGGCATAGGTACCCCAGAGGCCTCCCATGGGCTGAAGCATGTATTATGCCACCCATGAGAGGCCATGCAAAATGGAACTACAGGCCTGCCATTGGAGCCTGTGTAAGATGGTGCATACACCACTTACGTTAGATATAGGTTTACTATATCTCTAGGTCACTACCCTTAAAACCTATGTCACCCCTATAGCAGGGCTTGACAATCCTGAAGGCAGGGTGCTAGGTTTTACGTGAGAGGGTGCCCCTGCATGAGCAGAGCCCCTCTGCAGCCTTCGGAGACCATTCTCCCAGGTTCTCTGTGACACAGCCAGACATATAGGTAGAGGTGCATTATAACCTCGTGGTAAATGCTATCTTGAAAACGGCCGAAACAAAACATGTCGTGTTTGGTAACAAACACCTTGGAATCATACCTCCACACCTGTAACCGGTGTGGGAGGTATGATTCCACCCTTCTGAAGCAAGCTTTGTGGGGTCCCTGGTCTTCCCGGTGCCAGCCTTCTCGACCCGGACAGCACAAAATGGATGCTGCCGACCAGACACACATTTCTGCCCTCCTGCTGCTGAGCCAAGCTCGAGCAGAGGAAGGCAGCACAATAGGCATCCTGTCACAGGGAGGTGTGACCACCTCCCAAACAGGATTTAGTGTATTGGAGCTGGGTGTGTGCACTTCCAAAGTGCCTGAAAGTCTGCACGAGGGGCACACTTGGTGTCCCTGTGCATAGTCCAGTTCAAACCAGTTCTGGGAGCCGTTGGCTCCTACTCTGGCGCGAAACTGGACAAAGGACATGGGTGTAACCACCCCCCTGTCCTGACCCTCCCCTGGGAGGGTCCCCTGAATCTGTCCAACCCTCTCCTGTTGTCGTGTAGTTCCTATAGTACCTATACAGGATCTGCACGTTTGGATAACAAACTGTGGGTTTGGTGGCGGACGGATTCTGAGCACCCCACCGGATACGTTAGCCTGTCTGTATTAGCTAGCTCGCAGTGCCACTATAATCTCCTCTCATCACGGAGAGAATAGATTCTGGCAACCTCAGAACATGATAACCCTGATCCCTCAGAATCGTGGAAACAATATACTACCTTTCGCTCAGTCACTCGTGCTCACTTAGTTTGTCTCAGAGAGATACACAGAATAAACAGGCTGGGCGTTTCAATAAGTATTTATTGAACAGTTGTTATTCTAGTGTAGCATAGATGAGCTGCAACAACCATTAGACAATAGCAGAGATATATGATTAGCAGTACTACGAAAGTAAAAGGATGGTATAGTTCTACCATCTTGCAGAAATCATGAATATATACAAGTACATAAACCACATGATAAAAAGTGCATACTCCTACGATGTCTCCCTAACTAGATGTACCTAAATTTACCTAGCATCTATGTAGGTGTTATGCCAAGAATCCCTCTAGGATCTAGTCCACCCCATTACCTGAGTGTTTAGAGAATGTGGGACCCCGTCCTGGTCTCGAGCTGGACACCCCGCGAGGGATGTTAGACCACTGCGAGCTGGAGCGTCTGCATGCAGGAACCTCAGCGTCTCTGGTCAGTGTGTCAGCCGGGAAGTCACGGTCTCCTCTATCTTCCTAAGCAAGATATGCTGTATATATACCCATAGGTCGCCCCAGGGGTCCTACCTTGCTGTGTTACTGTGTCGGCCTAAAGGATGACGTTGGGCCTGAACTTTATACAGAGATATTATACAGGAGATGGTAATCCTACTGTTAGTCCTGCTGTGCTTTCAAGAAGCCTCATGCATAATGTATACAATCGAACCAGGGAAAAACCCGCATTCTGACTGCAGTGTCATATCTAGGTAAAAGGTCAGTGCCTAAGAACCATTATGTATGTAATGTAGGGAAGAATATAGGTGAAAGGTTGCAATGTTACCTGCGCCTATATAGGGTACCTATATGGAATATAACACTGTGGGTACAAAAGGGCTTACCTGGCTGTAGGACCCTAGATTCGACGTGGACAAGATTTTGAACAAGAAACCACTGACCTTCGACCGTCTGGACACTCTGGACTTCGACTGGGCCCGACTTCGTCTCCCTCTCCGTCCAAAGCATTGTCTGTGCCCGTGCACCATACAGGCTCCGTGTAGGACCTGTGGAGCATCAAGGACAACTGAAGTATCTCCCTTGGGGTGAAGGAGTCACTCCCCTGTGTTTGCAGGCACCGTAATGCAACTGACCGGTCTGCTGATCCTGAGCTCCTGCTGACTCAGAAGGCTCCAGCAACACAGAAGGTGGGTTCCTACGTTCCTTGAGGTTGAGCTGCCCTCTCAACACGTTTGAGGCCAGTATCCGTAGTGGGGACCGCATAATCCGAACCCCTGTGCACCGCATACTTTTGCAATTGCATATGCTTGTTGGTCTTCCCCATCTTCGTGCATTGGGCTGTCGATAGCCCCACCCTCTGCGCACACTTCGTACAAAGGACTCTGGCCTCCTCGCACTCTGTGCCATACAAGCTGTGACTTTGTGAAACTGCTAGAGGTCCCCTCACGACTCCTGTGCCTTCGGCCTGTGGATCCACTTGAGGGACAACACTGATTTTCTTGGGCTCTCCTGGTTGCTCCAGGCCTGCCCTGACTCCCCTTGCTGTGGTGAGTCCTCTGGTCCTTGCTGGACCAGACCGTAGCCTTCCTTGACCACCTTCGTGGGTTGCCGTTGCCAAGGCTTGTTGGTGCTCCCGCCGGACACCGACCCCTCAGCACTCGACATCCTTTGTGGGACAGCTCGTATCCTGCTCCTGGTCGTCCTCGACGTCTCATGGTCCCTGCAGCTGTAGAGTCAAGGTCTCCATCTTCGCACCTGAGGCACCCGACATCGGTGGGCATTCGTCTACTGAGCCCCTGGTCACTCCTGAGTGACCCAGACTCTGTCCCCTCTGCTTTCAGGTTCCTTCCATCAAGAATCCACCTGCGGATTCCACCGGACACTTATCTTCTTTCCAGCAATGGCATTTCTTTGAAGACTCCCATTGAGAACGACGGCGGTTTCCGACGCCACTTCAGACGTATGCACCCGGCTTCCCTGGGTTAGGTAACTCGGGTACTTCGGTATCCACGGGTGGGGTGGCTCTCCACCCTTCCATGTTCAAAAGGGTTTCCTCGTAATCCACTGGGAAGGGTCCTTTAACCTAAAGACAGCAACCGCTTCTCTCCCATTGAATTGTGCGTAGCACGCGGTCGTGTTCTCACACTGCACCCATCCTCCGTGGGGTCCCTACTTATTCACCTTGGGTGGTTCCTTGGGCTCCCAGTGATTCTACATCCTCTAGAAACTGTCTTGGCTCGAGTCGTGGTTCTTATACCACTATTTTAGTATATGGTTTGGTCTCCCCCGGGAGCCCACTGTGTATTAGTGCTACTTACGATTGTTTCTGTGCTACAGTATTGTGTGCTTTGTGTTTATCTGCGTGTAGCAGATACTGTGAGGTATTTAAGGTGTTATAATAATAAATATATATTCTTATAACCACTGTGTGGTTCTCCTTTCATTTAACCAATATAATAAGATTGCATTCTGGTAAAACAAGCTGCTTAACATTCCTTCAAGATTAAGCCTGAAGGCTGCTCTCCACAGCTACCACTTGGATAGCTTTCTAAGGTTATCTTTGACCTCTTAAATCACATCCGGTCTCAATGTTGGTGCCTTTGGACAATTTAAAACTGGGTGGCAGGCTTGGAACACGAGCAGCAAACATAATATGCCAGTGTCTTGTTATTACAATAAGTGGCGTGCATTCGCTGCATTGCTTTAAGGATGTTGCAATGAACGGACATTAAAATAATCCACAAACCAATTGAGCAACACACCCCATTTTATAATAAACAAACAGTAATCTTGCAAATTTTAAACATACAAGCGAAGCCTTAAAAAAAAACTATTACAATAGTCCGTACATAAAAGCAATTAGGGAGGAGGAGGAGGCAGCTGCAGCCCACGAGAGGGAACAAAGAGCAGCTGCTCAGAATACAAACAACCAGCAAGGGGCAGGAGGTGTTCTGGGAGCACAGGAGATTACGTGAACTGGGAGCAGCAGCGAGGACAGAGCGAAAGACAAAGTAGTGCACTGAAGGAAAACATGGCCCATAGTGAAAGGATTCACGAAGCAGGGTGGAACAAAAGGAGGGACAACTAAGTGTATTTACCAATGATAAGCCAGTATTTCTAAAGGAGAGTAAGATAAACCAATGAAAAAGTGGGCGGTTTTTTTATGCCCATATCTAGATACTGCATGTCTCTTCAAGACAGTGCATGCAGCGCATGCGCTGCATAGGCGAGACCTAAAAATGGCTGACTACACTTACAAAGCCTGGAGAATCGACTCCTGGGTTTGTAGGGGGTGCCCTGCTCATGCAAGGCACCCTCCCACTTATAACCTAGCACCCTGCCTTCAGGATTGAAAGGCCTGCCTTAGGGGTGACATAGGTTTTAAGCGCACTGACCTCAGAAATAAGGAAACATATCTGTCGTAAGTGGTGTTAGCACCAACTCAGGCTGCAATGGCAGGCCTGTAGTCACAGTTTGAGTGGTCTCTCATGGGTGGGATAATACATGCTGCAGCCCATAAGAGACCCCTGGCGTACCTATACCATGGGTACCTTAGTACCATATACTAGGGACTTACATGGGTACACCAGTAGCCAATTAGGAAGGTACCAAAGTACTTACAACAGTCCAATTTAGGGAGGAAGCACAGTGACTGGGGTCCTGGTTAGCAGGATCCCAGTCAGACTAGTCAGAAAACAGAGTAACACCAGCAAAAAGTGGGGGTAACCATAAAAGCAGATCCTACTTTCCCACAGTCTTCTACCTCTTGTCTCACTAATTTTGTATCTTCTTAAGAAAAGGTTATCTCCCTGGGGATTTTTATCTGGATTGAAGTATCTATAAATTCCAGTTTGTATCCCCTGACGGTTTCCAAGACCCAAGGATCCTGTGTCACTATAGTCCAATTCCCACAAAATTGGTGCAACCTGCCCCCCACCCTTATAGGGGTATCTAAAAGGTCTGTCATAGGACTTACCTGTTGAAAAACCCCTCTGTCTTCGATCTCCCCTGGATGGCTCTGTTGCGGGATCTCTGCCTCTGGGGTTAGGAGGACCCAAAGCTAGATTGCTTGTAGAATCTATTGGTAAGTCCCATAAAGGGTCTAGAAGAGGACAAACCTTGGCCGAGGAACCGACCCCACGTTCTCCCGGCCCTTGTAAAAACCCCATTATGAAATACATTTTACATTTCTTTTTGGTATTTTTGTATAGAACTGAAACCCCTATGTATCTGGCCATGTCCTCTTATAAATTCATCCCCGAAGAGATGCTCTTGGGTGGATGGGCCCCCATCCTTATTTGCCAATTCGATACGTTTGGGATCCAATTTAAGTAGGATGTTCTTCTTCCTTTCATTAGAGAGAGCTGTGTTTGCATTTCTTAAGCGGTAGATAGCTCTCTGCACCCACTGGCGCAATTCTTTAGGGCCAACTAGTGCCTCACTTAAGTAGGCAGTCTCTGCCATTTCAGATATTTTGGTGAGCGGTCCGATGATATCAAGCAAGCGATCTTGGCATGATTTTAGCCCTCTATCCAGTCCCTTTTTTGGGTCCTTACCCCCTTTATGAATAAAGGCTATCACCTTGGGGTCCAACTCTGGGGTCAGGGTTATTTTGTCAGGTAGGGATGGTTGAGAGCACTCTGATCTTAGGCGATAACTTACCTCTTTGGGGATCTCCCTTCTTAACCAGTAGGTAATGTACTCCGCAACGTGTTGCAATGGTGCCATTCAGGTGACGGGGGATGTTTGATGAGAAGGGGATCGAACCTGTTGTCCCCTTATGGATCAACAATACCCATTTTTGAGCCTGAGGCCTTCGATGCCTCCTCTGATGTCCCTTTTCTTGTGACTGTAATCTCCTCCTGGTCAGAATCAGATTCTGATGAGCAGAACAATTCAATTTCAGGTTCATAAACCTTATCGTCAGTATCGCTAGAAATAGGGACAACTGGGCCTCTGACTTGCCCATCTACAGTATCAAACACTGAATCCATCACCGGCTCCCTCCGGTATCAACTCCTCATCCATTACTTTTGATTTTGTTTTAGTTTTTTTTTATAAGTATTGTCACCTGCAATTCTTTTCCTGTGGGTCTTGTCTGCCCACCCAGAGCAATGGGGTTGTTCAGAGGTGTCTAGATCTTTTTTTTGTAAAACTCTCTAACTACCTATTGATGGTTTCATCCAGCGACCCCATCAATTTTCTTATTGCCCTATTAACCATTTCCTCTAGCTTCCCTTCAATGCTGCCCTCTAACTGTTCCTCAGACATCTTGCTGTAATTGTACAAGCAGATGAAATGAGCAGATTAAGGGAAACTATCTCTGTTAAATAACCAGGGGTCACTAGGGGTCAACTTTGATTCAAACACGGTGGCTGTGAGTGTGTATTTCAACAGCCTACCGTCTTTCAAATTGAAAGAGATTAGTGCGTAAAACTGCCAAATGACTGGACAGTTCATGGGAATTGATATTTCCTAGAGAGTGAAGATGGCGGCTGACGCGTACGTGCGAAGCGTGTTGCCCGCCAATTGTCTTTCCTCTAATCTTTTATTGTTTTCTTACTTGGTACGGCGTGTTGCCGGAAAGCGCCGTATTGAGTAATTTCTTTATTTAAATAAGCAGTGCGGCCGCTTGTGGGTAGAGCGTGCTGCACTGCTGATCCAGAAATCATTTGTTTCTTCACGGTCCGGTCGCTTTGTGACCGAACCGGGTTTGTTGTGGCAGTCTGGAGGAGCGCCTGGTCTGTTATCTGCACGTGCCTCCGGTGCCTGAGCTGGCGCGCGAGGTTACGTGATCAGGAGCCCGTGCATGCCTCCATTTGGGTTCGGCCAACGTGAGGTCGTGTTACATCGGAGTAGCGAGCGATGTCCACTCGAGGTGCATCTTTCAAGCACCCGTTTCCCGCAAGGGGATTCCTAAGTAAGCTGAATTTTACATTAAGTTGAAAATATGATACAAATACAGTTTCAATGCTGTTGTAATTAGTTGTAGCAAAAGGAAGCAGCTATTAACGGTATCATAAGATGTTTATACAGCACTAAGCACAATTAGGAAAAAATAACGTCCTAAGTAAACAAAAAATGTATGTCTAATCAAGTCAAGCTTAGAAACTTAATCTAGAGAATAGACAGTGGCGGCTAGTGACATTTGCAAGTGGTGGGTGTAAAATTATTCTCATACTGCACCGCAGCGAGCGAGCGAGCCGGAACAACCTACGGGGGGTTCGGGGGTGCTCTCCCCCCGAGAAAATTTTTAAAAAAGAGTGGACAAATGGTGCATTTTCAAGCAAATTTGAGAAAGCAGGAAGGTTAATAAAGCAATTGTGAAAGTGCAGTTATTACATTAATAAAGAGATGTCATATAACATAGATAGCTGCTTATTCAGTATAGCTACATTCAGAATTAATTCGCAAAACCGTGATGTGAACTGTTGTATTCCTGGCATCACAATATGGATTTTATTTTAAATAAAGTATCGCTTCTATGTTTATGCAACTGAAATACGTTTAAGCTGTCATCAACATTTACAAAACATGTGAGACGGTCATAAAGTAGTACGGACATTAAAAGGGCAAGCAATAAATAAGGTGATGTGAGTGATGCACAAGGCCATCTAATACCGTTCATGGTGAAGTTGGGTTTAACAGTATGCTTTTAAACAACTAGCTACTGGTCTTGGGAGAGAAAATAAAATATGCGTAATTATAACAGGCAAAATAATAGCTAGATATTAACATTGGCTAGAATTACACATTTTAAAAAATCGTCAATGTTAGGAATAGCATAGGACGCTTGTGTTATTCTGAAAACACCATACGCAGGCCAGAATAAGCAACCTCAGTCACATTAAAGCAAAAGCCCACCAGCTAGAAAGATAAGCCCACCACTATACATCACTATACACCTGCCGGTACTACTACACTCTGGAACTCCTATGAATGGACCATGCGCAGGGGGAAGACCTTGAAAGACTCTGACTAGGAAAAAGCACGCGGACCATGAAACACCGAGCTGTATTTCCCTTGCTAAGACATGCACGAGAATGCACTTCAGCTGCTTCACCAGAGACATGGAGGGTAAGTGAAAGAGTGCATAACAAATCAACAATTTCTGTACAAAACCGAACCTTTTCACCCCACTCGTACGTACTTAACAACATTACTTCTACGACGCATAACTCATTCTACGGTTTCAAATTAAAGACTTAGACGAATTTAACAAACCTAAATCAAAAAACTCGGAAGCAAGTTAGAAATATGTACACATGGAGCCAGTAAATGTGGAGTAAGGTACGGTCAGAGTGGTTTGATGGGGAGATTAATAAAGTATCACCTACATACTGGTGGACAGAGAAGCCAACATTTCATTAGGAGTTTGAAGAAGAAATATCTAGCAGCGTAAAGGCTGATATTAATAAAGGACAGCCAAGCTCATCAGGAGCATCCGTGCTAGCTAGCGCCTTCTTTGATCTCAAAGTCCCGGCTTCTAAACGCATTCCCATATTTTCTGTGAAACATGCCTCTTTAAGTCGCTCCTGGGTCTATTTTCATGAGTTCCATGTTCAACAAGCAAAACTTGTCTGAAATATGCTCACGCTCTTTTTTTAATTTATTCTTATTTATACCCCAAATGTTCTTAAGTATCTGTATCACGCCTCTCCTCTCTCTCCATCCTTGCAGTTGAAAGTTCTTTTATTCACCAAACATATACATCTTAAATCGTACGCTTACTGCAGCGCTAAAAATGCCCTTCTGCAAACCAAAATAAAGTACAAAGAAGCTTAAACTTACCTGACCGGGTCCGCCGCCTCTGCTGTCTGCTTCTGGGCCGGGGTCCGCGTTTGGCGCCTTCACCGTCGACTTCTGCATGAGTGGCTGGCAAGCCCTCTCAGGCTCTCAGCCAATCCAGACGCTGCTCCAGAGTCCAGCAGCGCCAGGATTGGCCTGGAGCAGGGTCACTCCCTGCCCATTAGGAGACCGGGGGCTGCGAATGAAGCAACCCTCGCTCTCCTAAGGGGAAGGCTTAGTGCACATGTTCGGGCTGGTCTTAAAATTGACCAGCCCAAAAACGAACATGCGCACTATTGCGCTGTCACTCACCCTGAGTGCTGCCGCAGCCCCACCCCCTTCAGCGTCCCTCATTCTACTTCTGATGCTAATTCCATTCCAATCAGGAGTCCTGATTGCTGGAATTAGCGTCAGAAGTAGAACGATTTCTAAATGGGGCCGTGGGCCCGTGGCATTGGTGGGGCAACGCCCGAACGCCCCCAATGGACGCACCGCCACTGAGAATAGAGGCATATAATTGAGAGATATAAAGTGAGGGTACTTATCTTGTGAGCAGCAGCAACAAAAGAAGTAAGATGGCTGCATATTACTGTGTTATATACTTGACTAGAATGTTTTAAAGTTCTAAATTCCTTCTATTGTTGCTGCTGTGAGCGGGCAATAAAAGGTGATTTGCATAATGTTAGCCTCCATGTCCTGCCATAAAATCAACTTTTTGCAGGGTTTTGTGGTGCAAAGAAAGGGAAGGCTGCACAAAAGAGGACCTTGTCAGTGTGGATCGTCCTCTGTATTAAGATGTGTTACGTGCTGGCCAAGAAGTAGTCGCCAGAAGGTCTGAAAGCTCATTCTACCAGGGCTAAGGCTGTTACAAATGCATTGGTGCGAGGTCCTTGAGGCTTAGATGTGGGTGTTGGTACATAAGTTCACAAAGCACTATTGCCTTGGCAGCCAGGTCTGGAGGGTAGGTCATTTCAACCGCTCTGTTCTGGAAGACTTTTTGGTCTGAGCCCACTTCACAGACCCTATGTCTTGGTGAGGTACTGCGTTCATGTCTATTTTAAGGTGAGGAATCTACGGTTAGAAGTATCCATCAAAAAAACAAAGTTGCCCACCTTCAGTAACACCCTTTCTGCGTTTGGAATATCCACCAGAAAGAGCATTTCCAAAGGTAGGTAACTTGTAATTTCATGTAAAGCAAGTAAACCTATCTTTAATTAACATTATGATATGTTGGTAAGGTCAATTAACTATGGATATGCAGCATCCTAAGATAATACTGACACCACTAAAAGCCATTCTACATTTGGCTGGAAGACTGGTGCCCATTGCAGGGAGACTTGTCTACATTAATCCGGTTCTGAGAGAACTACTCTTGTTGCCCATTGAAACAAAACTTAAATTCAAGATAGTCTTCCTTTCATTCAAAGCTGTATGCCCATACTATCCTGCTTATCTCTATCCCTTCCCCCAGTTCATGGGCCCTCGGAAGTGACAGTGAACTACTACATGGTTGCCGGTAAAGGATATAATCCATATGATCTTACATCCAGACCATGGATTGCCATGGCACTGAACAGGGTTGTATGTATTTTTAAATCAAATATATTTTAATGCAAATACAGCCGTTATGATTATACACTTTATACGGATAATATGTTGTATTGGAGTGATGGGAGAGCTGTTGTTGGGAAGTATTTTTTATTAGACATAAACTTAGGTACCAGCTCCAAGGAAACGGCACTCTATAGGAGAGAAGAGAGGTTAGGAGGAAGATCTGGCTAAGCATCATTGAACTCTAGTGCTTATCGCTTACTGAAGGAAAGCTTTCACTAGTAGGAAGATACACGAAAGACTGCCATGATCAAAACCGAGTAATGGTAGAATGATATGGGGACAGCTGGAGCAATAAAGAATAAGATAGAGTTAATAACAACTGTTTTCCCTTGGGCAAAGGGGGGCATTTGAGTGTATGGTATAATTGTGTTTGGATGTATGTCTCTGAGCATTCCATATAACTGCTAGGAAGCTATATGGTAAAGCTGTAGCGGATGCATGGGAGGGTCACGGAGGTTTCAAATTCAGGAATTAAGAATCTAGCTTATCCCGAATGGGCCATTTAGGGTATCGCAAGGGGATTGGAGGAGTGTAATAGCCTCTATAATAAGAGAGAACCATTCTCTCTGGATAGGAAAGAAGATTTTATTTGTGTTTTCCCAATTGCATAGAATGGATTTGCACCCTGGAGAAAGTGTCAGGTAGTAGACTGTCTAGCTACACATTTGATGTTTGGGTCTAAGGGACCAGTAATTGGGTTGGAAAAGTCAATGGATTTGGAGAATGTCTTTGAAATTGAATATATAGGGCTGAAGGCCTTCAGAGTTGGTCAATTGTATAACACGTGTGCTAAGTCTCCTCTGTTATTTTTGCAATTGCAACTTTTTGACAGATAACCTCATTTCAATTTGTGTAGGTGTTGTGTGGTCCAGA
This sequence comes from Calotriton arnoldi, assembly GCA_963921515.1. Classification (NCBI taxonomy): domain Eukaryota; kingdom Metazoa; phylum Chordata; class Amphibia; order Caudata; family Salamandridae; genus Calotriton; species Calotriton arnoldi. The sequence continues at coordinate 284,508 of CAWUFW010006141.1, forward strand.
AGGATCGGTGAAGCAACATGTTTGCTGTGTGCTAGGGATGATGTAATTTTGTGTTTAAAAGATGAACTCCAGACATCTGGTCAAGTGATATGGGAGTCTATGGAAGAGCAGTCCTCCCGCTTGTAGGTTAAGTAGGTTTGTGGCTTTTGAACACATGAGAGAGTAGGTTTCGGAGACTGTATGTCCATTTTTCTGTAGTTTAGGAATAAGTTGGAAGATTGATGGATTATTGTCTAAAGCTCATTTGTTGAGAAGGGCTTTTAATTTCTAGAACTTACAGAATTCTGTATTATTTAGGTTGAATGTTTGTTGTAGACTAGCAATAGGTTGAAGATCTTTAATAGAGCCAAAATATTTCATCTAAAGAATGCCTTTTAAAGCCCATTCGTTGCAGTCAAGAGTGTTGCCCTCTATTTGATTATTTTTGTTTTGCCAAATGGAAGCTACGTTCGAATTGCATAGATTGGCTTCAAGACTTGGGTCTATGCTCAGAATAGTGTTTTTTGTGTCATCCTAGATCCGTTTCGAGTGTCGGAAGTATTTTGTTGTGTGTGAGATAAGAGACTACGTTAAAAGTTTTAATGCTTGTATTTTCTGCTACTAAGCACGGTAGGTAATCTAAATCTACTGAGGTGCCTCTAGGGCCTTGTTTAAAGAGGAAGGCTGATTGATAGCCCTTAAAGTCAAGCAGAGTTAATGCCCCCTTGCTCATTAGAGAGTCTGTTTTTAGGAGATCATCTCAGGTATTTCCAGAGGAAGAGATTTAAGGTGGTATCCAGTTTCTGGAAGAAATCATTGGAAAGTGTTGTTGAGACAATGCTTATTGAATAGTTTACCATAGGCGTTATCATCATCTTTTATAGTTTCCGCTCTTCCCCACCTTGCTTGTGAGTGAGCCTTATTTGTGTGACTGCATTGGCAATTCAAGATAATGTTTTAGAACAGTCCCATTTGTTATCGGAATATGTGCCACAATTTTGATTGTTAATATGACAGTCAGTGGCCTGCTTTTGTACTCACTGTGCCCTGTTTTGCAACCCGGAATGGACCTCAGATGCTCTTCAAGCTTATGCCACAGTGTATAGTTGCAGGTGAAATAAAGACTGGCAGCAACGCTGATCGGGGATCATTATAGGAACTTGGTGGCAGTGACCTTTCAGTGTGGTGGTTGCCACCTTGGAAGATCAGGTGGCCCTCCGCAAAATTGATTTTAGTGTTCTTGTGGATTTCACCACTCTGTTAATTGCAGGTGTTTTGTAGCACTGACATTTGGACATCCAGTGATTAGTTTGTGGAGGTTTTTGAGCTTTTCATCCGCTAGAACATGTTGACAGTTTCCTATGCAAGGACTGTGTCACGGGGCTAAGCAGTGATCTTCCTCTCTGTCGAAGCCACGCCTGCCTCCATTTATTTGCATTAATTTGTAATTGAATTTTTTACAGGAAGTTTTTTTTAAGCAAAGGGCAAAATAATTAAGGAAAGCATAGTGTAGAATGTGCTTCCTTGTTTATTACAGGTTTGTGACCATCCAGTGGTGTAATGAAACATGATACCCCCTCCTTCAGGGTGGCAAAGGGCCCATAGGACCCCCATATCTCACAGATACTCATTGCCTTGAAATGTAGCCCTATGACTGATGGGGCCACAATGCGCCTGTGGCCTTCTAGAATGTCCTTGCAAGTTTGGGACTTTCAGACCCATTCTGGGTCACGTCAATGAGTTATTGGCACCACCTTCAAGTGGTTATGCCTCTGCTTAATCCTCCACCTTTTAGTGACACCCATTTCTCCTGATTGGCCTTTAGTCACCTGTTATGATATGACCAAGATTTAGAAGAGCACAACAAATGCCCTTAGGTGTCAAGGCGCTAAAGTCCTGCTATGCTGCTCAGCTATATGCTGGTTCCAAAAAATGCCAAAGGAACTAGGTCTCCCTATGAGGTAAAAAGCCAGGTCTTTAAGGCTTTGCTGAAGGAAGAATGCAGCTTCGTACACATGAGGTGACAAAGAGCATTCCAAAGCCTTGCTGCTGCGACCGAGAAAGCTCTGCCTCCCCATTTCTTCTTCTGAACTCTGGGTACAGTAACCCAATTATGATGTGCCAAGCGGAGATTTCTCAAAGGAGTATACCAATGAAATATGGCTTTGATTCCATCCGGACTCACATGGTAAAGGGCCTTATGCACAGTCCAAAGTGCCCTGAACATAATGCGCTTTCTTTCCGAAAGCCAGTGCAGTTCATGTAGTCCTTTGGACACCAACTGATGTTGGGGATATCCAAGGTTCACCTTGCCACCCCATTCTGCACTAGTTACAGCTTTGCTTGAGTCATCTTGTTGATCTCCAGGTAAAGTGCGTTGCAATAATCAATCCCACTTCAGATTAAATTCCTGAAACTCTCCTCTGAGTAAAGGTCAGATGGTTAAGGACAACTTCTTGTGGCAACTTCTTTTTGGGAAAACTTAGCAAATAATTTTCATGTAAATAGGCCTGTATTTCCACGCACTGATACTTGCCTTTCTCTAATCCCTACCGCCTCCATAAGAAATCTGACTTTTGGTCCCTAAGTACCCTTGCTATTAATCCCAGACTTTGTCTTCCATCTCCTGGTTGAGCCTGTAGTCCTCTGGAATACTGGTCTTAGCTGGTGCTTTCTGTTTTGTTGCATCCATTCTTTGAATGAAAAACGGGACGTGTCCTAAAGCTGTGCCTTCCCACTGGTTGAACGTCTTCTCCAGAGTGAATGACATAGTCTTTGAGTAGAATTGGCTTATAGTTCTCGAAGCTGTCTCTTCCCTTTTGTCACACCCATGTCACTCCACGGTGGACACCATAGGTTTATACATGGTCTCCTGCACATAACATGGGAAGGCATCTTATAGTCCTCAGATTACCCAGTGCCTTTCAGGTCTGAGTTATAAACTGGAATTATTGCTGAGACATTGCCCTTCGGTCTTTGAGATATAACTTAGAGCATGGCTGTGTTCTCCCCAGTTGCCTAGTTTAGAACAGGTCTAGTGCTAAGCACCCTTAAGATCCAGATCAAGAGGCAATATTCTTGTTTCCCTGACAGATTCCCCAGCCTACACAATACCCTTTTCTTTAATGCCCTCTCACTGACCCACTGCGCCTTCACTGCCATTTTTCTTTACTCCCATACCCACAAACCTCCTTTCAAACTATCTTTCCTCTATCCCTGAATTCCACTTTGCCACTCTTTTTTCTCTATCAACTCTTCTACCTCCAGGTTTTTTCACTTTTGTTTCCTCTTCTTAACCATCTACTTGAGGCTTGTCAGCATATGAACCTTTCTCCACTCCTGAAAATGTAACATCTGTCTATTAGAAATTGGGTTTCTGGTTGTCAGAATTATGTCCAAGCAATAACCACTATCCTAGTCACGGTAAGTGTAGTCCACACTAAACGTTTACCTGTGCTCACCCTCTGGTAACTTGGCACAGAGCAGTCAGGCTAAACTAAAGAGGCAATGTGTAAAGTATTTGTGCACACACATACAATAATAGTGAAAACACCACAAAAGTACTCCACATCAGTATAGTGTGGGAGCGGAAAATGGAAAAGCTCGAAGAAGATCCAATGAAGTATGTTATATACAATTACTTCTTTATTCTCATAGTTAGAGCCCACGACGGCACAAACGTCTGGATGCCACAGGGAACCAACAGACGACTGCCTGCAAATTCCAAAAGTCATCCCGAGCATTCGCTCCGAACATGGAATACACATCAATCATAAACCATTGCATTTAAAGAAACAACAACATTAAATTAAAACACACTACTTATGACACTACATCACCCCTCCCCCTTAATAAAACAAGAACATGATTAATACAATTCAAATTCTTTAAACCTATTTGTTACTTTTACAATTCTTGAGGAGCGAGTGACAACATCACTTTGATTGATAGGCAAATTAGTTTTAGTAACCATTTGTTCTGAAGTACTAGGATTCACAGTATTGCTGATGTCTAAGCCTAAACTCGCATTTGCTAAGGTCATATCAGTGAACAGCATTGAGTCAGTGTCTTCTCGTAAATTACAAGTTTGATTATAAATGCTTGCCTGTACTTCAGAGATGGGTATGAGACTATTCTTATTCCACCAGCCTCTACCTTGTAGTAGAACTGATGCTGCTCCAGTTTTCATTACCCTAACCGGAGAAGAAAATTTTGATTTTCCCTTAGAGACTTTGTTGGGTTTTTTAATCAACACTAAATCATTGACCTTAAATACACGTTCACGTACATTGTGCTTGATATCATACCAACTCTTTTGTTTGTCTTGTTTTGCTAATACTCTATTCCTGATATTCTTTTCCTCAGTGCTTCCGACTTGCTTATAAGACTCACTTCCTGAAACTAATTTTAACCAACTGGGAATTAATTTGGTTTTCGCTTCTCTACCTCTCAAACTGCTAAAAAGAGAAACACCTGTAGTAGAGTGTGCTGTAATAAGGTAGTTCCAAATTTTATCTTCCAAAAAAATCATTCACATCCAAGTGAGCTGAGAGAGCTGTTTGTATTCCTTCTATTAAGATACGATTAGCTCACTCAACCAGACCATTAGAGGATGGACTATAAAGATCAAATTGAAGGTGAGTCACATCAACACTTTCCATAAATGTTTTCATTTCCCTGGATGCAAAATGTGTACCATTATCTGTGACTAAGAATTGAGGACATCCTTCAATAGGAATACCTTTTTTAAGAATTCAAGAGCTGTTTTAGTGGATGGGGAATCAACAAAAGAGTAGTAAATCCATTTAGAGAAGTAATCCACCAACACAATAAGAAATGTTTGACAAGCCGGCAACAAATGAAAAAGTCCTGGAGAATCCAGTGCTACCTTAATCCAAGAACCAGAAGGAAGTGGAACAGAATGAAGAGGCTTAACAGCGGTGACCCCAGCTTTATCTGAAATTAAACACTGACGGCACCTATCAATCAAGGCAGCTATCATCCTTTCCAAACCTGGCCACCAGAAGTACTGTCTTAACTTTTTGCATGTTGATGAAATCGCTAAATGACCTTCATGTGCCACTCTAATAATGCGTTCATGTAATGTCATAGGAGGAATAAATACTTCTCATGCAAATTTGGCCTATGCATGAAATCTCTGGTGCCACATTAGCAAAACTGCGTAGTTCTTTAGACTGCAGTTGGCCAGGCGGCCAACTAAATTTAGTGAAATATGACTTTTTGCATGATATCTTTCTCTGTAGCAGATGCTCACTCTTCGACTGAAATTAGCCCATTGCAAGCATTTACAACGTCCAACATGGCCACCACACATTCTTCATCCCCTCCAACATTAGTTTCCAAACTGAGGGGTATATGTACAAGCCCCTATCGCCATCACAATGTCACTTTCAGTGTTGTTGTGGTATGATAGGGGCCTCGCCTTATTTACAAGGCAGCGTTAAGCCACTTAACAAGGCACTTAACGTGGCTTAACGCTGCCTTGTAAATAAGGCCCCCTTTCACGCTATGCTTAGCGTGAAAGGCGTGGGCAGTGGGTGTTGCGGTGGGTGTTCCACCACAACACCCATTGATTTTAACGCTGCCCCCTATTTACAAGGGCAGCGTAAATAGGTGGCAGCGCCAAAATTAAGACCAGGAAATACCTGGTCTTAAGTTGCCGAAACGAGAAGAAATGCTTCATTTCTCCTCGTTTTTGCTTTTTCCATGTGTGCTGCCATGGGAAAAACAAAAAGCCTTGGATTGTTTATTTACAGGAAGGTCCCCCTTCCTCAACATAAACAATCTTAAAAAAAAAAAAGAAGACATTTTGTGACTTCCATGTGTGCTGCATTAAGCAACACACATAGAAGTGACAAAATGGCATTTAAAGATTGTTTATGTACAGGAAGGGGGACCTTCCTGTAAATAAACAATCTTTCCCCTGCACGCAGACACCCTTGCACTACGTTGCAAGGATGCCTGCATTGGCGCTACACTGCTAAGTGTAGCGCCAGCGCTGGGGGAAACGCATGGCTGCACCATATTCTCATAAATAAGGTGCAGCCTTGCGTTTCTGAAGTGGTGAAGTGAGGCGTTAAGCCATGACGGCTAACGTCTCACTCTGCCACTTCAGTTGTAAATATCACCCTCAGTGGCATGCGAGGCAGACAATCTGCTGTCAAATGTTTTCCACCCTGAATGTATTTGAGTGACATGAAACTCTTGTAACTTTGATCGAAACCTCACTAAGCATGAAGATGCCTTACCCAGACCGTTGCCACTTAACAAGAATACAAGTGGTTTGTGATCAGTAGATAAATCAAAATGAGTTCCCCAGATATAAGTTTTAAATTATCGACTGCCCATACACAAGCCAGTGCCTCCCTTTGGATGGTAGTGTAATTTGTTTCAGCAGTGGATAAGGTACATGATGCAACAGCTACTGTATTCTCATGACCATCAACCAATTGCCCAAACACTGCCCCTATACCTTTCAGACTAGTGTCCACCATGATGAATGCTTTTTGGGTCAAAAGGTTGCAAATATGAAGCATTAACCACTAAACTCTTAATATCTTCAAATGCTTGATTAACCTGTGGTGACTATTCAAACTTTGTTCCTTTAATAAGGTACGCAAAGGTTGTACTGAAAATGCATATCCCAGAACAAAGCGTGCATAGTATCGCAAAGTCCTAAAAAGGATGCGGTGGTGGCGCAGATTTAATAACTTCCACATTGCAAGCTTTAGGCTTGATACCATCTGCCGAAATGGTGTGACCTAAGTATTCAACCTGTTGCACAAACAGTTTACACTTCTTAGGTTTCGCCGTCATACCATGTCTATCCAACACTTTTGAATACCCTGTCAAGGGCAAGCATATGCTCTTCTTTGGTCTTAGTGTAAATTAATATGTCATCCTGAAAGGCTTGCACTGGGGCCTCATCCCCAAACAACGTGTCCATCATCCTTTGGAACATACTTGCGGCTGATGCAAGACCAAAGGATAGTTCCAGATACTTTTTTTTTTTTAAATTTGTTTCTTACATTTTACATAACGTAGTTCGCAGTATCACAGTAAGGAAGTTTCAGATACTTAAATGCACCAAAAGGAGTGACAAAAATGGTCAAGGACTGCGAATCTAAACTCCGAGGTATCTGGTGATAAGCAGAATGAAGATCTATGGTAGAGAAAAACTTAGCACCTGCAATATTTGCCATCATTTCTTGTATGTGTGGAAGAGGGTGGCAGTCTACCAAAATGTTTTGATTAAGGGACCTCAAATCCACACACAACCTCAAATCCCCTGAGGGTTTCCGGGTCAAAACAACTGGAGAAACCCATTCAGAGGATTCTGTCTTTGTAATGACCCCCTCTGAGGTAAGAGTGTCTAACAAGGCTTTCAAATCTTCCCTTATACTCAGAGGTACGGGGCGTACTTTATGTATAACCGGTATATAATTCTTTTTCAGTTTAATGGTATGCTCAAAACCTCTTACAGTACCTATTGCATTGCAGAAAACTTTGGAAAAACCTCTGAGTCAATAGCTGCGAAACATGAACTTGACTTTCCACTGCTAAAACTGGCATGTCACCAAGCACTATTAGTACGTCATGGCCCAGACGTAAATATATACCTAATTTGGCCAGATACATCCTGCCAATGAGGTCTCTTCCTCTTACTGCAACATACACCTTAGTATCAATTTACCTACCCAAGCATTCAAGCAATGTTAGAAAATACCCTGTGAGTTCAGTATCTTGCTCTCCAAATGCCTTCAGGAGCATTTAAAAACATATCAGATGGCCAATGCTTTAAAAATGTTGTGTCTGCCAAAATGGTGAACGGTACACCCAAATCCGCCATCATCACAATGGTTTTACCCCCCTCTGTTGCTTGAGAGAAAGGTCTTTTTATTGTCTTGATTGGATCTAGAGAAGGCGCATCAATAGTAAGAACTATATTGGAAAGTTTGTCTGCACAATCTTTTAAGCTCCTCAGATACATTAACAGGTACATCAATATGGTTTATCTTAACTCTGTCCGAGTTAAATTGTACACTTTTGCACACACTCATGAAATGGCCTATCTTGCGACAACGATTACATCTCTTAGATAAAACTGGACAAGCAGGATAATTGCCCATATGATTCCTAGAACCACATCTATAGCATACCCCCTTCTTTACTCTGGTTGTTTTGTTAACAGTAGCCACTAGTGACTCATCACTAATTTGACTGATAGGGGACATCACATTACTCTGCATAGTTTGATTGTTCATAACCGGTGAGGTTACAATGGACCCCTCTATACTCCGTTCAATGTCAATGGTTTCAGACAAGCTGGGTTTTTTACAGGTTAAAAGCTTTTCTTGCACCTTTTTAGAAAAGCAATTAAACACAAATTGATCCCTTATGTAGATGTCTACATTGTTTTCAAATTTGCATTAGAAGCTAACACTCTCAACGTAGCAATGTACTCCTCAACTGTCTCATCTATAGTCTGCTTGCACTTAGAGAAATTGTGGCGCTCCAAAAGCACACTTGTCTCATCCGTATATTGTTTGCGCATCCTCTCTTTAGCGTCTAAATAGACATTCCACGATGTATCATCTCCAGACGGAGCTGGAAGCATTGGTAAATTGTCAAAAACTCTCTGTCCTGCAACTCCCAAATGGTTAAACAACAACGCTGCTTTTCTAACAGGTGAGTATCCATTAGCGTCTATAGCTGTGATGTAATTTTCAAAGTTCCTTAACCATTCCTTCCATTTAATTTCAGGTCTGCCTGGCTTTTGTAAAAAGGAGGAGGCTGCATAGCTCCTTGAACTGTAGCCATAATGTTAGGAAATAATATATAAACTGGACCATCACAAAACGAGAGATGAAAGGCAAAACAAAAGGATGAATAAATGAAATAAGACAAATTCATCTGGATAGTGCCGATAAAATCAAGTATGTGCTGCAAGCTTCAATTACAATCGCATTGAAATAAACAAAGTTATTCAAAACACAGCGCTGCGTGATCTCAGAATGAAGTGTCTCGAAAGAACTGGCGGAGTGACACAAAGATGGAGAAAGTTAGTTATCCAAAATAGCTGCCACATCGGGCGTAAGCGTCATGACGCTCCAGATGTGGACGTCAAAGTTCAATGTCCCTCGTCGATGCCTCCAAGTGCATAAACGTCAACAAGGAGAAGACAAGACAGCTCGATGCAATGGAATCGTGCCGTTTGAAAGATGCGGCCTCGGCTTCCCAATGGTACCGTCTAGTTTGGGGGAATATCCCTATAGCGTAAGTCACAATCCTTTTAACTCACAATTTCATGCGCTTTCCAATCCAGCTATGAAGTTCCTTGTCTTCCGTTTGCGCCTTATGTAGGTGCGCCTTCCGGTCGGTGGGCTCTTGAAAATATCCAAAAATACTCTCCACTCCGATGCTTCCTTTACCCCACTCCTGGTACCAATATAGTGGGGGAGTAGAAAGTGGAAAAGCTCGAAGAAGATCCGACGAAAGTATGTTCTATACAATAACTTCTTTATTCTCGTAGTTAGAGCCCACAATGGCACGAACGTCCGGATGCCACAGGGAACCAACAGACGACTACCTGCAAATTCTAAACGTCATCCCAAGCATTCGCTCCGAACATGGAATACACATCAATCATAAACCACTGCATTTAAACAACATTAAATTAAAGCACACTACTTATGATACTACAAACAGTTTTAGAAAAATAGCCAATATTTATCTGATTAAAACAAGACCAATACGATAAACATCCAACATACACAGGTCAAGTTATGAATTTTGAAAGATTAAAAAATATGCAATGCTTAGAAACCATTAGCTCCAATTGGGGCTATCTAGCCACGCTTGGCCGTGGCAAAGCCAAAAGTTCAGTCAGGCCGTGATGAAATGTGGGCCGGATTCAGGAGTCACGCAGACCCGCTTGACAGTACCTTGGATACATCGAATCTCAAAGACAATGCGTTGAGCAAAGGAGGAGATGCGTTGTTTCCAAAGTCGGGCAGTGTCGTTGATGCATCAATATCAAGAGAGCTGTACGTCGGGCTGATGCTTCGATGTTGAACTGGGGGGGCTGTAGGCGATGCGTGGGCGCAAAGCCACGCTGGGCCGGGATTGCATCTGAGTCGGGAATGGTGCATCGCAGACGTCGGTGATGCAGTGTCCGAGACTCGTGCAGCAGCAGTGAATTGGAGGCACTGCGTTGGTAAAGTCAAGACTGCTTTGTTAGTCTAGGTCGTTATGTTGTGCAGTCGGCGAGCGGTGTCCACGGTTTTCGGTGCAGGCAGCGACGATGCGTCGATATTGCAGAGGAACGCGCCGGTCCTGATCGATGTTTCATTATCGATGCATTGGTTTCTTGGGTTGCAGCACCAAACACTCACTTCCAAGGACCCAGGACTGGATTTGGCACCACTTGGCAGAACAGGACTCACAGAAGAGGAACCCAGGTGCTGGTAGCAAGATGCGGGTGAAGTCTTTGATATCCCCAAGACTTCAGAAACAGGAGGCAAGCCCTTGGAGAACCTTTATAGATGCAGGATGTAGAGAGTCTAGTCCTCTCTCGGGCAAGAAGTAGCAGGCCAACACAACAAAGGAAGCTCCGAAGTGGCAGTCCCTCGTGGCAGCAAAACAGCTCTTCTTCCTGGTAGAATGTCCTCAATTCCATAGGTGTTCTGAGTATCTGGTGTCAGAGGTCCAGTACATCATTGGGGTTTATGAGCAATGTGCTGAAGTCACTCCTGACTCCTTTCCAGAGACTCCCTTTTATTGGAGCCATCCTGCATTAAGTGCAGTTTCTGGCCTTCTCTCCACCACGAGTCCAAGACATTCGGGCTTTGATCCAGGTGTTTCATCCTGGGTCTCGGTGAGGGTTGCTCAGAGGCTTCTGGGTGGCCTCATGGCATTCTGCATCCTGCTTTTCTAGTGTGCCAGGAGACATATGTGGTCTCTGAAGTTGAACCTGAAGTCTCAGTGGATCCAGCAACAGGCGAACATATCTGATTCTGTCCAGGTTTCAGAGGAGACTGCAAAAGACCTGCAGTTGTGGCTCAACTGCACTTGGACTTGCACTGGAGCTGGCTTGAGCTCCAGGGCATTTCTCTGGTCGTGAACTACCCGGCGGGATATTTAAACGCCTGGTCTGACGAGCTCAGATGGTGGTGCCTGGTGGTCCACGAATGGACGTCATACCCGAGTTGGCACAGGGCATCTTCGAGCAATGAGGAAACCCCTGGCTGGATCTTTTCACCACTGCTGAGAATGTGCAATTCCAAAACATTTGTACACTGGAGTTTCCAAGAAAGCTCTCTCGCTCTCAGAGATGCATTCCAGACAGAGTGGTGTATGGTACTCCAGTAAGTTTTTTCACCGCTCCCTCTCCTGGCCAGAGTTCTTAAGAAGATCAGGAATGACCATGCTGAAGTCATCCTATTGGCTCCAGATAGTGTACAGAGAGTGTGGTACCTGGAATGTCTGGGCATGAATACACATCCTCCGATCAAGCTACCGCTTTGGGAGGGTCGCCTTTCAGAGCATCACCTGAACCTGCACAATCTGGACCTCCATGCTTGGATATTGAGCAGTGGCATTTGACTGCATTTGATCTTTGGTTGTGGATGTCATCTTTGCTTCATGGCACCCTTCTACAAAGTCTGTCTATGCCAGGTGCTGGGACAAGTTTGTAGCCTCGCATGGCACATGCAGTACCAAGCCGGTACAGGTCAGACTGTGAAATGTTTTATTTCTGGCCCAGCAGGGGCTTGCTGTAGGCACCATTAAAGTTTAATTGTTTTTGCTTTTGCTCCTTTTACATTTACCAAACTAGCCGTCTTTCTTCATATCATTTGCCGTGATGCGGTTTATAACAGGTGCGACTCATTTGTTTCCGCCCAAAACCTTCGTGATGCCACAGTGAGATCTTAACTTGGTCCTCACTTTCCTCGTGTGCATGCCATTCGAACCCTCAGCCCTGTTAAATTCTCCCTCTGAAGTCTGTGTTTCTGGTAAAAGTGATCTCGACTTATCAATCAAGCTCTCTCTGTGCAGCTGCCTTATGCCACCTTTTTTTTTTTACTGACCAAGTGGTAGAGCAGACAGAGGGGCCTTTTTGACTATAGTTGTATTGTATTGTATTATAAATTCATTTATATAGCGCTTACTACTCCTGATGAGGCGTCAAAGTGCTTTTTCAGTGAGTAGCAATCTACTCCGGAGCCCATAAAGAATTAGTGGTGAATTAGTATAGTGAAATATGAAAGTAATTTGAGTGGTGGATATGTAAGTCAGTTATCTGTATTGAGAAGGATAGTGGAGTAATAGAAGAGGGAAAAAGGTTTGCATTTGTATAGCGCTTGCTACCCCTTATGAGGTGTTCAAGCCCTTTTTCGTGAGTAGTACGCTACTCCGGAACCCATAGAGGATTAGTGGTGAATTAGTATAGTGAAACATGAAATTAATTTGAGTGGTGGACATGTTAGTCTATTAATTTGATGGAAAAGGGTAGTGGACGGATAGAAGAGGAAGGATTTAGAATTTTATTTTTTTTGTTTGTGTTTTTTTGTTTTTTTTTGTTTTGGAGCTCATAGCAGTAGTAGGAGGCTTGGGGTGAGTAAAAGGGAGGTGGAGGGGGAAGAGACAGAGGGAAGGGTTTCAGAAAGGCTTGTTTTGGGGGATCTGAATAGTAAAAGAGGTATGAGATGATGCAAGGAGGGGTAGAGTAGTTAAGAGTCTAGAAAGGGTTATTTTGGGGATCATAGTAGTGGTATGGGGTTTGGGATGAATGAGAGTGGAGGTAGAGGATATATATAGATGGAGGTATAGGGTGACAAATAGGGTAGTGCATTGGAGAGAGTAGTAGAAGGAGGTTTGAGATGAGTCAGAGAGTTGAGGTAGAGGATGTATTGAGAGAGGTATTGGGTGAGAAATAGGGTAGTGCATTGGATATGGTGAATTAGCAGAAAAGTAATAAATATATAGATCCATAAGTACATGGAAGGTATACAGATGAATAAAGGGAGGTAGTATATGTAGATTAAAGATGCATTAAATAAACTCCGGCTTTCAAGTGTTGTACTTTAAAATAATTTTATTTATGTATATATATTTTTGTAATTCAATAGTGAAGCAACTGTAGATAAATAGTTATGATAAAAGATTTACTTATTTATGCAGTCACTTGTATACATTTTAAAAACATAGAATAATGTAACTATCAGTAGTAATGTGTACATTTATTAAGGAGAACTAATGAATATATATATATTTTTTTAAACATGATTATTCTACACGTTTATACAAATGCTCAGCATGCTCAGCATGCTCAGCATCCCCCGACATCGACGCGGTGCCTGACGTCCAAGAGTCTAAAGGTCTGGATGCTTTTGGTCAATATATCTTTTTTGCTACCAGTTCCACTTTACAGTCTGTGTTTTGGGCCATTTTTCCATATGTTGTGGGATTCGGTCTCGCACCTTCTCCCCTCTGTCCCTGATGACTCCCGGGACACTTTTTCTCAGCTGATCCAGGATGGCTGTAAGGTGGCTACCTTACTGATTCCTTGTGGCATGGATACCACAGATTCTGTCGGATGGGCCATGGCGTGCCTGGTTATGTGCCTCTGGCTTTTCTGAGGCTGTTCTGTCTGCCTTGGTGAACATGCCTTTCGATGGTCAATATCTGTTTGGCCCTCAAACTGATTCCACTTTACGCCATTTTTGGGATAGTCTGAGTGGAGCGAAATCTTAATACCTGATTGTCACACTCTTCTTGCCACCGTACTCAGGCGGGCTGGGAATGGTCTCCTGCTTTCTCTTCTGTTTGGGCTGTTATAGGGTGGTGCCAGTAGGCTTCTTCTTTTCACTCATCCTTCTGCGTGCCGTCTGGTATGCTGCCCCGCCCCGGCAGCTATTTTCTTTTCTTGCATTTTTACCCTGTAAATGACCTGTTGTGATCCCTGGTTGTTTTCTGGGATGCGTCTTGTTTTCTGGCCTATTTTGTGTCTATGAGGGTGGCTGCATGGTGTTCTTTCCTTTCTAGCCAAGTTCTGATTGGGGTGTTTTCATGGTGTTGTGCGGATGCACTGTTGCTTTTTTTCCTGTCCCACAGAGTACTTCATCTGTATGCCTTACATGTATTCCTCAATGTGTTTCTGACCCCATAGGGGACTCCACATTCCGTGCTTGGTCCATCGGTGCAAGTCGGAAGATGATGCACAAGGTTCTTCTTGCCCCCTCTCCCTCCGTTTATTGAGTGTTTCTCCGCACTGACCAGGGGATTCTTTCCTGCCACTCTGTCTGGTTTCCCTTCTTTCCTTGAAGATACAAGGGGAGGAGTATGGTTCTTGGTCTACAGTTCTTTGTCTGGTTCTGCTCGGAGTGGTGATCCTTATTTCTCTCTGAGGCGTTAGCACTTTTTGTGCTAGTTCTCACTATACACAGGCCCCTGCCCGCTCTCTCTTTCTCTCTCAGGTTTCTTGTAGCCATCCCTTGTCCGTATCTTGGCATGGGTGGCCAACTCGGCCACCCTACCCCTTCTATGCCTCTTCATGGCATGTTTTTCCTCTGCCTTGTGCGAATGTGGTTGCTTTCACTTTTTGATTGGTGCCGTTTCCTTGACACCTCCAACCCCAATGTTTTGTTTCTGGCCTGGCTGTTCTTCAGATGTGCCTTCTACCCTTTTTGGGGGTATATGGCTAATTTTCCTCTTCTGTTCTTCTTGGGAGGGTCCCTTACCCATCCACTCTGGGTTGGCTTGTACATAGGTTTTTGATCCCTTGAGATTCTTTTCCGGGGAATTTTCTCCTTTTCTTGCTAGCGCGGTTGCAGTTTTAACCCTTTTGGGGGGTTGTAGTCCCTTGTACTGATGAGCATACCAAGTACGATCTTGGGTGACGTCAGGATCCCCCCTCATGTTGTTCTCTGGATTGTTGGGTGGGCATGGTTTGTCCCATGCACACAAGGACTTTCCTTTGCTTCTTGCCTTCATGCTTCTTCAGCTGTGAGCACTGCCTCTCTATCTGTTACTTCAGTTCTTTACACTGGCCCTTCGGTTGGACCTTAATTTCTGGCATTGGTCTTCCAATATCTTTTACGATGTGGACTGGTTGTCTGAATAGCCTCCCATGTGTTGGCCCGATTCAACTCAATCCTGTTTCCAGTCCTCCTTTGTGGTCTTTATTTCTCTAATCTAGCGGGGTTTCCCCCCTGCGTTTTTCTTTTCAATTGTCTCTCGACTGCCTACTTGTACCCATTCAGTCGGTAGTGTTGTTTCTGTATGCTCCCTTGGTTTTCTGGGGTGTGACTTCCACCCCACCCTTTTCCTTTAGACGGGACCATGTGGCTGCTTTCCAGCTCGCCGTTGTCTCCACTTCGGCTCCCAAATGATCTTTTGTATGTACATTGTTGGGCACATATTATTGTACAGTGTGATTTATATATATATACACATGCAATCCTGCTCCAGGTGAAGAAGGCACGTACACAAGGCTGTAAGGATACGGCATTATTTATTTTCTTGGGTCTCCCTCGACCCTACGACCAGAGAGACGCGTTTCGGCTTCACAGAAGCCTTTTTCAATCTAGTTGGCGCCATATACAAGTGAGTATATATAGCCCATCCCATTCAAGGCATTAATAAACATAGAAAAAATCCTTATGTGTTTGACCCATGCTGTAACGTAAAAAGTTTCTAATGTACCCTGACAGGATGACAAAAAAATAAAACTGGTAAAACATCTAATCATACATATGTATATAAAATGCATAATGCAATTAATTGTAAAACATATCCCTGCATAGTGCACCCTCAGTCTACAGTCATCACGAAAACAGCATGATTCCTATCTGACCATGCCCATAGGAAACATGAATCTCCAGCCTATATGGGGAAACAAACATGCATATAAAATGTATGGCGCCAAACCCTCAAAAAAATATAAGCTGCCCTTAATGTATATAGAAATTGAAAATACATTAAAACTGTGCTGTGTGCAACTTGCGCGCATTATACAGAGACCTTTTTAAACCCGTACGGTCCGCCGGTTTTTAGCCTGTAATTTGACTGATTTGACTACGGGATTAGCGTTAAAGTATATAAAACATGGCATAGCTTCACAAAATGGAAGTGCAGAAGGCACAAGAACATACTAATTTGAAAGACACACCCCGGGACTAAGCAGCACATAGTGTGCACATTTCCGGCATAAATGCCTGCCACATGGTGAGCGTTCGTATCTCCGGAAGGTCTCCAAGTCCCACAATGCCTCTAAACTGTTTCATCAATGTCATGAATTTGCCATCCTGCTCCCGTTTGAAAATCAGACTTATGAGTTCATATTACCGGTGACCGTAAATACAAGTTTCAAATAGGAGGTGACCCCAAACACATAAAAAATGTCTCAATGTCACTCCTGAAACACAGCACATAAAATAGATTTGAAATAAGCACAAAACGCAGGGTCGGAGAACACCCATAAACAAAAATTAAGTATGCCAGACAGTCATCACCGCATCTGCGTCGGCATCCGCGGTGCCCAGTCACCAAGGGTCGCCAGACTCCTGAGCAAGGCTTTTCTATACTGGGAACCGCCAGACCCCGTGCTGGCAGTCGGCAAAACCGCCTCGCTCCGGTATCCATGGCTCCCACTTCTGTCATCCTCGTTCTCTTCCCGGCGTACTCCTTAGGGGCTCTCCCTCTAGCACTACCATGCTCCTCCAAGAATGCGGCTGCCCGCGGCCCCCGCAGGGGGCCCCCTAAACGGGCGGCCCCTTTAGTGCCATTTGGGCACTTCCCCACCCCCACTAAGAACGCGGGGCTCGAGGAGGAGCCCCCTTCCAGACGCGTCACTTCCGGGTCGCAGAGGAGGTGGGGAGGTATTTATGCCTCCCCTGGCCATCTTGGCGTCCTCTTTGCGCCGGACACGCCGTCCAGTGGGTCACTACCCATGTCGCCGTTCTCCACGCCGTGGGGTCGCTTCCTTGGTTGGGTCCTCTTGGCGCGGTGAGTCCTTAGCAATCCCCCCCCCCCTCCTTTAATGGCGAGTGCGACCACCACCCGGCCATCGCCAGGGTTGGGGACCCACATGGAGGGAGAGGGGGCAACGCTCCCTGTATGGATCTCACCCCCCCTCCCCCCCACCGCGGGGGCATGTAGCTCGGCCAGAGGGGCGTATAAGGCAGATTTAGTTAGTGGCTGGCCCTCCCGCACGGAGGCCGCGCGGCCTGGGGTGACCTGCGCCTGCCGTCCAGCCCATGCTGGGTAAGCACCGGTTGCAGGCGGGCTCGGCGACGTGAGGTGGCGCCTTCGTGTTGGGTCGGTATATTGGGTGTCAGCTGTTCCCCGGTATGCAGGCTGCGTGTTTTTAATTAGTATGAGGGTTGATGGCTGTTCGATCCCTGGGGTAGACGCTACATACCGTGCTTGCTGTTACATGTTCAGGTGCTTTGAACGGCCCTGGATATGCTTTGGTGCTGTTCTGCTACACAGACGGCTGCTGCACGCGAGGTAGCGGGCTGCTTCCATGCTCCTAGGTGCTACATTGTAATTGGCTGACTCCAAACGGTTATATAGCGCAGACTCCCGTACCGGGGTTCTTGGCGCGATACAGTCAATGTTGTTAGGGCACGCGGGCCAAGTGATGCCTTAATGTATAACATGCGCTGGCACCGGCCCGAGCTGGGTACCCCTCCCCTCCACCCCAACTCGTTCAAGCCGCGCCTGGCTTTGTGGTGGGATGTCAATAGTGAACCCTGATTGTAGTAAAGAGTGCAGTCGCAATTGTGGTGTTAACGACCACGGTTATGCAACCACTGTGGTGCGCAGGTTGTATGTATGCCTTACAGACGAAAGTGTGCTCAGCCTGGCACCCGCCGACGGCCCATAATCCCTGGTGCTGCGCATGGACCGATTAAGCTACCCATGGGCACATGGCTCACTCTGCTGCCGGCTCGAGGCCATAACAGTGTGGTCTAATGTGAACAGGCCAACGCATGGATACACGCTTACTGTTTAGCCCGTGTATACATTCTGGGGAATCTGATGTCCAACCTCGGGCTGCGGGAGGCCTGACCGGACAATTGGCACTCTCACAGTAGCTCGCCTGGTGTCTGATGGGCCGTCTCCGTCGTATCCAGTCCAATTCAGTAAGAAAGATGTGAATGACTTGGATGACACTGGCTCGTTTTTAAATAACCAGAGGTTTTAACTGGGCTTTGGTAAATCATAAGTAAGACAATATCTTTTAGTCTGCAATCGATCACCCTAAAGGGTGGCGCAGAATTATTGGCCTGGGGACATTTATGGGTGTTCCAGTGCGGAGTGTGGAAAGCCATGGGCCCCGGGCGCCGTTTGAATACTTAAGCACACACCCCTATGGAGTGCAACAAATGCCTTCTAGTCCAGAGAATTGAAGTGACTAATGTGTCCCGTCAGAGAGAAGACATCCACGACAGCTTCAACACCACGACCGCCCCGGCAACCACCGAGACCACTGCCCCCACAACCACCAACCGCCTGCTCTCCTGGACCAACATCAACGACGAGGACACCAGCGAGATCATGAACACCATCCACTCCGGTTCACCGCTAGACCCGTGCCCTCACCACATCTTCAACAAAGCCAGTACAGCCATCGCGCCCCATCTCCGGAAAATAATCAACATCTCCTTCGAGACAGCAACCTTCCCGGAAAGCTGGAAGCACGCCGAGATCACCGCCTTACTCAAGAAACCCAAGGCAGACCCCAAGGACCTCAAGAACTTCCGACCCATCTCTCTGCTCCCGTTCCCCGCGAAGGTCACAGAGAAAATCGTCAACAAACAACTGACCCGCTACCTCGAGGAGAACAACATCCTGGACCCTTCCCAGTCCGGCTTCCGCAGCAACCACAGCACCGAAACCGCTCTCATCGCCGCCACCGATGACATCAGGACCCTGCTAGACAACGGAGAAACAGCAGCCCTCATCCTCCTGGACCTATCAGCCGCCTTCGACACGGTCTGCCACCACACACTACGAACACGCCTTCACGACGCCGGGATCCAAGAGAAGGCCCTGGACTGGACCACATCCTTCCTTTCCGGCAGAACACAAAGCGTCCGCCTCGCCCCCTTCCGATCCAAGGCCACCAAGATCATCTGCGGCGTACCCCAAGGCTCCTCCCTCAGCCCAACGCTGTTCAACATCTACATGGCACCCCTCGCCCACGTCGCCCGACAGCACAACCTCAACATCATCTCCTACGCCGACGACACCCAGCTGATCCTCTCCCTCACCAAAGACCCTCACACCGCCAAAGCCCACATCCACGAAGGAATGAAGGCCGTCGCCGAATGGATGAGGACCAGCCGCCTGAAGCTGAACTCGGACAAGACGGAGGTCCTCATCCTTGGTTCCAACCCTTCAGCCTGGGACGACTCCTGGTGGCCAACATCACTGGGAACAGCCCCGCCACCCACCGACCACGTACGCAACCTAGGGGTCATCCTCGACCCCACCCTCTCCATGACTAAGCAGGTCAACGCCGTTTCCTCATCCTGCTTCAACATCCTCCGAATGCTCCGCAGGATCTTCAAGTGGATCCCCACCGAAACAAGAAAAACAGTCACCCAGGCCCTCGTCACCAGCAGGCTGGACTACGGAAACGCCCTCTACGCAGGAACGACGGCTAAGCTCCTGAGACGGCTGCAACGCATCCAGAACACCTCTGCACGTCTTATCCTCGACATCCCCCGACGCAGCCACATCACACCCCACCTGAGAGACCTGCACTGGCTCCCTGTCAACAAGAGGATAACCTTCAAGCTCCTCACCCACGCACACAAAGCACTCCACAACTCCGGACCAGCCTACCTCAACAGACGACTCAGCTTCTACACCCCCACCCGCCAGCTCCGCTCGACCAGCCTCGCCCTCGCCACAGTCCCCAGCATCCGGAAAACGACCGCCGGCGGCAGATCCTTCTCCCACCTCGCCGCCAAGACCTGGAACACCCTCCCCACCAACCTCCGACAGACCCAAGACCCACTGGCCTTCAGAAGACTCCTCAAGACCTGGCTCTTCGATCAGTAGCAGCACCACCCCCCTCTTCCCCCAGCGCCTTGAGACCCTCGCGGGTATGTAGTGCGCTTTATAAGTGACATGATTGATTGATTGATTGATTGAGACCTTTCAATTCATGCTTGTCTACAGAATATTTCACGTTAAACATTCATGCAGTATATGTTGGTGTGTTCAATATCGCTAGTCGGCAAGGACCGGGTGTGGCCCCACCCACGTCCCAATACAGAGATTTGGTCCAATAGCTCCGGGGATGGAACACCTGCTGCGGTGTCCTCTCCAAAACATTCGCGAGGTGCTCCCTAGGCGCTCGGGAGCTGGGGGGGCAAGTGCCCCGCCCCCCCGCAGTTACGCGGGGGGGGCGGTGCCGCGCGAGAGAGCGTGTTAGGGGCCCACCGCCCACGTGGCCACAGGCGGGGGCGCTACAGCGCACGAACACATTGCGACACAGGTTAAAGTTCACGGATAGCACGTAGGACCGGCTCCTCGCCGGGTGAGGAGAATGTTCAAAAATCGTGGTAAAGAGAGTTCACAAAGGAGCTCTTACACCACTGATTGTTCAGGTTTACTCCGGGTGCAGTGAGGTGTTTAGGCCACCGGATGGCACTGTCCCTCGGTTTTGCTATTGTTCTCTCCTCGCCAGAGTCTTGGCATTACCACTTAATGGGTTTTTCTCCTGCATTTCATCAAGATGCGTACCTCGGGCCCAGAATCAAGTGGTAGTTGTAGGAAGGAGGGTATGGATAGTTAATCTGGTTTGGCAGGTTTAATGTATACAGTTAAGGTGCTAGCACAGCAACACTGGTTCATTAGAATGCAAGAGTAGGCAGTGGAGGTAGCTTGGCGCAGTGGCAGTATCGCGGCCGCTGTGGCCTCCCTAGGCGGGGGGCTGTGTCCTTAAGCTGCTCTCCCGAACCTCCCACGAATCTCTGGGAGTTTTTGGTAGATGATTGTGCCGGGGATAGTGACTTTGCTGGTAGGGTAACCGAGGGCTGCCGGCGGCGCAGCTGGGGCCCGCCTCCCGCGGGAAGTGCAACTGCGGGTGGTGGTTGGCAGCGCTCAGTGGGTATGGTCGATGATTTACGATCGCAAGCGCTTTCTTTCTGGAGTCAGACTCTGGTGCAAACGCTGTGTATGCCTGTTTATGCACGAAGCCCTGGTTAAACCGTAAGCAGTTTCACTAAGGTATTTGAAGTCACATATGTGACTATGCTCCCAATTGAAGAGGGGGGTCTAGAATTGCCAGCGCTCGCGGTTGCATTCGGCAGCCCCTCCCACGCCAAAAAGGTGCAACTCTAAGGTATCGTCGCAAAGGTGGCATCACGGGACAGCGGGCGCGCACCAGAGCGGGTGTGCTCTGTGTAGGAAAGTTGTGGACGGCACGGACCATTAATTTGGGTGCCGCCTCAGAGATATTTACATGTTGTTCTCTCCTCCCCAGTAATTCTGCGAGTTTTCAGTCGCACCGGACCTGCAAGGTGCAGAGTGTCTAGTTTGGGACGGCACACCAAGGGTGGGCCTCCCTGGTGCAGTCAGCTTGGTACGCCTTACAAGGGGGCAATAAGGGTTGGAGGACTGGGCGAGTAAACCTTGGTCCGTGGTGCGGGCCCGAATAATTAGACATTGTGTGGCTGTACTAAGTACCTTTAAGCGGTCAGGTGGCACATTAGGATAGTTGTGCTGAATAGGTAATATAACTGGCGCTCATGTATAATGTTTCAATACCGTTGCATTTACATATACATTTGTATAATTAATATGTAATTCTCAATGCGCGTTAGATTAACGCTATGAAGGGCGGGGACCAGATGCAAGGTGGACACATCGCCTTCAGCACCTATGCTAAGCAAAGATTTTAGCTTAGTGTTGAGGGTGATATAATGTTCCCTGGTCTTTCTGTGGGGCTTCAATAGGGTAGGAGGACCCAGCGGCAAGGGGCAGCTCCAGCTCAAATCATCAGGCAATACCACCTGCACTCCGTCTGAGCTTCCCAGTGCGGACAATTATTAATCGGTAGTGAAGGAGCGCTGCCGTGGGGTCATTCCCTGTTTTAAGGATGCTAAAGCATTAGTTCCCTGTATAGTAGGCAGACACGGGTCTAGCGGCCACGGGCTAAGGCACCCAATGTAGGGGTCGTGGTATGACCTCATGGTCACAGGTTTTGATCCCGGCAGGCCCACCCACCCTTTCATCCTCCGGTGGCCATTCAAATGATTTATCATTACCTATGGATGTCAGAAAGTATCACGGATAGTGTTTCTTAGAGCTGATTTACATTTAGCACACAGGGAAACAGCAGCTGCTTCTCTTTGGCTTGAATCGGAACTGGGGCAGATGAATGCTCGGGCTCGAACTCTTCTTGTGGCATGCCACGGGGGCATACTGCCGGGAGAGGGGAGTGTAGATAGATCTCTAGCACATTTAATGTGAATAGGTCTTTGGGTTCCTCCACTGGTCTCAGAGGCCAATAAATATAAGCCTATGCTTATACAAACCGATCGGTATTTTCCTCCTGTGGAGTTCGGGCCAGTTGGGCGGACACACCTCCAACTTCAATTATAGCAGACTGGTCACTCAGCAGCAGTTGCGTCGCTATGCAGTTTAGTTCCAAACACTGTTCGTGCTAGATGCATGGAGATGTGTTATAGTGTCAGTTGGTGTAGGACAACTAGGGAAGGAGGTGTGTAGTTTCAATGCAAGTGTTTTAGGTGTCAAGGGGTGGTGTTGACTGTTGCAATATCAGAAGAGTATATAAGGACACCAAAGCTTCACTTGTGTTCCTCCGTCAAAGCCCCACCATGTCCGTTGAAAAGCTCTGGCTGATGTTCACGGCTCAGCACTAGCAATAAAAGATGCTAGATAAATGGGCAAACATTTATTTAAATGTCAATTTGTGTTAAAGAAAGGAAGTAACTAGCGAGCCCAGCTCTGCTCAACTTTAAGAACATCTTTAATTTTAAAGACATTGTGCAGTAAATGTGTAAAATATGATAGTCTCTTCAAAATTCATAAAGTATTTAGTTAACTTGCAGAACTTTTCACCTTAGGATATCAGTGCATTGACAAGTAGTATTTAAAGTGAGGGTTTCAATGTTAATTTACTAACATTAATTCTTCCATCCTCCCTGACAATAAGAGCAATGGTAAGCAAGAGGTAAATCAGTTTATATGTGCACTCTTTGGGTGACCTGGGTTCCTATTATAAATGAACAACATTATAGTTTATTAAATTAAACACAGGAACAG
Source organism: Calotriton arnoldi (assembly GCA_963921515.1). Lineage (NCBI taxonomy): Eukaryota > Metazoa > Chordata > Amphibia > Caudata > Salamandridae > Calotriton > Calotriton arnoldi. Next base: position 307,818 of record CAWUFW010006141.1, read on the forward strand.
GTTGTGTACAAGGTCATTTAGTTTGAGGCCCTCTTAATTGTGATGAGGGAGAAAAAATGCTTATCATCGACAGTTCTGATGGCTTGGGGAGCGGCGAATGCTTGGTCCGCTCGTATTGGCAGGAGATTTATGCGTGGGCTTAGCTCTGCATGCTACCCTGCAGTGGTTACTGACCAGGGTTAGGCAGTGGATAGTGTTGCAGGCACGCGCTCAGAGATGGGTCCTTCTATGCCATTATTAATCTTAAACTCGGTCAGTGGACAGGCCAAGGAATGGCGCCATGCACCCCGGGTGCTGGGGATGGTGTGTTGGTTGGCAGCTTTTCAGATGTTTGTTAAAAGCTTGCACATGCTGTTGTTTCCACAGAGTTTGGGGCAGGTTAGCATCCCCACCTTGTCTCCGCGGGGTTGATGTGTCTTTCGGGTCATTATGATCAAGTAGAGCTATTATCGATTGGTATAGCGGGACATAAAAATGCCAGGCTAGAATCCAAGGGATTATAGAGCAAGTGTTCCATGTTCGGAGCCTAGTATATGCAGGCGTGAGTAAGAATGGTAGCTGCCAGTTCAATCTTGCATCACTCTAAAGTCAAGAGAATAGGCATTTCTTTAAGTGTGAACTAGGCCCCATGCAGGGCTTGGAGGGAACATTCACCTAGGCAAACCAGGTCTGTGCAAACTAGTATGATCCGGGTCGGTTTGAGCGCGGCAAGTAGGTGCATAGTTTTATTCATATGCACAGTAGTATTAAGTTAAATAATAGATGTATTGACTAGTACGACCAGCGGACGTTCCCACACCAAGGCATTTGGCAGCGGTGAGTGTTGCTATGCTGTAAGGATATCAAGGTTAAATGACTGCCAGGCATCAGTAGCACTGAGCGGCTTACAGCCAGAGGCGGTATCCGATGCAAGGGGCAGCTGTTGGATTAGAGCCCTACTCAGAGGGACCGCCTTAAGTGCTTGGAGGTCTGTTGGCACCGCTTTTCAATGGAAGCCATTATCTAGCGGGCTGCTCTGAGCAGGGCATTTTGCAGGCGTAAGTACTAGTATCAGCTGCCAGTTCAAATGGGCAATTTTCACTAATTTACTCAGACAACTGCGACAGGAGGTAAGGCGGGCTGGATAACTTGCTGCTACCTGCATTGGCACACCTTGTCAGGAGTGACTGTCATAGGGATGGCACTTAAGCCAGGTACTGTTAGCACCCATCCACACCAAGCCGATTGTGTAAGGTCACCCTTGGGCGCGTTACACAGCCCAGTATTAGGCCCTTGTGGATCAGTGCCATGAATGACTAAATTGAACTGGACAGGAGGCGTGACCGTGGGTAATACTAGCAGAAGTTTGGGGCAGAGCTAAACTCCACCCACGGTCATGGTGTAGTCTTAAGTAGTTGGAGTTGTCACTCTTATTTGACCAGGGGTTCGATGCTACACGAGGCCATCGCCGCGCTGCGGCCAGAGCACGGTCTTTGTGTTTCCCAGGGGGGCAGCAAGTGAAGGCTAGGCTCCTTCCAAACCTGCCACCAGAACACAAGGTAGTCAGGGCCAACCTGTCTGTTGGGTGACTTGGGTAGGCACCTGTGTGGTTGTCACTCCACGAAGGGGTGAGTTGTCTACAAGAGTGGGCACAATACATGTGTGTCTCTGGCCTTACAGCTGTGTCGAGCCTGTTTCAGAGGTACGCCCAGGTGGGAGTTGTGTACCTAAGGTTGGCATGACCAATACAGTTTGTGGTATCTCCTAGCAAAGAGGTCTGCGGAATTGTCTGGTCAGCAGTGCGAAGTAAGTGCACTCTAGAACCGAGGTTAGGTGACACAGGTGGATGGAGGGTGATTCAAGGGGCACAGGTGGTGTGACGGCAACGCGAGACTGTCAGCTTATGCGGGGTAGGGGTTCCGTATCCCCAACCAGAAGAGTGCCATGTGGCAAAAAACAGTAAATATGTTTAAGAATGATATAGATGCTGGTCAGGAGAGGTTTGTCAAAGGTATTACACTTATGGCCAGGCATTGTTAACAACCCATCCACACCTAGCCTATTGCTTAGGTTCCTGGGCCGCATACACACAGCCCTGTATTAGGCACCTGCGGTTGTCAGCGCCAGGAGTTACTAAGTTATAACTGTACAGTGGGCGTACTTGCTAACCGGGCAGTATTGCTACGCCCTCCATGGGCCGCTTAGTCAGACACCAGTAGCAGTGAGTGTGGCTTTCCCTCAGTGCAGTTGGTAGGAAAATTTAAATTCCATGTACAGGGTATACTGGTCCTGCTACCAGTGGGTCTCGTGTGTGAGCGGGTTAACTGCTTTAAGAAAAAGGCATAAAAGGAGTACGGCATAACACATAGACTACTAGGAATTGAATCAGGGACCAGCTACCTTACACACAGATTTCGGTGGAGGGCAAGTAAGTCCGGGGTAACCAAGAGACCGGGTCTGTGCTTTGCATCTTGGGTCAAAGCGGGTTGGCACACAGGGGGTGTCTAGGATTACACCAGGCACACTCTGCAGTGTAGAATGCAAAAGAACTGCATGTTGACACTATTTCAAGTGTGACAGATGCAACAATTTTATCCCTGCCGAAGCAAACCATGGTCCTTATGGTCAGAGGCACAACATACATCGGTTCACTCCAGCCTCACTGATGGTAATCTGTTAGTTGAGGTATAGAACGGGACGTCTTGCGCCAGGGTGCGGACATTGCACGGGCGACACAACAGATAGTCTGCTGTCAGATGAGGGTGTTTGTGGGCTAGGAGGCCAGGCAATGTAGCAGAACCATTTCTAAGGACCCCTGTCCCCCACCGTACTGCCCGATAATGTGAGTGCAGTGGGATTTGTAATGTTACAGGTATTTTCCCGCCCGTACAGGGGCAGAAGGGTACATTGCGGAAAACTGCTTAAATAGAGTGGGGGCAAGACCTATAGACGATGTGCACCAGAACCGCATGAGCGTGGTGTTAAGATCATAATCTCGCTGCGGCAAGTTAGCCAGATGGCATGCGTCAGTTGGTTAGGCCAGAAGGTGGCCGTGGCTCCAATAGCGGCTTGAAATGTGTTTGGAGCACCATTGCTGACAATTCCAGACCACACACTGTGCCTCGGCCCAGTAGGTGAAGGCCATATGCTCATGTGTGGCTTGATCTTGTGGAGGGCAATATTCCCTGAAAAAACAAAGTACTAGGTCTTTAGCTGGGTTGAGCATTAAGGGTCACAGCTGGTTAGCAGGTATGTGTGTATCTGTGATCGAGCTTTAGTTAAGAAAGCCTGGTAAGTGGCGTAAGTTGTCACTCCAAATGGTTGCTGTGACTGCAATGGTGTGCGCTATGCGAATAGTCTTGTTCGCCAGGGTTTTATTAATCGCAAAGGTCTGTGCACATGTATGGTCAACCTCAACAAAGTAAGTGCACGCTGCTCCCAGGGCAGGTTACGGGCTGCTTCAGTGATGCATGAAATGCCCCGTCCGCATAGCCAGAGTATATAGGCTGGTTGTGGAAGCGGTCTGCTAAGCAAGTGTGCTGCTGTTCCTTAAATTGGCGAAACAGGTGTTAGGGAGCACGAAATGCTAGAAGGACTGCAACTACAGGTTGCAGGAGGTGGGAGCCACATCAGCTTGAAGGGTAATATAGCGATGTTTAAAAGTAGAGCTCCCTCCTGGGAGGCCATCACATTCTTGCAGGTAATGCGAGGCACTGGTACATTCCCAGAGAAGGATAAACCGCTCCATGCGCAAGTTCGCAGAGCAAGGGGCTTTGGCTTCATCAGGCATGGGCTAGGCCGGGCGAACACCAATGGTTATTTTGACAAAGTGGGGTGCACTTGGCACAGGTGGGATCTGTTCCTACTGGACATGAATGAGGCCCGGGAAATTGCAGGTTGCAGTGAGAAAGGAACTGTTTTGGTGGGGGGGCTCTTTAGGCGACGGGGGCCGCCTCCAGAGCTTTGGCGGAGTTACAGGGCGATCTGGAAGCAGATGGGTACAGAAGGGTACCTCTGCGTGGGCACAATAGGGGTGCCAGAGCCAAATCCCAGGAGCCTCATGGGAGGGTCCTGGAACAATTACGTCGGCGCCCGTTAGTCCTTCGGGCGGTTGTGGGCCTGAACAACCGGGGGCTTGCCTTGCTACGCTCCGCCCTGAAAGGGGCGTGAGTAATAAGGGACCAATGTGTCACGTGATCCAGTAAGGGGATCACCCCCATAAGGGTAGCGCTGATTGGATTCTCCACAGTGCTTGGCTCATCAGGCGGGCAGGGCAGCATAGAGTGGTACAGCTGCCTGCCCTTGGATCGCCCGTAAGATAACCCACCATATTTGCATACTTTTGTATGGAATAAACCTGCAGCAATATTTTTCCCAAACAAAAGTTGTGTTGTGTATTTATTTATGCATGCATACTCTGTTGTGGTGTGGGTGGGGTGTGTTGCCAATAATGGGACTATGCGGCTGCCCGCGGCCCCCGCAGGGGGCCACCCTAAACGGGCGGCCCCTTTAGTCCCATTTGGGCACTTCCCCACCCCCACTACGAATGCGGGACTCTAGGAGGATGTCTCAATGTCTCAATGTCACTCCTGAAACACAGCACATAAAATAGATTTGAAATAAGCACAAAACGCAGGGTCGGAGAACACCCATAAACAAAAATTAAGTATGCCAGACAGTCATCACCGCATCTGCGTCGGCATCCGCGGTGCCCAGTCACCAAGGGTCGCCAGACTCCTGAGCAAGGCTTTTCTATACTGGGAACCGCCAGACCCCGTGCTGGCAGTCGGCAAAACCGCCTCGCTCCGGTATCCATGGCTCCCACTTCTGTCATCCTCGTTCTCTTCCCGGCGTACTCCTTAGGGGCTCTCCCTCTAGCACTACCATGCTCCTCCAAGAAAATGCGGTCAAAGGGGAGAGCCACAAACGACTGGTGTTACGTGGGCAGCGTTTGAACCGCTAACGCTGCATTTGAATGAACATGCAATCCTGCTCCAGGTGAAGAAGGCACGTACACAAGGCTGAAAGGATACGGCATTATTTATTTTCTTGGGTCTCCCTCGACCCTACGACCAGAGAGACGCGTTTCGGCTTCACAGAAACCTTTTTCAATCTAGTTGGCGCCATATATATATATATATATATATATATTCATACCTCTCTACTTATATATGTTTTTATACCTTTGTTTCTTGGGATTCTGCGTTGCATAGTCCCAGAGGGCTTCCTTCTCTCTCTAAGTGTTTCTCTGCCTCACGTGGTCTATGGCCATTATTGTTGCTATTGCTCGCGATGACTTTCTTTAGCTATCGGTTGGGGCTCTCTGCCTTACCTACAGGCCCGGCTCCAGGAATTTTTATTTGGGTGGGCCAAGGGTGCATTTGAGTGGGCCACTGCGGGCTCGATTTGTCGCATATATGTCTAGGCAGGCCTGATTCAGGGCCCTCCTTTATCTCTTCTTAGTCTTACAACGTCCAGTAAAACGCACTCTTTTCCAAATCTCTTCCTAAATATTATCACTCTGAAAAAGTGTTTTTTCCATGTAATGTTCCTTTGATGGGAAGAGGAGGTTTCTGAGGTGGGAGTATCAGGCAAGTGACACTACTCAGGCTCCCTCTGTGCGAGTCTTCAGGGAGAATCCCTCTTCATTACTGCCTCCACCTGACCCCGGACTCTGCAACGCACTCCCTTACAGGCTTGATTATCCACTACTCCTCTCCAGTGCACCTTATCTCACAGCTGACCTTGGGCCCCAGCCCCATATCAGGCACTATCGGGCTCCACTTTCATTTTTCCCGGTAAAAACATTAGTAAAATCACCTTCAAACTTAAAACATTGAATATAGCGGTAAATATAATTAGCACGCACTTTAAAGTATGTTCCACAGTAGCCCTTATGACCCGACTGCTAATCAAATAAAGAAAAACAGAAAGGCCATGACAGGGCCGGCTTCAGCGCTGAAGCAAAAGTCTTTTGGTGCCGCACCAATAACCTCTTTCTCCGTAAATAACCTTTACTACCACCTTCCAACAGTGCCCCTCATCCCTCCATGGCCCCCCTATTGACCTCCTCCTCGGATTCCCTCACTGCCACCCTCCACTAGTGCCCCTCATCTCTTTGTAGCCCATCCCCCTCATGACCTCCTCCTCAGACTCCCTCACTGCCACCCTCCAGCAGTGCCCCTCATCTCTCCCTAGCTCCCCCCTCCACCCCATGACCTCTTCCTTGGATTCCCTCACTGCCACCCTCCAACAGTGCCCCTCATCGCTCCATAGCCCCTCCCCTATTGACCTCCTCCTCGGATTCCCTCACTGCCACCCTTCAACAGTGCCCCTCATCTTTACGTAGCCCCTCTCTCATATGCATTTCATTTGTTGTACAGCGCTACTCATATCAGTGTAGTGTGTGTCAGTACTTTACACCATGCACACATTATACAGAGACAATGAATCATACAAGTATATAAATCAGTCTACAGGGAATGTCACATAAGCCAATGAGGTTTACAAGGTGTATGAATCACATGTCATCCATACTGGTGGGCAGTATATTTTAAGAGGGTTTGGTCTGGGGAAACACAACCTTAGGATTTAAAGAGTATTCCATGGGGGTCAGCTTTACTGATAAAAATGTATATCTGCCCAAACATACTCATTTTAGCAACATTAGAATAATGAAAGACTGGGGAAGTTCTAACTATATCACAAAAAAAAGCGAAGTTCTAACTATACCATTCATGTTTGTATGCAGCTCTTTGATGACAGTTCATTGGTTACTGTCCTATGTTAGGATTGTAACTTCTGAACTGCAAGTAGCACAAGGATCTCTGTGACAAAGGCAGTAACCCACTGAGCTTCAACATAAAATACAGTTCATCTGCATTTAAAAACTACTAACAGAAACGATTGCTCTCCAGCAGGATCATTTATCACCAGCGTTATCTGGGCATTTTGTATTGTCTTATTGTTGTCCTGCATCGGCCATGATAATGATAAAAACTGTTTAAATGAAGCACTCACGAAGTATGTGTCCTGCTGGGCCTGTGCATATTTTAAAAAGAAAAACAAATAGTAACACATTCTCTTACCTACTCCGTTAGTCAAACTTTGTGTCACAGCCTGATGTGATAAGCAGCTGCAGGGGTCAGGAAAGGTGAATAGGAATAAACAAACTTCTTTTCTCCTGCGCTGCATAGAAAAAGAAATATCCACGCAGCAGAACATTGTCGCCTTTGCCATATGGAGATGAAGGGGTGAAAAAATAAACAAAGCCTCGTTAACATGTAAATGGTCTTTTAAAGACCTGTGAAGTACTCGGGTGCGGCTGCGATAATCTCTAAAACTGTCTGTGTGTGTGCGCGCCCGGGAAGCTGTCTCGGCCCGGGCTGACACACACGACGTGTGCTTTGCGCGCCTGCCTTCAAGCCCTCACTGCGAGGGCCAAGGCTCCTGTTTGGGTGGGCCTGGCCCACCCGGCCCACCCGCTAGAACCGGGCCTGCTTACCTACTTCTCTGGATAGGAGCTTTGTCCCAGTAGTTTTAGCTGTTGTCCTTAGCCTTCCGACTCGGCCTCTTGGGCCGGTTGACCCTCCAGGGGTTTTTGTAGTGCTATGTTTATATGGAGTGTTCTTCCCACTCGTCTTGTTGTTCTGCAGCGGCGTTGTCTCTAATGTATTTTCACAGTTGTGGATTTGGTTTCGTATGGGGTTCTCCCTGAATTTTCTGGTGGGATGTTTTCTTCCTGGCAACCGGTCTCTCTTTTTACCATGCAGACTGGATAGCCTAGTCGGGGATCTTTCTTGGAATCCATTGCTTGGGTAACATCTGCAGCTAGACATCTCTATCAGAGGAATAAGTTACCTACCTTCGGTAATGCCTTATCTGGTAGAGACTAGATCTAGCCTCAGATCCTTTACCGACCCACTTTTCCTCCCCGCTCTGCAAACTGATTCTTCTGTTCTTCCAGATCCCTTCTATGCACCCTCGTGCCTTTCGTTGGTAACAAAAAAGAAACACAACACAAACAAAGGGAAAGGAGGACAAACCAAACAACCATAATTAATGTAAGCGACTTCAAAAAAGAGGATTATTTTTGGGCCCTCTGTTTCCATGGCAGTTTCTATACGTGGTTCTGCGTTTTCGTGCAGAAAGTAGTTGCAGAAGAAACTGACGACAGCGCGTAGGGGGAGGGCTTGTATGGACTCTGACGACGTCACATCCAGTGGACGATGTTGTTACGGAGTTGCTTGATGCCCTCTACCAACGCGCAGAGGTACTGCTGTAGAAGAATTTCCGGATCCACTCTGGAGCTTGTGGATAATTGTAAGGTAAGGAATCTATGGCTAGATCTAGTCTCCACCAGATAAGGCATTATTGAAGGTAAGTAACTTATTCTTCCACACAACTGCACCTTCAAATATGTGCAGAATTTCCATCCTGTTTTGTGATACTGGAATCTCTAATCTATACATTGAGCAGATATGCCCTAGTACTGAGAAAATTGGGTAGGGGGTGAATATAGTGATTAGCTGATATTACCACTCTGCTTGGAATAACACCACTTGTAATGAGGCCCTATGTATTATTTATAATAAACAGATAGGGTGGCGGAGGATTTTATATCCACTAGCTTGCCTTTACTCCACCCGCCAAATGTCCACCAACCCCACAGACATCCCTATACATTGGTGGTTCCAGTCAAGGTAGAAATAGTTTGACAGACTATTTTATCAAAGATGACGCCCAGTTGACAGACTAAAAATATAAAACTATTGGGGCCCTTGCCATGGGAGTTTTCTCCCACATATACCTGGAAGTGTTATAGAGTTTAAAAAAAACCATCCAGCCTCCCTCTCTAAATGGGCGGACGGTCGGATGGCTTGCCTCAGATTGCCACTATTCCTGCGAGGTACTGTACATCAGCCTCTCTACCTCCAAAGAAATTGGCAACAAGGAAAAATATGATGGCAAAAAACATCCTTAGATAATTTTTATTTTTTATTTTTTTATTTTTAGGATCCCGGGTGGAAGATCCAGTATTAGTTTACTTAACAGTGGCAGCGTTTCCGCATGTAGCCTAGGTGGCACATAAACAGAGCATATGTTCACCGTACGCCCCTCCCAGCTCTCTGTCAGTGCCACATATCTGCCTTCTGTATCATGCCATATGCGACCGGGTCTGAAGGGCACTGATTTTTTCATCAATATAGCCACCCCACTAGAACCAGAGGTAAACCCTGCATGTGTCAGGAGAGTGTACCCAAATCTATTGAGCGCCAGGTAAGAATTGCCCTTCAGGTGTGTCTCTTGTAACAGAACCAGGTCGGGCAAGTGTCTGTGTAGATATTTTAACACCATAGTCCTTTTCAGTCTATGATTCAGCCCATTAACATTCCATGTCATAGCCTTCAGCCTCGACATGCTCTGTTTAGCCATAGCCAGTCCGAGGGTACTGATTCCCATACCCTCCCTCCATCTCCCTCCCGATCACCCAGAAATATAATCCCCCAACATATTGTCGTCCTCGCGTCAATGTGTCTAGTAGCGATAACATCACAACTTTATATTGAAACATCCCACACAAAAACAAGCTCAACCCTGTCTGCCACCCCCCCCCGCCCGCCCCCCTCCCTGCTGCCCTGCTGACGGGCTTTGAACTACCCGCCTCCCCAACTTAGCAGAGTGCCTGTCGCCTTCCCGAAATAACAACTTGGGGTCAACGGCCAATGCGTACCTTTCCCAGAATCCCCCACCCCAAGCCCTTTATTGTACCCTATTACCAAATAGTCCCTGCATCAGCTCTGGCCTCTGTCACTCGGCCCATTCTAGCCAACTCTCAGGTCACTTTTCCCAGCCCGGCTTCAATTGAGGAAACTGACACTCCTGCCAGTCCCATCCATACAAGCCAAGTTTCGCAAGTTTCCGCCGGTGTCCATTGGTAAATTTGGTGTGAGTTCCAGTCATACACTATCATCCCACTAACAGACAGTTCTTAATCTTCCCTTGCTGATCCCGCAGTATCTTATTCAGTGTCTTTTCAAGCGTCCTTGGAGTGGTCGGCGCAGGTCCCTCTCTGACCAAGTTGCTTGTCCCTGCCTGAGTTTCCAACTTGCAGCCAGCCTTCAAGCCAGTCCCATGCCTCCTCAGGCAAGGAAAGGAAGTATGCTTTTCCATCCATTTCTACTCTCAGCTTCGCCGGAAAAAGCATATCATACTTGAGGCCTTTGTCTCTAAGAGCTTTTTTGACGAAGGTAACCGTGCTATTTTCAAACTTCGTGGGTGCAGCAATACGTGCTGTTTGTAGAATAGCATCTCTGTCCTGAAAATTTAAGACCCTCGCAGGAGCCCCAAGTCGTGGGCCCCCTACCGGGACCCGATGGGCTTGTTCAATCGAGAAGTATCGTGACAATCCCTTTGGCTGCAAGTGTTGAGTGATAAGATCTTCCACAAAGAGGTCTGGCGCCGTTCCCTCCGCGTGCTCCGGAACTCCCAGAATGTGAATGTTATTCTGTCGCGCCCTCCCTTCGTAGTCGTCAAGTTGAGTCTCCATCTTTTCTTGCTTAGCTTGGAGTAACTGCACTTGCTTCTTGAGGCTGGTAGTATCAGTAGCCAGCACTGTAGCAGCTTCCTCAACCTCTTTAACCATAGCGTCCATATTGCGAAGATCTGCACATACCAGCGAGATTTCAATATTGAATGTATCTAGTCGCGATTCCAGGGAGGTGCGGACATTGCTAATGGCAGTCATAATATCCTGTAGTATAGGTTCTATCGTTCCTGCTGGACTAGAGGCCTGTGCATGAGCATTTGCGTTAGTGGTGTCAGCTTCTTCTCCCCCCTTATTCCACGCATATTTGTCCAGTTTTGTTTGTAGAGCCGCCTTGCCACCCTTGCCCCTGACCATTGTGGTCCCTGCGTCCGGTGTATCTCGTGTCTGGGTCGGCACTACAGTCCCAATTGCCTGTCGTATGGAGGCCTCGCTCTTCACAACTTGACCGTTCTTCTGTGTCTTTTATTTTTAGGGAGCTATTTGCGGCCCCCTATGCACGGAAAGGCCCTGCACAAAAGTCCCTCACAGCGTTCCTACGGCCTCTGTTCTTGTCTACCGTCGTCAGCCGTGTAGACCTGTCAGCCCTCTCCCCGGCACAGCCCCGCTGATATATTGCCTATCTCAGCCACGAGGAGCAACGATTGGTGACTGGCAAGTTCCCAGATATATGTGGCCCAGGAGCATTCTTTAGAGTTACGTGCATCCCTCGCCTCCCGGTATGTTCACTGGGATGATCGTTCCCTCTCCAAGTTGACGGCTCACAGCCGCGCCGGGACAGCTACCTCCATTCCTGCCACACAAAGCCCACTATGTTGCCACAGCGAGGTCACTCGCCTCTGGCTTCTGGTGTTGTACTGGAGAGTCTCTTCCCCTTCACTCCCCCTCACTGTCACTCCTTTATTGCCGCCAGGTCCCCTTGCTGTCATCCGCCTCACCTCCTTGCTGTCCTTGGTGCCGCTTTCTCACCCTCGGCGGTCCACTTCTAGGCCCGGTTGGGCCTGTGTTCACCCAGCTGCTCGCTGCCTCTCTCTGCAGAATCTCCTGACTACCGGGACCGCAGGTCTCACCCGTGCTTGCCGCACCATTCGGCTTTCAGCCCCCGTCACTCCTGGGTGCTCGCCGTCTGTGCAGGGGGGGGAGGGAGAGGCCTGTAGAGAGCCATCCGGGCTCTCTTGTGAACATTGTTGCCACTTCACCCACTCACACACCCCTCGGGGCGGGCTCGACCCGAGGGGATAAATAAACGGCAGAAGACCGCTCGGGGTCTTCGCGCCAACTAGTGTAGCAGACTGTGTCAGTGTCCTTTTGTTCAGCGGAGTGCAGCTGCGGCCTACTGCCTTCTAGCGCCCCGCTACACTGGCGACGAGGCCGGTCGGACCGGCACGTGTGCACGCCTCGCCTGCTGCGGCTGCGGTGCTACTGCGGTGCCCACCCGCGTCACAGCGCGCTGTCTCCTACCCGTGGTTTGGCGCCCGCCCACGCGTCTCCTGGCCCGAAGGGAGCGCGTTCAGCTGGCGGCGCCTGTCCTGGAGGCTGGTGACTGATCCTGCCGCTACCGCCTGCGCCCGCCCACGTGCCTCCCTGGTCATCGGGAGCACGTTCAGCTGGCGGCGCTCTTCTCTCGGCGGTGTGGGAGCGGGTGAGTGCGCCTGCTCGCGCGACCACGTGGGAGGCTCCCGTTTGGCGGTGGAGCGCCGGGGCTGCTGGAGCTCCAGCGCGTGAGCCGGCGCTCTCGGCCCCGCCCCCGCTGAGTTTCCCCACTGCTGCAGGGCCCCAGGGCTGCCTGGAGGAACGCCTGTGAGAGAAAAAAAGAAGAAAAAAAAAGAAGTAAGAAAACAACATAAAGGGACGCAAAGCACAGAGGCTGTCACTGGCGAAGGAGGGGAGGAGGACAACCTGTCCCCAGACAATACAAGGCCCAGGGCACGCCTGCACACTGACCCGCATCGGCGTGGGCGACCCCAGCTCCCCACCGCACTGCAGAGCTCACGGTGGCATTTGCCCTGCCCCCGCGCGCAGGCCACGTGGGAGGTGAGACACGAAGGGTTCCCCCAGCAGGTGGCAGGCCAACGTGGGGCAGAGGAGAGAAGACGCAGACAGGGGCACGGAAGGCCTGTCAAGGGGAGGATCGAGAGGGCCACCTTCAGCACCACTAGCCCCGTCACCGGGCAAGGAGAGTAAGGCGCGCCCACGATGAGCAACACCCAGGCAGCGGGCACGGCCGGCGCACAGGCCGGAGCTCAGGGTCAAGACAGAGGACAGGGTGCGCTGACCCCCGGGCACCACCACAACGCCATTGCTCCCCTGCCGCCGTTCAGCGAGGCTTCGGATCCGGCTACGGCCGCGCCACGATGGAAGGCATGGGTAGGGCGGCTTAATCATTACTTCAAAGGAACTAGAGAAACGGACGGCACTGTCAGGCGGTCGCTCCTCATCTACTATGGTGGGCCTGAAATCTATGACCTATTTGAGACGCTTCCGAACACCGGAAATGAGGATGACTACGACGCGGCAGTTAGGGCGCTCGATAGGCACTTCGACCCACAGCTGAATCCGGATTTCGAAAAGTTCAAGTTCCGAAGGGCCTCCCAGACAGACTCGGAATCGGTCGATATGTTCTATGCGAGGCTGCGCAAGCAGGCCAGCACATGCGCATTCGTGGCCCCGCAGACGGAGATCAGGGATCAGATCATCCTGGGCTGCCGTTTGAAGCTTCTACGGAAACTCATACTGCGACAACCAGGGATCTCGCTGGACGAGATCCTTGTCCTGGCACGCTCCCACGAGTTATCGGATGTCCGGGCCGAAGCAATGGAAGCAGCACTACACACGCCCGTAGCCGCTCCGTGCGCACCACGATACCCAGCCATCAAGGAAGAAAGGGTAGACGCAATACAGAGGCGCCCCACCCCGGTCCGGCAATTGCAGACGCCACCGCGAGGTGGTCAGTGCGGGTACTGTGGAGATGATCATGCCAAGACAGCGGTCTGCGGGGCGAAAGGGAAGATGTGCTCCCGGTGTGGGAGACTCAACCACTACGCCAGGGTATGCCGGGGTGGACGGTTCCGGCAGGGCCCGTCAAGACAAAGGAGTGTCTCGCAACGTGTCCAGCAGATCTCCCTGGAAGACTCGCCCCCACTCGAAGAAGCCAGGCAAGTGTGGGAGGACGAAGACGATGACGTCTTTGTGGTATCATATGCCAGCAGAGCGGACCGATGACGGAGGCCTCCCCCGATGTGCTCGGTGATGGTGGAAGGCACTGACGTGCAGGCCCTTATTGACACCGGCGCCTCAGTAAACGTCATGGACTCGGAACAGTACGATCGCCTGTCACCAAGGCCCCCGCTCGAGCCGTCCACAGCCAGAATATACGTGTATGGAGGAACCGATCCGCTACCGCTGAGGGGGGTCATCCAAGCCAAAATAGCCAGCGGCACATACACCATGAATACCCAATTCCACATAACCGAAGGACGGAAAGGAACCCTGCTCAGTTGCCACACAGCTGAGGATCTCGGACTTGTGTTCTTCGCGAACCAGATACATGAGTCACACGCAGAGGCTATACTGATGGAGTTCCCGGCGCTTTTCACAGGTCTAGGGAAACTGAAGGGCAAAAGGTTCAAGCTCCATATCGACCCTGCTGTCAGACCGGTGGCGCTCCGACACCAGAGAGTACCGTTCAATCTACGGCCACAAGTCGAGGAAGAGCTGAGAAAGCTGGAGGAGCTCGACGTAATTGAGAAAGTCTCAGGTCCCACTCCCTGGGTGTCCCCGCTGGTCGTGGCCCCGAAACCCAAACAGCCGGGGGCCATAAGACTCTGTGTAGATATGCGCCTGCCCAACGTTGCGGTGAAAAGGGAACAACACATAACCCCGACCATGGAGGACATCGTGGCCGACCTCAACGGGGCCAAATGGTTCTCCAAATTAGACCTAAACACTGGCTATCATCAGCTGGAGCTGGAACCGGAAAGCCGGTACATCACAACATTTTCGACCCATGTCGGGCTCCGGCGATATAAGAGGCTCAGTTTTGGCATATCATCGGCAGCTGAAGTCTTCCAGAACGCGGTCAGAGAGGTGTTGTCGGGACTGCAAGGGGTGATTAACCTGAGCAATGATATCCTCGTCTTTTCAAGCACGCTGGAAGATCATCATAAGCACCTCCGCCCCACGTTGAAGAGGCTAGAGGACTCTGGACTGACGTTGCATAAGGCGAAGTGCTCGTTTTATCAAGACACCGTGGAATTCTTTGGCTATGTGTTCACGCGGGAAGGGCTCCTGGTGGACCCGAGGAAAGCAGCTGCCATTCGGGCGGCCAGCACGCCGAAGAACCCCACGGAGGTGCGAAGTTTCCTGGGCATGGCAACATATTGCGGGCGCTTCATCCCGAATCTCGCAACTTTGTCTGAACCACTCAGGACCCTCACGAAACATGGAGAACCATGGGAGTGGTCGAATGCTGCCAACAAGGCCTTCAACGACATTAAGGAAAGGTTACAGGACAAAACAGTCATGGCTTATTTCCATCCGAAAAAGCGCACCGAGTTGGTCGTTGATGCCAGCCCCATGGGTCTAGGAGCGGTGCTCCTGCAGGAACACGATACGGAAGTCTGGAAGCCCGTGGCATATGCTAGTAAGGCCCTCACCGACACCGAGACCAGATACGCTCAAATCGAGAGGGAGGCTCTCGCCATCAAATGGGCATGTCAACATTTCCATTTATACCTGTGTGGCCAGGACTTTCAAGTCGTGACGGACCATAAACCGTTGATCCCGCTCTTTGCCGGATCGTCAAGGTTGGCGCCCCCAAGGATTGAGCGGTGGGCCGTGCAGCTGCAATCGTATCAGTTCAAGGTCGTGTACCGACCTGGAGCACACAACCCTGCCGATTACCTATCGCGTCACCCCGACCCTTCATCGCCATGGACCCGTCTGCCGAGGAAAGGGGCACGGAGGAGTTTGTGAGGATAGTGTCACAGCGCGCATGCCCGAAGGCCATGACTCTGGAGGAAATTGGACAGGCCACGGCGGAAGACGGAACATTGTCAAGGGTGAAAGGAGCCCTGGAGGAAAACACGTGGGCCCGCTTCATGGATGGGAGCCGCCTGCTATGACCGGAGGTTGGACATGACCGGCAGTAGCTCTGGAGGGTGCGTCATGAGCTCAGCGTGGGGGAGCAGGGTGTGGTCCTAAGAGGACATCTTGTCGTAATCCCTGAAGCCCTGCAGCAACGCATTCTGGAACTCGCTCACGTTGGCCATCAGGGCATGGCCAAGACGAAAGCGAGGCTACGGCAAAAGGTCTGGTTTGCGGCCATGGATACCAAAGTGGACGAGATGGTCAGAAGTTGCCATGAATGTACCATCACAGGGGGAGACCCCCCCGCCGGCGCCAGTACTCACGGAAGATCCTGTCAAAGTCCCCTGGACCCAAGTCAGTCTCTACTTTGGGAGTTTCCCAGACGGATGTCCCATGCTGGTTGTAGTTGACTCTTTCTCGAAGTTTCCAGTGGTGGAAGTCGTGGGGTCAACGGCGTTTCCTCACGTGAAGAGGGCTCTGGACAGGATCTTCGCCATGTTGGGGCTGCCCGAGGAGATCAAATCCGACAACGGGCCTCCGTTTCAGTGTAGGGAGTTTCAGGAGTACCTGGAAAGCAAAGCCATCCGACACCGCAAGATCATGCCACTCTGGCCCCAAGCCAATGGGGAGGTAGAGCGGCTGATGAGAACCCTCAACAGGGCACTGCGCATCGCGGTGGAACGAGAGGAGGATGCCGAAGCAGCTCTGGATCAGTTCCTCGGAGTGTACCGCCAAACGCCTCACAGCACCACCAAGTGTGCGCCTTCACACCTGATGTTTCTGCGGCCACCACGGGATAGCATCCCAGCCGATCCCACGTGGGCCCCTCAAGCGAGGGACAATGAGGCAGTTCAAGCCCGCAGAGAGGTCACCAACCGGAAGGCCAGTGAGACCCGGCGTGCCCAAGAGCCCCGAATCCGTATCGGAGATCGAGTGGTGATCAAAGATCGACACCCTGGGTGGAAGTTCCGAACGCCGTTTGAGCCAGAGGCGTGGACCGTAATAGAGGTGCAGGGAACAATGGTCACTGCTCGAAAAGGACACCTCCAAGTCACGAGAAATGTGTCGTGTTTCAAACTGATCGTTGGTGGCGGCCGAGACAGTGGAGAAGTTGACAACCCTGCCGCTAGTCCTAGCACGTCGTCCCAAGAGTCCCCCAGGACCGGCGGCCCAGTCTCAGAAGAGGTGCTACCCGAGAACAGAGAAACCGTCACCGCACCTGACATTGCCATTTCAGAGGACGCACTTGGCTCGCCTGCGGGCGTCCCGGGCGGAACTGGGAACGCCATCATTCCCCGGAGCCAGAGGTATGGTCTCCGGGCCAACCCGGTGCCGAGCCAAAGACTTAAGGACTTCATGTACATGTCCCCATGAGGCAAGATGACTTTGGTGACTATAACCAAAAGAAGGAAGGGATGTAGAGAGCCATCCGGGCTCTCTTGTGAACATTGTTGCCACTTCACCCACTCACACACCCCTCGGGGCGGGCTCGACCCGAGGGGATAAATAAACGGCGGAAGACCGCTCGGGGTCTTCGCGCCAACTAGTGTAGCAGACTGTGTCAGTGTCCTTTTGTTCAGCGGAGCGCAGCTGCGGCCTACTGCCTTCTAGCGCCCCGCTACAAGGCCCAGGTTCCACGTCTGGGACAGCCGCAGAGCACTTCGCCCGCCACCACTCCTGTCCAGCGCCGCTGTACCTCCTCCACTCGCGATCCTAACGGCATGCGGCCGCTGGCGGTTTCTTCTCTTCTCGGCCCCCACTCCGGGGTCACAGCACCAGCACCCAACAGGCCTCCAAGGGCAGCACTTCTTTGGGCTTATAGATCACGGAGCCACGCACCGGGGCAACGAGGGGGCACCTCTCCACAGCCGCTCTCCTCACTCGGCCCGTTCAGGCCACCAAGCCCGCTACAGCCGCTATATTGATTTTCCTCCTGGTCACGCACCTCAGCTTTTCCGTGCCATTTCAAAGTGCGGTGTTGGCTGATGCCCGCTGTTCTCCAAGCCCGCGATGTCAGGGGCTCACATAGGTAAGATCAGGGCCGGCGCTAGGCATGGGCAGTGTGGGCAGCTGCACAGGGCCTCGCGCCTGTTAACTTGCAAGAGGGGCCTCGCACAGTGCCTTTTAAGAGACCCTGTTATGATGGTGCTGCAATGCTGTGAGGACCAAGGGAGAGGGCCCCCTTCCCTGGGCCTCGCAGTCATTGGTCGAAAGGCCTTCAGTAATCGCTGCATCTGCATAACAGCGATTAGATGGGTATGTAAAGTGACCTTTTGTGTGAAGTAAACCCTGACCCTGCATGAATGAAAAGCAGGGTGTCCTGCAGGGCTCACCATAAAAGACAGAAATGCATCACAATGAACAGTGCTCCCCTTAGGGTTGCATGCTTTCAAAGACAAAAATACCGGCCGTTTGTTGTTTTTTAGGAGTCTGCAAAGGCTTAGACGTTAGACTAAATTGGACTCTAAAATAATAGTATGTATTCAATTGTAACATGGCTTTTCTGCCTTTCTTTACTTTAACTATTAGTCAGGTACTGTTCATGCATCTCTATAGCATATTTAAAAGTACTGTCTATTCATACCTGTTGTTTGAAGTATATAGAGGTAAAGGTTAAAAATACGGGCTTTAGGGGTAGAACACCGGCTTGTGGCAACCTTGTTCCCCTAGGATAAAGAAAGAGGGTGAAAGAAGCACAGAGAATGGAGGTGCAGTGCATATAAAGGGAATACAACAAAGGAAAGAACTAAGATAAGAGGTGGGTGTGAGAGATGATTGAGTGAAAGTACAGCAGAGAGGTGGCAGACAAAGATAATGGGGGCAGAACAGCAACAAAGGGCAAGAAGCTTGGGAGAAGAGGAGCAGCGCATGCGACAGGCTGAATCAGTGAGAGAAGGTAAGAGTCTGGGCAGGGCCGGCTCTAAGCATGGCAATGTGGGCAGCTGCCCAGGGCCCTTTTCTCAGGTTGAAAACATGGGGCCCTGCTTCTGTGTGAAATGCCACACTATCAGTCAGCCCACCTTCCGATCACATCTCAAACGTATTTTTCAAGGGAGGTGTCTTGACCTCCCTCATCCAAGGGCATGGTGGCATTTCTGTGGGGTGGGTGCAGGGGTGAGGAAAGGAAAACAGTGGGTGGGGAAGTGGGCAGCAGTAAAGCCAACAAATGTGTTGGCTCGCAACCTCAGGAGCAGGGTGTTAGGAGCCGGGCAGCACCTCACTTAACAACCTGCCCTGAAGCCATGCCTGCCTTTTCTGTTTTGCGTTGCCAAGGGCCCCTTTGTTCCAAGGACCAGTTGGACATTATCAGGTGAGGAGAGGTGGGTTGGGGAAAGAGGAAGCACCCAGAAAAGACTGATATGGCAGGGCAGGATTTAGCACAGCTCAGTCACCTGGGACTTGAAGCGCTGCATCAGGCTGCAGGGTCCAGTTATGGGTCCCTTTCCCTGGGTCTTGCTGCTGTTAACCAGTGCTGTGTGGCCCAGGGCAGGGGGCACCCCTCTCCTTGGCCTCAGTGCTGTGAAGCCCAGGGGATAAAACTCCCTCACCTGGGCCTCGCAGCACATGGAGTAGTTTAGTGGAAGTGGGGAACCAGGTACAGGTCCTGCCGTTAGCTCAAAATCCTGAGATTCTGGACAAATCATTAAACCTCCCCATGCATAAAAAACCCTGACCTTTTGTAATCGGATTGGTACTTTTGTAAAGTGCTCCAAAGACTTTGGGCTGAGTTTGCTATATAAAAGTGTGAAGAAAGGATCCACAGCGCCATGTCACAATCACCTCACATTCTGGCACTATCCATCATGCATGACACGTTAACCCCCTGCTGATTGGATGGGTGGAAGAGTGAGTGGATGGAAGTGTGAAAGGGATGATGGATGGATGGAGTGAAAGGGTGGGTGGAGTGAATGGGGGGCTGGATGAGTGAAAAAATAGATGAGTGGATGGATGGATAAGTAAAATGGTGGCTGCAAGGATGGATGGAGTGAAAGGGTGGAATAATGGAGTGAAAGGATGGATGGAAGGATGAGCGAAAGGATAGGTAAATGTGTGAAAGCATGAACGGATGAGTAAAAGGATGGGTGTAAGAATGAACAGATGAGTGAAAGTGAGGGTGGAGAGATGAAAGAAAGGATGGATGGATGAGTGAAAGTGTAAATGGATGGACGGATGAGTGGATAGATAAATGAATGGATAAGGGAAAGGATGGATTGAAAGTGTGGCTGAATGGATGAGCAGTGAGATTGATGGATGATCGAAAAGATGGGTGAATTGATGAGTGAAAGGGTGGATGGAGGGATGGATGAGTAAAATTATGGATGGCTAGGTTTGGATATGGATGGTAAGATGGAGATGGACAGGCATACAGAATGGTGAAAGAATAGATGAGAGAATGCAAAGGGGAAATGGTGGATATCAGTAGGTGGATGGGAGGATGAAAGCATGAATGTATAGATGCTTAGATGGAAGAGACGAGAGAGTTCTTCTAGGGAGGGTTGCAATGGCTTGCTTGGTGCCAAAAAGGCTTTGGTACAAAGTGGGGGGTATTTTAATTTAATTTTCTGGCTATCCTGTGCCTATGTGTGACATTTCTGTATTTACCCTATGTTTACTAATGGCATATCTACTTCATATGCATGGCATTTTGAATGCCACCCAACATCTAATTGAATGTTACACTAGTAATTGTAGATTATAGCATGTTTTGTTTTAAGTATGGGGTTCTAAGGAAAGCCTTATTGTGCCACGAGCTGTGCTTGAGGTGTATATTGTGCTTGTAGCAAAAGGCAAGGTGTCCAAAATAAATAACTATACTAGTGAAACAAACACACACACTTGCGTGAACACACTCACACCAAGGCTGTCCACTGCCTTAGCCTCACACCTGCCTTCACTGATGGTTCCAGAATAAGGGCATCATCAAACTTTTTTCCAGTCACAGTGCAAGGGATTTATGTGAAACCTGTAACTCTCACCAGCACAGACTTCCACCAGAGGAGGCCTCAAGTTGCTTCTTTAAATCACATGTAAGCAGTTTTGCAGTTATTTTCTTGCATTCTGGAACTTGAGTTTTCATTTTCCTATCATAAATGCAGCAGTACAATATCCAAATGAAAGGAATAAATCAAATTACGTATAAGTTTGGGAATTGTAAAAATTCACATTTTCAACAGCCTTTTCAGTACAGGGGTGACTTTAACCCTTCTATGATGCAGCCTCACATGGATACATGGTGCTCGTGACTACATGCTTTGCTTTGTTTCTACAGAACCCTGCTGCCCTTTTAGTTCTAACCTGTGATTTATAAAGCTTTCTAATAAAAATGAAAAGGTACATGTATTCAAACTCAACTTTATTTCGCTATATCCGGTTGCATAATTATTACCATAGTGATGCCATTCAAGTAAGATTCTGCAGTGCTCTGGACCTTTTATCGTGCACTAAACTGGAAACAATCAGTTAACATTGAGTAAGGAAGTCCATCTTTGTGAGACCTGTGCCTAGCTTTTCCGCTCAATGTGACAATTCACTTAATACAGCTTTAAAATAGACGGACCTGTTTCATTTGGGTGTTTATCTTTTTATCCATGTGACTGATTTGCACATATAAGGCCCCTTGGCGATACCAAAGAAGATTAGAAGTCCCGTGATGTCACTTTCTGTGATGTCACTTCTTGTGATGTCACATGCAAATTAGAGGGACCTCACTTCTTCTTTTTCGCCAGGGCCCCAAAAGTCCTAGGACCGGCCCTGGGTAAGATGCTTTGGTTCAATGCTCTGATTTATGCCGGATTTGTCATGAAAACGGGCTCGGGAGCCGCGTAACTGCACGACTGCTTCCTTCGGCAGTTGGCCACACCCCCGATCAAAAAGCATCCTTAGTTAATTGGTCACAACCCTACTGCATGTAAAGCTAGTTTAGGTGACTAAGGCACTTGTTGCAAAGATGTCCATGCATTCGATCAATTTCAGGTTCTGATACTGATAAAATATTTGGAGGTTAATGAACTTTCAAGAGAAGTCAGTGTGCACTCTTTGGTCACATGTTTGAAAATAGCTTAAAGAGTAATGTTCCTGCTGCATAGCGTGGAAGTTAATGTTTTGTTGCAGAGATGCTTATGTTTCCCCTTGTTCGCAAGTTACAATGCTGGTAAAATAGCTCTCTGAGTTCTGCATCCATTCACGCAGTTTCCCTTGTGACTTTTAAGACATTTATTTGAAGACTTCCAGGTCTTCAACTCAATCTTTTGTTATTCTTAGGTTACTTAACACGTGGTGCCCAAAAAAATCATTTGATATTTTGTAATGATATACATGATGATTCAATCTGCTTTGTATCACCCACAAAGCAAAACATGGAACCCGACCACTTTTCTCAGGTATAAAACACCAAATGCTTACAACAAGGGAACCTCCGCTCTGGATTGGCTCCTCGCCTCAAATCCCCAGCATACATGGGGAAAAAAAAAAACATGGGTGGCACATCTTTCTCCGTTCAAGCCTCCAAACTATGGAATTCATTACTCCCAAACAAAAGAGCCACGGACAACTACCTTCTCTTCAGAAGACTACTTAATAGCTGGGTCTTTCCTACATGACCACGACACTCAAACACAAATGTACAGCATATGCCTATGCATGTAAATATGTATACTTTTATTATATGTTTTTTCTCTTGCTGTTTTCAGAAGAATTGAAGGTGCAACAGGATATGTACATGCAATTTGGCGGGCTCGCAGTGCAATATCATAGCGCATTGGAACTATATAATTATAACTAATGACTGTGGCACCATATTGATGGATTGATATTAAAATTATGCAGCAGTCTGATAGTTAATTACGTGAGTTGTTTTTTAAATGCGCACTCCGAAGGATAATATGACTGGTGTCTTTAAAAACATGTGGTCTTTCCAAGGATAGAGAGACTCACCTGTGATCAAGGCTTACGCCGAGCCGAAACGTTTCGGGATTTTTAGCAACCTACTGCATATTGCATTTGTGGAATAAATCGCTTTTTAATTCTCTGAAAGAGGAACTCAGCGTACTTCTTTTCTGGTGAGGAGAAGTGTTTGAAGTGTATTGTCGGCGAGAGGCCCCGTTCCCGAGACGCTGAGTCCACCCTGCCATGGTCTGGGGCTCCAAGTAATGGAGCAACTTTATTGGTGTAAAAAAAAATATATATATATATATTTATACATTATTTTATGCTTAACATGTATATAGGTCACTGCATAGTTTTCATATAAGTTATTTGATTAGATGCTTATGGGTCTCTGTTTATTTTATTTATCGATCACAATATGTAAATATGATCCTAACAATTGTATCTATAAGTGCTTCACAATTGAAATATTGAGGAAAACATAATAAATATATATAATTTATACATATATATATATATATATATATACACACACACACACACACAAATAAAATAGCTTTTAGTACAGCAACACTTAAAAGGCTGAACATCTATCTATCCATACTTGCACATATGGAACTTTATGCAGTGCAATTTATATCTCTTTAATATTTTCCTTTACACATATACACCCTTTCTATGTAGTTATGCATCTATATATTTTATTTCTTTACTCCTACTGGAGGAAGGAAGAAAGAAAGAAAGAACGAAAGGAAGGAAGAAAAAAAAAAAAAACTTCAACTCCGTCCAATACACTACTCTGTCTCATCCTAAATCTGTTTCAATATATCCTCTACCTTTACTTTCTGACTCATCCCAAATCTCATTCTACTACTTTGATCTCCCTATGATCCTTTCTTGATTATTCCCTCCTTGACTCACCACAAACCTGACTCTACTACTAAGATATCCCATATAACTCTTTCTAGACTCTTCCCTGCTCTATCTCTCCTTCACCCACACCAAACCTCATTTTACTAATATGATCTCCAAAATAACACTTCTTGCACTCTTCCCTCCTGTATTCATCCTGTTACTCATCCCAAACTCCATTTTACTACTTTGATCTTCCTAATAACCCTTTCTAGGCTCTTTCGTCCTCTATCCCTCTTTTGACTCATCCCGAACCTCATCTAACTAATATGATCTCCCCAATAACACGTTCTAGACTTTTTTCTCCTCTATCCTATTCAATCATATTAACAGACTCACATGTCCACCGCTCAAATTAACAACTTATATTTCCCTATACTAATCCACCACTAATCCTTTGGGTTCTGGAGTAGTGTGCTACTTCCCGAAAAGCACTTCAACACCTCGTCAGGGGTAGTAAGCACTATATACATACAATTAGCGTTACTTGCGCAATTTGCAAGCATTTTTATAGAGAACATATAAAACAACTTCTCTTGCAGAGATCAGAGAATGGATCAAATGATAACTTGGCAGCACTTTGTTTACATGCCTTTGATTTGTATAAAAAGAAGGAATAGGTCAGATTTTATTTGTAGATACTATAAATGTTAGTGCCCTCTGATAGGTTGCTGGGTGTGGCAGCCAGTTGCACGGTTGTAGCTGACTGCTTGTAGCCAAGACACCATTTAAACATCAGTAATTAGATCGGGTGAAAAAAGCATCAGGCAGGTGGTTACGCAGAGCCTGAGAGCAGCAGTAGCTGAGACAGTCAGGCAAAGACATTCTTTCTGAGTGTATTCCAGCACGACTGCCAATGACCAAGAGGGAAGCATTTCCCAGCATCCATCTCAACAAGATGACATCTCCCGAGTTCCAAGCATCTGCCGCTACAGGACATATCAGTGTATTTTTTCAGCATCCATCTGTGACATCACTGGTTCCTAGTTAAACCATCTTCAAAAGAAGAAGCCATGCAAGCATACATTATTTCCCAACATCCATCTCAACAAAAAAATATCTCCTGAGTTCCCAGCATCCATTTCAGCAGGAAGTAACATCACTGCATTTCCTAGCATCCATCTGTACAGGCAGTGACCTCATTGCATTTTCCCACTCACTATAGCATTCAATGGCTTGCTCCCCTGTGCATCCCATGCTAAGGGCAGCCAAAATAAGGGTATCACCTATTTTATCCTGTCTGGACCAGAAGGACCAACAGCCATTCCCCTGTTGCCTAGGTTAGCCACTCATCATGTGTGTCTCTGACACCACTACCCACATGCACTCTCACACCACGATGCCACAAACATGCTGCCCATACTTACAGATATAACACCAACAACCTTACATATCGCTAGAATAAACACACCATCTCCTTTCATCTCATTTACAGATCACTCAAAACCTGTAAGGACTTCATAGACCTCATCTCCTCTCCCTCCGTCCAACAATCCTCAGAGACTTCAATCTAGAAGGCATTTCCAACAAAACCACAAAGGAAGCTCTTGGCTCTCTACTCAACACACCAGAAATAAATCACCAAACCAACTCACTTCAAAGACAGCATACTGCACTTCATCCTTTATGCATCCCCCAAGATCCACTGCCAGCACCCCATACTCCTGTACTGGACTGATCATCTTGCCATCCTTTTTACCATCACACATGCCACTCCCCACATGTAAAGCAGCAGGGAAAAAGAAAGTTACCTTCTGCTCCTTCAAGAGCATCCACCTAGAGGAACCTACTCAGACACTTTCAGGCATCCACATATGTAAACACCCTTCTCATCAACCACTACACCATTCTGAAGAGTCACATAGAATGCTATGCTCTTCTGAAAACTTGCAACCCAAAACAAGCGTGCCATAGTAAGACAGGAGAAGAAACGGAGAAGCTCAAAATGCCCACCGACCTTGCCTTCTGCTGTTATACCAAAATATAGATTAAAAAATATCATAGGTCACAAATATTGTTTCCAGAATAACATGATTGGAAGAAAATATGGGACAGAAATATCATTTTTAGATATTTAATATTTTTTTAAAAATAAAGTAGTATATGAACTTGTTTTTTTAATATAGTTGTATATAATATTATTTTAATTAGATAAATTATAGTTATTTTAGTTTATTATTGTAATAAATGTGTTGAATTTTAGTATATTTTGTAAATTTGTATATGAAATATATATTTTGAAAATGTAATTAGAACATTTTAATTTCGTTGAATTTGTAGAGGATTAGGGTGGGAAATGTTTTAATATGTAAATTATTCTTTCTGACTCGTATTGTTTTATTTTATTTACTTTTAAATTTATAAATATGTAAATTAATAAATTTTATTATTGTTATTTTATTTTTTGCTGATTTTTAATAAATTATTAATTTGTTGAACAATTAATTTATTTTTTGACATTTTTATTGTTTTCAGTATATACAAACAGTAAAGTTAAGAGACAGTGGGTTACACAATGTATTTATTTTTTAATTGTGTTAATTATATTAATAGTATTAATTAAAAAAATGTTAGTTTTTTTCAAATCAATACAGATAATGTATCATTTTTTATCAATTGTGATTGGTTGTTGATGTGTTTTTTAAGATAGTAGAGAGGGAAGTGTTTTATTTGAAAATGTTTTAATTTAATTCTAAGAATTTCCTTACTTGTAATATCAAATTTGTATTTATTAAATTTATATTATTTATGTTATGTTTAATTAGTATTTAATATTTTAAAGCTATGTTAACATTTAATTTGTTTTGTCTATATTTAAATGCTTTATCTAAAAACCTAGAAGTTGGAATAGTCAATCTAACCCTCCCCTCCCTCCAGCAATACAACACTTTCACTACTGTTGCTCAAATTTAAGTAAGAATAGTAAATCTGACATCTCTAATGTCCAACACATTCCTTACTGTTGCTTAAATTGGAGTGGGAATAGTAAATCTGACCCTTCAAAAGTCCAACTTTTCCCTACTTTTGATTACGTTGGAGTTGCAATAGTAAATGTGACCCCTGTGAATTCCAATACATTCCCTACTTTTGCTTACATTGGAGTCTAAATAGTAAATATGATTCTTCCAAAGTTCAACACTCTCCTTACTTTTGCTTACGTTAGAGTGGGGATAGTAAATCTGACATATTTAAAGTCCAACACTTTCCTACTGTTGCTCAGAGTGAAGTGGGAATAGTAAATCTTACCCCTTCAATGTCCAACACTTTCCTACTTTTGCTCAGAGTGGAGAATGAATGGTAAATAGTAAATATTACCCCCTTAAAGTCCAACACTTGCCTTACTGTTGCTAAGATTGGAGTTGGAATACTTAATCTGGCCTCCTATAAGCTCCAACACTTCCCTACTGTTGCTTATGGTGGAGTGGGAATAGTAAATCTGACCCTTCCAAAATCCAACCCTTTCCATACTATTGTTAATTAGGAATGGTAATATTTATGTTATTTTTTATTCTATTGTTTTTCTACATGTAAAACTAATTTGTAAAATTAATTATAAAATTAAATAATATTTTTTTATTTTATATTTAAATTTGTGTGGTCTATTATTTTTTATATATAATTTCATATATATTTTTGTTATATACATTTATTTATAATTGTTATTAATAATTTTAATGTAATTGATTTTTATCAAATGTTTAAATAATATTTTTAATATATATATTATTTTAAACTATTATATCTAAATTAAATTTAAATTAAATATAATACCATGTATAGTAAAACCAATATACTTACCTGTTTTCTGACAATATTATGGTCCACAGTATTTTTGTCTCAATATTTTTGTAGTTTACAAACAAAGCATGTATTATAGATGTATTGGTTCCTTTTTTCACAATATTTGTGTATCACAACATTTTTGTTCTCAATATTATGTCATACATCCCTCTTTCTGAAATAATCCTCTCCAACCTTCGCTCCATCATTACCACAGCAAAAACTGCTTAATGCAAGATCACCATCAAAGGAGCAATCAACAAAAGCAAAGCTGTCTTTAAGGTCATCAAACAGTGTGCCAACTGCACCACAGAATCTGCTATTCCACAACAGTGGACAGATTCAACTGTACCAGCCTCTTTTTCAGGGAGAAAATCAAGAAAATCAGGTTGAACATCACCAATTCATCATTCTCATCCACACTATTAGATATACCCAGCCACCAGACCATTAACGAGAAGCCTTCACACCCCTTCTCCACATTGTCAACTCATCGGTAACACAAAGCACCTTCCTGGACTGTCTAAAGAATGGACAGATCCTCCCCCTGCTCAAAAACCTACAATACATTCAGCCAACTTTGCCAACTTCTGTTCTATCTTCCACCTCTCATTTGTTGGAAAAATCATTGAGAAGGTAGCTGTCACCAGGCTCCAAGATCACATCAGCAAGATTAACCTACTTCAAGATTATCAGTCAGGGTTCAGACTACACCGCAGTGTTGAAACAGACTGACTCTCAGGCTCTGAAAATGCCCTCTACCTCAAAAAAGAAACCAACCATTACTTCTTGGTCCTGATTGACCTCTCCACAGCTTTCAACACCATCAACCATCCAGCATTGTTCTACACACTGAAAACTTGCATGGACTTCATTTGTATAACCCTTCAATGGTCACATCCTCCCTCACCAACCAAGAGCATTTGTTCAGATAGGAACTACCACATTCTGGACTCTCTCTTTTACCTGTGGAGTCTCCCCAGGCTGCATCCTGTCACTGATCATTTTCAAAGCTGGCTCCTTCCGCAAGTCCAGATCATCCTCAAGATCATTTGCATTACAAACCCTGCTGTACCAATACACCTCCGTATCTAGCTAACAAACTCAGACATATGGAGGTGAACACCAGATAATCTGACATCAGTAGATTAGAGACTAAACACTAGAGGATTGACAAAACAAGCATTCTCAACCTACACACCAGGATCGGGAACAACGTCCCATCTGCCATCAGAACAGTATTAATCGTTCTGCAATTCACCACTAGCTCAAATGGGCTGACCCCTACTATTAGCTCTATTTTCTCCATTTCTCACCTTCCCCCCACTATAGATTCCCATTGGGACTTTCCCCCTGTACAACACTTCAGAATACCACAACATACATACATCTATACTTACAAGTGTTTACCCTGCCTGTCCCATGACCGTTTTCCAAATCAATCACAGGTCACTAGACTTTCCAACCTTAGAAAGGCATGGCTCAGAGCACATGTTAGTTTGTTTGTTTTGAGCTCCTGGGAATAATAAAATGCAGTCATGCTAATAACTGAAGGACAAAAGACTAGTTATTTTCATCCCAAAGTATGACTCAATACTTTGTAACCATTGCACAAGTTTGTTAATAGTAGTTTTGTAGTGAAATGCTAAATAAATAAACCTATGGCAAACACTGCTGAAAGTAACATTATAACAGTTAAGCTGTTTATTTAAATTCTGAAAATCATTGCTGTCTGACCCTTTCATTAGAACATTGCTAAAATGTCCTTGTGTTGGTCATGCGAGTCTGGCATGTTTGTAGTGACTTTTTAAGCTGGTTTGGTGTGTTTTTTCTTGTCTGCTGTTTTCACTGGCTGCTCTGCTCCTGCTCTGCTGCTATTTCCTGTCAGGAGGGCGGAGTTTACTTCAGGAAAGAGCAAGGCCGAGGCCTAGAACCACTCCTACAGTCAGTTTTAGCTGCTGCACTCTTAACTTCTATGCAAAATCGAGAGAAAAAATATTTCTACTGGGAACAACAAACGTAAAACAACTATTTCTTCTCCACCTGTAAAATCTAAGGGGCCGATTATGATGGCGGGCGGACTTTGTCCGCCCGCCATCGCCCCGGTAAATGGGACCGCCCGCTATGTGTGCGGCGGTCCCGCACATGTGATTAGGATGCCACCGCCACGGTGGCAGTGGCATCCCCCATTTCCAGCATTGGGGCGGGCGGTGCTCACAACACCGCCCGCCACAGTGCTGGAAATGCATGTTGTGCATCTGCGTGCACAACGTGACAGGCACCGCGCGGTGCCTGCACCTTGTGCATGCAGATGCAGGGGGGTACCATAGGTACCCCCCATGTGCACCCCCCACCCCCCAAAATACCTGGGGGCCCGCTACGGGCCCCCAATGTCAGGGACAGCGAGCCTTTCCAGACACCGCCACCATATTAATCCCTTTTCCGCCCGGTCGACTGATCGGCCGGGCGGAAAACATGCGGACGGTCTTTCCGTCCGCCGGGGTCCCCTCCGCCATGGTAATATGGCGGGGGGGAATTTGGTGGCGGACGGACGTAAATGGCGGGCGGATCGCCACCGCCATGCGGGCGGTGGCGATCCGCCCGACATCGTAATCGACCCCTAAGATTGTGGATTCTATTGAACATTCTTTATCCACTTTGTTGGAAGAATTGCAAGCTGTACTTTTAAATACTGATTCTATTGCGTCAGAAATAAAAAATATCCGTAAAGACATGGCTAGTCTTTCTATGAAAGTTTCAGCTAACGCAATTAATATTCAGGATAATAAAGCCAAAATTGATAGCCTCACACCTAAGGCAGCAAATGTTTTACTAATGAGTAAATTGCTGTTGGATTTAGAAAACCGTAATCGTCAATACAATTTATGCATTTTTTTATCTGCCAGAAGACGTGGAGGGAAATAATTGTGGGCAGTATTTAGAAAAATTGCTGCCTGGCCTGCTAAAGCTAAAATTTTCTGAAACATTTGAAGTTGACAAAGCACATAGAATTCCTTCTCACTGAAACCCTCATCAGGGTAAACCACGACAAATGATATTTAAAGTTCTGCGCCATAACCATTTGGTGATGATCAGGAAGACAGCTAGAGAAATTCCATCGTTAATGGTAAATGGAAATAAAATCTACATACACCAAGACTTTGCCAAGGAAATTGTTCATCTTCGTAAAGAATTTGCAGAGCTTAGATCATGATTGCGCTCCCATGATTTCAAATATTGTCTCTTTGATCCTTCTACTATGAGAATTTGAAAGGGTGGCGTCTCAAAGTCCTTTGAACGACCAGAAGAACTACGTACCGTCTTAGACCAATAATCTTCAATGTCCATGGAAACAAATGCTACTAATACTAGACTTTTTTTTTTTGGTTATCATTTTCAATTTAACTTGCCCTTCCTAGATTAGCTATGTGGGCGTTTTTGGGGTAGGTTATTCTTGGTTATGCGTGTACGTGATTCTACAATTCTATTTAGGTTTTTGTGTTGTTTCTTTTTAATGTTTGTCCTTGCCTTTCCTTTCCTCCCTGTTTCTCATATCTAGAGCTACTTTTAGTATCCTATCTTTGTTTGTTCTGTTGTTTTCTATTTACATTCCTATTACTATATGGCTAATATAAATAATATTAAAATTGTTTCTTTGAATGTTAAAGGTTTAAGACATCCCATTAAACTTGTTAAAATGTTAGGTTATTTAGCAAGTCACAAACTGATATTTGTTTTTACAGAAGATACATATTGACGATAAGGTTTTAGCAAATATGCAGACAAAATGGGTTGGTACTATGGTTTCTTCGCCTGCAGTTAATACCAAAAATGGAGTGGCTATTCTTTTTGCAAAAAGATGACATTTTCAAATACTGAGCAAATTTTCAGATACAATAGGTCGTTACATTATTGTTAAAATTAAATTGGATAATACGCCTATTTATTTAATTAATGTTTATGGGCCAACAAATGATGATCCCAAATTTTGCTCCTTATTTACGACAGAGATGCTTTTTTACCTTAAAATCTTTTTTCAAAACAACTAAGCTGGTTGATATTTGGCGATTACACTACCCAACTGGAAAATGTTTTACTTTTTTCTCAAATCCTCATAATTCTCATTCACGACTTGATTATTTATTAATATCCCAACAATTAATCCAGTCAATTTCTACTCCATAAATACATAATATAGATATCTCTGACCATGCACTTATCTCAGCTGTTTTTCAATTCACCCTTACTCTTTCTACTCAGTCCAGATGGCGCATGAATACTTATACTGTTCTCAGTGAAATTAATAAACCAAAACTTTTATCTACATTTCAAGATTATTTTACTTTTAACCCTGAAGGTTCTATGTCCTTGGTAACTTGATGGGATGCATTTGCAGAGCTTAGATCATGATTGCGCTCCCATGATTTCAAATATTGTCTCTTTGATCCTTCTACTATGAGAATTTGAAAGGATGGCGTCTCAAAGTCCTTTGAACGACCAGAAGAACTACGTACCGTCTTAGACCAACAATCTTCAATGTCCATGGAAACAAATGCTACTAATACTAGACTTTTTTTTTTTGGTTATCATTTTCAATTTAACTTGCCCTTCCTAGATTAGCTATGTGGGCGTTTTTGGGGTAGGTTATTCTTGGTTATGCGTGTACGTGATTCTACAATTCTATTTAGGTTTTTGTGTTGTTTTTTTTTAATGTTTGTCCTTGCCTTTCCTTTCCTTCCTGTTTCTCATATCTAGAGCTACTTTTAGTATCCTATCTTTGTTTGTTCTGTCGTTTTCTATTTACATTCCTATTACTATATGGCTAATATAAATAATATTAAAATTGTTTCTTTGAATGTTAAAGGTTTAAGACATCCCATTAAACTTGTTAAAATTTTAGGTTATTTAGCAAGTCACAAACTGATATTTGTTTTTTACAGAAGATACATATTGACGATAAGGTTTTAGCAAATATGCAGACAAAATGGGTTGGTACTATGGTTTCTTCGCCTGCAGTTAATACCAAAAATGGAGTGGCTATTCTTTTTGCAAAAAGATGACATTTTCAAATACTGAGCAAATTTTCAGATACAAAAGGTCGTTACATTATTGTTAAAATTAAATTGGATAATACGCCTATTTATTTAATTAATGTTTATGGGCCAACAAATGATGATCCCAAATTTTGCTCCTTATTTACGACAGAGATGCTTTTTTTACCTTAAAATCTTTTTTCAAAACAACTAAGCTGGTTGATATTTGGCGATTACACTACCCAACTGGAAAATGTTTTACTTTTTTCTCAAATCCTCATAATTCTCATTCACAACTTGATTATTTATTAATATCCCAACAATTAATCCAGTCAATTTCTACTCCATAAATACATAATATAGATATCTCTGACCATGCACTTATCTCAGCTGTTTTTCAATTCACCCTTAC
The DNA here is from genome assembly GCA_963921515.1 of Calotriton arnoldi. Lineage (NCBI taxonomy): Eukaryota > Metazoa > Chordata > Amphibia > Caudata > Salamandridae > Calotriton > Calotriton arnoldi. The sequence continues at coordinate 340,453 of CAWUFW010006141.1, forward strand.
TCTTTCTACTCAGTCCAGATGGCGCATGAATACTTATACTGTTCTCAGTGAAATTAATAAACCAAAACTTTTATCTACATTTCAAGATTATTTTACTTTTAACCCTGAAGGTTCTATGTCCTTGGTAACTCGATGGGATGCATTTAAGGCATATAGTAGAGGTGTAACCATTTCTATTATGGCTCATGAAAACAAATCATTTAATGCTAAAATTAAAGATTTGGACAAATTGCACAGTTAGAAAGACTATTTATCTAGTCTAATGATTTCAACGAATAAAATGCAATTACAAAAACTTTGTTATCAATTACATTCCATTTTAAGTAGGCGTGCAGGTATACAACTATCCAATAATAAGGCCAAATTTTCTTTTAATGCTAATAGATCAGGTAGATTCTTGGCAAATTACTTGCTTATTAAAAAAGACTCATATTACTGCGATTCATGGTGTCAATAGGAATATTGCTTTATCCCATATATAGCTAATGCATTTTTAACTTATTATAAAACCTTATATAATAAACCTCCCTCTGTGGACTCTTCAGTGATTGACAATTTTTTGCGCAATTGTGGTTTACAGGAAATATCACAATCAGCCAAAGATGATTTAGATTCACTGATTACTTTAGAAGAGATTGATTTGGCTATTAAATCCCTTAAACTTAATAAATCTCCTGGACCTGATGGAATTCCAGCTGAGTTTTATAAGGTTTTTGCTCCTCATCTCATACCTCACTTGCTTCAACTTTTTTCCTCTTTTAGCTCATTAGGAACAACTTCTGGTTCGTTTACTGAAGCATTCATTGTTGTTCTTCCTAAACCTATCAAAGACCCCACTATTGTTTCAAATTATCGGCCGATTTCCCTAATAAATCAAGATTGTAAATTTTATGCAAAAATACTTGCAACTAGATTGACCTCTGTGCTTGATTCTCTTGTACATCCTGATCAATCTGGTTTTGTGAAACTTAGATATTCTACAAATAATACCAGAGTGTTGCTCCATGCTATTGAACAAGGACCCAAATTATCAGTACCCTCTGGAGCGTTGGCATTAGATGCTGAAAAAGCTTTTGATAAAGTTTGTTGGCAATTTTTATTTCATTCACTAGTTGCGTTTAATTTTGGTGATTCATTTATTCACATGATATCTGCTCTTTATTCTAGGCCTTCTGCTCGGCTTTTTATAAATGGTCATATTTCTATCAATTTTTTCTTTTCAGGGCTACATGACAAGGCTGTCCTTTGTCTCCTTTACTTTTTCTTCTAGTTATAGAATCCTAAATTACTGCTATTAGAAACTGTACAGGAATTACTGGTTTTAATATTAATGATGCATTAGCTTATGCAGATGATGTTCTTTTGTTTATTAGTACTCCTGAATCATTACTTCCTCCTTTATTTAATGTAATTTCGTTATATTCTCAAATGTCTGGATATAAGTTAAATACCAACAAAACAGCATTTTTTCCTTTAAATGTTTATTGCACTCCTGATATGCTGCCCATTCAAGATATAATTTGGCAAAGGGAGACATTTAAATATCATGGTGTTTTCTTTTCCCATAATATTAAAAAATTAATCGCATTAAACAGTGATAACATTATAAATTATATTAAAGAAAAATTGTCAAAACAGTCTTCTTTACATCACTCATGGTGGGGAAAATAGATTCAATTAAAATGGTAATTGCTGTCAAAATATTTTATCTCCTTGCTATGTTGCCGACTCAATTCCCCAGGTCATTTTATAAAACTATTGATAAACATTTTTCTAAATTTATTTGGAACAATAAAACTCCTCGTATCAGTTATAATAAATTGAAAATTGACAAAACGTAATGGGGGTTTTGGGTGACCTTATTTTTTTAATTATCACAAAGCTTTTATATTAAAGCAATGTTCTCTTTGGTTTACTCATTCTCAACTTACTAGTCCTCCTACATGACGTCTTATAGAAAAAGGGTTAATAGCTCCATTTCCTTTGCCCACTTTATTAACTATGTCTAATACTTCAACATTACTTAATAAATCTGTTATTTTAAAATCTACTAAACTGATACTACATAATTTGGATTTGCTATTTCAATCTCCTGTCTCCCATACTTTAAAAATATTGTTATGGTATAATCCGCATTAAAACTTTCCAGAACCATACAATTTTGGAAGGCTTGGACAATGAACGGTATTTTCTTTCTTAATGACATATATCATAATAATGCTTTTCTCTCATTTGAGGAATTGGAACAAAAATGTTGTTTGCCTTCTAATTTCTCCAAATATGACCTTTTATGTAATTCTATTTTGGATTCCTTTTCTAATAATATTCCCTCAAATAATACATCTGATTTAGAAATTTATATTCAAACAGTGACTACCTAACCTCATGCTTTACCCCTAATTTTTAAGAAGATGCATAATTTTCAAGGAAATAACATTGACATGATTTCTAACTTTTGGAATACAGAATTATCATTATCATTAACGCAAGATATTTGGCAGAAAATCTGGGTAAATGGTGTTTCGGGATGGCTTCCTGTGTCCTTATATCAGACCAATTCTTATATTTTTTTAACTGTTTATGTACTCCTTTAAAGTTATTTCAAGCTAAGCTTTTACCTTCTCCTATTTGTTGGCATTGTAAATTAAATATTTAATTTAAATTCGTTAAAACATATGCTTTATGAATGTAATATTGTTTTTCAATTTTGGAAGGAGGTTTGTGATGTTATCAAAAGTATATTCAATTGTTCTGAACCAATTTCATATATTAATTTGATTTGTAAATCTGTTGTTCTTTCTATGAATATGTCTGTTCTAGAATGTAAACTTTTTGATTTTCTAATATCAGCAGCCTTAAAAACTATTACGGCTAGTTGTTAAGATACTTCATCATTATCGGTCCATACATGGTGGCCATGGATAGTTTTTACTAGAGAAGGTGCTAACCTACCTTTATCTGGTGTTATTCATAATAGTTCTGTATATCATATATTTTGGAAATCAATTGATCATTATATAGCTATCCATTTTAATTCATTCCTCTTTACTGCTTTATTTATTCCTATATTTACAAGGTTTTTATGGTTATTATTAGTAATTCTGTTCTCAGTTTTTACATGGATGATAATCTTTATTCCTCCCTTTTCCTCTTTTAGTTACAATTTTTTATTTCCTATATATTGCAGACGTTTTTCTTCTTTGTATATTGGTACTGTTATTCTATTATTACTATTATTATTGATCTTGTATAAGTGCCTAGTTCGGTGCTATTTTTTGTGTTGTCGCTCTCTTATTATAAAATTCAATAAAATATTTTGAACAAAAAAAATGTCCTTGTGTAGAAACAGTTTCCAGTATGATAATTAACAATATGTAACTACCTAGCTATAAGGAAACAACTTCACTCTGCATTCAGTGATAGGTATACCTGACATATCCATATTAAAGTGGCCTGATGCATTCTGAATGTAGGTGTAAAAAGTGATGCATTGCATATTTGAATTCCAGTGATTTCTGTCTACAAGTTAAAGAAAACATTTATGACTGATGTGCTATGTCAAAATGAAAGAAGGCATAATGTAAGGTCCTTTTTTAACCTTTATAAATAGGTTAGATGAGCATATTAAAGGGTGAAAAACAAAGTGGAAATAGAATGAGTAGATTAGAGGCCTTATTTAGAGTTTGGCAGATGGGGTACACCATAGAAATGTGTGAATGCCTGTTTGTCATATCATATGTGCCATAGGCTACAGTGCATGTGCTATCCTCCTGGGAAAATCATGGATGGAACACCGACACCAACAACACGCTCTGTGGTCCATAATGCAAACAGGAAGTAGGATGGAGACATTGGATAAGAAAAAGAGGATGCTGGATTGTGGCCACCGAGAGGAATCGAGTAGCTGTGGTATGCCAGCACTCCTTCTTACCTATGAAATGCAACATATTACCGCACCGCACGCCAGCAGCATTATAGCTACCTAGAGAAGGCTTACTAACATCCATAAAGTATCAACCTTACAATGGGGTGTAGGTTGACCTTTCAGGTGCACACACAATGCATTGTAATGCATTTAAAGTGTCTTAGATAAGTAGATAATTTAGGGTGTTTGTTTTTCTCTAGCAGCAGCAGCACAGATGGGGGGAGGGCAGTCATGAGGAATGCATTGCTGTTCTCCAGTCCCAGCACCCTCCCCTTCCCGTCATTGACTTTAGACTTCAGAGTGCGGTTATGTGTTTGAGAGCAGTATGGGATGCCCAGGCCTTTACCAATCTACATGCATTGTTAGGCTTGGCTTGACAGCGAAGCTTTCAGCATATCTTATGTGATTAATAAAGAGTACTACTGAAAGAGGGGCTTAAGTTCAACCCTCATATGGATTCCTCTAAGGATTTGATTGGATGACGTTGTGGCCACTAAAAGGAGTGCTGGTATAGCCCTTTTTGGCATGTGGCAAAGCTGATACTCAATTCCGTAGGGCCGAGTTGGTAATGGTGGCAAGCCAGTGATCATGGTTATAGGCATGATCTGTTTATTATGAAAAAGTACGATAAAGGCAGTAGGCTGACATATTTATTGTGAAAAGCATGTGTTAATAGGCATGTAATGGTGTATTGCTTTCACCCTATGTTAAACCCCATAGAAAGGCATCTCACAAGGGTTTGGCGTTAGTTACCTCCTGTGACAAACCACATATAGAAGAAATGAGCTGTAAGAATTCTTGCTAGGCCCTTCTAGGCAAGATAGTATTTTGCTTGGTCAGCTGTAACTTTGTAGACCTTTATAATTTTAGCACTGGGTATCTGATGGCTGCTTTGTGAAAAGTTTACTCTGAAAACAGTAGGCCCGAGTTGGTTATGGTGACAAGCTGCATTGCCTAATTTGTGACTGGGAAACATTATGCCAGAAGCCTTAGATATTATCTATTTATTATAAAAAGTTATGCTAACTGCAGTAGTCCTAGCTTATTTCTTGTGAAAAGCATTTGATAAAGCCAGTAAGCCTTTAACAATTGGTTGTTATCACATTGTGATACAGATTTTAGACAGATATGTTGTTACATGTTATCTCACAGATTAACATAGTAGGCACGGGTGTTGGCCACCCACTCTGATAAACCCTGGGGCTTTTCACTGTGATGATTCTTTTTAGGCCTTATTGAGATGGGTCAAATATTGTTTTGCAACTTGTATTTCGGCATATATTTGTAATTCATAGAACTGTATGGTTCTGGTTGTTGGTTGCCAGTTTATGTGCACTTGATTATGGCTGAATTTATTTAGATGTAAAGCCAATGGTAAAGGCTTGCTCTATTTATTATGAAACATTATGACAAAGCCAGGAAACCTGACTTACTTATTGTGAAAAGCATGTATTAAAGGCAGTATGCTTTAAAGGACGGTTTGTTATTACACTGTGCAAAAGCCTGTTGGTAGATATTGTGCTACGATGAATCTCGGAGATTACCGTATTAGGTAAGGGTTTTTGTGTAGGTAACACATTTGAGCTACCCATGGAGATAGATAATATGTACTATAATAATCCTTATTAGGCTGTTTTAGGAAAATAATATGTTCCTCTTCCAGCTGGACTTTTTTATACATTTGTAATTTTAGACTGTATGCCTGAGTGTAACTTTGTGTGAAAATGTACACTCAGTACAGAAGACTTGATTTGGTTATGGTGACAAGCCAATGATAACAGCCATAGGCTTGATTGATGCCCAGAGTAAAGTTATGTCAGAAGCCATAGGTCTGGTCTGTTTATTAAGAAAAGCTATGACAGGAGACAGTAGGCCTGTCTTTTTTTGTGAAAAGAATTTGTTAAGCCAATTTGCCTCTAATAGTGAATTGCTATCACATTATGTTAAAGGGTGTAGACATGCCTTTTGTTACTGGTAATATCACAGATTACCATAGTAGGCAAAGGTTTCCGTGTTGGTCACCCAGTCTGAAAAAACAGGGAATAGAACATTTTCACTGTGATTCTTCTTAGGCCCTATTAAGAAGCGCTGTATATTGTTTTGCCAACTGTGATTCTGTACAACATTGTAATTTTATAACTATGTGCATGATGGTTGCGATCTTATGTGCACTTCAGTAGGAATTTGTTGACTATAGTTGAAGCTAATGGTAAAAGCTAGAGGCCTTATGAGTTCCCTGTGAAAGGTTATGTCAGAGACTTTAGGTATGATATGTTTATAGTGAAAAGTTATCATTAAGCAAATCGGTCTAAGCATGTGTTAAAGGCAATAGGCTTTTAAGAGTGGATTGTCATTACACTGCACTTAAGCATGTTGGCAGATACTTTGTTACACAGAATATCACAGTTTATCGTAGTAGAAAAGGGTTTTGGTGTTGTTCACCAACATCCAACAAACCATGGGGTTAGAATATTTGCATTGTAGTAATCCTTTATAAGCTGTATAAGCAGGAATTTATATTGTTTTGACAAATGTAATTTGGTACAAATTTGTAATTTTATCATGGGATACCTGATGGTTGCCTTGTGGGAAAGATTATGACCAACACAGTAAGTCTGAGTTGGTTATGGCAACAAGCCAATGATAAAGGTTATGGCTCTGATTGTTTAGTATGAAAAGTTACGATAAAGGCAATAGGCCAGAAATACACTGTGAAAAGCATATGTTAAAGTCAGTAGGCAGTTATAGATGGATTGTTATTGGTATGTATTAAAGCCTTGAGAGGGGTATATTTACATGGAATCTAACAGATTACTGTAGCAGGCAAGGGGTTTGGTGTTGGTTACCCCTCTGACAAACCGTGGGTGTAGAAGATTTGCACTGTGAGAATCCTTGTTGGACTCTCTTAGAGAGATTGAATTTTGCTTTTCCAGTTTAATTTTGTATATATTTGTAATATATTGTTGCCGTGTAGAAAGCTTATGCTCAGTACAGCAGGCTGAGTTGGTTATGGTGACGAATATGGCTGATTACATCGCGATATATTACATCGCGTGCTTTTGCAACGCGGTCGTTACAACGATCGCGTTGTTAGTACGCGATGCATTTACATCGCAAGTCATTACAATGACTTGCACTAGGGGGGCGCTGGACTTAGGAATATTATTAATTACTATTCCTACTCCAGTTTGCGCAACAGTAGGGAAGGTGTTGGAATTCATTTCCAATACCTCAGCGCTCCCTAGTGCAAGTCGTTGTAATGACTTGCGATGTAAATGCATCGCGTACTAACAACAACGCAGTCGTTGTAAAGACCGCGTTGTAATAGTAGCGCAATGTAATGACAGAGTTATAAACGCTGTTTCCCATGGTGACAAGCCAATGATAACAGCTATAGGCCTGATTGGTGTGCAGAGAAAAGTCCAGCCATGTGCCATAGGTCTGGTGGGTTTATTATGATAAGCATTTGTTAAAGCAAATAGGCCTAAGAGTTGATTTCAGTAACACTATGTCACAGGCTGTACACAAGTATTTTGTTACATGTAATTTCACAAATGACCATAGTAGGCACCGATGTTGGTGTTGGTTACCCACCTCCTGGTCAGAGACATGCTCTCTCACCCAGCAGCTCCACTGTTGTGCCGCTGCCCTGTGCAGGTAGGTGTTCGAGGCCCTCCTCCACCCGCAGGCTCCTGCCTGCACCTCATCCCTGGTGGTCCAGTTGGAGAACCTTGCTCTGCTGCTGGTCCGCTGTTGTCTGTCTTGTGTTTGTGCCCGTTTTCTGTCTTTTGTCTTTCTTTTTCCTGTAATTTTGTGCCTCTATTTATTTTGCCTGTTGTTTGTGCCCTTGTCTGTGTCCTCCATGACCGTTTTCGCTGTCCTCTTCCCCGCCGCTGCTGCCCCCGCAGCCCCTCCCCCCTGCCATTGTGCCCATTTTTTGTCTTTTATCTGTCTTTTTCCTGTAATTTTGTGCCTCTGTTTATTTTGCCTGTTGTTTGTGCCCTTGTGTGTGTCCTCCGTGCCCATTTTCGCCGTCCTCTTCCCCGCCGCTGCTGCCCCCGTGGCCCCTGCCGGTTCCAGCTCCCGCCTCCCAGCTGCGCTTCCCTCCCCCCAGGTGCTCTTCCCTCCCCATTCCCTATTTAATGGTGGCCGCTGCTTGGGTGTCTGAGCAAGACCTCTGACCTCCTGGTCAGAGACCTGCTCTCTCCCCCAGTAGCTCCGCTGTTGTGCCACTGCCGCTGCCCTGTGCAGGTAGGTGTTTGAGGCCCTCCTCCACCGCAGGCTCCTGCCTGTGCCTCATCCCTGGTGGTCCAGTGGGAGAGCTTTGCTCTGCTGCTGATCTGCTGTTTTCTGTCTTCTGTTTGTGCCCGTTTTCTGTTTTTTGTCTGTCTTTTTCCTGTAATTTTGTGCCTCGGTTTATTTTGCCTGTTTTTATTTTGCCTGTTGTTTGTGCCTTTGTCTGTGTCCTCCATGCCTGTTTTCGCCATCCTCTTCCCCGCTGCTGCTGCCCCCGCAGTCCCTCCCCCCTGCCAGTTCCCGCTCCCGCCTCCCAGCTGCGCTTCCCTCCCCCTTCCCTATTTAATGGGGGCCGCTGCGGAAAGCCCGTCTGCGCCCGTCCGCGACAAGCGCCAGGGACCCTGGTTCTCCGAACCACCCACCACTACGACTCTGCTGCCCTCCACGCACTCAACCCCGGAAGGAACAACAACTGCCAGCTGTCTACGCCGGCCGCCACCCATGGCCAGTTTTCCTGCTGACACTGCTGACAAACCTTCACCACCCTCTGCACCGCCACGGCTGACGTCCCCACGCTGGACACCAGCAGCCCCGAAGCCCTGAGATGCATCCTCCTCAACGTATGCTCCCTGCACAGACACGCAGTAGAGATCTGGGACCTCCTCGACACCCTTTCTCCAGACGTCACCTTCTTCATGGAAACATGGACCAACTCCACCTCCGCCCCGACATCGCCACTGTGATCCCTGATGGATACAAGATCCAGAGGAAGGACCGCCCCAACCGCCCAGGAAGAGTACTCACCATTGCACACAAGAGCTCCCTCCGACTCACCACCTCCAGCATGAGCGACTCCCCATCCACCACCGAACACCTCCATTTCCAGATCCAGACCAGACCCAGAACAACCTTACGAGGCACACTCGCCTACAGACCTCCCGGACCTCGAACCACAATCACCACTACCATCTCTGACCTCATCGCGCCCCACGCCATCGTCTCCATGGACTACATACTCATCGGAGACCTCAACTTCCACCTCGACAACCTCAGCGACCCCAACTCCTCCACCCTCCTGGACAACCTCGCCAACCTCAGACTGCAACAACTCATCACCACCCCTACCCACAAGGCAGGACACACCCTCGACCCCGTCTTCGCAGGAGGCAACAACGTCCACTTCAGCCCCACCACGCAACTCATCTGGATGGACCACTACTGCACCCAAACCAGCACCCCGCCCACCGCGAAGGAACTGGAGCAAGATCACCGAGGAGCACCTCAACTCCACCCTCAATCGCGAAGCCCCCCACACCACGACCGACGCCAACTCCGCAGCCAAAGAACTTCATAGATGGATCACCAACAGCGCAGACAAGCTCGCCCCCCTCCGCAACCCCGACAGACAGCAACCCAGGAAGGCCTCCTTGTTCACCACCGACCTCCAAGAATCCAGACACACCTGCAGACATAATAAACAAAAAAGATTGTACCTCGGCACTCTCAAAGTTAAACTTTCTATTTTCAGTGGGCGTAAGCCTAAAAGATAGATCTAATACTTAATGTGACTACTTACAGGAAACACTAGTCTGTAAGCATAAATTCAAAAGAGATCTGTTTTAATGTCAAGTGACCAAAAACACCGTGTTTCACTAGAAACAAAAGATCATGTCTATGAACAACAAAAGTACAGTTCGCATGTGGAGGTCCTATTCTTTGAGCCTCCTTGGTGATGGCAGATGATGGCAGCCGACACGTGTTTCGTTACTTTCTGTAACTTCCTCAAGGCTTGATCTGAAGTATCAATACCCCAATTTAAGGCGAACCACCCAAAATAATTGGGCTGAAAAGTTTCAACGAAAAGTCAGGAAACCATCTAATGTGCTCAGTTAGCGTTCCCTCTTCGAAGAACATGAATAAAATAATGTTGAGTCAAAGAATTTTATTCTAGAGGAAAAGTGTATACCTTTGCATAGTCTAGCAAAAATATAAGGGCTGCAGTGTGCCCCTGTATCCCGGCGAAACGCCGTCTTGGAATGGAATCCTGGTAAATTCGGCATGATCATATACACTTTTCTTCTAGAATAAAATTCTTTGACTCGACATTAAGGGCATACTTCAGCCCATTGATACTGAAGAGCTTCTCTACTTCATAGCTTTTATACAAAGCGTTATTATTGAAACCAGTTACAGAGGGTCTTCTTTTATTCATATTCTTCGAAGAGGGAACTCTAACTGAGCACATTAGATGGTTTCCTGACTTTTCATTGAAACTTTTCAGCCCAATTATTTTGGGTGGTTCGCCTTAAATTGGAGTATTGATACGTCAGATCAAGCCTTGAGGAAGTTACAGAAAGTAACGAAACACGTGTCGGCTGCCATCACCAAGGAGGCTCAAAGAACAGGACCTCCTCATGCGAACTGTACTTTTGTTGTTCATAGACATGATCTTTTGTTTCTAGTGAAACACATTGTTTTTGGTCTCTTGACATCAACAGATCTCTTTTGAATTTATGCTTCCAGACTAGTGTTTCCTGTGAGTAGTCACATTAAGTATTAGATCTATCTTTTAGGCTTACGGCCACTGAAAATAGAAAGTTTAACTTTGAGAGTGCCGAGGTACAATCTTTTTTGTTTATTAGTACAATACGGGGGTTCGGCTGGACTTCCGTTAGGTGACATCCTGGGTAGTGGGGTGTTATATTTGTTACTTTGAGGGGCACCATCACTGTCGATTTATTACTATCATCTATTATTATACTTATTATCCTTAGGATTGATGTGCTACTGCTTTGTCCACCACTACCTTGTACATTTATTGTAAAACACCTGCAGACATCTCAAGAAGAACTGGAGAAACAGCAAAACTTCGGAAGACCCCTCCACTTACAAGAACGCCATGACAGAATACCACCAACTCATCAGGTCCACAAAAAGGACCTTCATCCCTAACAAAATCCACGCCAACACCAGCAACTCAAAAGAGCTCTTCAACATCATCCAGGAGTTCACTAAGCCGCCCAGCTTCTGGGAGGTCACACCCTCCCAGAACCTCTGCAGCAAACTAGGCTCTTACTTCCAGCTGAAAATAAGATCCCTCTACGACAACTTTGACAAACAGACACAGGACACCGAACCCACTCCACCACCCAGCAACGAAAGTCAGCCTACCATCTCCTCCTGGACCCCAGTCACCACAGAAGACACCGCATTGACCATGAAAGACATTCACTCAGGAGCCCCCACGGACCCCTGCCCTCCGCACATCTTCCACAGAGCTGCCGCCGCCATCGCACCGGAGCTACGACACACCATCAATGCCTCCCTCGAAGCCGGCACATTCCCAGACGACTGGAAACGTGCAGAAGTCAAGCCCCTCCTCAAGAAGCCCTCAGCAGATCCAACAGACCTCAAGAACTACTGACCCATCTCTCTCCTCCCCTTCACGGCTAAAGTCACCAAAAAGATCGTCAATGTCCAACTAACCAAATTCATAGAAGAGAACTCCATCCTCGACCCAATCCTGATTCCATGCAACCACAGCACCGAGACCGCCCTACTCGCCGCCACAGATGACATCGGCATGCTTCTCGACCAAGGACACACCGCAGCCCTGATCCTGCTCGACCTCTCTGCAGCCTTTGACACCGTCTCCCACCACACTCTCACCGCCAAACTCCACGATGCCGGCATACAGGGGACCGCCCTCGACTGGCTCCGCTCCTTCCTCACCGGCAGAACCCAAAGAATCAGACTTCCTCCCTTTCTCTCCGCACACACAGTGATCAGCTGCGAAGTACCCCAAGGATCATCGCTCAGCCCCACGCTCTTCAACATCTACATGGCCCCCCTCGCCGCCATCGTTAGACAGCATAGTATCCTAAGCCAACGACACCCAGCTCTTCCTCTCCTTCACCAAGGACCCCTTCACCACCAGACTCAGCTTCCAGGAAGGAATGAAGGACATCGCAACCTGGATGAGCAGCAGCTGCCTGAAGCTCAACTCGGAGAAAACAGAAGTCCTCATCCTCGGACCCTCCCCTTCTCTTATGCCAAGAGCCTCGGCACCATACTCGACTCCTCCCTCTCCATGACCCGACAGATCAATGCCGTCGCCTCCACCTGCTTCAACACCCTCTGCATCCTTCACAAGACCTTCAAATGGATCCCCCTTGAATCAAGAAAGGCTGCCACCACGCACTCATAACCAGCAGACTAGTCTATGGAAACGCCCTCTACACCAGGATCAACAAATCTCTGCTCCACAAGCTCCAGACCATACAGAACACCGCAGCCAGACTCGTCCTCGGTGCCCCCCGACATGAACACATCACCCCCCAACTGCGAGACCTCCTCTGGCTCTCCGCCGAGAAGAGAGTAACTTTCAAGGTACTCACCCATGCATACAAATGCCTCCACAACATCGGACCCGAATATCTCAACGAAAGAGTCGCCTTCCACGTACCCAAGAGAACCCTCCGATCTGCCGACCTCGCCCTCGCCAAAACCCTGCACATCCGCAGAGCCAGAACAGTTGGAAGAGCCTTCTCCTACGTCACAGCAAAGACCTGGAATGAGCTCCTGATCAACATCAGACACGCATCCACTCTGCACATCTTCAGGAAGACCCTCAAGACCTGGCTCTTCGACTGACCGGAGCTGCTCCTCGCCCCCACCCCCCGCACCTTGAGACCCTCACGGGTGAGTAGCGCGCTTCACAATTCCCTGATTGATTGATTGGTAAATTCTGGGAGTAGATTTTCACTGTGATGTTGTTAGGTCCTCTTGTGAGGGGTTGTATATTATTTTGCCAACTGTAATTCTGTACATATTTGTAATCTTAAAACTGTATGACCTATGGTTGCCAGTTTTTTGGCACACTTCTGTAGACCTGTGTTGGTTATAGTGTCAATCCAATGGTAAAGGGTATAGGCCTTATCGGTTCACTGGTAGAAGATATGTCAGATTTCTTAGGTGTTATCTATTTATATCAAAACTTTATAACAAAGCAAGTAGGCCTGCCTTACCTATTGTGAAAAGCATGTGTGAAATGCAATAGGTTTCTAAAGATAGATTGTTATTACACTGTAGTAAACCCTGTGGGCAGATAATTTGTTACATGGAATCTTGCAGATTACCATAGAAGGCAAGGGTTTTGGAGTTGCTGTCCCACCCGACCAAATCATGAGGCTAGAACATTTCCACTATGGTAATCCTTATTAGGCTCTATTAGTAGGGATTTTATATTGCTTTGACAGCTGTAATTTTGAACACATTGGTAGTTTTATTATGATAAAAAGTTGCCTACTGGGAAAGCTTATGACCAACACAGTAGATCTGAGTTTGTTATGGGTTATGTGCTTGACTGTTTATGATTAAAAGTTATGATAAAGTCAGTAGGCCTGACATAATTATTGTGAAATGCATATGTTAAAGTCAACAGGCATTTAAGGGTGGATTTTTATTCCTCTGTATTATAGCCTACAGATAGGTACCTTGTTAATTACAATAGTGCTGATTCTCCCTCTAACAAACCTTGGGTGTAGAACAGTGGTTCCCAAACCTTTTTCGACCCGCGGCTCCCTTGGCCGGTAGCTGCGGATCCCCAATCAATATCTTACTCAGAAGTACTTCCATTTTTCTCCCTTAAAATAATGGGGATGCAGCTGATGAAGGTATTATAATCATAGATGTAACAAAATAAAAATATAACAATTGTTTAATAAAAAAACTTTGATTGGTTACGTAAGAAACGATACTCCTCAGCACTGGGGTCTGCATATGGAATTGTTTTTAAACAATTTTTTGTTTTATAAATTGCCTCTAGCTGTAGTAGAACACCAACTACCCCAATGCATAAGACCAAGTTACTAGCTGCAATGTCAAGAAAAGCTTTATCTTAAAAAAATGCTTCCATATGACTAACGAAAGAACAGGCATAGCAGCAAGTGTTCGCTACCACAAAGGAAATACTAAAAATCTATACATTTCTACTCAGTATGAACTATCAGTCAAAGAGCACATTATTCACAGGCACAAAAAATATTTCCTTTCTCATCAGCGATAAAGCTGGTTCAAAGCAAGTTGTGATTTATTTTTTAATAATTATATAAATACTAGCTATTTGTTTTACCTGTGTAGGAGGCTGTCTTAGTAAATGGGGCACACTTATTTAAGTGAGGCACCCTGCACTAATCCAGACAACCCTTATGGATGTTTTAGTGGTCTTAGACAACTTTAGAAAGCTCTCTAAGTGGTAGCTGCGGAGAGCAGCATTAAGGCTTAGTCCAGAAGGAGTGTTAAGCAGCTTGTTTTACCAGATCTAATCATGTAGTGTAGATTAAATGAAAAAGAACCACACAGTGTATATATAAAAATAGTTCTATTTATTACACAACACTCGCTAACACATTGGTATATCTCCTACCCTGAGATATAAAGACAAGAATACTTCAATTGTAACTGGTAGGTAAGTGCAAAATACAGTGGTCTCCAGGGGGAGACCAAACAATACATTAAGAAAGTGGAATACGAACAGCGACTGAAGTCAGGACTTGGACCAGGAAACTCAGAGGAGCTGGGGACACAAGGAACCACCCAAGGTAAGTACCCAGGAACTCCACGGAGGCTGTGTGCAGAGTCGAAACACAGCTGCATGTCCAATAGAAGTTAAAGGGGAAGTCGTGGTTACAGTTTTAAAGAAAAAGGACTCTTCCCAGTGGACCCTGAAGAAACCCTGTGAAAGACAGAAGGTTGGAGAGTCACCACACCCGTGGGTACCCCAGAAACCAGGATACCTACACCAGGGAAGCCGGGTGCAGAGGTGCGAAGTGACATCGGAAACTGCCTTAGAGCACAATGGAGGACTTCAGGAAAGATGCCACTGGAGAAGACTGTGTCAGAGTCCAGTGGAATCCAAGGTTGGATTCTTGAAGATGAGAACCTGTAAGCAGAGGGTACAGTGTCCATGGCACTCTGAGGTGATTAGGAGGCACGGAAGAGGAATGTCCACCGATGATGGACAGTTCAAAGGAGTTGACGTGACCTTGTCGCTGCAGCTGTGAGGATCAGGCGACACTGAGGAAGACCAGGAGCCTTGCAAGAGCTGTCCCACGTCAAAAGTCGAGAACCAGGGGGTCGGTGTCCGTCGGGAGCACCAACAAGCCTTGGTAGCAGCAACAGGCGTGGAAATTGAAGAAGGTACAACGTTGGGACCAGCAAGGTCCAAGGGACTTACCACATGCAGGGGAGTCAGAGCAGGCCCCGAGCAAGCAGGGGAGCCACCAGTGGCAGTAGAAGACCCTCAAGAGGACCCATAGGCTGAAGGCACAGGTATCACAAGAGGACCTTGAGCAGCTCATCAACAAGGAAGGCCCACGGTGCAGAGGATGCAGTGAAGACACCGTACTTGGCAGGAAGTGATGCTGGTGGCTGGAGCTTCTTGTAACCCGAAGATCTCTGAAGTACGGAGTCAACAAGCCTTGGCAACAGCAAGTCGGCGCGGTGCACAGGGGTTTCGTCCCAGCGGTTCCGACGACGGATACTGGCCTCAAAATCGCAGAGAGGACAGATCAGGCCTCGAGGGAATTGCAGAACCACCACCTGTGTTGCTGAGTCTTTCGAAGTCCGTGGGACATCAGGAGCAGCAGACCGGTCAGCTTTGTTGCGGTGCCTGCAGATGCAGGGGAGTGACTCCTTCACTACAAGAGAGATTACTTTGGGTGTCCTTGATGCCCACAGGTCTGTTGAAGATCTTGTAAGAAGCACAGACATAGACAACGAAGAAGACTTATAACAGCGAGAGCAGGAGCAGCAGGAGTCTTCCTTGATGCAGTCTCGGTTCCAGGCAACGTCCAGCAAAGTCCAAGTGTCCAGACGGTCGAAGAGTGACGTGGTTTCAGGCTTGAGTCTTGTCCTACGACAAATCTGAAAAGCCACCCACAGGTAACCACTTAAGTACCCTAGGGAAATGGTTGGGACGATTCAGGGGTCCCTCCCAAAGGAGGGGCTGGACAGAGGGACTCCCATGTCCTTTGTCCTGTTTCGCACCAGAGCAGGAGCCAAGGGCTCTCTGAACTGGTTCAAACTGGAGTATGCAAGGAGGGCACCAAATGGGCCCTTCAAAGCAGTCTGGTGGCGCTGGATAGCGCCACTAACCTAGTCCAATACACTAAGTCCTGTCTGGGGAGGTGGTCCCACCTCCCTGCGACAGGAAACCTATTGTTCTACCTTCCCCTGCTCGAGCTTGGCTCAGCAGCAGGAGGGCAGAATTGTGTCTGTGGTCGGCAGCAGCACTAGATTGCTGTCAGACCCTGAAAGCCTGTAACCAGGAGTACAGGGGGTACCCCAAAGGAGCCCCCCCGTACATGGGATCTTACTTCCAACACTGGAATTGGTGTTGGAGTATGATTCCAGCATATTTTTTTTAAACTTTATTTTTCATTTTTAACATATAGCGATTCAGAACTTAATCATAATACACAGTTCCCTTAGTATTTCTGTTTTACATGTTACGCCTCTTTTATCAATCCACTCCAAACATTTGGTGATTTCTTTACCTTAGCAAGGTCTTCTCATGTCAACACTAGTACCTACAATCCTCTTTTTGCCCTGGCATATGGTGTGTGGCCTTGTTGCGTTCCGCCTTTAGCACTACCCTGATGCTTTGTCTGTATTGTTCTGTGTTGCTTCTGCAGCCCGTTCCTCCCTCTCCCCGTCCATTGCAAGTAGGTATTCCCTCAACGGACCCCAGATATCGCTGGGTCTAGACGTAGTCGGCTGTAGCGTTGCATAGAGTTCACTGTTTGTATCACAGTGTATCAGACTTTTGATCCATATGTGTCTATTAGGCATACGTCTACTTCCCCAGTGTATTGCTAATTCCCTCTTTGCTAGAAGTAGCGCTATGGCCACGTATCTGTGGGTGGCTCTGGGGTTGTCTTGTGTGTATCCTAGCAGCGTTATCAGCGGGGATGGATTTATTTGAGTGTGTACCATGCGAGATAATGTTTGGAAAATGTCATGCCAGTAAACGGCCACCCTACAGCACGTCCAAGTCAGATGGAGGAAATCTGCCATGAATGCTTGGCATTTGGGACAATTGCCTGAGTGTGTGGGGTTCAGTCTATTAAGTTTGGCTGGTGTGATATACGTGCGGTGTATAAACTTGAAATGCAGTAACTTGTGTCTGTGATTCATTGAAACCAGTTTGGTTTGTGAGCAGCAACTACTCCATGTTTGATCAGACAATTCTTGTCCCAAGTCACCCTCCCTCTCAGCGCGGACCCTGGCATCTCGTATGGGGGTCAACGTCAGGCTACCATGGTAGAGCTTGGAGATTAGGTGGGCCCCGTCTGTGTCAGCGATCAATAGTGTTAGTGGTGGGAATGTCTCGGGCTCTAGTGGGTATGTTGGCATTTGAGCTTTAAGCGCGCTTTGTAAACATTGTAGTATGAACTGATCTATTAGGGGAGCGTTTCGGAACGCGGGTCTGCTGTACGCGAGAATGTGTCCATTCGAGAAGAGATCTCCGAATGTTGTTAGGAAGTATCTTGTGAGAGTGCGATGCACTAGTGCTTCTTGGGTGATGGGTATCCAAGAGTTGGCTATTTAGGGAATTGCGGAGGAGTATCGTAATTACCCGCCCACTTTACTTAATAATCTCGTCCATGCCCAGCTAGTGGTAGACAGTTTGTATATATTGCAGGTCTCGTGGCAGTACTTTCGGCAGTATTGACACTAGTCGTAGCGACAAAGCTAGGTTAGCCTCCGGTTTGGCATATGGCAAGCATGAATCTGGGTAATAACAGTGGCGGGCGAAGCTGCATTGGGCAACTAGGTAGTATAGGTCAGGGACACTGAACCCTCCCCGGTCATATGGAAGTGTTAGTGTGGACCACCCAATACGCGGCTGCTTGCCCCCCATACTAGTCTAATACGAATGGACCACAGTGTAGTGAAAAAAAAATTGTTAAGGGAATGGGGATATTCTGGAATAGGTACAGAAATTGGGGTAGTACTATCATTTTTATAAGGGCAATCCGGCCCGCTACGGACAGCAGGAGCTTGATCCAGCACTCCACTCCCTCCTCAAGTTTATGTATTGCTGGGCCATAGTTTAGTTGTAGTATTTGATCCTTTTCTAATTGTATAATTATTCCTAGGTATTTCGTAGATGTGTCACACCACACCAGTGGCACTTCGCTAGCTGTGGGCTTTGTTGCAGCTGTTAAAGGAAATAGTTCCGACTTTCCCCAATTGATATGTAGGCCTGATAGAGCACCATATCTTGTAAACTCCTAAAGTAATGGGTGATTCCTGCATATTTGATACCAAGCATGACCGGGTTTGGTGCAGCCACTATATAGTTAGACATCTTGTAATGACTGATGTCCACTATATGTATTAAAATGGCTGCCCACACTTACAAAGCCTGGAGAATTGACTCCGTGGTTTGTAGGGGTGTCTTGCTCATGCAGGGACACCCCCACACTTATAACCAAGCACCCTGACTTATAGGTTTTACGTGCAGTGACCTCAGATATAAGGAAACCTATCTGTCCTGAGAGGTGCAAGCACCAACTCACACAGTCTGCAATAGCATGCCTGTAGTCACAGTCTGAGTGGTCTCTCATGTGTGGCACAATACATGCTGCAGCCCATGGGAGATCCCTGGTGTACCTATGCCCTGGGTACCTTAGTACCATATCATAGGACTTACAAGGGTACACCAGTAGCCAATTTTGGAGGAACTTAAGTACTTACCATGTCAAATTGCAGGAGGAAGCATAGTGACTGGGGTCCTGATTAGCAGAATCCCAGTCAGAGAGGTAAAAAAAAAAACAGACTTACACCAGCAAAAAGTGGGGGTAACCATGCTAGAAGGATCCTACCTTCCTACAACCTGTAATTCAGATACTTGGGAGATGGCTGCTATAAAGTGTTTAAATCGCTTTGTAACATTCTAGCTGACTGCTATTGAGTGTTTGATAAGGTTGTAATTTATTCAGGTCTCCTTCAAAAATAATAACACAATGCATGGCACACCTAAAAGGGTTAAGGTTTAAAAAGAAAATAG
Organism: Calotriton arnoldi; assembly: GCA_963921515.1. Classification (NCBI taxonomy): domain Eukaryota; kingdom Metazoa; phylum Chordata; class Amphibia; order Caudata; family Salamandridae; genus Calotriton; species Calotriton arnoldi. The sequence continues at coordinate 359,691 of CAWUFW010006141.1, forward strand.
TAAAATGGACACATTAAGAAATGTTTTTTAATTCAATTTTTTAATTGCAAGCATATATGGTTATCAAGTTTAAGTAGCAGCATGTTTTTCTCTTTCTTCCTTTTTTTAGTAGGATATGGGTGCAATAAAAAAATTAAAAAAGGTAACCATCTTACCAGCTCGCCATGGCAAGACCTACAGGCTTTACCATTGCTCGTTTTAATGTGCATTGCTCCTCTCATGCCCCATATATATATATTGTTAAACTAAGTGGAGGCTCCTCCAAGCTCCACTTCCCCATACTCCATACTCCATGATCCATTACTCCTTGCATTTTCTAATTTTAAAACTAGGAGAAGGCAAGGGTTTGAAGGTGGTGGCAAGATGTCTGGTGACAAGGAACCAGAGGTTTTAAACGTGCACCAATGTTTGCAACAGCTGGAATTTCATTACAACTGAGCCCAAAGCCCTGCAGTGTGCTGTTTCTTCATTCTGAACAGACACACCATGGATATTATTAAATAAGCCAGTGTAGAGGAGGCCTGAAACGGATCTGAATCAAGCTATCCTACCCTGTAGGCAACCTGCCCTAAACATCACAGTGTCATAAAGTGTTGATATTGTCGACAAATGCTGTACAATTGCAGTAATAAGTATCTTTTACCTTTGTCTTTTAGCCTTTGGCTGTTAAGCAGGTGGCTCAGCGAGTTTGCAAGACTCCGACAGAAAGTGCTGCTTCAAGAAATTAAAAACAAACCGCCACACAGAGGAAATCCTAATGCCAGTACACAGAATTATTGGCAGCAGGAACTCATAAAACGTAACCAGAAAAAGGAAAGAAACACTGATATAATTATCTGATAAGATCAAATAATTCATCTTTTTTCTCCTTTGGGGAAAAGTGGGGGCTCTAGTCTAGCACATTCAGCCTTCTGTTTTTCTTTCACCTCTACCTGGTCAGCAGCTTCATGAAAGAAGCATACTGATAATTAAAAAACAGAGCAGATGTTTTCAGTGTGCTGTTTGAGGTGCCCCTGGCTAGGCTTGACGGCACACAGGGTTGCCGCGGCGCACAGATTGGGTACCACTGGGTATAGAAGATTTTCACTGTGAAAATGCTTGTTAGCGAGAGAGAGAGAGAGAGAGAGAATATATATATATATCTCCTTTGGGTCAGTCTTCCTCTGCCATTAGTCAGTATGAGTGTCATCCATGACACCGTACTGCAAGGGGTAATCGTTCTGTCCACATCACTCATTGGCTCCCTTGCCCTTTGAATGACGGCATTTTCTGATCACATGTATATCTCCACCTGAAAATGATTGTGCATCAGTGTCAGGGCTGATTAGCCAATCCTCTATTATTCGGTTTTCCACTTTTATAGTCCCCTTTTTATTTCTTTGCTAATCCTCTTTTCTGAATTTTTCCAGAGGATACTACAGCTCTCCAGGCAGTGCTAACAGGTCACATACTTGCTACTCATTTCAACTTCAGTGTGCTGCATCCCATGTGGCCACGTCCTCTAAACCAGGTGACCATCATCAACTGCTGTTATCCATGGTGTATCATTGTTTTACCACTCCAAGATGGCCTACACATTGGTTCTAAACGTATGCGGTCATGCTCGAACTTTAAGATAACAATAGGCTATGTACAATGTCTCTGCAAATTGGACCTCGCAGCTATGTTTAGTTTCGTTATTGCAAACATATGTCCACTATGTTTAGACTGCAGCATGTTTAGATTTTTTTCTACGTGTATTCTTTTAATTTATCTTGCATATGTTGTTGAATTTGTGTATGTTGTATTGCAGTTGTGTCACAGGACGAATGCAAGAATGAGTCAGTGGTTGGATGAATGGACACATGAGGGCAGAGATGAGTGACTAGGTGCATGTATGATGACTTATTGAATGACTAAAGCAAGGAATCCACGAGCAAAGCCCCATTCTGTTCAAAAGAATCTCTGAGTAAACGAAGGGGCTGTGATCTCATTTGTGCTTCCTACCCCAGTCAGAGAGGCAGAAGGGGTGAAGTGAGCATTTAAGAATCATTAATTGAGCAATTACATATTGTTTTTCACTATGTAAGAAACAACAGAATACTTCATAATTCATGTTATGACTCAAACATAGATTTATATGGGTTATTTTTCTGTCTTTCTTTTCAAATTTCCTCTAATATGAAAAAGGCAGTTGCTTTTCTTTTCAATGATCCATAGGAATGCTGCAAAATAAGTTGTAGACATATGTGCAGCACAAAAACAATAGCAATTTCTATGTTTAACTAAGTACATTTCCTAATATTTTATGTCCACCTAACAGGGAAGCATTTACTTAGTTAAAAAAAGAAAGATTAGCTTGTGGGGAAAAATTGAAAAGGTTATATCTAACTAATAGTTTTTCATCTTTGCACATGTTTGTAAGGAACTGTAGATTTCTGTAGTAAGTCACCAGCAATTTGGGGTGCATTGTTATTAATGTCTCAAAGTTGCTCTGCCACCACTCCAGAATGTTAGTGTATCCTATGACCATGGGCACAGTGGCAACCCACCTCCAGGCCTAACCTTGCACGTACCCTCATCCTCACCTCTATAGAGGCAGTGCTTAATTTGAGCCGATGGTTTCCGGTGCTCGGCACCAGCACTGGCACTTAATTGTCTACACCGGCACTTATGCAGCTGACACATGGTGGCGCTGTTTGTATAATTTAAAGATGAGCGGAACAGCAGTTGTTTATTAATTCAATATACATTAAAACCAACTAACACATGCCGCCGCCTAAGTCATCCTTATTGCTTTGGAGGCCTCAAATAGTCTGAATTGTCACACTCGGAGCAGTGCAATGTTAGTAGTTGTGCAGGTACTGTCACTGGCAGCGCTGGCACGGACAATGGGTAGTGCAAACTGCAGTGCCTTCCGGACGAGGGCCCTGGCACTAACTTTTTTGTTTTTTACACAAATTAAGCACTGTATAGTGTCACACTGGGTCCAAACCAATGCCAGGAAGGAGCAAAGAGGCCTCTCTTATACCGCCCCACGTCGTGTCTTTTTCTCATGCTATGCAATGGCGCCTGCAATGCACAGTGATAATGTGCAGAAAAGTGTAGTCATGGATTGAAACCTACACAAGGGTCGGATAGAGAACAACTCAAGCTCTGGGCAGTTTCATCGGGTGGAGAGTGGTGAAAGTAACTGCAGGCAGACCCACATCGGCATAGTTTTCATATTCCGAAAAAGAGAGAAGCATAAATCTCGCACTCCTATGAAACAGCCCAGACCTCAACAGGGAATGAAGATATAGGCAGAATCAAGATGGCCAATAAAAGGGGCAAATGTGAGCCCTCACAGACAATGGAAAAAAGTTCTAACAGAAACCACCCTGACACACCCATCTCCTAACAAATTATAAATGGAATTAGAATAAATTGGAATCAGAACAGGTCCACATAACCCAGAATATTTGCACCAATTTCTCCAAGATATCAAAAGAGAAGCAAGCTCAATAAGAAGCGCTTCAAATCATCTTGTAAAGGACTGTGGAATTATAAATATTGCCTCAGCGTAACAGTAATAGCTGCAGCCGTGTTTTCGCTTAATGCTAAACAAGGCTACCAGTTATCCCCGTCTCTGACTTGAAAAAGATTCACTCTAATGTCTAGCAAAATTATTGGACACCTTGCTCAGCTCTGAAAGTTTGTTCTTTTTGTATCAGTTTCTGCACCTACTTGGCTCTTTCATTTCAGTTTCATCACATGATCTCCATTAGAGATCAGTGTATGAGAACATATAAATTTGTGTCTTGTACTTGTGTCCTTCAGCTTTATGCTCACAGGGGGCCAGGGGATCCTCTTGCCGCCCTGCTCTGTGATTCACAGATTCATTTAATTTTGTTTATAAACATTTTCAGATTCCAACCGGGCATGAGTACATATCTGACTGATCTTAAAGGATATCTGGCATCCTTGGGGGCCAGAGTGGAGGACATTGAGAAGACTGTGGATAGATGTTCGGAGGAACAGCACCAGATGTGGGAGCTCATCCAAACTCTACAAGAGCAAAATGAATAACTGTAACTAAAGCATGAAGACTCGAGAAATAGGTCATTAAGGAAAAACAGACCTATCAGGGGCCTTCTATGAGGTGAAGAAGGACATCAAGGGATTCATTCCCAAAGTGTGCACTCCGTTAGGGGTAGGGCAGAAGATCCACCTCTAAAACTCCACCACACACATTGTGTTGGAAATAGAGGGAGATAGAAGGCCTGGGGGGTGGGGGGAGAACTCTGCCTGGCATACTCACAAGCACCCTCTTCAAGGCCCTAAAGTGTAACTTTTCTAAGATTCATCAATATCCACACTGAGTCAAATGAGAGACTTTAGGCCTATCACAGAGTTCCTCTTCACTCAAAATGTGCCATATTAATGGAAACTACCTTTCTGCACCATGTTTAAGTGGCAAGTCAAGAAAGTGATCAAGAGACCTCCCATGGACGCTAAAATGTACAGAGGCTGACCGTCGATCGGATAACCATGGCAAAGTCCCAAGAGAGGGAAAACCAGAGTGGTAAAGAGGCATGGCTTACTGGATGTTGGATAACGAGGCATTATTTGCAAGGCCTGCACAAACAATATGTCTACATTTGTCCTTCACTGGGAACCAAACACCCTTTTGTAGCGCTTGACTCTCAGAGGGTAGCGTTGCAGAGCAGTCTAAGGCTTACTCAAGGGAGGTGGTGTGGGCTAGTAATCGCCATTTACAGGTACGCAATAATTGATTGTCCAGTCTGTACTTTGCTTTATAAAAAGGAAGAGTACATTTATTACACACACACTACTCAATACCATGCATCAATTTACAAATATGCATAAGCTGTTGGAAATACTTCTTGACATTGCGTAACATCCCCACCCCTCCCGCAGGGGGGTCTAGAACCACCACTCCCATGGATGAACATCATCTTGCCCCCAAATGCAGTGGGTTGACCATAACCTGGAGCGAGGGCCCTTCCCACTGGCACCACCCCAGTGGCGGACCACCCCATTATTTCAACAAGCATTTATATTGGGAACACCTGCCAGAGTGACCCATAACTCTGACTAAGCATCTCATACTGACCCTACAGTATACATACTTTAATCACAGTGGCTGACAGTAAGTTTGTTCAACTAACGCAGTAGCAAGAATACATGTCTAGGCATCACTTAGAATGACAGGTACTTATCATATCTGATAACAAGTATAATGCAAGTCAATCACAGCCCCTAAAAGGCATCACATTTATAATCACATAATTATGCAATTACAACCAGGCACCCTGGCAGGAATGCCTAGCATCTTATTTCCAATTTACTTATCATTCCACATATCAAATGTGTCTTCCAGAAATTCACCACTTGTGCAATTGCAGCTCTTCACCTCTAGGAGATGTCTCTCCAAAGACATCCCAAGTTCAGCCTCTCACACCTTGGTGCAGTCCTAAACATCTGCACCCAGCTGTAGAACAAAGTTCCATCAATAGGTTGGCTTTGAAACCTGGCTGAACCCTTGAGGGGTTGTTTCCTTAAAGTCCCCAGAGACTTAGGGGGGGAGACTTTCCTCTTTTGTGCTGGGGAGTCTGCGTTGCTCCTGCAGCTCCCCCTGCACCTTTGCCAACAATTGGAGGTGACCCCATCTTTCTGGGGCCACCACACGCTGAAAATGGGCAGGTTTCACTGCAGGCTTCACTATGCCCTGAAAGGCATTATGGGGTGCTTTCCACCCCATTGCATGAATATTGTAGCAGCCGCTCTCCCGCTGCTCCGGGGAGTACTGCGCTGCCCTCACTAGCGGCCTCACGCCATGTCGGCACTTCTTTGGGGGCCCGGTCCCACCCGGGCACCCCGCATCCAGGCGAGTGAGAAAGCAGCTCGGGGAGCCCACCCTCGGCTGCTCCTGCCGCCTCCACGACTGGCCAGCACTCTCACGTGCTGCCGCGGGAGCCGGCCTTCTCTTCTGGTCTGCCCACTCCTGTGGGCAGACACAGATGATGCTGCCAGTCGGGAGGGGCCTCGGGGGATGCGATGGCACTCCCCCCCCCCCTTCTTCTCGCTGCAGGGGAGTGCGATGGCACTCCCCCCTCCTCTTCCCGGCATCCGGGGCCCAGGAAAGGTCCTGGGCCCCACACACCTTCATGGGAAGCGCGACGGCGCTCCCCGACTTCCTCTTCTGTGGGGCTAGGAGTTGGGGGTCTCGGGCCCCAGGAATTTCTTCACCGGGAACGTGACAGCGCTCTCCGACTTCCCTCCTCACGGGGGGCGTGACGACGCTCCCCGACATCTGTGGGGCCTGGAGTTGGGGGTCCCGAGCCCCTGGCACCACTTCACGGGGGCGTGACGGCGCACCCCGACTATAGTTTTCGTCAGGGGCCAGGGTAGGCTCCTGGCACCCCCAGGGGGCCATTTCACAGGGAGCGCCACTTTACTTCTCAGGGGCCCAAGATGGAGTGCCTGGGCTCGTAGGCACCTTTCCGGGGGGCGCAACGGTGCTCCCCGGCATCTCCTTCTTCTGAGGGCACATCCAAGACCAGTGGCGGAGCCCCACGCGCTTCGTCGTCGGTCTGATCAGGGGTCAAAGGTCACCTACCTTCTGGGGGGCATATCTCAGCACCCGTACGGCCGAGTTTCACAATCTTGGCCTCTTCTCACTCCTGGTGGCCAGCCCTAGCCATCTGGAGCACTTTTTGCCGCCCTCCTTGCCTCCAAGAGGGTGAACTCAGCAAGGAGCTGTCTTCACTGGCTCCCTGTGCCAGCCTTTCACTTGGCTCTCCTTCTGGGCCTCTTTTCTCCTTGCGCAGAGCCCCAGGCTTCTCCTCACTTGCCCTGGACTCCCTCCAAGGCGCAGTCCAGAGTCCTGGGACAGTCAGGGGGTTCCTCCTTCCAACTGCCCATGGCGCCAGGTTCCAGCACCAGTCTTCCTCAGCAAGACCACACCCCAGAGAGAGCTCCTCTTCCTGTGCAAGACCTTTTAAGAGAAATTGGAGGGGGGCTGGCAGGAAGGCACTTCTGCTCTATTCTGCAGCGACACATCACCTCTCTGCCCCTGCTCCCTCCTTCCTGCACAGGCCTCTGGGATACTTTAAGATGGCGTAGTCCAGGGGTCTCATGCCACATGGTCTCTGAAGAGCTCCCTTCCCCCCTTGCTGCCTTCATGGCCTGGGCCCGGAGCAGGCCTGGTGCCTGGCACCGGGTGACAGCTGCTGATGGATAACCTGCAGCTTCACCCCCCATCTCTCCCTCCTGGAGAGAAGACCTTCGGCCTTGGGAATGCTTGCTGTGAAGGGCTAGGCCTCCGATGCTACAGCTTGAGGAGGAAGGTAATTAATCAAGCCTGGCAGGGTGACACCCAGCCGGGCTCTGGTTATGAGCTGAGTCAGAGGAATATGACATTTTTGGATGACCCATAAGCAGTACAGATATGGCTTTGGACTCCGCAGAATACTTCTTTTTACACAACTTACAGTGTACTTTGGTGCGTGTCTGGAATTTGTAGGCCCTAGGGAACTGAAACTACCCCATGTGGTCTCTGTCTCCATAGGAGAGTAATGGAGTGTTCCTACAGTGAAACAGTAAAGCACACTGACTTTCCCTCACATGTGTCTCCCCACATTATAAAGCCTATTCCATGTCACCACCGCACTCTGCATAATCCCTGCCACATCATTCTATCTGTACCTGCTCCTGGGCTGCGCACAACAGGAATCTCCTCCGCGCAGCCCTTACACGGGTGCACACACGTGTGCACACGTGTCCACATGTAACCAGTCCGGTGCCCCTTACCCTGGCTGCAGCGCAGCGGCCTTATCTCACAAGGCGGACACCGGTGAAATCCACATGCAGTCCATTTTATCATGAGTTCACTGTGGGTGAGTCTCAGCTTATGAGGCTCTCCCACAGTAAAAGCTCAAGAATCAGGTATTCAAAAAGCAAAACATCTGGACGGCTCAGATGGTCAGAACCACCTTCTCACACTGGAGAAACAAAAAAAACCTTCTTGGCATGATATTACCACTTCCTGGGTCAATATGTTGCAACATCAAACAATACTGCACAGAATTAGCTGCACGACACCAACAACTCAGACTCTGATCCTCAAGACGCAGCAGAACACTTATAGCTGTATTCTAGTTTTGGAAACTCAAATAGACTGCTTCCGTCTTAAGTCCTAATAGTTCCCAAAGCAAACTCTAGGCTCGGGCTCAACAAAAAGGGTGGAGTGTTCCTTATCACAGTGGTCCCCTGGCAAGGTCGCTAAGCTAGCTCTTCAAGGTTGGGACAGACATTTACACTGTGTCTAAAGATATACTCCAACTCTGAATAAGAGAATTTCCTTAAAACTTCAATAGAGGATGTGATGAATATTGCAGAGGGAAACATAGTGATAGGAGGGGACCTTGAGATAGTGATGGATAGCGTTAAGGACAGTTTATCTGAGAACAGTCTAGGTGGGTTGTATCTCTGTTAACGCAAATAATGGTTGGGGTACATGGGACTAATTGGTGGGTGTCGTACCCAGGATCCAGACTATAGATTTCACATTCTTCTCAAGAGTCTACAGGACACAAGCTAGAACGGTCCACTTTCTCAAAAGCATTTCTTTACTCCATGCCCTGATTACTCTGACCACCAAAGGTTGCACGATCCCACCCTGATTAGGCAGTGAAGACTGATGGACAACCTCCGATGAGATAAATCTATAAGAGAAGAAATAGTAAAAGATGTTTGTCAGACTTTGTTCAGGGGACCAATTGCAGACAGGGACCACTGCCCCCAATCACGGTGGTTGAGGACCTTTGCCTAATGGGGTCTGTCCTACTTGGCTCTGCAAACTTGGCTGGGTACAACCTTTCCACACTTGACTCTCAGAGTTGGAAGTGTGAGCAGTCACAATCTTCTCAGAGAGGTAGTTTGGGGTGGCAAGAGCCCAGACCGCAAAGATTGACCAATAGACTCAATAATTCAGAGCCCAGCCCAGTGCTTGTCTTCTAGCAAAAGAAAGTACTTTTAATCAAACAACAGAACTAAATACTACACAAATCAATTTGTGAATATAGGGTGTGTCATGATAACAGTTCTTCGCCCTGTGGATAGCACAAGTTTCCTATCCTCATTGCACAACTACTGCCTGGGTGACCCCATTTGCTATTGTCTCCACCCCCAATCCTTCAAGCAGTCTCTAGAAGAAGCCTGAATTAGGCTCAGGTGCAGAGAATGTTACCCACAGGTTTAAAAGCGCAATCAGTCACTTTGACCGTACCTTCTTGGAGATTGTGTGGAGACTCAGTCTAAATTCCCTTGCAATTAAGTCAGTGTACTACAGTTCTCTTTCTTGGATGCAGGTAGGGGCCTGCGGTACTCACTCCTTGTTGTTTTCACAGTCGAGGGCAGGCAGACTTCTAGGCACTAGCCACACCCTCAGCTCATCCAGAAGAAAGTGTAAGCTTCAGATGATGTCTCCTTACCCCTGGAAGGCTAGTTGTCAGGCAAACACCAATGCTGTTAACTCAAGGGCCTTACAAAGACTCTTGTGGGGCACTCCCGTCCTTTGACATGAAGTACTTGGACCTGAAACAAAGTGGGGTGGTCTGTGCTTTACTTTTATATACATTTTCTAAACAGGGGATGTATATCCAACATCTCAAACTTCAGAGCAGGTTTCGGGTGGTTCTCTTTCAGCCTGCAATCCAGACACCGCCTTTTTGTAAAGTGACGCTCCTCAAAGCAGATAGCACTGGGGCTGTCTCCAAGACATGTGCAATGAACCATGAGGTTTCTGCGACTGGCTTTCGTCAGCCTTCCTGAAGCAGCAAACGGGGACAGACCAGACCTAGAAACCCTCTAATCTTCAACAATAAAAACTGCAATCACACCCCTCACCCTCTACCATAAAAAAAAAGGCAGTGCTCAGCAAGAACTAATCGGTAGACCCTTGCTAACAAAGTCTTCATGGAAATTCTAAAGCTAGACCATTCTTCATCCTTCTTACTTTAGTGACTAGATGTCCAACCTCCAGTCACAGGAATGCGGGCAATACAATTCCACTGTGGGGAAAGTTGTCCTCATCCTCTATCTTGTGCCATGATAAATGAGCCACATCCAAAAAGGATCCCACGGGTTTCATTGCTCACTATCTTGCCTCCCCAAGGCATGTATGGGCCCTGGGGACCCCACCCCCCTGGTCCGAAGCATTTTGTAATTTGGGAGGGGGCATGAGGCCCCCCTGCTCGAGTCATCCAGTGGCCTCCAGGACTCCACCCACCGCGTTCTGGTGGCAGCAGTTTCCTGGGGATCACATCCTCCGGGACGCTGCTGTTTCCTGCCCGCAAGAGCGCTGGCAGGGAGAACCTCAACTCCGTACCCACGTTCTTGCGGGTAGGGAACACTGGATTGCTCACGCCGGGTGGGAGCAGAAACTAAAGCTGCTCCTGCCAGGTGTTATCAAACCAATGAAGCCGGTTCCAGCTGCACCTGGAATGGGTGCAACCAGAGGATTTATTTGGGGGCGGGGCATGCAACCCCCCCTCCCCCCGAGGCATTTAATGGACTCAGGGGCCCCATCCCCTGGGACCCGATGCATTTTTTAGTTTCAGAGGGGGAGCTTGGAGACTCCATGCCCGGGCCTTTTGAAAGGCTCCAGGGACCCCATCCCCGTGGTGGTGTCTTTTTTTTTTTAAAGGGGAGGTGGTCGCCATTGGGTAGTTATATGTGAGTCAGAGTTTCCATATGTTATTTTATGTTATGTTGATTTGTATAGCGCGCCAATCACCCGAGAGGGTATCCAGGCGCTTGGGCAGGTGTGTAGGTGTGTGGTCCTCAAGGTGCTTATATGAAGAGCTAGGTCTTCAGCTTCTTGCAGAACTCAAGAAGTGAGGAGGAGTCTCTGATGTGCTAAGGGAGGATGTTCCATGTCTTGGGTGCGATGTAGGAGAACGAGAGACCTCCAGTTTTGCTTTAGTGGATGCTGGAAATGTGTGCGTCTGAGAGCGAGGCAGACCATAGGTGTCTGGTGGGTTGGTGAAAGTGTATGCAGCTGTTCAGGTATTCAGGCCTGTGTTGTGTAGGGCTTTGTATGTGTGCGTGAGAAGTTTGAATTGGCTGCGCTTATGAATGGGAAGCCAGTGAAGCTTCCTGAGGTGCGATGTGATGTGGGTGGGCGTAGGATAGAGATTTTTGTTTGCTAATTAATTTGGCGTTTTTTGTTATCTTCAAAAAACTTTCCGAAACATAAGTTCATCCACCTCAGCTCCTCACCAGAAAGTTCATGGGGATCCGTCGAGCAGGGAATGAGAAAAGGGGAGGGGTGTCCAAAAACACCCCCATGCAATTTTAAATAGGACATTTTAAATAAAGAAGCAGGAAGAATGGCTGAACAAAGTCACACCAAATGTGACAGAAAGCTACATCTGAGATAACTGGACAGTTGGCCCCTCGGGAAAGCAGCAGGACCGCAAATTGCAAAAATAATGTTCTCATTGGTCACAAGGACTTTTTCCCCATTGGCCATCTAAGTACAGGAGAACACAGTGAACCTGCGGTACCAGGATGGCCAATGCAAAAAAACTGAGGGATCTGATTGTCTGGTCGCAACATGAACAAAATTGTTTTGCCTGCCATTACAGGACATTGGAACTTGGTCCTCGTGTCCTGAAAAATAAATGTAAAAATAGTATAAGGGAGCAGGCAGGGTAGAGGTAGCTCGACCCCCTGGCCTTTGTGGGGAGTACCCGAGCCCAAAATTTAAAAAAATTAAAAATACAGTGGCGGTCCAGCGGTTCTCTTGCAGGAGCTTCTGACAGCACCAGTGGGAGTAGCACAGGACCCGGCACGCCCCGACGACTCTGCCGTGCGAGATTTGCAGACCTTTGTGCTCCAGTGAGACCAAAAAAATAAATACATTAAAAAGGAAAATGTGGAGTGGGGATCTGTGGCCAGGTTGCTGTTCGTGGAGTGTGGGCCATCTGTGGGGAGCTGGCCATACATGGCCTTGCTGCAGGCGAGGCCCTGCACCCCACAAAATGCCACACACAGCCTTTGGCCGCCCGCAGGAGGTTGGGCTCAAGGCCTTGCCACAGGACAGGTCCTGTTGCCAACCCCACATGGCTTTTGGCATAGGCCACTCAGGGAGTGGGGAGGTGTCTACAGATGTATGGTTAGAAGATCTTACTTTACAATAAACAAAATACCACAGAAATTTACTAGAAAAACCCCAAAACATTGGTTAAAGTGGAGTGATACAAACGCCTTCTAATATTAAGAAAACTAAAGTTTAAAAAACAATGAAATTCACCAGTTATATGTAACTCACATAAGCATAACTTGCACCACTATGATGCACTGCTTATGACGTCACATATTACATCACTGATGGAATCTCAATTCTTACGTCAGTTAAGTATAACTGGTGAATTTCAGTGTTTTTTTTGTTTTTTAAATGTTAGATTTTTTTTATTATTAGACAACCTGGGTATAACTCCACTGTACCCTTTGTTGTTTTCAGTGAATTTACTTCTAATTATCAGAAAAACTTCTCTGAGTTGAAAGAAGAGTGCCCACTCCCGAGCTTGCATCCAGGGATATTTATTGTTGCGTCAAAGTGAGTGGTATCAGACTTACCAGATGCATTTCAGTGTACAAACCTTGATCATGGGTAAGGAGAGAAAGTGAACAAATATTTATAAAGTGATGCAGTGCAAACAACATAGACAAACGCTTCGTGGAGGTCACAAAACGTCTTGGAGTAGGTCACCATCTTAAAGTGTATCAAGTACATACAAACAAGATGAGATGGGCAGCTCAATATTATGATGTAGTCAATAAAGCAAAAATAATAACTAATGCAACCTAAGAGTGCAAAAGACCAAATATCTAAGAGACTCTGGATACTCAAGGACTCATGATGACATGGAATTCAGTAACACAAGCTCTCCTAAAATGAAGCCTAGGTGGGCAAAAAGCCTGATAACTCACCAAATTAAGGCTACTGGGTCCGTGTAAATAGATCAATTACTAATGATGTTGCTATCATTTTGACCATATATGCCCTAGCCAGTCCATTGGGCCAGTGAAATAGCATCAGCTCTTTTGCCAAAACACAATACAAAATAAGTGAAAATATCTAACCAAAAAAGGAGAGTTACTCTTATGTCAACAAAAGGAATCAGGCCTGTATGGCAAAGTCTTCAACAAGCGTGCCAGTAATGAATGTGCATCAATCACATCAATTGAAATGTAACTCTGAGAAGTCGGAGATTATGTTTTTTGGCCTCCCTACTGATAATATCTGGCGTAACTGGTGGCCCCAGAATATGTCTCCCCCAACCTCCTCCGTCAAAGCGGTAAAAAACTTAGGGGTCAGGCTTGAGGATAATCTATCTATGAACTCCCAAATTCAATCTGTAGTGGGCGCCTGTTTTGGAATACTTAAGATGCTCAAGCAGTTCCTTCCTCTGTTGTCAGTAGCACACAGGAAAATTGTGGTCCAGGCGCTAGTTACTTCTAGGCTGGACTACGTCAATGTTCTGTACTTGGGTATCCCTGAATACCTGCTAAATCGACTACAGGTAGTACAGTAGTGCGATACTCATGCTCGGCCCCAGGACTCGGATATCCTCCCACCTGAATGCTATGCACTGGCTCCCGATCCACAAGAGGGTAACTTTTAAAGCAATGGTTTTGGCCTTCAAGGCACTCCACGGCTCGGGGGCCCCATATCTCAGGAATAGAGTCCAATTTTACCACCCACCTCGTGCTCCGAGATCTTCTGCACTGCATCTCGCGCGTATTAATAAATTCCATCGGGCACGTATAGGCGGTCGCTCCTTTCAGGTGCATGCAGCGCACCTCTGGAACAGTCTCCCTCCGGCACTTAGACTGATACAGGACCTTCTGTCCTTTAGGAAGTCATTGAAAACATGGTTATTTCAGCAATAGTATTCACATCTCAGCAAGCTTAGTGCCTGTTCGTCAGCCACGACCAGGTTGTTTTAGCGCCGGGACACTCAATCAAGTAGCCGTGCGCTCTATAAATCCCGAATAACATAACATAACATAATGAATGTGCCAATGGTACTCCTGCAGCAGATGATGTAAGCCACTAATATATAGCTAGTCAGGCCCAGTTCCTCACTGATGCTCTCAGGATGCCCTCCTTCTGGCAGCACCGACTTGGAGTTTCATATTTCACCAGAGTGTCGATGTGGCCAAACAGGGGAAAGGGAAGTGACGGTGGGTACTACAGGGAAGGAGACCTGGAAGGAAAAAGGTTAGTCAACAAGTCTTAGTTGCACTTTCATGAAGAATTGTTTTTACATTTCACACAAGAAAATGCTGGTTGTCTCCACTGAGAGCAAAGTCCAGAATGACAGTTCTTTATGTTAAATAATACAAAGTTCTTGATATTCCTGAATCAAAAGCTGTAACAGTTATTTTCAAGATTCATTGCGAGTTCCCAAAATAAGCCTACATATCCAAAGACAAATCTCGAACTGAGGGGGAACAAGGAGTTTAGTTCCCAATGTGTCCCCCGTGCTATAGCTGGTTGATCTCTCTTCACAAACCATTAGTGCAGACCTAAACATGCCCCCCACTTGGCCCCTTACTGGAGTGCTGTTTTTTCCCAGTTTGCCAGAAGAATTTCTGCTTGAGTGCCGGAGGGCAGTACCTCATCCGAACGTCTGAAGAATGTGAGCGGGGACTGAAAGCATGCAGTTAGAGAGAGCGCGGTGTCAGGAAACATGTGCAGCCTTGATCTGTAGGAAGACTGGAACAACTCTCTGAAATCGAGAAAACCTCTTGGGTGTTTGGCTCCTAGATGTGGCAGCTCCTTTCAAAACTAAATATGAATAGCAAGCGCAGCTGAAAGGACACAACATTTTTAAATAGAGGTGCCGTCTCAGAAAGCGGTGCGCTCAAGCATGTTTCAGAATATGCATCTACCTGCTGCCAAAGGGGAACAACAATAAAGTCATCACAGTCAGCACAAACAGTTGAGCCATCAGGGTCAGCAGGTCATTTGAGCATGTTCCAGACGAACACCTGCTGCTACAGGGAAACAACAATGAAGTCACCAGAGTCAGCACAAACAAATGAGTCATCAGGTCATTTTAGCTTGTTCCAAACAAACAACTGCTGCTAAAAAGGGAAACAACACTGAAGTTACCAGAGTCTGCACAAATGAGTCATGATGGTCAGCAGGTCATTTGAGCATGTTCCAGAACTGACACCTGCTGCCAAAGGGAAACAACAAATGAGTCATTAGAGTCAGCACAAACAAATGTGTCACATAGTGAAGCCCTTTACTAGCATGAATGTTAATGCACACAAAACAAGAACAATAAAGACATTACAGTAATACAACATAATCTTGTTGTTTAAGCATTGGAACATTATTGGTACGAACATGCTGATGAGATGGATTTTTATATTTGTTTTAATACTTGCTGCAAGGAGTTTGTGATATAGCCATCTGATTCATAACCATAATATCACACATTGGAAAGGCCTATTCCACCATGGCCAAATATACTGCACATATTTATAGAGAAATTGCCAAACTGTTAAAGCCCAAGTGGGCAAATGGTATCTATAAAGTAACAGAACCAAAATGTCTTAGCTTTAGTAGGCTTCAGCAGAATTTCTTCAGCATGCTCCTAGAAGCCCTGTGTGACAAAGAAAGATAATAAAAACATTTATAAACTTGTGTAATGCATTAACATATATGTATGAAAGATGCAAAGTTGAAGCAAAAGAGCCCTAATGCACATACAGCTTAGCCAAAATCCATATTGAGTTCTTCCTCCTTCCAAGGATTCCAAGAGACGTCCGCCTCTTGGAATCCCAGTATCAAGTTCTGCAATGTACCTAAATTCCAAACCCTTCAGGGATAATGTTCTGTTGCTATCTCCTACGTTCTTTGGTACCCTATCAATAGTGAAGAGCCTTAACAGCTTGTTGTTACCATTATGGCTTTCAACAAAATGTTGTGCAACCGAATGGTGATGGTCTTTGTGACAAATGACCTGTAGGTATTCTAGATTGCATTTTTTGATAGGTTGAATGATACTGCCCACAAAACGTTTCTCACAATGACACAAAAAAATGTAAACTGCAAAATCTGAAATACAAGTCAAATGTTTAGTAACTGTACAAATTAGTTTACCCCGTGGCAATTGGTAACTTTGAACATTATAACTCTTTTTGCAGGCTTTGTAATGATTGCATGTGCATAATGTCTTAAATTTAGTGGATCTATCACTCTTGATTTGCTCATTATTGCATTTCTGCTCAATTTTTCTTTTAGCTACCATACTCTTCTGAATGTAATTTGCGGGTGGCTGCCCAAAGCATCACTGAGACTGACTTGAGTAGTCATCAACTGCCAATGTTTCCCGATGATTTCTTTAATCTATTGGGCCTTTTGATTTAATATGGTGATAAATATTTTATTATCATTGATTTGTCTACATATTTCTTTCTGTATCAGCTGATCTTTTCTGTCAACCTTGCTTACACTTAGGGGCCTATTACGATGAATGGCGGATGCACCTCCACGATGCTGGCGGTGGGAGAAAACGCTGTTTTCCGCCCGCGAGCAGCGCGATATTACAATGGTCAAATACAGCCCATTTTCCATCCGCTGCGGTGCGACGTGCACCGCCATCAAAACGCGTCCGCCACCGCGGCGGAGTTAACCAATCGAGAGCCACCGCCGTGCGGAATGACGTCCCTCACGCCGTACAAATTATGATGCGCCAAACAGCCAGGCACACCGCAGCGGAGAAACCGGCCAATCTGAGCAGGCGGAAGCACCACAGTGGAGCGCAAAAGTGAATCCCAGAGCCAAACGCCATGGACCCGGCACTACACGTCTTCCCGGCGCTGTACATGATACTCCTCCAGCAAGCCATGGACCGTGGCGGACGCCGCCGCAGGTACGCGATCACACAACTCTGCACACAAACACGACCCACAACTCCATGGCAGATGTAAGGTTTCCGTCCCCACCAGACACCCTGGTGGGGACAGGAACACAACCACCCTCCTCATCCAGGTCACCATGTCGGCGACCGAGAAAAAATGTCCCGGTCACGTGACCGCAGCGGTGAATCCGCCTTAAAAAATGCGCACAATGTAGTACGCAGGGCCACCGCAAGGCATGGGCAGTGCACAAAGTACACAGGGAAACACCTCCACACTACACACACTAGGCCCACCCACAACATGAAGGGACATGCCATGTGACCCTCCTGTGCTCCCACATGCCCAATAACCAGCCAGGTGAACACACACACTGCACCACACAACAAACAACTAGGGAGACAGCCTCAGCAGGTGTGGCTGCAGAGTAACACACAGCGTAGAAGCACAGGGCCAGGGGAACTCACACACCACAACAACAACACCACACTCATGGCAGGTAAACTGAGTCCAAGCACAAAATAAACACACACAGGTAATGAACAAACACTCTAATGGACACACAGCCTGCCAAGTCACACAGACATACCCACACTGACACACAGCAACAAACACAGACCACATGCCAGCAGCAATGGAGGACAACAAATAGGAAACCTAAAGTGAGGTGCACACAAATGGAATGGCAAGGAGCTGAACACCAAGCATGTGTACAACACATGCAAGGGAAGGAACATATAACAACAATCCCACCCTAAAAATACACACATGGCAGTTACAGTGAGTGAAGTCAAACCACAGTCACCTCACTGCAACAACTCAGGGAGACAGCAAGGCAACCCATGTATAGGCACAGGGATGAAAGGAAGGGTATGAAGTCTAACACTGAACAGCACACATCTGTATCCAAATACATCACAGGAGTATGTCAGCAGCACAATACACAGGGCCCATTGCAACACCCCATGACTGACAAACACAAGTATGAACCTTCACACAACACCCACACCCATCACACCTGCAGCACACAACACCAGTAACAAACACACAGAAGCTTGCCAATAATGTCCAGTCAATACACTGACAAGCAAACACACCCCCTGGGGGGCATCCACAAACATCACAAAAACACAGGAATGGCAGAACCACTGTACGCACAACAACAACTGTCAAACACAGAAGACACTCAAAACACACACACAGAACTACTACAATAACAGACAAGACCTGTGCAGTTAAACAGTGGAAATTCAATGGGAGCACAGACACAACAGGAGTACACAACCTCATTAGTCAGTTAAAATGCACAGACAACATACCACAACACATATAAGAAGTGCATCCACACAAAACAATAATGGAGACAAACAGGGAGAAATGGGCCTACAATGACACACAGACACACATACCACACCACCCATCAACTCAAAATGGTGTCATAGTGTACCACATGCCTGCACATGCACAAGAATGACAAGAGACACATCAAATATGAGAGGAGAAAACACCAAGGATGCACCTAAAACAAGCACGGGAACTACAATAGACCTCACTTCATGTGACAGACACACAAGTAAGGCACACCACAATGGCAAAACACATCTGAATCAAACACAACAACAAAACACACACACTGACAGGCAAATAGAACCCCACACACAGAGCATCTGTCAGCTGCATGAGACAACACAACACAAACACTGCACACAGCCACATCAGACACAACACATGCACATGATATCAATATGACACAACAGCTAAACATCAGGGGGTGCACACCAGGCAAGGACAAGGCAACATACACTCACAGCACTGCATGCACACCAAGCAGTGTGTGCACAACAGACATACCAGTTACAAACAGAGATGAGTGACACACCATGAACACACACAACAACAATCTAAACATCACACAGACAACAACACACCCAGGAAGTTAAACAGTCCACAGCAAACACACCTACATCTAAGCCAACACACACAGATGCACAAGTCTGGGACACCAAAGTTGAAACAACATGATCAGAGGAGACAAGACATTGGCAATGTTGAAGTGGCATATAGAGCATGTGTCACAGTAAACCATACCCACACAGTAACCCTTCATTTAGCAAGGACACTGACAAGGCAGACAACAGGAGTAATCTTTTTCTTTATTTACATTTTACGCAGTTATGCCGCAAAAGTTAGACAAGAGCAAGGCCAGTGGCCAGTCTAAAGTGCAGATGAGGTACATGAGATCCTGCACAGGCAAGGGGCAAACAGCAGTGAACACCAAGGCCAGTGACCAGCCCAAAGTGCAGATGAGGAACATGAGAAGTTGCACAGGCAAGGGGCAAACAGCAGTGAACAGCAAGGCCAGTGGCCAGTCCAAAGTGCAGATGAGGTACATGAGCAGCTGCACAGGCAAGTCCAGGACATCAGTCGACAACAAGGCCAATGGCCAGGACACAGTGCAGGTGAGGTACACGAGAAGCTGCACAGGCAAGGGGCAAACAGCAGTGAACAGCAAGGCCAGTGACCAGCCCAAAGTGCAGATGAGGAACATGAGAAGTTGCACAGGCAAGGGGCAAACAGCAGTGAACAGCAAGGCCAGTGGCCAGTCCAAAGTGCAGATGAGGTACATGAGCAGCTGCACAGGCAAGTCCAGGACATCAGTCGACAACAAGGCCAGTGTCCAGGACACAGTGCAGGTGAGGTACATGAGAAGCTGCACAGGCAAGGGGCAAACAGCAGTGAACAGCAAGGCCAGTGACCAGTCCAAAGTGCAGCTGAGGTACATGAGATCCTGCACAGGCAAGGGGCAAACAGCAGTGAACAGCAAGGCCAGTGACCAGTCCAAAGTGCAGATGAGGTACATGAGAAGCTGCACAGGCAAGTCTAGGACATCAGTCGACAACAAGGCCAGTGGCCAGCACACAGTGCAGGTGAGGTACATGAGAAGCTGCACAGGCAAGGGGCAAACAGCAGTGAACAGCAAGGCCAGTGGCCAGTCCAAAGTGCAGATGAGGTACATGAGAAGCTGCACAGGCAAGTCCAGGACATCAGTCGACAAGGCCAGTGTCCAGGACCCAGTGCAGGTGAGGTACATGAGAAGCTGCACAGGCAAGGGGCAAACAGCAGTGAACAGCAAGGCCAGTGACCAGTCCAAAGTGCAGCTGAGGTACATGAGATCCTGCACAGGCAAGGGGCAAACAGCAGTGAACAGCAAGGCCAGTGACCAGTCCAAAGTGCAGATGAGGTACATGAGAAGCTGCACAGGCAAGTCTAGGACATCAGTCGACAACAAGGCCAGTGGCCAGGACACAGTGCTGGTGAGGTACATGAGAAGCTGCACAGGCAAGGGGCAAACAGCAGTGAACAGCAAGGCCAGTGATCAGTCCAAAGTGCAGGTGAGGTACATGAGATCCTGCACAGGCAAGGGGCAAACAGCAGTGAACAGCAAGGCCAGTGACCAGTCCAATGTGCAGGTGAGGAACATGAGATCCAGACCTGGGAATGGGGTGGCACTGTACCCTGCCATGGTCAGCAACACACTCAGGGTGTCAAACATGGGCAGTCAATGGCACCACTGTGGGAGAGACATGTGTGTGAGGGGGAATAACACTCAGACTTGGCTGGCAGTATGACTGGGAGGTGGCTGTCTGTCGGGGCCATTTGGGGTACTGGCTCGGGGGAGAGAGAGGCCCAGCTGGGGTAGAGCCATCAGTGGTCTGGGAAGCCTGAGGGCTGCTAGGTCCAGGTGTGGTAGAGCTATCACTGGTTTGTGAAGCCTGAGGGCTGCTAGGACCAGGTGTGGCAGAGCCATCAGTGGTCTGGGAAGCCTGAGGGCTGCAAGGACCAGGTGTGGCAGAGCCATCAGTGGTCTTGGAAGCCTGAGGGCTGCTAGGACCAGGTGGGGTGGTGGCACGTGGAGGTGGACTCATGCTTGCACGAGACACAGTGTGTGTGGGAGAATCTGGAGGGGTGCCCTTGCGCTTCTTGGGGATTTGATATGGCTTCCCTGTCCTGGGATTAATGCCAAGTGGGGTGTATACAACAGGCACACTCATCACAAAAGCTGGATCATGTGCAGATGCTGCTCCTCCCTCTGGGGACGTGCTGGATGCTGCAGGACGCTTGCCCCCGGATTGCCTCTGCCCCTGCATCACCTGTTTACAAGGTGTCCCCCCTACAGTGGCCTCCTTTCTCTGCTTAACAGGGCTCTGGATGGGAGGTGATGTTGTGGGTGAACTTGCCTTGGAGCTCTTCCTACGTGTACTCTTACCAGGCACCTGTTTGTCACTGGGCACGGAAACTGTGTGCTTGTCTATGCGAGACACTTTTGGGACAGGTGAGTCCTTGGCTGGGGATTCCTCTGAGGCATGTGAGCCTGAGGCCTGCTTCTTGACATCCTTGCCCTGGGTCTGGCCTGAAGGGCTTTTGCCTCTGTGCTCTGGTGTGGCTTTACCTTTCTGTGGGGATGGTGTCTGCGCCCTGGACTGCTTGGGCTGCTGCTGCCATGTGCTGCGTGTGCTGTATCTTTCCCTTGATGTCTGGTGTGTGTGGTCACTATCATCAGATGTGGCCACTGGCAGGGTGGTGGGCCTAGGGACTGAAGCAGGACTATGTGATTGTGCAAGTTGAATGGCTGCTGTCACTGCAGAGGACAGAGACTGTACAGTCCAGTGTAGCCCACCCACGTCGGAATGAAGGCCCTCCATGTAAGCCACCACCTGTGCCAATTTTTTGTCATGGTCCAGGAAGGCATTGAGGAGAGCTGTCTGACCCACACACAGCTGGCGCAAAAGGTCCACAGACTCAGCACTGATGGCAGCAGGGGGGACAGGGGCAGGGGTGCCTGGGGTGAAGGACACTCTTCTCTTTTTTGTGGTGCGAACACGGGCAGCAACAGTGGGAGTAGCAGGGAGGATGGGCACTGAACGCTGTGTGGTGGACGAGGAGGCAGAGTCCCCGTTTCCTGTGGCCGTAAACATAGATGCGTCACCTCCGCCGTCAGATGACGTAGAGGTCTGCGTCTCTGGCTGTGAGTCCTCTAGGAGACTACGGTCCCCCTCTGATGCGCTGGTGACATCCGTGTCACTATGCTGGTGTGCAACAGTTGTGCTTGATGCCTCACCACTGGTGTCCGTCCCCTGTCCTTCCGTGCCCATGTGAGATGCTGCATGAGAGAGAGAGAGAGGTAGGATCAGTACATTGGCATCAAGATCTGCAAGGAAAGCATCACTCATGATGAACAATCATCCATGTTGGACAACACCATGGGCAGTAACATTGTGCAACCGCAATCCAAACATATGAATTACCGTGGCATAATGCAAACTTGGCATAATTCAACCATGTGATGAACACACAGCCAATTAGCCTGTTGTTGGCTCCGTCTAACCAGACACACATATCCCTCTGTGCACACCTAGGGCCCTGAGGGGGTAAAAGATCCTACTCACAACATGTTGCCACTGTCACATCTTGAGCCAGCAGAAGTGTCCAACACAGAGACAGACTCCAACATATACGCCCACAATGGACATGAGCACATGCCATCGACCATGTCGTATCTTGGGGCACAACTACAGTTGCACATTGGTGTCAGATGTGCAGTCAGCACAAATCTGATGTCAGGCAATGCACACATTGATGATGGCACACTCAGATTATGCACTCTGCCGGACCCTGACATGGGATGTCCGCGACTACCCCAATGAAGATGATACCAGAAGGCCACAACTACAAATATGAAGTCAAGGGCCATTACACCAATGACATGGAAAGGTACATGTAGGGGGAATGCATGACAACTGCACCCAACACCGCAGCCACTTACACGCCATTGCATCACACTAGCAACATTACAGCCCTGCACTAGCCCAGGCTTGGAGCACATGCAGCCAAACAACACCCAAAGTCACACTCACAGAATACTCACCACCAGCTTGCTGCTGATGCCCCTTCAGACGTACATCAAGTTCAGGCTGCGTCACAGCTAAAATGCGTGCCATTAGTGGTGTCATGCTGCGCCGCGCCAACCTGCCGGCCCGAGGGATCAGCCCCAGTGTCATCTCGGCCACGTTCCTGCTCAGCCGGCAGATGTCATCCCACCTCTTGCGACAGTGGGAGCGACGTCGGTTGGAGACACCCAGAGCACGCACCTTGCATGCAATGGCCCTCCACACGGCCTTGCGCTGGTTGACTTTGAGCTGCAGACATGGGAGACAAGAGGGTGCAATAATCAGAGAAACGTACCACCATTTGCCAGGGCAGGAGTGTAGGAAGGTGGAATCTGACTACATGGTTGCCACCACTTTTTTTCTGGTGTTTTGATGGTTTTTGACTTAGTCTGGCTGGGAACCTGCTATTCAGGTCCCCAGCCTATCTGCTTTCTCTTATAAATTGATTCCATGTACCTTAAGTACACTTCAGATTGGATTATAGGGTGCCCTTATAAGTCCCTAGTATATGGTATACTATGTACCAAGGGCATAGGTACCCCAGAGGCCTACCAGGGGCTGAAGCATGTATTGTGCCACCCCTGGAAGGCCATCCAAAATGACACCACAGGACTGCTACTGCAGCCTGAGTGAGGTGGTGCATGCACCCCTTACAGAGATATAGGTTCACTATATCTCACCTAACACTGCACATAGAAACCTATCAGTCACCCCTATGGCGGGCCTTATCAATCCTAAAGGCAGGGTGCTTGGTTATATGTGAGAGGGTGCCCATGCATGAGCCGAGCCCCTCTGCAGCCCTCGGAATCTCCTATCCAGGGTTGTCTGTGGTGCAGCCTGACCATATACTCTTAAGTGCATTATAACCTTGCGGTAAAATGCTAACTTTGGACTGGCTGCACGGAAACATGTCGTGTTTGGTGTCAAACACCTTGGAATCCTACCCCCCTGCCAGTCCTGGCGGCGGGGGTAGAATTCCACCCTTCTAGAGGGAGAGACATGTCCCCACCGGTATACCCGGTAGAAACCTTAAAGAGCCCTGGCATCACAAAATGGATGCTGCAGCCACAGTCACGAGTCTGGCCTCCTGCTGCTGACCGAAACTCCGGCAGGGGAGGCCTGGACAATAGGTTTCCTGTCATAGGGAGGTGTGACCACCTCCCAGACAGGCCTTAGTGGATTGGGGCTGGGTGGGTGCACTCTTTGAGTGCTTTGAAGTCCTGCACTGGGGGCACATTTGGTGTCCTCGTGCATACCCCAGTTCAAACCGGTTGCAGGGGCTACCAGCCCCTGCTCTGGCGCGAAACTGGACAAAGGAAATGGGTGTAGCCACCCCTCTTTCCAAACCCTCCCATAGGTGGGTCCCCAGAGTTAGTCCAACCCCTTTCTTTAGTATAAGAAAGGGAACCCTGGCAACAGGACTTTAGATATCCCTGGACGAAACTCTGCAACTGACTCCTGGAACTTCGACGCTCTACCCAAGACTAGAGGACTGAAGAAATCTCCCTTGGGGTCAAGGAGTGACTCCCCTGCTTGGCAGGCACCAACAAAGCATTTGCCGGTCTGCATCTCCGAAGCTCCCGCCGGACTCCGAAGTACTTGCAGCCCAGGAAGAGGATTTCCAGACATCTCAGAGGCCGACCCGAGTCCCCAGCAAAGCTGAGACCCGCAGCCCTCGTGTGTAGCGTGGAACCGGAACTCCTGGTCACCGTGCACATTTGCTAGTGCATTGACTTCTCGACGACTCTTGAAGTCCTGCTTTGGGTTACTCGTAGCCCAGGCCCCGAGCACCATTTGCACCGAAGATTGTGAGCCTATTTATTTTATTTTATGGGATTTATAGCGCGCACAGCTACTCAATAGAGTGTCCCGGCGCGAAGCCAAAGCATCAGAGGGAACCAAAGCAGAGTAAGAGAGGGACAGTTTAGTTGAACAGGAAGGTTTTTAGCTTTTTCCTAAACTGAGAGGGATTCTTCAGATTGCGTAGATCCAGGGGAAGAGAATTCCAGTAAGTTGCTGCAAGATAAGACAAGGAACTGCTGCCTTTACGTTTCAGACAAAACCTAGGGACAGACGCAAGGAGCATATTCGAGGAGCGCAGACACCTGCCAGGGGTGTAAAACTGAAAACGTTTCCTAAAATAGGCAGGGCCATACTCATAAAGTGCAGCGTGAGCAATGATAATAGCCTTAAACTTTATCCTAGATTTTACTGGCAACCAGTGTAGATTACGTAAGTGATGCCTAACACTGGAGTGCTTAGGAAGATCCAGTAGGAGACGAGCTGCGGCATTCTGAACCACCTGAAGTCTGTCCAGGAGGTAACATGGCAAACCGGCATAGAGTGCATTCGCATAATCTATGCGAGAAGTGACCAAAGCACGGATTTATTTATTTTTTATTTGAAAAGTTTTATAAAGCGCGAACAAGACCCAACCGGGTATCAGAGCGCTGTACAAAGAGGAAAGCTGACGTATACGTACAGAGACAATATAAATACACTTACAAAAAGGAAATATGAGGCCAAGCATTGTCATCATAGACTGACTTCAAAGACAAACGAAGTAAGTTTAAACCACCACTAGAAATGATTGTCAAGCATAAATTTCAATGATAAAGTGAAAGTAAATTGTTAAGCATACAATAACACACCCAAGGACACCCCATAAGGCAACATGAGAGCAATCTGAGGCATAAAGTACATGAGGACGCTAGGGGAAGAGTAGGTAGAAAATGAACAAACAGTAAACAGCCCACCCAGATGAGGCCGAACAGTTTCATCATCGCCTTACTATAAAGACAGATGAGATACGTTTTAAAACCCCAAGTGAGAATGATTGTCAAGCACGAGTTACAAACATAAAGTGAAAGTACATTGTCAAGCATAAATTTCAACTCAACAAAGTAAAAATGCTTGTCAAGAATGCAGGTAATTGACTAGCAAATGACATGGAGGCTATTGTTGATGCAGTTCTTCCAATAGTAGCCATTTGACCTGTTTTTTGAATGAGGCAGTCGAAGGATTGGCTCTGATCTCTGTTGGAAGGGCATTCCAAATTCTTGGAGCCAGTCCTGAGAAGGTACGATTGTAAGTTCTTTTTTTATTGAATTTCGGTGGTTTCAGTAGAAGGGTATTGGAGCTTCTTAGGTTTCTTCTGGATCCGGAGAGCTCAAGTTTTTTTGCCAGGTAAACGGGGCTATTGAAGTGTATAGCTTTATGTGTCAGGCAGGCTATTTTGAAGCGGATCCTAGCTTCAATGGGGAGCCAGTTAAGCTGGATTAGGTCAGGTGTGATATGATCATGCTTTCTTGAACCTGTGATTAATCTGGCAGAGGCGTTCAGAGTAGCTCTTAGCGGTGCTAACCTAGATTTAGGAAGACCAGCTAGGGTCACCAAGCCATATTCAACTCGTGATATAACTAAGGATTGGACTGCTGATTGCATGTCTTCTGGAGGTAGGAACGGTTTGATTTTCCTAAGAGTGTTGAGTTGATGGTTGGCACTCTTAATGGTTGCACTGATGTGACCTTGCATGTTTAGAAATTTGTCTAGGGTGACCCCTAAAGAGCAGGCGGAGTCCACCAAATGCGGGGTGCAGTTGAGTGCTGAGATTTTTTTGATCCAGTTTTGTGTGGGGGCCTCGTGGTCGCGTGGGGAAATCAGGAGAAATTCAGTTTTGAGAGAGTTAAGTAATAGGTGGTTATGAGTTAGCCATTGTTGAGTTTTTTGAAGCGCTCCGTTAAGAGTTTTAATGTTATCTGGAGAGGAGATCTTCAAATACAGTTGAGTGTCATCCGCGTACATGTGGTACTGAATGTTTGAGTCATTTAGAATGGCAGTTAGAGGTTCCATGCATAGGTTGAAGAGCGTGGGCGAAAGTGCAGAACCTTGAGGCACCCCAATAGAGACTGAAGTGCTGGCCGCCAAAGATTGGTTGACTTTGATTCTTTGTGTTCGATTATGCAGGAAAGAGGAGAACCAATTTAGGACAGGGCCCGATAGCCCCATCCTGTATTGAAGAAGGTTAATCAGGTTATCATGTTTGATAGTGTCAAAAGCAGAGGACAAGTCCAGAAGGATTAGAAGACAAGGTGTATCTTGGTCCAGAGCTCTCAATGCGTCAACAACAATGTGAGTTAGCGCTGTTTCTGTGCTATGACCTGATCTAAAGCCTGATTGATGTTGGTCTAGGAGCTGAAATTTCTCAATGTGGCCGCAAAGCTGTGTGTGAACACATTTCTCGAGCAATTTTGCTAGGGGCATGATGTTGGTGATCGGTCGGAAGTTACTGGGATCTGTAAGGTCTGCATTGGGCTTCTTGGGGATGGGTGTGACTTGCCCCATTTTAAGGCAGTCGGGAATCCTCCCTTGTAAGAGAGATTGTTGGATGATCCTGGACCAGAGAGGCAGAACTGCCAAGTTGAGGTCTTTGAGCAGCTTGGCGGGGAGTGGGTCCTTGAAATGGTTGGACGTTTCTTTAGCGGCGAGAGGCAATAGCGGCAGAAATCTACGGAGAAGTTTTAAAATATCAAAGCAAATACCAGTAAGTTTGCCAATCTGGTTACCAAAACTTAATTTCTCATCAAACCAGATGCCAAGATTTTTCACAGGATGACCAGAAGGGGAGGGACAGGGGGACTCAGTCGGCCAAAAGTAATGCCAAAACAGAGGGGGAAACTCCCCAAAGAAGAGAATCTCAGTTTTGTCTGCGTTACATTTTTACTGAGCCGACGCAAGCCAGCTAAATACCGCAGAGAGGCAGGTCTTGACATGAAATGTGTCAGCCTCGTGTTTCTTCCAGGTAAACAAGAGTTGCGTATCATCTGCATAGGCAACTACTTTGGCACCCAGATCCTCAGCCAGCTGAATAAGAGGAGTCATGTAAAGATTAAATAACAAGGGACTAAGAATAGACCCCTGAGGCACTCCTGTCAGCAAATCTTGAGATGATGACACAAAGGGGGAATCCAAACTTGTTGAGTTCTTTTTTCCAGGAAGGATTTCAACCACTCCCAAGCAGTACCGATGATGCCAAGCTTGTGTAAACGGGCAAGGAGAAGTGAATGGGGGACAGTATCAAAAGCGGCCGAGAGGTCCAGCAGGACCAAAACAGCCCTGCCCCCAGCATCCAAAGTCTCACGGATAGCCTCTGTTACTTCCACGAGAGCCGACTCAGTACTGTAGGTGGCCCTAAAACCTGATTGTGCAGGGTGGAGAAGGCCATGATGTTCAATAAAAAATGTGAGCTGCTTGTTAACCATTTTTTCACAGACTTTAGCAATCGCAGGGAGCAGAGAAATAGGGCGATAGCTGGAGAGGAGATGGGGGTCGAGAGTGGGTTTTTTTATAAGAGGAACAAGCAGCGCCTGTTTCCAATCAGTAGGCACAGAAGCAAGAGAGAGTGAGGTATTAATCAACTGGTTCACAAAGGGATTAACAACAACCGCAGCAGTGGCCATAAGTTTCGCAGGGCATGGGTCATGCGGAGAGCCTGATTTAAGGCAAGATAAAGCCGCAAGGGAGTCTGGCAGAGAAACAGGTTCAAATGCAGAAAAGGTCACACAAGAAGTGGAGCCAGTCAAATAGTCGGGGGACAGCTGAGAGATCTGGCTGTTAAAATTTTGAAAATGTGATTGCAGTGACCTGACCGTATTAATAAAAAAGGTGGAAAGTTCTTCGCACCATTCGAGAGAGGGGGTGTGGGCCACATTCATTGCTTTGGGAGAAGTGAAGCTTTTTACAATGCTAAACAACTCTTTGACATTATTACTAGACTGGGCAATTCGGTCAGTGTAATAAGTCCGCTAGGCCAGTCTAATGGCCGCATAATAAACCTTTTGGGCCAATTTCAATGTGGTCTTGGCCCCGGAGTCATAGTCTTGTCTCCATGTTCTTTCCAGCTTTTTACAATGTTGCTTCAAAATTTTAAGCTGGGGCGAGAACCAGGGTTTGGGCAGTGGGGCATTATGGTGTCTAGGTTTGACTTGTGGGGATAGATTGCTCACTACCTTCTCAATCCAACTGTTAAAATGGGCAAGAGCAAGATCATCAGGAAGCGACAGCGGACATTCTGCTAAAGCTAGACAGAAGGCCGCAGGCTCTATTTTAGGAGGTATCCTACCCCGGCCATTGAAACGAGGCCTGAGGGAGGGATGACCTTTAGAAATCTGCCAGGAAAAAGGAATCAGGTAATGGTCGGACCAGGTAACTGGTAGAGGGGGAGAGACCACCAGAGGCAAACTGGAGCAAATTACATCAAGCGTGTTACCACCGCAATGAGTCGGGGCAGTCACATATTGCTGAAGTGAAGACTATTGTATCACAGCTAAGAAATCATGGTGTCACTCCCGTTGCTGTTATCAATGTGGATGTTACAGTCACCGAGGAGAAGAAAATGCGAATATCGCAAGGCCCTAGACATGGTCCAGTCGGCAAGCAGTTTAGGAAAAGGACCGGCAGGTCCAGGGGGACGATATAACAGTATCCCGCCCAAGCAGTAGTGAGGGGACATTTTGATGCAGATGTCAAGGGCTTCAATGTCAGAAGAATCAATCAATTCACTGCATTGACAGTCCCACTCTTCCCTCACAATCACGGCAACTCCCCCACCCCGCCCAACTTTGCGGTCGGCTCTAAATATCTTAAACCCATTGGGGATAGCCATTTCCACAGTTGGGTTGGAGGAGGGGTTAAACCATGTTTCAGTAACGAAGAGCAGGTCCAGAGACTCATCGATCAACAGATCAAAAATATCCTGATGATGCTTAGGGATGGAGCGGGCATTGATAAGAACAGCCTTAACATTCTGTAGCTCTATTCTACCCATCGTCTCACTTAAGAAAGTAGGAGGGAGCCGAGGGAGTTACAGTCTGCACTTATCACAGGTGTACTTATCATCAACCGCAACCTCCCATCTCCTGCATACCCCAGAGTTTAAGGATAATAGCTCAAAACCATCATACGTCAACGTTCCAGCCTTGGTTTCAACCTGAGCACCGGCAAAATGACTGGCGCCTGGCGCTTCCGGGACGCAGATGGGCTTGCCTTAGGCCCGCCTTTGGCCCGCCGGTGGCGTGCCCGCTGCGCGCTTGCGCAGCGCGCATTTTGAAGCCCCAGCCCTCTGGAAGCACTAGAGCACGCACTAAGCAAGATGGCGTCTCTAGTGTGGCACAACCAGGAAGTGGGAGCCCCAAGGGAGAGAGGAGGTAAAAGCGGCGCGTGAAGCAGCCGAGAATGCCCAATTTAGTAAGTTGAATTCCCCGTTTTCCAGATTCTATTTAAACACAGTAAAAAAATCACCAAAATCCAAATGCTAAAACATATATTTAAGAACACAGTAAATGCAGAGTAAGGTTTAAAAAATAGCAGCAAGGTACGCTCGGTAAAAGTGCAAGGTACAGTGAGCTTTAGGCGAGAGACTACACTCCACGAGTGTTCCGTGGGCCCGCTTCCTGCATTTCCGCTTGGGGCTCCTTCGCGATCCCTGGCCCGTCGACTGGTGGGTCCCTGTGAAGGCAACTCTAATTTTCTTTGGGCGTTTCTGGTTGCTCCAGACGTGCCCTAACTCCCCACCAAGTGGTGAGTCTCTCAGACCTTGCTGGTCTGCTCCGAAGCATCTTTCTCCTTTCTGCGTGGGTTGCTGTTGCCAAGGCTTGTTGTGTTCAATCCGGACACCAACGCTGCAGCACTCGACACCGTTCGTGGGACAGCTCGAATCCAGCTCCTGGTCGTCGACGCCTCCTGGTCCTCGTGGCTGAAGAGTCAAGCTTCACCTCTTTCACCTGAAGCACCCGACATCGGTGGGCATTCGACTATCGTGCCCCTGGTCACTGGCAAGTGACCCAGACTCTGTCCCCTCTGCTTTCAGGTTCTTTTCATCTCCGATCCAGGTTTGGATCTCTTTGGACACTTCGCATCTTCCCGGCAGCAGCACTTCTCTGCAGACTGCAATTGAAAACGACGACGCGACCCGGCTTCCCTGGGTGAGGTAACTCGAGTACTCCGGTGCTCCCGTGGGTGTTGACCCTAGAACTGTCTAAGTCCAAGAGGGTTTGGTCCTAGTCCATTTCTAAGTGTCCTTAAACTCTAAAACGATAACCGCGACTTTCCCATAGACTTTAACGGAGCTCGCGGCTGTGTTCACACACTGCACACAGCCCCCGTGGGTCCCCTGTGTCACTACCTTGGGTGGTTCCTTGGGGTCCCAGCGATTCACAGGCTCTAGGCCTTGTGTCTACTTAAGTCGTGGTTCTTATACCACTTTCTTAATATATGGTTTGGTACGCCCCTAGGGCTAATCGTATATTGTGCTATTTTACTGTGCTATTCGCCTTGTAACTTGTAAACTTTCACCTCTAGCCTCATAAAGAGACTATAGGGTTGTGTTTAGTAATAAATACATATATTTTATATATATACCTGGTGTGGTTCTCCTTTCATTTGGTCATTCATGAGATTATAACTGGTAAAACAATAGCTTAACACTCCTTCAAGACTTAGCCTGAAGGCTGCTCTCCATAGCTACCACTAGGATAGCTTTCAATAAAGGTTGTCTTTAAACCTATCATCAATAAAGGTCGATTGGACTGGTGCAAGGTGCCCACTATAACTAGTGGACAGCATATACCAGGCCAACTTCTCACATTGGTGTGCAGCGGTTGGATTAAAGCTTGCCTTGTTTTACCAGAAAATCTCAAGTGTGTGACTAACTGAAAACCACTAAAGGTACCTGAGGTACATATAAATTCAAGCTTAGAAATACAGTAAGTTCTACTGAACTTAGAGTTGTGTGTCAAGGGCTTAGCACACCCTTTCTACAACTCAAGAGAGTTTAGTAGGCCACACTAGAGTAGGTAGTGCATACACCACACCTCACTAGTAATGTCTTCAGGGCCAGGAACCAGTAGGTCCCTGCCAGAAGCCAGTGGGCTTCTACCCTCCAAGTATGACAACCTCCCATTCTTGGAATTGAGAGAATTTTGCAAAACTAGGAAGCTGAAGACAGGCAAAAGTGCCAACACCCAACGTCTCATGGAGATGCTTCTGCTGGATGACCTCAGAAGACCCCTAGGGTCTGCAGGGGTAGGCAGAGAGGGTGGGGCAGAAGATGAGGAAGGGACCAGGGGTGAAAATACCCAGGACCCGACCTCTGAAACTGGCCAGGAAGATGACAATGATCTTGCCCTGGACAATCCAGCTCCTCCTGCAGATGAGGAGGAGGATCAGAATGACCTCCCCTCTGTCCCACCAGGAAGAGTTGTGAGTGTGCCTAGAAGGTCCAGATCTCCTTCTCAGGAGTCTAACCATTCTGACACCTCAGTAGGGACCTCTGTTTCCTCTCATAGGAGGGAATCCTCTCATGAAAGGAAAAAGAGACTGCTCCAGTATGAAGAAGCTCAGTTTAGGATCAGAAGAGAGCAGCTGGCTATAGACAGGGAGTCCCTAGAGCTTCATAGACAAAGAAGAAAGTTGGGACTAGAGTCCCATGGTGGCAGAAACTTCCCTAGTGGTAGGGAAAGGTCTTATGACCATAGAAACCTGAGCAAGATTGTCCCCCCTACCACAGTGGGGATGACATCCACAAATGGATTACTGCACTGGAAAGGGCCTGTAAAGTTCAGAGGGTCCCCCAGGAGCAGTGGGCAGCAATCTTGTGGCTCTCCTTTGCAGACAACGGTAGAGACAAGCTCCTCACTGTTAGAGAAGAGGATGCTGACAATTACAAAGTCTTGAAGAGTGCTCTGATTGATGGGTTTGGCCTAACCACTGAACAGTATAGGTTGAAGTTCAGAGATACCCAAAAGACTCAGACTCAAGACTGGGTTGACTTTGTAGATTGTGCTACTAAGGCTCTGGAAGGTTGGATACATGGCAGCAAAGTGCATGACTTTATAGGATTGTACAATTTGATTATGAGGGAGCAGATCCTTAATAATTGTCAAAACCAGCTTTTACACTAGTACCTGGTGGACTCTGATCTGACCTCTCCCCAAGAATTGGGAAAGAAGGCAGACAAATGGGTCAGAACCAGGGTAAGGCCTAAGAATCAGGGTGGTGACCAGAAGAAAGATTCTACCAAGTCCCAAGAGAAAGGTGGGGATAAATCTAAGAATAAGTCCACTACAGCGCCCCCAAAGTCCTCTTCTGGGGTGGGTCCCCAACTCCTTCCTCTCCTGAAAAGAAACCATATTGCCATGTCTGTAAAAGCCTGGACACTGGAAAACTGATCCCAGTTGCCCCAGGCTTGGCAATAAAGAAAATGTTCCTCCAACAAATACTACCACCCCTCCTGGTACTACCAGTAGTAATCCTCCAGCTGGGAGTAGTGCACCCAAAAAGTTAGGTGCTTTTGCAAGGGGAACAGAGGTGGGCCCTAGTTTAGACAGGACCCCCTCAACAGACTCCTCTGACTCTGATGGTGGTACAGGATTTGCCACCTTTACCATGGGTCCCAATGCATTGGGCAGGTACAGACTGGAGCCAATGATTAATGGTCAGAAAGCTGTGGCATTCAGGGACACAGGGGCTAGTGTCACCATGGTGGCAGGGAAACTAGTCCCCCCCTCACCAGCTTTTTCCTGAGTTTAAATACCAGGTGACCAACATTGATGGTGTCAGAACAGATCACCCCATGGCCATAGTCCATCTCAGCTGGGAAGGGGTCACAGGCCCAAAAAGAGTGGCAGTGTCCCCAACCTTGCCTGTAGAGAGTCCAGAAGAACATGCGCTGCCTCGAAAAGGCCTGGAGGAACACCAAATCCACAGAAGCCCACGACAACTTCAGAGCCGCCACCAACGCCCACCATCAACTCATCAGAGAAACGAGGAAAAAGCGATTGAAGACAGAATCTCCACCCACGCGCACAACAGCAAGGAACTCTTCAGCATCATCAAGGAGTTCGCCCAACCCACTAGCGAGTCTACCGACATCCCTCCCTCACAAGACCTCTGCGACAAACTCAGCACCTTTTCCGCCACAAAATCAAGAGCATCTACGACAACTTCGACGAAGACAACCAACACACTGAACCCTCACCAACCACCCCCGACACCCGGAAACCAGTGATTGACGACTGGACAGCCCTCACCACCGAAGACACACTGAAGACAATGAAGTCAATCCACTCAGGGGCCCCCACGGACCCCTGCCCCCACCACATCTTCAACAGAGCCGCCGACACCATCGCACCCATGCTCCACCACACCATCAACCGCTCCCTGGCGACCGCCTCGTTCCCCGACGACTGGAAACACGCCGAGGTCAACCCCCTCCTAAAGAAACCCTCAGCGGACCCCACTGACCTCAAAACTACAGACCCATCTCCCTGCTCCCGTTCCCAGCGAAAGTCATCGAGAAAGCCATCAACAGCCAACTCGCCACATTCATTGAAGAACACAACATCCTCGACTCCTCCCAATCCGGCTTCAGAAAAACCCACAGTACGGAAACCGCCCTCCTCGCCGCAACAGACGACATCCGCACCCTACTGGACAAAGGAGAAACAGTAGCCCTCATCCTCCTCGACCTATCAGCGGCGTTCGACACAGTCTCCCACCGCACCCTAATACGCAGACTCCACGACGCAGGGAATCCAGGACAAGGCCCTCGACTGGATCCGCTCCTTCCTCTCCGGCAGGACGCAGCGGGTCAGACTCCCCCTTTCCTCTCGGACCCCACACCTACCACCTGCGGAGTCCCCCAGGGCTCCTCCCTCAGCCCGACGCTCTTCAACGTCTACATGGCTCCACTCGCCCCCATCGTCAGAACCGACGGACTCAACATCGTGTCATACGCAGACGACACCCAGCTCATCCTCTCCCTATCCAACGAGCCCAACACCGCCAGACGCAACTTTCGAGAAGGCATGGAAGCCGTCGCCAAATGGATGAAAAACAGCTGCCTACAACTAAACACCAACAAAACAGAAGTACTCATCATGGGCCCAAACCCCGATGCCTGGAGCGACACCTGGTGGCCCCCCGCCCTCGGAAACCCGCCAACCCCCACGCACGCAACCTGGGAATCATCCTGGACTCCGAGCTCAAAATGGACCGCCAGATCAACTCTGTCTCGTCTTCCTGCTTCCACACCCTCCGCCTCCTTCGTAAGACCTTCAAATGGATCCCCTCGAACACCGAAAGACCGTCACTCACGCCCTGGTCACCAGCAGACTCAACTACGGCAACGTACTCTACGCCGGAATAAACAAAAACCTCACCCGCAAGCTACAGAACATCCAGAAAGCCGCCGCAAGACTGGTCCTCAACCTGCCAAAACACTGCCACATCTCCCAGCACCTGCGCACACTCCACTGGCTCCCTGTCGAGGCGAGAATCACCTTCAAGATGCTCACCCACGCACACAAGGCCCTCCACGGCACCGGACCAGCATACCTGAACAGCCGACTCAAATTCCACGCACCCCCAAAGGACCCTACGATCAGCCCAGCTCTCCTACGCCGTCGTCCCCCGCACCAGAAAGACCAGATCGGGAGGCCGCTCCTTCTCCTTCCTCGCGGCCAAAGCATGGAACACCCTTCCGCTCCACCTCAGACAGACATCGCTCCCCATCTTCGCAAGAAACCTCAAAACCTGGCTCTTCGACAGACCCCCTCCTTGATGGATGGAACCTGCACCCCCCCCACCCCTAGCGCCTTGAGACCCTTACGGGTGAGTAGTCACGCTTTAACAAACCCCTGATTGATTGATTGATTGATTAGATTGCCTGATGGGCAATGATCTAGAAATTTCAGCCTGGGCTGAAGTTGAACACCAAGCCCATCTGAGAATGCTGGGCATCCCTGAGAAAGTTAGGGGGGCTGTGATGGCCACAGACCCACCCCAGGAAAATTTTGGAGTGATGGAGCCTGAAAGAATGGCCCACTCTCCTCCACAAGAGAGCACAAGGGTTGAAGAAAAGTCTTCTTCCCCCCAGACTATAGGTAAGGGTCAGCCTCCTCAGGGAACTGATCCTACCCCTAGTGAAGGACCTGCCCCAGAGGTAGTCAGGCCTGGCCTGGCAACCCTTCTGATGGCAGGGGACCCTTCCAAGGTGGTACCCAGTCTGGAGCAGGTAACCTGCCCCTCTCTACCCTGCCTCAGTCAGCCCAGGGCTGCAGAGGTCAGTGGACCCCACAGGGCCTCCTGTCCAGAGGAACCCCCCCATCAGCAGATATGGGGCACCCAGCCTAGTAGCCCTAGCCAGGTGAAAATTCCTCAACACACTGAGGGATCCCCCATACCTTTGTGTAGGGACCTCCCCCAGAAGGACTCTGTTAGGCAAGGGCAAACCTGGGACCAAAAGGTTCCAAACCTGCCATGTCCCTCCAGTGTTCCATCCAAAGGGACCCAACCCCCAGCTGTAGGCAGCCAAAGGTTGACCCTTAGAGCAAAGTGCAACTCAGTCATGGAAAGAAAGGTATACATGGTGACCAGTGATCTGAGGAAGCTGAGACCAACTTTATTAGGGCCTCACTTCCCTACTCAGACCCCTCACCAGCCTTTTACTTTACCCAAGCACACCACAGGTAGTAATTCCCCATGGTGGAGACCCTCTCATACCCTTAGGGTGAGGGATGGCTTAGTGGACCATACGGCAGGGGGTAACCATGCTAGTGCAGGTACTTTCTTATATGGCCACTTAGTCAATAAAGGCTCAACTGGCCAAGGTTAGCCTTATCTCCTTTCGTTTGGGGGGGGTTATGTAGGAAGGTGGAATCTGACTACATGGTTGCCCCCACTTTTTTTCTGGTGTTTTGATGGTTTTTGACTTAGTTTGGCTGGGAACCTGCTATTCAGGTCCCCAGCCTATCTGCTTTCTCTTATAAATTGATTCCATGTACTTTAGGTACACCTCAGATTGGATTCTGGAGTGCCCTTATAAGTCCCTAGTATATGGTATACTATGTACCCAGGGCATAGGTACCCCAGAGGCCTACCAGGGGCTGAAGCATGTATTGTGCCACCCCTGGAAGGCCATCCAAAATGACACCACAGGACTGCTACTGCAGCCTGAGTGAGGTGGTGCATGCACCCCTTACAGAGATATAGGTTCACTATATCTCACCTAACACTGCACATAGAAACCTATCAGTCACCCCTATGGCAGGCCTTATCAATCCTGAAGGCAGGGTGCTTGGTTATATGTGAGAGGGTGCCCATGCATGAGCAGAGCCCCTCTGCAGCCCTCGGAATCTCCTATCCAGGGTTGTCTGTGGTGCAGCCTGACCATATACTCTTAAGTGCATTATAACCTCGCGGTAAAATGCTAACTTTGGACTGGCTGCACGGAAACATGTCGTGTTTGGTGTCAAACACCTTGGAATCCTAACCCCCCGCCAGTCCTGGCGGCGGGGGTAGAATTCCACCCTTCTAGAGGGAGAGACATGTCCCCACCGGTATACCCGGTAGAAACCTTAAAGAGCCCTGGCATCACAAAATGGATGCTGCAGCCACAGTCACGAGTCTGGCCTCCTGCTGCTGACCGAAACTCCGGCAGGGGAGGCCTGGACAATAGGTTTCCTGTCACAGGGAGGTGTGACCACCTCCCAGACAGGCCTTAGTGGATTGGGGATGGGTGGGTGCACTCTCTGAGTGCTTTGAAGTCCTGCACTGGGGGCACATTTGGTGTCCTCGTGCTTACCCCAGTTCAAACCGGTTGCAAGGGCTACCAGCCCCTGCTCTGGCGCGAAACTGGACAAAGGAAATGGGTGTAGCCACCCCTCTTTCCAAACCCTCCCATAGGTGGGTCCCCAGAGTTAGTCCAACCCCTTTCTTTAGTATAAGTAAGGGAACCCTGGCAACAGGACTTTAGATATCCCTGGACGAAACTCTGCAACTGAATCCTGGAACTTCGACGCTCTACTCAAGACTAGAGGACTGAAGAAATCTCCCTTGGGGTCAAGGAGTGACTCCCCTGCTTGGCAGGCACCAACGAAGCATTTGCCGGTCTGCATCTCCGAAGCTCCCGCCGGACTCCGAAGTACTTGCAGCCCAGGAAGAGGATTTCCAGACATCTCAGAGGCCGACCCGAGTCCCCAGCAAAGCTGAGACCCGCAGCCCTCGTGAGTAGCGTGGAACCGGAACTCCTGGTCACCGTGCACATTTGCTAGTGCATTGACTTCTCGACGACTCTTGAAGTCCTGCTTTGGGTTACTCGTAGCCCAGGCCCCGAGCACCATTTGCACCGAAGATTGTGAGCCTACACTCCACGAGTGTTCCGTGGGCCCGCTTCCTGCATTTCCGCTTGGGCTCCTTCGCGATCCCTGGTCCGTCGACTGGTGGGTCCCTGTGAAGGCAACTCTGATTTTCTTTGGACGTTTCTGGTTGCTCCAGACGTGCCCTAACTCCCCACCAAGTGGTGAGTCCCTCAGACCTTGCTGGTCTGCTCCGAAGCATCTTTCTCCTTTCTGCATGGGTTGCTGTTGCCAAGGCTTGTTGTGTTCAATCCGGACACCAACGCTGCAGCACTCGACATCCTTCGTGGGACAGCTCGAATCCAGCTCCTGGTCATCGTCAATGCCTCCTGGTCCTCGTGGCTGAAGAGTCAAGCTTCACCTCTTTCACCTGAAGCACCCGACATCGGTGGGCATTCGACTATCGTGCCCCTGGTCACTGGCAAGTGACCCAGACTCTGTCCCCTCTGCTTTCAGGTTCTTCTCATCTCCGATCCAGGCTTGGATCTCTTCGGACACTTCGCATCTTCCCGGCAGCAGCACTTCTCTGCAGACTGCCATTGAAAATGACGACGCAACCCGACACCATTTGACACCTATGCACCCGGCTTCCCTGGGTGAGGTAACTCGAGTACTCCGGTGCTCCCGTGGGTGTTGACCCTAGAACTGTCTAAGTCCAAGAGGGTTTGGTCCTAGTCCATTTCTAAGTGTCCTTAAACTCTAAAACGATAACCGTGACTTTCCCATAGACTTTAACGGAGCTCGCGGCTGTGTTCACACACTGCACACAGCCCCTGTGGGTCCCCGGTGTCACTACCTTGGGGTCCCAGCGATTCTACAGGCTCTAGGCCTTGTGTCTACTTAAGTCGTGGTTCTTATACCACTTTCTTAATATATGGTTTGGTACGCCCCTAGGGCTAATCGTATATTGTGCTATATTACTGTGCTATTCGACTTGTAACTTGTGTACTTTCACCTCTAGCCTCATAAAGAGACTATAGGGTTGTGTTTAGTAATAAATACATATATTTTATATATATACCTGGTGTGGTTCTCCTTTCATTTGGTCATTCATGAGATTATAACTGGTAAAACAATAGCTTAACACTCCTTCAAGACTTAGCCTGAAGGCTGCTCTCCATAGCTACCACTAGGATAGCTTTCAATAAAGGTTGTCTTTAAACCTATCATCAATAAAGGTTGATTGGACTGGTGCAAGGTGCCCACTATAACTAGTGGACAGCATATACCAGGCCAACTTCTCACAAGGAGCATGACACTGACTCATCCCAACTTCAGCCATAACTTTAGCAGAGACAATAAATCTGCAACATTCAAACATCATCATGTGCGAAACACACATTAATGCATGCAGGTATGAGGGTGGACACAGTGCCCATCTCATAGCCATGCATGATGCCAGCAGGGAGCAAAATGTGTATGCTGAGCACATCTACTGCACAATCTTGGGAATACCAAGACATGCAGGACATCACTACATATGTTACTGTGAATACTCACTGTGCCCAACACTGCGCAGCCCTCAAAGCACTTGCCCTTGAACTGCCACACTGTGTGATGGAGGTCACATTGAGGGACATGACCTCACAAACGCAAACCCTCATCACAAGGCCTGTCGTGTGCAATCTACATGTCTGTAATGGCTCATTGATGGAGAGTCAAGAGGAAAAGCAC
This sequence comes from Calotriton arnoldi, assembly GCA_963921515.1. Taxonomy (NCBI): domain Eukaryota; kingdom Metazoa; phylum Chordata; class Amphibia; order Caudata; family Salamandridae; genus Calotriton; species Calotriton arnoldi. Next base: position 399,436 of record CAWUFW010006141.1, read on the forward strand.
AGATTTGACACTCTGTACATTCAGTGTTGTGTCACTATCAGATTGGGCGGTGAATGTGCAGGCCAGTTAGGGTCACACAGAGGTCCAACGTGGGGCATCTGATATTTTAAATGGAGGGATCATTTGGACACACAAACAGTGACAACACATGAGAGTATGTGCACATGCTGGTGGTGATGGAAGGGTCTGGGACGATAATGTTGAAATGTACAGTGTCATAGGTGAATGACCAACAAGAGTGTCACCCTGTGGGATTGAAGTCCTGAGCATAGTGCAGAACCAGAGATGAGGCACATATTGAGTCAGAAACAATTCCCTCACTACCCTCTGGACAACAACCCTAGCCAAGGCCACAGATGGGCCTGTGAAGGACATCAGGGACACACACAGACATTCAGACTGGCAATCACTGTCCTGACTCCTAAATTGAAAAGTTTCAGCCTCACTGTATGTCTGACAAGACATTACATTTCCCTTGCATCTGGATGTGCAGGCAGGGAAACGTGTTGAATAGGCTAAACACACCTTCTCCCTGGAAACAGCATGCTAGGCAGTGCATGACCCAACCCCACACTCTCACGCACATACTGCAGCAGATCAACTTCATGTGTGCCCCCCCTGCACTCTCACTCACACTCTGAGATACTTACCACGACATTTGGCACACCAAATAGCCTTGGATACTTGGTGAGCACCTCGTCCACCAGGACCTCCAGCTCCTCGGTGGTGAAGGGAGTGGCACGGATCTTCTCAGTCCTCGACATCACTGTGAGCAGGAGCCAGCAGCAGCGGAAGTTGGTGGTGAGGGGTCTCAGGCAGCAGTCCCTGGAGGCAGCAGCAGGTGAGAGGTCTCAGGCAGCAGTCCCTAGAGGCAGCAGCAGGTGAGGGGTCTCAGGCAACAGTCCCTGGAGGCAGCAGCAGGTGAGGGGTCTCAGGCAGCAGTCCCTGGAGGCAGCAGCAGGTGAGCGGTCTCAGGCAGCAGTCCTTGGAGGCAGCAGCAGGTGAGGGGTCTCAGGCAGCAGTCCTTGGAGGCAGCAGCAGGTGAGGGGTCTCAGGCAGCAGTCCCTGGAGGAAGCAGCAGGTGAGGGGTCTCAGGCAGCAGTCCCTGGAGGCAGCAGCAGGTGAGGGGTCTCAGGCAGCAGTCCCTGGAGGCGGCAGCAGCAGGTGAGGGGTCACAGGCAGCAGGCTCAGTGAGCTGTGGAGATGTGTGGCTCTCACACACACACATATATAGCCCCCAGGGATGGTTTCTGTGGTAATGAGCTGCTGCAATTGGTGTTCCAGGTCTGCCTCATTCAAATACATCCAATGACCGCCTCCGCGGTGGCGGAGCACGCCTACCGCGGTTTACAAAATTGCATCAGGATACCGCGATAGCGCTTCCCATTGGCTGTCAATGCAAGGGCCATGGCAGTGACACACCGCAGGGGACAGGCGTGCGGGACCGCGGTGGTGCATCTTTCAAGTGCATCCTATGACCGGCCCCCCGGTGGCGGAGCACGCCTACCGCGGTTTTCAAAATTGCATCAGGATACCGCGATAGCGCTTCCCATTGGCTGTCAATGCATGGGCCATGGCGGTGACACACCGCTGGTGCCAGGCGGTAGCACCCGCGATTCCGGGCACATGCATTGCTATGAGTGGCTGGGATCTGGGTGGCGGAGCATGCCAACCGCCATTTGCTCATGTGTATATGCCTATCACTACGGTGAGTGTGTATTGGGACATTGGCGGTGACACACCACTGGTGCCAGGTGGTAGCTACCGTGATTCCGGGCACATGCATTGCAATGAGTGGCCGGGATCTGGGTGGCGGAGCATGCCAACCGCCATTTGCTCATGTGTATATGCCTATCACTACGGTGAGTGTGTATTGGGACATTGGCGGTGACACACCACTGGTGCCAGGCGGTAGCTACCGCGATTCCGGGCACATGCATTGCTATGAGTGACTGGGATCTGGGTGGCGGAGCATGCCAACCGCCATTTGCTCATGTGTATATGCCTATCACTACGGTGAGTGTGTATTGGGACATTGGCGGTGACACACCACTGGTGCCAGGCGGTAGCTACTGCGATTCCGGGCAAATGCATTGCAATGAGTGGCCGGGATCTGGGTGGCGGAGCATGCCAACCGCCATTTGCTCATGTGTATATGCCTATCACTACGGTGAGTGTGTATTGGGACATTGGCGGTGACACACCACTGGTGCCAGGCGGTAGCTACCGCGATTCCGGGCACATGCATTGCTATGAGTGTCCGGGATCTGGGTGGCGGAGCATGCCAACCGCCATTTGCTCATGTGTATATGCCTATCACTACGGTGAGTGTGTTTTGGGACATTGGCGGTGACACAACGCTGGTGCCAGGCGGTAGCTATGGCGAGGGTGCAACATTACATTGTTGGCTATGGGCGTGATAGTGTTGTGTGAGCAAGTTTAAGGCACCAATGGACACATCGTGCGGTGTCAATGTCATGGGTCATATCTGTACTTCGAACAGTGGTCACTTACAAAATATCATGCCACTGGATCGGATTTAAATGGGCTATAGATAGTAATGACAGCCTCAACTTCATATCTAACACCAAATGCCACAGTGAAAGAACTAATGGGGCACATCACTTCGACACAAATTCATATCTGTCCACACAATTTACCCCCAATTTCATATATGACCCCCAAATTGATCCCCAATTTCATATCTGTCCACAGAATTTAGCCTCAATTTCATATATGACCCCCAAATTGATCCCCAATTTCATCTGTCCACACAATTTCATACAAGACCCCAAATTGATCCCCAATTTCATATCTGTCCACACAATTTACTCCCAATTTCATATATGACCCCCAAATTGATCCCCAATTTCATATCTGTCCACACAATTTACCCACAATTTGATATATGACCCCCAAATTGATCCCCAATTTCATATCTGTCACTAACAACTTACCCCCGATTTCATATCTGATCCCAATATTTCCACACATATACATCTCTCACACAATATGTCACAATACATTACATGATTTTACAAACATTTCAGCATTATTTACATTAATCACCACATATGTCACACTGTTGTCTGTTTGCTAACCCCTATTACAGCCTTCATTTAATGTTATTGTTCACAGTAGCAAATCCAACAGTATATGTCCACATGGACGTGTGTGTGCTCTGCATACTCAAGGATGTTAATTACATCACCGGCACACTTGGCATCCTGTACATCCTAATCATTTGTCACTTGTATCTATGCCTTTGGGTATGTTTTGTCTCCATTTCTGCCATATTATATCACCATTACTTGTGTCATTGTGTCTGGTATGTGCTCATGTTGTTCGTCCTGTCATATGTGAATTTGTTACATGTATATTTCCACAGTTGTGAGTATGTTGATAGTGGATTAGATGTGTGTGGTGTGTTACGTTGGTACTCACCAAGGACAGGTGCATTGACCTTCTTCACATGAAGATTGTTGCCTTGGATGATGGACTGTAGCCAAAAGTGGTGATGGTGCTCACTGACTGGGAACTTGGATATGGCATCTGTGAACAGTAGACGGTGTGCCACAATTGGCTGCACATTGATGTAATGCGTGTGCTTTCATTTGCAGTAATTGTGTGCAGTGTTGGCAGGGTGCACAAGTAGGACACGTGTGCAGTGATTTTCAACCAACACGAGTGGATAAGCATGCAATGGCATAGTAGCCTTTCTGGGGCACAAGCTGTTCGTGCGCAGTGTGGGTGTACTGAAGATGCTGTTGCATCAAGCTGATGATGGCATCCAGGATAGGTGAGGTATACCTTGATAGTTCTGGCTGTGACACTCATCCAACTCGAACTTTTGTTGTTTTGAAGGTACCAGAGGCCAACAAGTGATGCACAGCCAGCATCTTTGTCTGCAGAGGGATGTTGATAGTCCGCTGTGTTGGTCCTGACAGCCTGTGGGCGATGTGGCTCCGGATGCTTTTGATGCTTGTCCTTTAGGACCTGTGTTGTGCAATGACATCTGCTGGTGTTATGTGTATGAGGCTGTTGTGTTTGTGTTATGTACTCAGTATATTCATGCGCTGACTTGTAGGTATACTGGTGTGGGTTTGTCCTGGTGGTGTTGTGGGTTGTTTTTTGTGGCACTGTTGTGTCTCCAAGCAGCTGGATGATTAGCTCCATGGCATCTGTTGTATTTCAGTTGTGTGTTTGGGCAGTGCTACCTTCATACTGCATGTCAAAGTGCAACTTAAGTGCAGATTAACGTTTGTCTACAGTCCTTTTGGATCACGTACCTTATCCACTTTTTGTGTGCCACATTGACAATCTGTCTGCTTGTTGATGATATTGTGCAGTGGTGTCATTGTGTCTTGATCCACGGCGACACAGATTCTGAAAATGCTTTACATCATTAGTCATTGACCGACGTGGAATTGTATGCCATGTATGGCATGTCTACTGATGACAGTGGATATTAGCACAAGCTTGTGAATATGAATGTGAATGTCTCTAAACTTGTGTGGATCAGAAGTGGCTCAAATTACATTGTATTGTATTGTATTGTATTGTATTGTAATTGCATTTGTATAGCGCTTACTACCCCTGACGAGGCGTCGAAGCGCTTTTTCGGCGAGTAGCACGCTACTCCGGGACCCATAGAGGATTAGTGTTGAATTAGTATAGTGAAACATGCAAGTAAATTTTAAGTGGTGGATATGTTAGTCAGTTATTTGGATTCAGAAGGATAGCGGAGGGATAGAAGAGGGAAAAAAGGTTTGCATATATATAGCGCTTCTAACCCCTGATGGGGTGTTGAATTGCTTTTTTTTTTTTGGGCGAGTAGCACGCTACTCCGGAAACCCATAAAGGATTAGTGGTGAATTAGTATGGTGAAATATGAAAGTAATTTGAGTGGTGGATATTAGTCAGTTATTTGGAGTGAGAAGGATAGTGGAGGGATAGAAGGGAAAGAAAGGTTTGCATTCATATAGCGCCTGTTACCCCTGGTGGGTGTTGAAGCGCTTTGTTGGCGAGTAGCACGCTACTCTGGAACCCATAAAGGATTAGTGGTGAATTAGTATAGTGGAATATGGAATTAGTGAAGTGAACATGCTAGTCTGTTATTTTGATTGAAAAGGATAGTTGTGGGATAGAAGAGTGAAGGATTTCTTTTTGTAGGTCATAGCAGTAGGAGGAGGCTTTTTGATGAGTAAAAAGGGTTTTTGGAGGGGAAGAGTCAGAGGGAAGAGTTTAGAAAGGTTTGTCTTGGGCATTGGTACAGTAAAGGAGGTGTCAGAAGATACAAGGAGGGGTAGAGTAGGAGAGAGTCAAGAAAGGGTTATTTTGGGGAACATAGTAGTGGTATGGCGTTTGCGATAAATGAGAGAGTGGGTGTAGAGGATATAGTGATAGATGTATAGGGTGAGCTAGGGTAGTGAATTGGAAAAAGTAGTAGAAAGAAGTTTGAGATGAGTCAAAAAGTTGGGCTAGAAGATATATTGAGGGAAGTATAGGCTGAGAAATAGGGTAGTGCATTGGAAATGCTAAATTAGAAGAAAGTGATAAATATATAGATCCATAAGTACATTGAGAGTATATAGATGCATAAAGGAGGTAAGTATATGCAGATTAAAGATATGGATAGAGGTAGCGGATGTGAAATAGGGTAGTGCATTAGATATGCTTTTTCAGGAGAAAAGTAATAGACACATTAATTAATGGGAAGATGGGCAGCATTCCTGGCTCCTGGCCCGTCTCGAACAGGCTCAAACAGGCACTCACCCTTGTCCTCTCTGCCCTTAACAGGCTCAAACAGGCACTCACCCTTGTCCTCTCTGCCCTTAACAGGCTCAAACAGGCACTCACCCTTGTCCTCTCTGCCCTTAGCCTCGACGCCCGGGCTGAGACGCCCTAACCCTGGCCTTTGATACCCCTAGTAATCAGGTGACCCCGTCAGCCAATGGGAACCCTAGCCCTAATACTATCCAATCACAACACTAGCCCTAAAAGCTAGAACCAATAGGAGATCAGGACCTTACAGCCAATCTTAGCCCTACTCCAAGCATCCAATCAGTTCAAAAAACCCTGATCTCTATGTCCAATAGAGGCCCTAGCCCTACCAGTAGTCCCAACCCTAGTCCAAGCAACCAATGGGACGGGAAGCCCTAGTCACTACTTCCAATAGAAAGCCTAACCCTACTCTTAGTCCCACACCTAGTCCAGCAACCAATAACACCAGAAGCCCTAATCGCTACTTCCAATTAAAGGCCTAACCCTAGTCCTAGTTCCACCTTAGTCCCAACAACCAATAAAACAGGAAGCCCTAGTCCCTGCTTCCAATAGAAATCATAACCCTAGCCCTAGTCCCAACCCTACATTGATTGAATCACAGATCCAGAAACCAATCAGAACCCTCAAATACCCAACCAATGAGGACACTAACTCAAACCAATAGAAACATCAGATACAACCACCAATCAGTGTATACATGTAGCAGCCACTAGCAGACTATATAAAGGTCCCAGCAACCTCAGACAAGGTTTGCTGCCCAGGGAGTTGGAAGCTGCTTCTCCTGTCCAGAATCTCCTAGGAGACAGACAGGCTCAATCCACACTTTGGATTTCTGCAGGTAAAGGCCTCACAAACTTGAAATCTAACAATACTGTTTGAATACAACTTTACTCCCTCTCCTGGCCAAAAACGAAGTGCACAGTCCCTATTAAACACAGTTTAAACAGCTCACAGAAGCACCCTCTGATGTAGAAAATCCCTGTTGCTGGAGGGGGAGGCAGGGGGGCTGGTTTCACTGGCTTGATAACACAAAATGGTGGCTGGGGGTGCACTGTTTAACATACAGGTCTTAGCACAGAGCAAAGGAGAAATTTGGAGGGAAAACTGAATAGTCACCAGGAATGAGAGCGACAAACTACAGAGTTTGGACTGCAAATCCCACAATTCAACACGTTAAATGGAAGCAATCATGGGCAGGAAAACCACAAGTTTAACACACAAAACAGGTGATAAAATATACAATCACAGGCAGGTTAAAACTACATTTTTAAACTGTAACAACCACAGGCAAAGACAGTAATCACAGAAAGGGAAAATCGTTTTTTAAAAACTTTTGGAGGAGGGAAGAGACAGCACTAGTCTGCCTCCTTACCACTTGCTGGACTCTGCTCACTGCAATCTGGGGCACAGGTAGGCTGCAACTCACAAGATGGAGGAGAATGATTTGGGGTGCACCCAGCAAAGCCTTAAGGGACCTGGGCAGGTGTGAGGGGAGGGCTCAGAGTTGCCTGGGAGCTGAATAGCCAATCCCCAGTCCTAGGCCTGCTGGCCTGGGGGTGGGGGTGGGGGCTGCTTCTCCTGTCCAGAATCTCCTAGGAGACAGACAGGCTCAATCCACACTTTGGATTTCTGCAGGTAAAGGCCTCACAAACTTGAAATCTAACAATACTGTTTGAATACAACTTTACTCCCTCTCCTGGCCAAAAAACGAAGTGCACAGTCCCTATTAAACACAGTTTAAACAGCTCACAGAAGCACCCTCTGATGTAGAAAATCCCTGTTGCTGGAGGGGGAGGCAGGGGGGGCTGGTTTCACTGGCTTGATAACACAAAATGGTGGCTGGGGGTGCACTGTTTAACATACAGGTCTTAGCACAGAGCAAATGAGAAATTTGGAGGGAAAACTGAATAGTCACCAGGAATGAGAGCGACAAACTACAGAGTTTGGACTGCAAATCCCACAATTCAACACGTTAAATGGAAGCAATCATGGGCAGGAAAACCACAAGTTTAACACACAAAACAGGTGATAAAATATACAATCACAGGCAGGTTAAAACTACATTTTTAAACTGTAACAACCACAGGCAAAGACAGTAATCACAGAAAGGGAAAATCGTTTTTTAAAAACTTTTTGGAGGAGGGAAGAGACAGCACTAGTCTGCCTCCTTACCACTTGCTGGACTCTGCTCACTGCAATCTGGGGCACAGGTAGGCTGCAACTCACAAGATGGAGGAGAATGATTTGGGGTGCACCCAGCAAAGCCTTAAGGGACCTGGGCAGGTGTGAGGGGAGGGCTCAGAGTTGCCTGGGAGCTGAATAGCCAATCCCCAGTCCTAGGCCTGCTGGCCTGGGGGTGGGGGCTGCTTCTCCTGTCCAGAATCTCCTAGGAGACAGACAGGCTCAATCCACACTTTGGATTTCTGCAGGTAAAGGCCTCACAAACTTGAAATCTAACAATACTGTTTGAATACAACTTTACTCCCTCTCCTGGCCAAAAAACGAAGTGCACAGTCCCTATTAAACACAGTTTAAACAGCTCACAGAAGCACCCTCTGATGTAGAAAATCCCTGTTGCTGGAGGGGGAGGGGCTGGTTTCACTGGCTTGATAACACAAAATGGTGGCTGGGGGTGCACTGTTTAACATACAGGTCTTAGCACAGAGCAAAGGAGAAATTTGGAGGGAAAAACTGAATAGTCACCAGGAATGAGAGCGACAAACTACAGAGTTTGGACTGCAAATCCCACAATTCAACACGTTAAATGGAAGCAATCATGGGCAGGAAAACCACAAGTTTAACACACAAAACAGGTGATAAAATATACAATCACAGGCAGGTACAGCATCCACTTGGAACCCAGCAGTGTTTCTGTCTCACACATGTCCTGTATCATATGCTGTCAGGGCTGTTTACACTAGAGTTTGAAATGTGACTAATAGCATTCACAGGGACAGTTTCCATGTTGGTTGTTCTCACTGTGCGAATACTGAACAAGTGTACAACAATGTTTTCTCAAGGTGTCACAACATTTGACTTGCACTGTATGCTGCATTGTGATGCCAGTCAATGTTTGCGCTGTGTCAATCACAGGCTACGGATTTGTGCACATCTCATGTTCTGTTGCAATGACGTGTCCCCTTTCATCTTACCTAGGAGGCGACCTAATGTGTATCGTCCAATCACCCTGCTGGCTAACATGGAGGATGATGACGTAATACGCAGATTCCGTCTGGACCGCACAAACATCCAAGACCTGTGTGCCATGTTGGAGCCACACCTGCGGGCTGGCAGGACATACCCAACAGCATTAACAACTGAATCAAAGGTGATGGCGGCACTGCATTTCCTGGCTAGTGGGTCATTCCAGGAGACGGTGGGCATTGTAGGGCGGATGTCTCAGCCCACCTTCAGCATGGTGCTACGGGATTTCCTGTCGGCCATGATGCAATACAAAGACCGATACATCAGTTTTCCCAGGAGGGCGACTTTGGCGGCTGTGAAGGCAGACTTTTATGCCCTTGGTCGCATCCCTAATGTTGTAGGTGCTATTGACTGCACACATGTTGGCCTGGTTCCACCACAGGCACACCTATATCGGAATCGTAAACATTCACATTCCATCAATGTGCAGGTGGTGTGCCAGGCCGATATGATCATATCGCATGTCTGTGCCAAGGTTCCCGGCTCTGCACATGATTCCTACATCATGCGCAACAGCATTGTGCCCCAGCTGATGGCCAATCTACTTCCGGAGCAGGCATGGATTGTGGGTGAGTGGGCAGAGTCAAGTTGTGTGCTGTGTGCCATGCTGTCCTCTGCCACAGTTGTATCACTTAATCTGTATGTGTTTTTCACACCTAGGTGACTCTGCATATCCCAACAGACCTTGGTTGCTGAGCCTACTACGCAATCCTAGGACACCATCTGAAGTCTGCTACAACAATGCAAATGGGAGAACACGTCGGGTGGTGGAGCGAACCTTTGGTCTCCTAAAATCGAGATTTCGCTGCCTGGACAGGACCGGAGGGGCACTGATGTACTCACCCAAAAAGGTGTGTCAGGTAGTGGTAGCATGCTGCACAACCTGGCCTTACGGAAACAAATCCCCCTGATCCTGGACGATGATGACCAGCCGAGGCCCCCCACCTGCGATCCCACAAATGTCCAGTGACGAGGATAGTGGAGGAAGGTGTCGACCAGCGTCAGCAGCTCATCAACCGCTACTTCACTTGAAGGTGAGTGACAATGTACAACTGGTCCATTGTCTGTTGACGTAGTTGTTTGCGTAAAGGTCTATGTGATCTTTGTGACTGCATCCTGTTGTTGACTCAGTGCTGGCTACCTATGTAGTGGGTACAGGGTAGTTTGGCACAGCTACAGGATGTCTATGTTGGTACTGTTGCACATTGTAATGTGTGCATATTGGAGTACGTTGATGACGTGTTGTGTGATGGCCTTGATGCCACCACCTGACTAGTGACTTTTGTTCTGTTGTGTTTTGCTAGGTCCCTTCTGCCTCTCCTTGCCTACAGAGAATCCATGCTCCTGTGACATTGTAACCATGGTAAACATTGCACATACTGTGATAAACATGGAGCAGACACAAATACATTGGTGCGTTATTGTTGTTTATTTTCAATGGGTATATGTGAGGGGGAAGTGGATATTTACATAAGTGTGAATGGTGAATCAATGAGTTGGCAGTGATGGCAGATGAGACAATCGAGTAGGCACCACATTGATGTGGTGACACAGTCCAACAGACGGATGCCATTACCATGGCAGTGTGGGTGAGGACAGTGTACAAAGTCAATGGCAGGGTGAAGAGTGTTGCCATCATGGCTGGCTCTTTGACTGGCGTTTGGCAGGTGCTTTGCCACGGGTGAGTCCCAAGTTTTTCTTTGGACGGCCCCTTCTTCTTTTGGCAGGGGGGGCATCGCCGCTGGGCCAGTGGGGTCTGAGGAGTCACACCTCTCCGTGCCCGCAGGGGTGGATGATGAACTGTCATCCTGCGTGGCAACGGGGGGAGGTGGAGGTGTGGGATGTGGCACTGGCCTGTCCCTCAGTACCGCCACTAACTGGCCCATGAGGTCCACGATTTGTCCCATACGGTTGTCCATGGACCTCAGCAGACGTTGGAGCTCCAGGGCATCTTCGTGGGCCGGGCCCATTTCTGCCTGTGTGTGTTCATAGGCACACACAACTCTGGTGATTTTAGCCAGGGCTTCGGTCACAGTGTCCTGTGGGGTTGGAGTCCCACTTGTCCTCCCACCTGCCCTGCTATCACTGACCTGTTGCCTCACCACTCTAGGCACACGCCTACTCTCCCTGCCCTCCGCAGTTGTTGGTGTGGGCTAGGCATCCTCTGGGGCAGGGCGAGTGTTGCAGGCAGCAGTGGTAGTGGTGGTGGCGGCACAGGTCGTTCCAGCAGGGGTCAGCGTTGATGTTGTTGCTGAGGGTGGGGGGGCAGTGGGGTCATGTGACCGGTTGCGCCCTGGCACACCAGATGGGCCGGCTTGGAGCTCCTCGTCCAAAGAATCCAGGGACTCCGCATCAGAGTGTCCATGTTCCGGGGGAGGAGACTGGCTCTGCAAGTTGAGGTTGTCGTCCTCTGCAGTCAGATGTTGGTCACCTGTGGAACAGAGGGTACATAGTCAGTGACTTACACCCATCAGGCTTGCTGTGTTTGATGTCTCTTATTTACATGTTATGCAACACACATTTACGTATTTCATGAATTGTATGTCTGCAGTGATGTGCGTCATGACATGATGTGGAGGTACATACATCTTTTTCCATGGTGTGACAAGTCATTGGATACCATGCCCCACGTGCAGCTCTTAGTATTAAGCTGAAAGGTTGTCATCTGACAACTGGCTGCTGTACAACTTGATGTGATGCATCTCTGCTGATTACTCTTCCTGGCAGATGTTACATATGCACATGTACTTGCCATTGTACCATTGTTATCTCATGCATACCTTTGTAATGTTATGTGCTTGAATTTCATTGTTCAACAGACCATGCCCGTTTATTGTTACTATGGTCCTTCATGCTCAGCACCCATGGAATTTACAGATGGCATTCGGTGCAGTGCATATATGGTCCCTGATTTGCTTACACATGGGTTTAGTTGAGTCACAGTTCTGTTTCTGTCACAGTTACATACGCTTAGCTGTCTGCATACTATCAATTGCTATTTTATTGGGGTGTATTTTGTTGTGATGTGAGGCCTTGTGTTGTCATATAGCTCAATGCTTTTGTTGAGGAATGGTGGGGTGCATGCACTGTCTGCTTGCCTGTCATGTTGTAATTTTTAGGTGGACTTTCTGACACATGCTTCTGGGATGGGGGGGGAATGCTCCTCCTTCTGAGAGGTGGGACAGGGGTGGCTGGTGGGAGTTGTGGGGCAGGCCTCCCACACCCAAACAGCCCTCCCTGTAAAGATGGCTACCTACCTGTTAGGTGAGGGCGAAGCACACAATGGCTGAGGCATGCTTCTGGGTGGGAGTGCTCCATCCTGCTCAGCTGTGGGTCAAGGGGGCCTGGTGGGAGTTGTAGTGCAGGCCTCTCACACCCAAACACACCTCCCTGTAAAGATGGCTACCTTCCTGTTAGGTGAGGGTGAAGCACACAATGGCTGAGGCATGCTTCTGGGTGGGAGTGCTCCATCTTGCTCAGCTGTGGGACAAAGGGGCCTGGTGGGAGTTGTAGTGCAGGCCTCCCACACCCAAACAGCCCTCCCTGGAAAGATGGCTACCTTCCTGTTAGGTGAGGGTGAAGCACACAATGGCTGAGGCATGCTTCTGGGTGGGAGGGAGTGCTCCATCCTGCTCAGCTGTGGGACAAGGGGGCCTGGTGGGAGTTGTAGTGCAGGCCTCCCTATTCCAAACAGCCCTCCCTGTAAAGATGGCTACCTTCCTGTTAGGTGAGGGTGAAGCACACAATGGCTGAGGCATGCTTCTGGGTGGGACGGAGTGCTCCATCCTGCTCAGCTGTGGGACAAGGGGGCCTGGTGGGAGTTGTAGTGCAGGCCTCCCTATTCCAAACAGCCCTCCCTGTAAAGATGGCTACCTTCCTGTTAGGTGAGGGTGAAGCACACAATGGCTGAGGCATGCTTCTGGGTGGGAGGGAGTGCTCCATCCTGCTCAGCTGTGGGACAAGGGGGGCTGGTGGGAGTTGTAGCGCAGGCCTCCCTATTCCAAACAGCACTCCCTGTAAAGATGGCTACCTACCTGTTAGGTGAGGGTGAAGCACACAATGGCTGAGGCATGCTTCTGGGTGGGAGGGAGTGCTCCATCCTGCTCAGCTGTGGGACAAGGGGGCCTGGTGGGAGTTGTAGTGCAGGCCTCCCATACCCAAACACACCTCCCTGAAAAGATGGCTACCTACCTGTTAGGTGAGGGTGAAGCACACAATGGCTGAGGCATCCTTCTGGTTGGGAGGGAGTGCTCCATCCTGCTCAGCTGTGGGACAATGGGGCCTGGTGGGAGTTGTAGTGCAGGCCTCCCACACCCAAACAGCCCTCCCTGGAAAGATGGCTACCTTCCTGTTAGGTGAGGGTGAAGCACACAATGGCTGAGGCATGCTTCTGGGTGGGAGGGAGTGCTCCATCCTGCTCAGCTGTGGGACAAGGGGGCCTGGTGGGAGTTGTAGTGCAGGCCTCCCTATTCCAAACAGCCCTCCCTGTAAAGATGGCTACCTACCTGTTAGGTGAGGGTGAAGCACACAATGGCCGAGGCATGCTTCTGGGTGGGAGGGAGTGCTCCATCCTGCTCAGCTGTGGGACAAGGGGGCCTGGTGGGAGTTGTAGTGCAGGCCTCCCACACCCAAACACACCTCCCTAGAAAGATGGCTACCTACCTGTTAGGTGAGGGTGAAGCACACAATGGCTGAGGCATCCTTCTGGTTGGGAGGGAGTGCTCCATCCTGCTCAGCTGTGGGACAATGGGGCCTGGTGGGAGTTGTAGTGCAGGCCTCCCACACCCAAACAGCCCTCCCTGGAAAGATGGCTACCTTCCTGTTAGGTGAGGGTGAAGCACACAATGGCTGAGGCATGCTTCTGGGTGGGAGGGAGTGCTCCATCCTGCTCAGCTGTGGGACAAGGGGGCCTGGTGGGAGTTGTAGTGCAGGCCTCCCTATTCCAAACAGCCCTCCCTGTAAAGATGGCTACCTACCTGTTAGGTGAGGGTGAAGCACACAATGGCCGAGGCATGCTTCTGGGTGGGAGGGAGTAATCCATCCTGCTCAGCTGTGGGACAAGGGGGCCTGGTGGGAGTTGTAGTGCAGGCCTCCCACACCCAAACAGCCCTCCCTGGAAAGATGGCTACCTTCCTGTTAGGTGAGGGTGAAGCACACAATGGCTGAGGCATGCTTCTGGGTGGGAGGGAGTGCTCCATCCTGCTCAGCTGTGGGACAAGGGGGCCTGGTGGGAGTTGTAGTGCAGGCCTCCCTATTCCAAACAGCCCTCAATGTAAAGATGGCTACCTACCTGTTAGGTGAGGGTGAAGCACACAATGGCCGAGGCATGCTTCTGGGTGGGAGTAATCCATCCTGCTCAGCTGTGGGACAAGGGGGCCTGGTGGGAGTTGTAGTGCAGGCCTCCCACACCCAAACACACCTCCCTGTAAAGATGGCTACCTACCTGTTAGGTGAGGGTGAAACACACAATGGCTGAGGCATGCTTCTGGGTGGGGGGTGGGGGGAGTAATCCATGCTGCTCAGCTGTGGGACAAGGGGGCCTGGTGGGAGTTGTAGTGCAGACCTCCCACACTCAAACAGCCCTCCCTGGAAAGATGGCTACCTTCCTGTTAGGTGAGGGTGAAGCACACAATGGCTGAGGCATGCTTCTGGGTGGGGGGGCAGTGCTCCTCCTTCTGAGAAGTGGGACAGGGGTGGCTGGTGGGAGTTGTAGTGCTGCTTGCCTGGACACATACAACACAGTTGATGTTGTGTACCTTTGTGATGATTCAGATGGGGTGAATGTGAAATCAGTGAGCCCTGTGTTTGGTATTGGGGTGCCGATGAATGTACTTGTGCCTCAGAGATGTGGCTTTGTAGTTGTGCAAGACAGTACATGGCAGTTTCATGGGATACATTAGTTGGTACTTACCAGCCTCCACTCCCCAGACTATTCCTTCAAGACTCTCTAGATGCAGTATGGCAAGCACCTTCTCCTCCCACGCAGAGAATGGTTTTGGTGGAATGGGAGGGCCTCCACCAGTTGCATCAGCCAGCTCACGGTTCTTGGCCCTCTTCTTCTTGACAACACTCTTCAGGTCATGCCACCGCCTCTGGATTTCATTCTTGTTACGTTTCCCTACTGCATTGACCTTGTCCACTATCCTTACCCACATGTTTGTTCTTGTGGCTAATGGTGTCTGTTGGACCATGCTACCAAAGAGTTGTGGTTCTACTCTAATTATCTCATCTACCATTACTGTCAACTCAGTGTCTGTGAATTTTGTGTGGTGCCATGGTGTGTGCTGTGCTGATGTTTTGGGGTGCAGTTGTGAGGGTGGTGTAGGTGGTGTGTGTTGTGGTGGTGGTGTGGTGTGGTGTGGTGTGATGTGTGCAGGTTTGGTTCTCCTTAGTGCTCTGGTGTGGTTTCCTTCTGTTGAGTCGTTTTGCAAAGGATTGTGGACATGGAATGGGCTGGTTTTATGCTCAGCTATGTGGGTGTGTCAAGATGGTGTAATGCTGTCAGGTGTGCTGTGTGGGTAGTCCTGTGATTTGTATGTTTGAATTTGCCATGGGGGTGTGTCATTGGGATGTTTCTGGTTATTTGGGGGGGCAGGGCTAGTTGCCTGTGTGCATTTGTTGGCCTTATTGTGTCTTTTTTTTTTTCCTTGACCGCCATTTTGTTGACGGAGCATCCGCAGCGATGGTTATGCTGCAGGCCTTCCGCCGTATCTCCCATTCATTGCTGTTTGCGTCCGCGGCGGTCGAATACAGTGGAACGTACCGCTGTGACATCGGGGATATCATAATATCATTGGCGGTCACTCCGCGTGCCTGGCGGCGGTTTTGTGTGGTTACGCTGTGAGACCGCCCGTCGCGGTTGAATTTTCCCCATCTCCGCCTTCTACAGGCGCTTTTTCGATGCCTCCTACCGCCGCGGTTGGAATATTTTGGCGGTTGATCCTAATAGGGTCGGCGGTGGTTCCGCGGTACCTGCGGACGGTAATTTTCCGCTGCCATGAAGGTTGGATTTTTTTCCGCCCGCCATCGTAATGACCCTCTTAGTTAGGCAGTCTCCAATGTTGTATTCAAATATCCTTTTTCTCTGAATCTTTCCGTTCTAAAATTACATTCAGTGACAAAGACCTTGTTGGATCTGCAATTACGTCTAGCTCTGAGCAATTCTCCATAGGGAATACAGTAAATAATTTTTCTAGGATGACTACTGTTTACATGTAGCACAATGTTGCCCGCTGTGGTTTTTCTAAATCGACTCATAGTGAATTTGCTCTCTATCACTGACACTTTCAGGTCTAAAAAGTCTACCTCTACCTTACTCATGTTCCCAGTGAATTTCAGACTGAACTCATTGTCATTAAGGCAGGCCACAAATTATTTTCCCTGTTCAGTGTTACCCTTCCAGGTCACAAATATATAGTCAATATACCTGGTCCACAAAATGACATGTTCGTTGTACATATTCATGGATTTAGCAACCTGCTCCTCCCACCAATCCATGAAAAAGTTGGCATAACTGAGAGAGAAACCGGTCCCCCCATAGTGGTACCCAGAATTTGTCTGTAGAAGCCATCATCAAACATAAAAAGGCATGTGTCAAGCACAACCAGATCATCTCAAGGATCATCTCAATGTGCAGCAGGAATGACAAGAATCAAGCTCTGAGAAAGTGTCTATATATTCCAACTCCCACCTCATGTTTAATACCCGTATATAGGTTGCCCATATCTAGTGTCAAAATGATATATTCTTCCTCCAGGCGGATGTCTTCGATAACAGATAAGAAATCCTGACTGTCCTGGATGTATGATGGCATACCAGTAACGTATGGGTGTAGAAGGTAATTATATATTTAGATGTCTTTTCCAGCAGGCATGCCCGGGATGATACTATGGGCCGACCGGGGGGGGGGGGGTCAACAGCATTTCTGTGTAACTCGGGAGTAAATAAAGAATGGGACTTTTGGGGAGTTCACTATACAAGAACCTGCACTCTTCCTATTCAATAACACCATGATCTCTCCATTCTCCTAACATGTCATATTACTCAGAGTTAGTATTCAAGATCACATCTTTTTCCACTTTATCATAACATTCTCTCTCATTTAAATGATAGATAAGATCACCATGTTGTCCCATTTGTCAGACTGCCTTAGAACAATAGTGTCATCATTCTCTAAATCAATAATAGCAATTCTTTGAACAGTAGTTAAGCTATCACGCTGCCACTTGTTTTTCTTGCCAAGTTTTTCAGTTCTTGGAAGACCACGTCCTCAACTTGATGAAGGTTCTGCAGTCTTTATCAAATCTGACAATGCAGAAATGAGAAGAAGAGATTACTGATTAGGGTTGCTAATCTTGTTTAATTTACGTTAATCAATACACGATTGTTAGTCATCCTGTGCTTTTGAAATTAAGAATATTGGTGCTTAGGGTTGTGAGATTTAATGTCTAATTAAATCTTTCTAGGTCTCGCCTAGGCAGCGCTTGCGCGGTCTCTTCGAGACATGCTGTATTCAGGTATGGACTTGAAGCTCTACCCATTTTCTGCCCATCTTTTTAAATAGGCTCCTGTTACTGTTCTTTGTAAATGATGGGTTTTGATACGTGAAAAGGCTTATTAGTCCCTCCTTATCAGCTCGCTCTGTTCTGTTGTTACCACCCATGAGGACAGCGCCCTTTACATGTGTCCTTCCTCTCTATGTTTTATTAACAGTTTGTGAGCACTATTTAGATAATGTCTTCTTTACAGTTGCTGAAGCAGGCATGACATGCTGTCTGCCTTTTGCAGCTTGTGAAGCTACAGAAGAGGTAATTATTTTACAATCTGCTTTACTGTAATACACTGTTTAATGCAATCGCCCTCACTGCGTAAGTGTCCTTTTTACGCGTATGCATTTTGTTATATAAATCTCACCAGGAACTGATGCTTTACGTTATTGTTATGTAATTGTTTTTGTTACGTGATCGTTTTTAAGGGCTGTGCCCCAGCACAAAAACACTAATAAATTGCAATATATTTTGTTACTGAAGGTTCTCTTTCGTTTATATTGCACAAATGTTTTTGTTTGATTTTTTTCTTTAATCACCCAATCGTTCACGTTCTGTAGGTGCCATTTAAACGTGTATGCTATTTTTGTTTATAAACGTAAACCACTGGCTGCATTTTTTTAACGTTCTGTTTCTTTATATCCTAGCACACACAAAACATAATGGATTTATTGGCTTCCTGGGTTGAAATTCATTTTTAGTGTGTTTATGCCCCTAATAAAATGATATTTGCTTTATGAATTAAATCACTCTTTTCATTTGTATTGCTTCAAGTAAGGGCACCTTTTACAGCACCATGACACGCTGTCATAATATTAAAACATATTGCTTTGTTATTGCTGTATTTTAATTTAGAAAGTATAATAATGTAAACCAAGGGCTGCATTTTTGGGGGGATTGTATCATGCCACAAAAAAAAAAAAATTGCAAGGAATTAATTGGCTTCACAGGCTCAAATGTATTTTTCTGTGTGTTTATGCCCCAGCACGGACAAACCCTAATACATTTAAATTTGCTTTATAATTTTTTGGGTTCCAGATTGCTTCGTATAAGGCCAACTTTTATGGCACTGTGACACGCTGTCATAATAATAAAACATATGGATTGGTTCGTACTAGCTGAATTTTAATTTACAAAAAGTATAATAATGTAAACCACAGGCTGCAATATTTTTTTTCAGTTTGTTTATATACCGGCACCCACAAACCGTAATGGATTAATTGCTTTCACAGGCTAAAATTCATTTTTCAGTTTGCTTATGCCCCAGCACGGAAGAAAATATAAAAAATAAATTATGCTTTAATAATTAAGGATTTTTTTTGGTTGTATATTGCTTCCTGTAAGGCTAATTGCGTGTGAGTGCATTATATCATAATACTTGTTTTTACTGGCTCAACCACTTTTTCGGCGTGTATATATAAATATTATTACATCTAATCCGGTCTGTTTTGTTCATTACTGTTTACGTTCATATTTACATTTATTTTACATTTCTACTTCGGTGGCTTTTTATGTCAACAGCACACTTTTGAAGAGGCAGGACACGTAAGGTGGATTAAAGAGAGTTTATTCGGATGTCAGGAACGACCCCTGGAAACACCAGCCACTCTCCACAGCAACTGCTCTCTCTCTGCCTGTAGCCTACATTCCAGAACAGCATCAGAGAGGACAGGTTGCTAGGGAGCAGAAGGCATTCCAAGGTATTACATAGAAAGACAGAGATAACATGGAAATGCATGAGAGGAATACAACACATCTCCCCTCTTAAGAAATTTCCGAACAAAATAAGGTTAACATTATGAACATATGAAATCATCATATTTTTTTGGCATCACTCTGACACGTCCAGAACCAATTCTGACTCTAGAAGAGGACACATCCCCTAAACAAGAATCAGAATCGTGTGCACCAGCATCCCGCTGAACCTTTAATGACGCCGCCACTTCCGTACTAGTGCATGGCGTTACTTTCCTGGTGTTCCACCATTTGCCGTCAGACAATTTCACACAATTGCCCTTCACAAGAACAACCTTTTTGGGACTCGACCATTTCGAACAACCTTTTCTTGCCTTGTCACCCAAAAACACTCTAACAGACAAACCCTCAGTGAAAAGAGGTTTGGATTTCACAACATTCTTATTGTGCCGTTGACAATAAGCTTTCTGGTACTTGTCCACTCTACATTTTACATCCTTCACATCAATGTCACATTTTCCTGCTCTGTTCATCCAAGCTGGTACTGCTACAGAGCAAGGTATTCTGCCCTTAAGTAATGAAAAAGGTGTCTCCTTAGTCACAGAATGAGGAGTGGTGCGATATGACCATAACATATCCTTAACCTGTCGCTTCCAACACTCACCACTCATGCATGCTAGTTGAACACACTCTACCAAAACCCTATTAAAGCGCTCAACAAGGCCGTTTGCCCTGGGATGATAGACAGGGGTTCTGGTATGTTTGATACCCCATTTAACTAAAAACCTTTCAAACTCCTCTGAGACAAATTGGGGACCATTATCCGTAACAATCTCGGCAGGACAACCTTCTCTCCTAAAAATGTCCTCACAGAAAGAAATGACACCACTGGATTTGACCTCCCTCACAAAAGCAACTTCCGGCCACTTAGAAAAATAGTCGACCATGACTATGGCAAACCTTTCATTCATATTCAAGGTATCAAATGGTCCACAAATATCGATGGCAAGTTTATCCCAAGGACCCTTGGGCAAAGGTGAAGAAACGATGGTCGTCTCTCGAGAAGAGTGAGTCTTGTCACTACATGCACACGCTATGCAGTCACGAACATATCTTTCAATTTGGATGTCCATCCCAGGCCACCAGAAATCCTCCCTAATTCTCCTTTTCATGGCAGACATTCCACCATGACCTTCATGCATGACGTTCAATAATCTCTCTCTTAACGCCCCCGGAAACACTAACCTACATCCTCTTCTCAGCAAACCATTCACCACATTTAACTCAGACCAAATTAACTTAAAAGACTCCAATTCCTTGTGCAACCTCCATCCTTGTTCACATCCTAAAACTTCTTTGATTTTTATAAACACTGTATCTTCAGAAACCGCTTTTCTCCAATCTTCTTCACTGATGGCACGGCATACCTCATTCACCTCCGCTACCATCCATTCGTCATCATCCTCATCTTGTACATTATCCAAAGGTAATCTGGATATACAATCCGCATTCACATTTTTGGCACCAGGAACATATTTTACTTCAAAGACATACTCCTGAAGGCGGTACAACCACTTGGCAATCCTAGGTGTTGCTTTGGCAGCACCTCTTGTGGAGAAAAGATCCACTAAGGGCTTGTGGTCCGTACGTAACTGGAACCTGGTTCCCCACACAAAAATGCGGAAATATTGCACACCCCACCAACATGCCAGGGCCTCCTTCTCGATGGTGGAATAAGTGGGCTCTGCACCTTTCAATGTGCGGGAAGCGAAAGCTACCACTCTCTCATTGCCCTTGTGTACCTGAATGAGCACCGCACCAAGACCATGGTTGCTTGCATCAGTAGAAATGATAGTTTGATCTTCAGGATCAAAAGGCTTAAGAGTGACTGCGCTTGCAATATCTTTCTTTATCGCCTCAAAGTTAATCTGACAATTCTTAGACCACTCAAATTTGACACCCTTTTTCATCAAATTTCGTAAATCGTGTACTTTCTCAGAAAAATGGTGCACAAATTTTGAATAGTACTCTGCAAGACCGAGGAAAGACCTGAGTTGATCTTTGTCACACGGAGCAGGTGCCTTTTCTATGGCTTCCACCAAACTCCGCTTAGGCTTGACTCCATCACAAGTTAACGTGTGACCTAAATATTCGACTTCCTTTAAACCAAATTTACACTTTTCCAAGGCTATAGTGAGACCAGCATCAGATAGTTTCTTTAACACCACTTCTAAAATCTCATCATGCATGGCCTTGTTACGCCCCCACACCAAAACGTCGTCCTGAAATACTAAAACGTTTTTCAAACCAGATAAAACAGCTTGCATGACTCTTTGGAAGACGGCAGAAGCCGATGCCAAACCAAATGGCATTCGAATAAACTGAAATGCACCTTCAGGGGTTATGAAAGATGTAACATGTCTTGAATCCTCATGCAACAACACCTGGTGGTAGGCATTGGATAAATCCAACGTAGTGAAATACGCACCCCTTTTACACTTGCTAACATCTCACTGATGCGGGGAAGAGGATGTCGGTCAATCCAGATGTTGTCATTCAAGTCTCTCAAGTCTATGCACATCCTGATATTTCCATTGGGTTTCTTAGCCAAAACAATTGGACTCAACCATTCGGATGCCTCAATGGGCTCGATCACTCCCTCCTTGCAAAGTCTCTGCAATTCAACTTTGAGTTTGTCTCTTAACATCAAAGGAACATTTCTAACTTTGTGTACCTTAGGTACTGCATTCTCCTTCAATATAATACGGTGTTTGAATTTTTTTAAACATCCCAAATGTTTCCTAAACAGTTCAGGAAATTTGTTAATCCAAGCAGTATTGTCCATAGATGATGTCAATAATACCTGTTGCGGATGATTAGGATCTAACACAATATCAAGAGCCCTTTGTTCCTTCCAACCCAAAAGAGATCTACCTTTGTTTACAATATACAGTTTGGCTGTAGTTTTCCTGTTTAAAAAACACATTTCTGTTTCAACATAACCCAGAACAGGTAATTTGTCACCACAATACCCTTCCGGAATGACATCAGTGGGATATAAATCATCTAGATTACCACCCAAATCTTCCCAAATGAATTTATCAATAATGGTGAATGGGGAACATGAATCCGCCCAGACTTGTACATCCTTCCCCTTAATTTTGATTACACATTTGGGTGGACGATAATTATCATGCTTACCCCTTCACACTTAAGCACTTGATCGGTCTCTATCACCATCACTTCTACATTGTCATCATCGCTATCACATGAAACATCTTCCCTTTCAGATGGTTCAACCTGTTTTATTAGATTGATAGACTTAGAGGGAAAAGGAGATTCAGAGCTTTTACACAATCTAGCAAAATGACCAAACCTTCTGCATTTATAACATCTACTCTTCATAGCTGGACAATGATTTGCATCCGCAGTGTGCCTTGAACTACCACACCTAAAACATGACTTAGGCCTGAATTTATTTGTTTCTAGTTTCTTTTCCGATGTTACTTTCTCATCAATTCTCTTAACACCTTTCTTGATGTTATGAACCATTTCATCTTGACTAACTTTCTTAGAGACCGTGCTTAACTCCTTCACATATCTGGAGGTATCCTCCATTCTTTTAGCCACTAATAAAGTTTTCTCTAAAGATGGATCTTTCATGCCAAGTAATTTTTCTTGGATTTTAAGATTAGACATCCTATTAATTAGTTGATCCCTGATTATTTCATCTCTCATATCTCTAAACTTACAAGTGACAGCCAGCATTCTTAAATTAGCTACATATTGCTCTACGGACTCGCCTGGAGACTGTGTGCGTGAAAAGAATTTATGTCTTTCTACCACTACACTAACTTTATTCCCAAAACTTTCTTCTAAGGCCTTCAGAGCAATTTCATAAACATCAATATTGCTATCACCTGCGCCGCCAGCCGCACCTTCAGTATTCTCTTCAACACTGATAGCTTCCACCAAGGGTAAGGTTTTTAAAACATTCCTACCCTCTAATCCTAAAAATTGTTTAAGAATCGCTAATTTCCTCTTAGACACATATACATCCCCACCTATGGCTTCTAAATACGTTTCGAATGTCTCCTTCCAGTCTTCCCAAACCATGCAAGGTTGGCCTGGGCTTTGTAGGAAATAAGGTGGCGCAGGAATGACTTGTGTTGTCATAATTAAGAAGAAAAAGAAAAATAAGTGCCTTTGCGTACAGCAGTTGTTTAAAACTAAACAAAAATTCACCAATAAATTGTTGTCACTGTCCAAAACACTGTATAAACTTGACTTTGGAAAATCAGTGTCTGAAAGCGCAAAGCAAAAGGATTTGAATACAGTACCAAATTGATATCCCACAGATGATTCTCCAAAGAATGGCTTTCAAGAGCTGGAAACCTTGTAAAATGACCAAAGGTGTGCGTGTCACCGGTGCAAAACGTGTATGCAATCCCCAAGACACGCTTTCAATGGAGGAGAGAAAGGTTAAATTTATCTGTACCTTCTTCACCGGAGTATATACTCCCAATATGGCGGCACGTTAAATTTGGCAAAATCGGTGCAAAACCCCGGATGTAGCAATTGAAAACGAAGTGGTGTGCGAATCACCGAGGTTTTCCTTTTACTGTTCCAAAATGGTGGCACGTTTTCTACGCACGTAACGTGCGTGACTTGTGCGCGGCAGGAAGTCCGCCTGACTCCAAGATGGCGGAGAATAAGAGAGAACGCGTCGGCAAAAGAATTCTAGGGCAGCTGGATTCAAAAATCTCCGCAGGCGAAAAAAGATGAAGGCGCGCGGGCCTTCTAACGGTTGCTGGTCAAGAAGTAAGCCCTCCTCTTTTTTTTTGTATGTTGCAAATCGCTGGAAAATGGTACCTGTGTCTACGGGCTTAGTATGTGGCTGGCTGGACACAAAACGATCCTCCAGAAACGAGTGCAACAAAAAAATGTGTGACGGTTCTACAAGTTCCAACGATATCTTCCACAGGTAAACTTTGAAGCTATAAGTTTGAAAAATAATAGCGGAAAGTTGTACCTGTCTCCAGCGGCTGGATAAACACTAGATGGACTTCTAGTGTCGGTATGTCTTACCAAATAGACTTTCCAGGGGTCGCTTACTGTCCATTCTTCCTCGAGCATAAATGACGGATACGTCCTCCACAGCAGGTATCCTCCTCCTAGCAAGGGCATCCCATCCTCGTCGCCAGTTTTGAAGAGGCAGGACACGGAAGGTGGATTAAAGAGAGTTTATTCGGATATCAGGAACGACCCCTGGAAACACCAGCCACTCTCCACAGCAACTGCTCTCTCTCTGCCTGTAGCCTACATTCCAGAACAGCATCAGAGAGGACAGGTTGCTAGGGAGCAGAAGGCATTCCAAGGTATTACATAGAAAGACAGAGATAACATGGAAATAAATGAGAGGAATACAACACACACACATGGCATTGTTTGTTTAACTTTGCAAAACACTCCCATTGAGTATCCTGTTTGGCACTGGTATGGGAAGGTCTTTGAAGATTATCAGCGTCTGCATCTTCTGTAGACTTGGAATTAGCATCCAGACTGTAAGCAGAACATCTTCTTAACCCCATGATGCTCCATTTCACAATTGGTTGCTAAATTCCAGCCAAGGGTCAAAATTATTTCCCTGCTTAGCACACCTGCATCCAGCTTCAACAAAGGAAACGCGTTTTACTATAGGTTTTGATAAATGTGCTTGGTCCTGATAGTGCATATTAATATACTGTTATGCTATAATGTTTTTATCTCCTATAAAGTGGAAGGGCACCTTTACCCGCAAACATAACACGCTGTCACCAATGTAAAATAAATCCCTTTTGGCATTAGCGGTATGTTTTCATCTGGCATACGGTGTAAGATTAACTGCAGCAGCCATATGTTTGCCTGATTTTTCAATAGCAGCGTCTTCTCAACAAACATCTCCAGAAAAAATATTGCAGCCCGATCTAGGTTACACGCTATCAATATTAAAACATGTTGTTTCATACTTGCTATATTTTAACTCAGAAAGTATATTAATTTAAACCATGGCCTTTAATTTTTTTCCTGTTTGTTTGTTTGTATCTTTGCATGCAGAAACTGTAATGCATTCATTGGCTTCACGAGCTGAAATTGATTGTTCAGTGTGTTTATGCCCCAGCACGAACAATCCGTAATAAATTGAAAAATGATTAATTAATGCATTTTTTATGTTGTATATTGCTTTGTATAAGGGCACCTTTTACGGCACCATGACACGCTGTCATAATATTAACACACACAAACCCTGATAACTAAAAAATTGCGTCATTAATTTATGTAATTTTCCACAGGTATATTGGTATGTACTTGCTGTATTTTTTAAAGTCCTCTTTTAATTAAAAGCTATAGCGTGATGTTCTCATCTGCCATAAGTTAGAACGGCACCATTCCTTTGGGCATTTGTATTATGTTTTTATCTAACATACGGTGTAAGGGCACCTTTTATAGCCAAGTGACAGGCGGTCACAATATTAAAACATATTGCTTCATACTTGCTGAATTTACTTTTAAAAAGTACAATGCATTTTTATTTTGTTTTCATGTTTGTTTGTTTTTAAACCGCAGCAGGGTGTGATTGCGTTGTGAACAAATCTTTGGCTTCACCATAGGGTGTAAGGGCACCTTTTACTGCACCATGCCATGCTGTCACAATATGAAAACATATTGTTTTGTACTTGCTGTCTTTTAATTCATAAAGTATAATGCTTTTGCAGGTTTTTTTTAACTGCTGCATGCAGTGATTGCATTGTGACAGAAGCTTTAGCTTCATAGGCCGCAATTTATTTAGATGTCTGTTTATACCTAGCCACGCACAAACACTAATAATTCCCCATTCACAATATTTTAAGCAGTGCTGCTCCTTACTTCTCTGGTCACAATGGAAATTTCACATTCTAAGTACACTACACAATGCTGCAGCTGCTTATACAAACCCTTTGATAATTCATGGAGTGCTACTAGCCTCTTCTCTATTCCCAGTTGTAATTCACCATTATAAAACGTCTAAACAGTGCTACTACATGCTTCTCTGGTGCCATATATAACTCACACATTCTAAATAGTCTAGCAATGCTGCACTCTACTCCCAGTGGTAATTCCTCATTCGAACTGCTCTACGCAATGCTACTAGCTGCTTCTCTGCTCACGTCGGTAAATCCTCATTCGAACAGCTCTACACAATGCGGATAGCTGCTTCTCTGAAATAATAGGCAATTCATCATTATAACAGCGCTACACATTACTGCGGCTGCTTCTTTTCTCTCATATGGAATTTATCATTCAAAACACTCTACACACTGCTGCTACATGCTTCTCTAGCCTCCACGCTAATTCCTTATTTTAAGAAAAAATTTGTATGGGCAGTGCTACAGCCGTTTCCCTCTTCCCACTGATAATTCCTTATTCTTCCTCCTCTAAAAAATGCGGTACCCTGCTTCTTTAATCCAATAATTACCCCCTCCCCATTCTAACTTCTCTATGCAGTGTAGCACCATTGTTGTTTATTTATCAATATTTAAGAAATGCAGCTACTTAAACAACAATGGTGCCTTATTCAAACACAAACTTACAAAAAAACCTTCCAAAAACAACAATTACAAACCTATACTCAGATACAATCTTTCTCTGTATAATTGCATTAAAGTTGCAGTTCCCTATTTGGAAAATATACATCAGTTTATAACTCCACATAGAGCAGTATTAACCGGTACTGAACTATTTCCTTGCTTAATTGATTTTCTTTTATTACTTATGCTACTGCTAGAATATTTTTATAGCAAAAAATATATATAACAAACATTCTCTTTTGCAACGCAAATAGCTCTAAATGTAACCAATGCGAGACCTATTGCATTGCAAATGCTTGTTTAGATTCTCTTGTAGGCTAGGTTTCGACGTTCGCACAAAATATATAGGTAAAGTACTTCATATAAAACTACTGTTCACCGAAATAAATCCGCACCTTAGTTGACAGATTTTTATTAAGCGTTTTCCATACCCTATCTGTTCCACTACTCACACTAAACCAGAGTATTCGGTTTTTCCATACCTGAAAACATTAAAGCTATTGTAACGTTCTCTGTAACCGTCATTAAAACACTTTGTCCTGCTGGTTCTACAATAGACACAGAAGACAGAACTCGCTCTCGTTTCCAGTAAAGAGCTATGCAACACTTCAAATAGAAAACGAAAGTAGAAAGTTACACTGGGGAAACACAGACCATTCTAGATCAATAAAGCGGCCATGTCGAACGGATGTAACAGTTAAATTTGCAATCGGACCTGCACAAAGACAGTACAGTTAACTGAAAAGTCTTTAAGTTAACTGAAACCCTTACAGCACCATTGTATTAATATTGACAGGAAGGAATTTAACAAGAATAAAATAGATTGCACATTGCTTGTAATATATTCTACCTTTTATGAACGGTCATTCATGTCATTGAAATAAAAAAAAAAAAAAAGTGTTGAAAATGCGAATACGAATCCCAAACACTAAAAAGGCTCTGGATTTCTGACCAGTTTACGACCCCAAATGTACAGAATGTATGTTTTCTAATATGGCCACCCCCTGAGAGCGACAGCATCCGTTTCCCCTCAGCGACTCCCGGAAAGAACGCGCGCCTGCTCAGCAGCTCGGGTTTGTGTATGTTTTGCCTCCCCGAGTCTTCCTGGAGCTGGTCGCTGAAGTGGGCTTTGCTGTTACCTAGGACGGAGCGCGAGGGAGACGGACAGCTGGGGGCGCGTGACCTCGCCTCGCGGAGCGCGGCTGAGCTACAACCGGTGACGCGTCCGGGATCACACCTGACCTGACCACCCCGCTGGGGCTCACTCCGGGCGGGCCAGCGGGTGGGGATGGCCGTGCCGCCCCCCTGGCAGGGCGCCACGCCCTTCGCCGGCGTGCCTGCAGCGGTGGCGGCGCTGGGACCCGGACCCCTCTCGCTGTTGCCCACTGTGCTGATGACCGTGCGGGTGTCATGTCCCGGGGTGCGGGGGCCCGGAGGGGACACCCCCGCGGAGGACCTGCGGCTGCAGCTCAGTATGGACCCGGAGAGGAGCGGCGGGGGCTTCCGTCTGACCCTAAGGCACGGTCAGGTCCGCAGCCCGGTAAGAACACGGGCTGGGTGGAGGGGGGTGTGACAGTCCTTGACGTATCCCACCCCCGACACAACGATGGTCTGTACTTTTCTGCTTTTATGTAGTTGCAGGCGGGGCCCAAGCCCAGGGCGCCAATTTTCAGCGGGGCGCAGGGAGCTTTCTGCTTTAAAGGTCTTGCAGACAGCAGAGTCCCTGGCTCCAGTGCGGCTGGCTCAGCTTTGAACACCCTTCAGCCTTCTTTCTTGCACTCCCTTCTCCCCTCACACCCCCAGCTGAGCTAACACACCCTATTAAGCCCCCTCCAAAAAACAAGTTGGCACCAACTGAGATGCCAATCCATGCACAATACAGGAGAGTGGGGTGGTGCATAGATGTGCTCAGAGGACTGTCACTACTCTTTCTGAAATCAGCCAGGGACTGACTTCTGAACCCAAAAGGGTCTCTCCGCGGCCTCATTTTATTCATCAGCTTCGAGGGCGCCACATTTCTTTCCGCCCAGGGCGCTACCCTGACAAAGGTCGCCTCTGTTTCGTGTGTACTGATAATAACTGTATGATAACTTGCTTTTGTTTGAGCCCTTCAATCAATTTTAAGCGCTATAATTTGCAGGTGTTACGATTACCTAATTCCATTATCTTTACTGTATCAACACCTACTGCCGATATTATTACAACTCTTGTCTGTATCGCACAATAAGACCCAACCAATGTCATCTCCATGACGGTCCGCGGCACACTTGCTCTTAGTGACCGCTTCCCGTGAGACCATACGGTCAGACATAGATACCTGAGTAACGACTGCCTCTCGCATTCACCTAATGACAGACTCGGCTGTTATCAGTCTCTGACATCCACTTAATGACAGACCTGTTGGTAGAAAGTCAGCCTCTGACTGTGACACTTTTATAAGAAGCCCCCCTATTTATCGGCCCCTGACATTCAACACACCTCACAACATCTGTACCCACGCTTTAATGTGAGTCGTATCCACTTCACCACAAACCTGCTCTCCTTCATGAACAAAATCTCTCATAGTCAAAGGCCAACACGGATCATGTACACATTTCACAGTCCAAGCAAGCCTCTCGCGGCAGCTCGTGACAGCGCCTTGAGCTGTAGGGAGCATGTGAGGCTGCAGGGAGGAGTCATGGGTCTGCAACCTTCCCAGCTCACTGATAGCAGAGAAACGTAGACCGATGCAATTAACTCACAACTCTAAACATTCTCTTAACATCTGGACGGCCCTCAGTTTCTAAGAAGTGATTCTAGTGGCAAAAGTGGATGGACAAGCAGTTGTTGCACAACATAACATATAATGACTGTTCCTTTATATATCTGCCAGAGACCTATTTAAGGGTAGATGATGGGACAACATCTTCTAACGCGTCGTAATCGCTTTCCTCTGGGAGACGGGGTGGCAAACAACACCAACTTAATGACAATACCATGAGAGAATGTGCAGCAGATATCAACTTTAGAGTATTGACACCTGAGAGTAATATCAACCCCTCGAGTACTATCAGCTGACAACAATGTTATTATGGCAGCACTCTGGGCACATGAGTAGTATAAGCGGATACCACTCATCACCATTCATGTCCTTAAAAGTGACAGGTCCCCCTCCGGTCCCCCGCCCCTCGCTGTGTCCTTAAAAGTGACGTGTGTCCTTAAAAGTGACAGGTCCCCCTCCCTCCCTTCGCCGTGTCCTTAAAAGTGACATGTTTGTCCCCAAAAGTGACGTGTGTGTCTGTTTAAAACCGAGGGCTGCGGTGCTGGCAGTTGGCGGCTGAGCAGGCATCCCTAAGCCCCCACCAGCCCCGGGACATCTGGGGCTGTCTAACACAAGGGTTTACGGTGCAGAGTTTTTTTTAAAAAGGGTCTTTCTTTAGAATCAGATGCTGCAGTTTGAAACGCATCCCGGCCGTAGCTGGGGGCAGAAAACTACCCATTAGCCTCACAAGTCACAACGTGAAAACACAAGAACAAAAGGCCAGTTACCCTGACAGAGCACCGTTGAGAACAGGCAAAACTAATCAGCCAGTCCCAAGCTTCCCACGCATCTTAATTTGTATAGTACAGGGGTTCTTTATGAAACATCCGTCCATCCTTCCCAGGAGCGCATCCCCCAACAGGCCCTAGGTTTAATTATCAGATATCAAAGGTCAAAGAGCCATCTAACAAAGCAGTGCTATGGTCAGAAAACGGTCCCAATATTGACCCTCACTACAATGCTCTATTACCAATAATGACACGTACTACAAGATTCTAAACACTCCCCTCCATAAAGGGTCCTCCTTCCAATTATCATGCCCTGCCAGGTATAAAAAGCATACTTTAGAACACTGACACAAGCAGCCATTCAAAAACCCATTAGGAGCGACCTGCTGGGATTGTCTTTGCTGCACAGGCCCACCAGCCCCAGAAGTTTAAAGCCAACAATGGACCAGAGCAGCTTCTCCCAGATTGACGCTGCCTGCTACACATTAATGGAGGTACGTAAATAAGGGGCTGTGTTACAGGCTTAAGAGTGTATGGGCTTATTTAATATGTTGATGCCTGTATATAAATGAACAGCGTTGCATTTTTAAAGGGTGTTTAACGCAAGGCATGAAGGTGTTTACAATGTTTTAAGTAGGGATTAAGGAGGTCTTGGGGCAGGCTGCTTAAGGTGAATAATGAGGGATGTAAAATATAGGTGTAATTTTAAAGTTTAACAATGCCTAGAAGTATTTTTACAATGTTACATACGTGTTTAGAGTCCCCAGAGATCGCAAAATTAACCCCAAACAATTTAACAATAAATAAAAACTGTTTAAGTACTCACCCATGGGTCGATCCTTGTGGCGCTGCTGGTGAAGGGTCTGTTGATAGCTGACCAGGGCCATTATGTGCGAGGGCCCCAAAAATGTCGCAAGTCCGCGATGGGGTCATGGTCCCCTAATGGCTGGAGTGATGTTGAGGGTTGGGGCTGTAGTGTTGATGTTGACCGGGAGGTTTTTAAAAAAAAAAAAAAAAAAAAAAAATGTCCCTGAGCCCCCTTATGGTAGGCGCTGCTATGGGGCTGTGGTAGGGCCATGCACTGCTGAAGCCCAGAGCCATCGCTGGGCTCGTGAGGTCTCTGGGGGTTGGTGGCGCCCGTGTGCAGGGGCTTGAGGCCCCGTTTTTAAGCAATTAAAGGCCCCGGAGCCCGCTTGTCATGGGCGCTGCTCCGGGGATCTGGTGCGGGTGGGGGCAAGGGTCCGTGTGGGCGCTCGGCCCATTTTGTTAAAATTAAAAGGCCCTGTTTTTTAAATTAAAGGCCCCGGAGCCCACTGAGCTCCATGCGGCGCTCCGGGGGTGAATGCACGGCTGAGGTAGCTGCTCCGGTGGTGCCAAGGTGCGCAGGGGCTTGAGGCCCGTTTCTTAAAAATAAAGGCCCCAGGAGCCCGCTTGCAAGGTCGGGGCTCCGGGGATCTGAGTGCGGGCGGGGCCGAGGGACCGTGTGGGCGCGAGGCCCGTTTCTTAAAAATGAAAGGCCCCGGAGACCGCTGCGCTCCATGCGGCGCTCCGGGGGATCTGGTGCGGGCGGGGCGAGGGACCGTGTGGGCGCGAGGCCCTGTTTTTAAAAATGAAAGGCCCCGGAGACCGCTGTGCTTCATGCGGGGCTCCCGGGCTGTTTGTGTTGTTGGCGGTGGGGTAGGGATGGCGCCTGGGTGCTCGGGGGGGCTTGAGGCCCCGTTTTTAAAAATGAAAGGCCCCGGAGCCCGCTTGTCATGGGCGCTGCTCCGGGGATCTGGTGCGGTCGGGGGCGAGGGACCGTGTGGGCTTGAGGCCCTGTATGCGGCGCTCCGGGGTTGTTGGGCGGTAGGGGTTGGGGACAAGGATGGCGCCGGTGGCCGTTAGGCCCCTTTTTAAAAAATAAAGGCCCCGGAGCCCACTATGTGACATGTGGGGCTCCGGGGTTTTGTGCTGCAGGGTGGGGGGCCCTGAGGCCTAGGACTCCGTTGGGGCGTGAGTCCCCGTTTTTAAAAAATAAAGGCCCCGGAGGCCGCTTTGCACCAGGCGGAGCTCCGGGTGCATGGGTGAGGGTCCTGCGGCCTTGGGGCTCCGTGTGTGGCGCTCGGCCCCATTTAAAAAAAATTAAAGGCCCCGGAGCCCGCTGAGCTCCACGCGGTGCTCCGGGGGTTTGTGCTGCAGGTTGAGGGCCCTGAGACCTAGGGCTCCGTGTGGGCGCGAGGCCGCGATGTTTTAAAATTAAAGGCCCCGGAGCCCGCTTGCCATGGGCGCTGCTCCGGGGGTATTGTGCGGGCTGGGGTGGGGGCCCTGAGGCCTAGGGCTCCATGTGTCCGCTTACCGCCGGCGCTGCTCGGGGTCTGTTGGAGGCG
This sequence comes from Calotriton arnoldi, assembly GCA_963921515.1. Taxonomy (NCBI): domain Eukaryota; kingdom Metazoa; phylum Chordata; class Amphibia; order Caudata; family Salamandridae; genus Calotriton; species Calotriton arnoldi. Next base: position 432,166 of record CAWUFW010006141.1, read on the forward strand.
GTGTTACAGGGTCCCCCACGAGGCTCGTGATGGTGGCAGCATCATGGCTGCCAGGAGCTTCCCCTCAGCGTTTCACGAAGGAAGGCCCTCCCCTCTGTGATGACATCATGGTTGTGGAGGGCCTTCCTTCGTGAAACACTGAGGGGGAGCTCCCTGTAGGTATTCCCCCACAAGGAAGTGCCTCCTAAGGGTGTGCAACAATGCATTAAGCAGCCGCATTGTAGGGTGTCACCAGGGCTTTAAATGGAAGCTTTTTCAATATTATATACACATCATAGTTGCTGCTTATTTATCTTATGCAACTAACAACCAGTGACAAAGCCAATAGACCTGCTGCTGTTACATGCTGGATCATATATCCGGATACAATGTTAGAAACAGGCCATGCAAAACGTGTGTGTGTGTGTGTGTGTGTGTGTGTGTACGTGTGTGTGTGTACGTGTGTGTGTGTACGTGTGGGTGTGTACGTGTGTGTGTGTGTGTACGTGTGTGTGTGTGTACGTGTGTGTGTGTACGTGTGTGTGTGTACGTGTGTGTGTGTGTACGTGTGTGTGTACGTGTACACACACACACACTTGGGTGTGATAACACACTCACACTGTGGGGACCTGAACCCAGGTCCCCACAAGGCAATGTCTTTTAAATGATCAATAATGGCTTAAGGAACATCTGTGTCAATTTTTACAACTTTTTAAAAAATTGCCTTGTGGGGACCTGTGTTTCATCAAGTGTGTTTAATTTTCTGCTCAGCTCTGCCCCTGCAGACAGGCGGTGGCACTGCAGTCTTAAACACACTTTGCTCACCAGAAGCACACATTAGCAGCAGAAAGGACAGACATTTCAATGGGAAAGGTGCATAACACCGTCTTTATCCAAATATTTTTCATGCAATTAACCTTTTCTCTATTCATTAAAATAAAACTTTATTTACATGAAGTATTTAATTTAGACGTTTTGCGTCTGGAATATTGCTATTGGTTTTTAAATATTGCTAAAAGCAAAATGAGCCCAGAATACTTCACTATTGTAATTTGATTCTTAACTGCAAATAAAGAATGATGGTGCACTCGCTGCGATAAATAGAAATTGGTTTTATCGTTTTTGGCAAATGACTAGAGGCATCAATGCTTATTGTTACATTTGAATGCTTGTACCAGGAATTCAGAGTCTTTATGTTGCCTTGGTAATTTTAGCTTCTTTTGGGGGTAGGTAGTGGTAAAGGGTGGGCAGGGTAATTTTAGTGTTTAGGGGTGGTAAGGGTATTTTTAGGGTTTAAGGGTGGGTGGCAAAGGGTGGTAAGGGTAATTTTAAGGTTTAGGGGTGGGTAGTGGTAAAGGGAGTGAAGGGTAATTTTAGGGTTTTAGGTGGGTATTATTAAAAGGTGGTAAGGGCAATTTTAGGATTTAGTGGTGGGTATTGGTAAAGGGCGGTAAGAGATATTATAGGGTTAAGGGGTGGGTACTGGTAACGGATGGTAAGGGTAATTTTGGATTTAAAGGCTGGATATATATATATATAGTTTATTATTTTACTAGTAAACTAGTATTAGTTTACTAGTTTATTATGGCCATGCTGCTGTAATATATATATATATATATATATATTACAGCAGCATGGCCATAATAAACTAGTAACCTGAAACCACCTCTGGAGTGCGCGTCTTACTGGCGTCTCATTGATTCTGAGACACGGGTGCTGCTGTGATATTTTACAGGGTCCTGTGTCCTGCAACTCGGCACCGGCCTCGCGAGGTGGATGTGGCCGGGTAAAGTACACAAGGAGAGTGAGAGGCACACATATATATATATATATATATATATATATATATATATATATATATATATATATATATAGATTTACTTACCTTAAATATACTTATCATTCGAGGTAAAGGCCTCTGCATGGTAAAGACATGCGTAATAAAGGCTGCATGGTAAAAGCATGTGTGGTAAAGGCATGCGTTGTAATGTCATACAACCTGGCTAGATGCATTTTACACAGCTTGCTCCTAGCATCGCTTTAATCACAAATTTTACAATTTGTGCCTATCAAATGATTATTATTCCCACTGAAGCTGAGCTTGACAGTTTCTTAGCACGTGCAGACACTGAGTAGATACAGTGTATCTCTCAGTTATCTCCTTCTCATTGGCTCTACGCACTTTAAGTGACATAACATTTGTGTCAGAGCTTCTGGAACATTGCTGCAGTGCAGCACAAATTCTGATTCAGGGTTCACTAAACTGCATGGCATAAAAAGGTACATTATACACATAGATACACACAGGCTCAGATTTACAAAACTGTCACACAGTGCAGCACCCAAAGTTGCTGCACTGCATTGCATTGCATGAGAAGGAGGGAGCAGGAAAGCACCAAATCTACTAAGATATGGTACTGTCCTACTCCCTCCCTAGTGTTGGCGCACAATTAGGCTGCCGTGCGCCATGTACACACCTTTACATCATAGTGCAATGTTGTCTGTGTGAGTCTTGCATAGGTTTTGTATTGGAAGGATATCCTTCTAGTACAAAATACTATGCCTAGACAAACTTTAAAAAGTTCCCACTTGTGTGCAAGTACAGTGCAGTACATATGAAAAGTGGGAAGTTAGGATAAATAAAAGCATTTCTACTTTTTAATGCCTGCTTCAAAATGTGCTCTGTTTTGGTGCAAAACCCTGTCTATTCTTGTTTGTAAGCAGGATTTTGCATAAAAACTGTGGGTGGTTCCATGGGAATGCCCATGTACCACCCATGGCACACCCCCTTGATGCAGAGTAATACAAAGCAGCGCCTTGCGCTGCTTTGTTTTATTTTGAGGCAACTTTCCAAGACAAAACAAGTTTTGTGCTGGAAAGTAAATCCATGAAAAAACATTTTGTGCAGGTTTGTGTCACTTTTCTGATGCAAATCCAGAGCAAAATTTTGTAAATCTGGGCCAAAATATGTGTAAACTCTGCATCTAAATTGAAGTTTTACAGCACAATCTATAGCATTATTTCTAGCATTTTTGCCATTTAAACATACACTGTTATGAATAGGATTCCAGTGTCGAAAATGAAAGCTAAGTACATGTTCAGCAAATGATAATCAAAATTTTATTTACCAAGAAAATAGTTGGTTTGTTGTGCATGTGTGTACCAGCACGCCAATTTATTACTCTGAACATCCCAATTACGTTTTAAATTGTGTCTTCAATATTGAATGTACCCTACGTTCTCACTACTCGGCATCGGTAAGCATCTCTTCCAAATAGGAAACAGGCCTGATAAACTGTACAGTATATCATTTATTTATTATAGTTATGTCTCTCAAGGGAGCACATTTAAATTGAAGCCATTTAATTTTAAAAGAGAAATGTACCATGTTCGGGATTCTTCTAAAACCTGCGAGCCCTCTTGAAAAAAGTTCTTTATTTACAGTAGAATAGCGCATGTAATGTAAACATGGATTTCCCACCATATAAAACAAAACAATTTCATGACAAAGAAGAATGCGCTTTCGTTCAGACATCCTTGGAGTTAATACACTGAAGTCCTGCCTTCATAGGAACCTCAAGGCAGGACTTAAGCGGGACAGGCAAGAGATGCAATTCTTCCTTGCACATAACAAAAGGGCCATTAGCATCACAAGAGACCTGTGTGCTCTTAACCCTAGAAGTCTGCCACCTTCCCAGACTGGGGGATGGGGCTAGCACCTGACAACAAACCTTCCTGGTAGGCCGCATAGGATGACATTGACTTGAGACTCTGATAGCAACAAGGATGGGGCCGAGGCGCTCAAACAAAGGCTATATCTCCACAAATATTTGATCCCCCAGCAGTTTTATAATAGCAACAATAAAGAAAAGTGTTTGATTTCCAAGGGCAAGGGTTATTTTAATATGCACTTTCTTATATTTTTAATTAATAAACTTTTTCGTGACTTTGGTAAATCGAAAGGTTTCAATGTCTCATAGAGCCCTCCACAAGGCGAACGCTAATAGTTACTGTATTGCGTTTTCCTAAGCTGCTCACATCTTCCACAATCTGCAATAAAAATTGAGATATTTGGGGAACGAAAAAATGACCGGGCAAGGAACCTGAACATATAAGTCGGAGATCATAGAGAGACATGACAGAAGAGAACATGGGATGTTCGGAGTGCGATATGACAAGGGTGAATGCGTGGGAAGTGTATGGAACTGGATGAGTGCACAGAGTAAATAGAAAGATTAGAGCAAGGAGTGAGTTGAAGGGCTGAAGCAGAGAGAGAATTACAGGAGTGGCATGGGAAATATGTAAGGCGATTCAGATGGGGAGCTTTGGGGTGATTTTTTAAGGGGAAGAGGCACCTTACATCTAACATTTGCAAACACCCAAGAGGGAGATTGGAGATTTAAGAAGGCGATGTATTGGCAAATGGAACTGCATATTGACGGCCTCATTATGAGTAATGGGGTCTAGGGAGTTCAGGAATACTGGACCAGAATGTCCATTTCTGGCTGGTTATTTCTCCCCTGCACCACAATATTCTGAGTTCTTAGGCCCGGAATAGGAACTAAATGCATGGACTATAATTACCAATCCATTTTTTACTTGCAGATGAGTCATGATTCTAGTCCAGTTTCCATACTCATTTTGCTCTGCTTTGAGCAGGAATGAAACATGCATGGAAACGTGGTTTTACTGAGTGCATTCGTGCACCCGGTAAAACCTTGAATCAGACGGGGTGGTATCTCCCTGCGGATAACGCACTACTTGACTTTTAATTGACCCAATAGTGACTTTTTAAATGAGAGAGGAAAAAAATCCCAGAGGAAGAACGTCCATAAAGATATCAAATATCATCAGTTTAAATATATAGAGAAAGAAATTCGTACTTGTAAAGCGCACTTATACCCCCAAAGAGGTGTCCTGGCGCTGTACGCATACCGCTGTGGAACCCTTCCTGTCTTTTCCCTGTGAAATGTCCACTCCTGGGCACCCCCAGGGTGAAGCCAGGCATCCCAGCGCTGTTGGGGCCGTTGTGGAGATTAAGCAAGCTATTGCCCAGAGTTGCAGAGTGGGACCCATGATTAGAATAGGCACCGAGGCGAGAATTATCAGGTCCGAGGAAATTGAGCCCAAGACCCGCCGAGGCGGGAATTGAACCCTGGTCCCGGGCCAGATCTCTGCATCAGGGTCTGCCGCTCTATCAAATGGAGAGAGCAATGGAATAGGTAAAAAAATCTCAGGAATGATAAATACTCGGACTGATTTTGGTAAGGGGTAGGATGACCTCATAATTTTTTGTTGGCTATATATGTTTTTATATGTATGCATGTATATGGTACTGTACAGGGTCGATGACAAGCATAAAGGGCCTTATTCAGATTTCGGTGGATGGAATAGTCTATCACAAACGTGACATATGTTTTGTCCGGCGTATTACGATTTCCATAGGACATAATGGGATCGTAATACGGCAGATGGGATATCCGTCACGTTTGTGACTGAGTATTCCCCTCCGCCAAGATCTAAATCTAAATCAGGCCCAAAGTCAACAACTCATAGGAGAGACAGCTGGGTTGTAAGAGTTAAAGGAGTGCGATGTAGTGTTTCGTAAAGAGGTGAGTCTTCAACTCTTTCCAAAACTGAAGCAGCATTGGTGCGGTTCTGATGGATTTGGGGATGTTGTTCCAAATCCTGAGTGTATACATAGAAAAGGCATAATGCCTTGTGTTTCTTCTTATTTACACTCCTTATTCTACAGTCTGATGGTGTCCTGGCTGTGCATGTGCTAAGAACCACCAGAGATAGAGAGCTTGTCTGCAAAATAACCGGGGTGCCGGTCGATTGGCTTTGTAAAAGACGCCACTAGTTTTGAAGATGGTGCGGGCCAGCAATAGGACCCAATGTAATTCCATTAGGATGAAGGTGATGTGATCATATTTCTTCAGGCCCTGGATGAGATGTGCTACGGTGTTTGGATGCTCTTAAGGGGTCCCAGTGGGGAGTCCAGTAGGCCATGGAGCAGGGCTTTACCACCATTCATGCAAAAGTACGAAGGCTTCAACAGCAGTTTTGAAGTTGCTTTCTGGAGGACGTAATTTCTCTTTCTTCAGAAGAGAGAGCTAGTATCAGGCCACTTTTTTTAAAAAGTGTTCCTTGAGGATGTGGTTGGTGTCCAGGGTGAATCGAAGTGACTTGGCATTCGGTGAAAGGTTTAGTTCAAAGCCGTCAAGGTTCAAGTCATTGAGCCAGGTTTGTATGGTGTCAGGTGCGTTGCTGCATTCCTGTCTTAAGCATTAATTCAATAAGCTAGTGTATATTGGGACTTGCAGTGAATGTAATTCAGTTCAAACTTTTGCACTAAAGTTCTAGATTAAAGTGGTTTGTATAATGAAAAATGTATTTTAACATGTTGTCCCATGTAACCATAGAGGAATTAAGATTGCATTTCATTTTTTGATCCTAGTTCTTAGCACCCAGAGAACGTACTGGACACCCAGTTTACCTGGTAGTTTGGAAGTTGCTTCTTGCTGTGTGTTGCATCTATGCACCTTCTTGGTAGAAATCATAGACTCTTGGTTTCCTTTTAGACCTCTAGACCATAACGTGCCTCTGTGGACCAATAGATACCTAGGTACTCAGTGGGTTCTGGAAGCAAAATTTTTCAGTGAGTTGCAACTTTATCACATCTGGACCCTACAGACTCTCTAAGTATTTTGTATTTGTTCAAAACAGCATCATGCTTTTAGCATGGGCATGCTGGACCCAAGCCCAGGGCGCTGAGGTGAAGAGGGGTGCAAAGGGCTATCTTCATACAGATTATGCAGCAGTCTACCTATGACCAGGCTCCAAAGAAAAGTGTGCTTTGTCAGCTACCACTGTACAGCTCATCTCTCAGTTCTGCACTAATAACTTGAGGTATGAGGAAATGCAACAGTTAATCACACCTTCAAAACAAGCAGAGGACGAGAGGAATATTTCTCAGTGAAAAAGGGGGAAGGTAGGCACCAAATTGGGGTTTCCTAGGGAGCTATCTGCGCAAAGGTGAGCCCTGGCCAGTCTCTATGAAGAACATCAGCTACCGGATCAACAGGCATTCAAACAGCTGCTCAAACACAATGATGTCGATGTCCACCAATGCAAAAACGCTGTGCATCTAATCTTAATGATTCTCTTCTGACCCATCCCTCCTTACCCCTTTAGCTGCTCTGTCCCTCTTCCACCTTGCCTACTTCATTCTACTGTGTCTCCTTCCTACTTTTGCCCTCTCTAGTCACCCATCTCCTCTCACTAACAGATCAGTCCACCTTCTACAACAATCTAATAAAGGTTTGCGATACATTGGCAATGTTGTTCCATAGAGGATTCTAGCCAGCGCAAACCTTTGTTGTAGCCGTAGTTATAAAATTCTTGTAGCTTATATGTAAGAATTATCATGAAGTAAATAATATTTTTTCTACTGCAACAGTTGGAAATTTTGAGAAATCATTTGAGTACCTAACAAAAGTGGCATTACATATATTTCAAGCCATTATATTCACTGTACTGGGACCTTAACACTAATACAACTGATATACTATATGAGTGCTCCACTATTCTCTTTTTTTCATTTGCTGGGCAGGAATGCTCTTTGATACAGACATACAGTTCTTGGCAGCAGTGGTGTTGTAGTGTTTTGAGCACTATTCGTTCCCATCACTTCTCCAACAATAGAGAAGTGCGACTATTGTACCACTGTGGCTGTTTCTTTTCTATCTATACAAGCAGGTTGATCAGACTAGAGCATCATTCTTATCAAAGGTGGTAACTCCATTCAATGTAGGCCAGTCTATCACTCTGCCTGCCTTTTACACCCCACCACATCCTACTAAAAAGGAGGACAGACCCCACCACCAGGACCCAAAAAGAGCATTGTTGTTCTACCTTGATTGTACCAAAGAGATCCAGGTGGACGATCAACTCTTCATAGGATATGTCAGTGCCAAGAAAGGGAAGGCAGTGCAGAAACGTACCATCTCATGATGTATCGAATTGGCCAAAAAGCAGCCCCCTGAGGGCTTGAACGATCATTCCACCAGAGCCAAAGCTGTGACTACTGCATTAGCTTGTGGAGTCCCTGTCCTGGACATCTGTCAGGCATGTGGGTGTCTCTGCATGGCACTGTGCCCGTTTGGTCCTGGAGGATTTTTTAGAATAATCTGTTTAGCAACCCCACCTCTGGGAAGGTATTGCTTGTGTATCTATTCTAAGATAAGGAATATGTGGCTAAAAGTCTCTATCAGATGAACAAGTTAATTACCTTTGGTAACACCTTATCTGGTAGAGACTCCATTGAGCCACAGATTCCTTACCAACCCTCCCATCCTCCTCGCTCTGAAAATGGATTACAGTAAAATGGTTACCCTTCTTAAGGGCCCTAGACATGCACATCACTGGTCAGTGTTCTTCATGGCTCTGTGCTTCTGGCGTGGAAAGTCGCGAAAAGACACTGACATCAGCGCACTGGGGTGGCTCCTGTATAGGCACTGCACACGTCACTTCTGATGCGGATAATGCCGAACACGCCACGAGGAGCCTAACTATGCCACCTACTTACACGCAGGGTTATTGCTCAAAAAAGTTTTCGGCTCCAGTCTGATGCCTGAGGAAAAGTGTAAGGAAAGGAACCTGTGGCTAGAAAGAGACTCTACCATATAAGGCATTACTGAAGGTAAGTAGCTTGTTATTTTTTGCTAATTCTGTTCAGCATGCACAATAACCATTTTTTAGGTCGAGCTTTAGCAGCAGCGCGCAAGCACTGCTCGCTCTGCGAGGCATGCAGTAGTAGAGTATGGTAAGCAAGCTTTCCTCACTCTCCGCCCATATTTTTCATTGGCTTCTGTCTTTGTCCTTCGTAAATTCTGTCTTCTGATTGATTATGAGGCTTGTTAGTCCCGCCTTATTACATGTCGTCATTTGTACCCTCCCATGGCTATTGGCCCCTTTACTTGGAGTGTCACACTGTACGGTATGAGTTATTTATAAGCACTATTTTTCCCCGCTTCCCCGCCCGCACTCCCGTTGTCCTTGCCTTCTCGCACCCCCCGCCCGCACTCCCGCTGTCCGTACCTTCTCGCCCCCTGCCCCCGCCTGCCCGCACTCCCGTTTCCAATGCAATAGGTCTCGCGTAAATGCAAGTCCTATTGCATTGCAAATGCTTGTTACTGATGTACCCCATCAGGGATGCACTTGTTGACAGATCTGGGCTGTGACATCACAATACACGTTGCTTAGTTTCCCACAGATGTCCTCATTGGAGATTGAAAATTTCCTTTGTGTCGGGAGGTTTAGGGGCGTGGCTATAACGTGAAGTGCTGGGTTACAAGACCGCGCATGCTAGAATGACAGGGTTGGCGAGGTCTCGTCTCAGTTGTACTGACGTTGGCTTAAGGAGGCGGTGCCTCGCTGCCTGTGTTGTGCAGACATGAGAGGTGTGGGCTGGCGATGGAACGTCAGTCATTGTAGGCGGTCCCACGCCTTGTTGTGGAGACTAAGTGACATCAGCTGTAAAGTGACCCTCCATGTTGTGGTGACGTACCAGGCGCGGCATTACGCGTTGACGTCCGGCGCGGGGGTGGGGCTCGAAGAACAGGAAGCGCCGCTGCCGCAGCTCGCACATCCCAGGAAAGGCTGCTGTTCCCCGGTTTCACAATCCTTCGCCATCCTCTCCCATCCGGGACCATCCTGGCGCACCCTGAGCAAGGGGCCCCAGGGGAGGAGCGTAGGACCACCCTTATTTGGGGAGCGAGAGAGCCACTGTGGCGGTAGGGGGGCCGGGGAAAGTGGGGCAGGGGCGGAGCTAGTGTTAGATCCTGCCGCCCCTCCTTGAGCGTCAGATCCGGGGAGCTAAAACAAACGCTCCCCCTTCATAGCGACATCTCTCGTCCGGTGGAGAGAGAGCAATTGCACCTATGGAAAAATAATCAGTTTAGCAAAGACAGCCCCCCATTTTATCAGAGACATAAGCCCCAAAACGGCCACCCCCCCCCCCCCCCCACACCATAGCCAGAACTTCTGTAACAAACATATCTCCCTCCCGGGGAGAGACCGAAACATCTCAATTCTTACACAGATAACCTTTCTGTCCGTGAGACAGTCGGAATCCCTGTTGGCAAGAGAGCCCCTTTCAGAAAGATATAAGTATAGTTAACAGATAACTCTCCATTACTAGAGGCCGACCCCTTGACCAGAAAGTATCTACCTGTCAGATAGAACTCCTCCGCCGCACCATAGTACTTCATACTAGAGATACTACTGCTGTCAAAGCCATTCCTCTTGCGCATCCCTCCTCCAGGTTGCTCAAAACAGTCGGAGACAATGGGGGGCTGAATTCACTCCTGATAAGTCCGTTTGCAAGTTAAGGCTCATTTTGGGTGCTAGACTGACTTGGTAGTCTTAGGCCTTGAAAATAGTTGGTACCTGTGCTTACTACCTACAGATGCTACGAAGAGTTACTTCCTTTGAGTCCTCAGTGGAATATTATAATAATCTATGCCACAGCACAGTCTAGACTGCACAGTGTTTGGTGCTTGTGTTTGGGTTCACTGAGTCTGTTGTGAAGTGAATTCCACTGCCTAGTTAGTATTGGGCGTAAAGACGTAACGTCATCTATTAGGTGGGCATGCTTGAGTTCACTGACTGCCTATAGGTAAAAAAGCGGAATTAAAAACCTTAACCATTGTGCACAAGGCTTTTATCAGCAGTGCTCTGAACTGATGGCAGAAAATACAGATGGAACGTACCCAATACAGTCTTGACATCTGTATAGTTAACCTAGGTGGGGAAATCTGCTTCATAACTGTTAAGATGGTAGAGCATGCCTTATATATGGATGTGGCTAAACTTTGGAACTCCATGCCCCATCTTGTGCAGGTAATCAGTGTTTGTAAACAAAAAAAAAATCAGAAAAGGTTCTTAAGCCAAACTGTATCTATCCTTTAATCTAGACTTAATAGCTGTGTAGTGGTTATGTTAACTGTCTGAGTGTTAAAACGCTTCATTTATAGTGTGCTATATACTTACCGTGTAAAGTAATAGAGTGAGAGTTCATCTACTGCAATGAAATCCACTTATTCTGCCACATAGAACCCTCTGAGAGAGAGTTCAGCTTCAAAGGATATCCCTCGTACCAGATAGATGTCAGCTCCCGCAGAGAACCTCGTACCAGCGAGAGCTCCTCTCTGCCGCAGCTAACCCTTCAGCAGAGAGAGCATCCACTCTGCCACAAAGAACCCCTTCATCAGAGAGGCTGAGACCCTCACTTACCAGTTGGAGTTTTACTGCCACAGAAAACCTCCTTCATTGAGATACTTGAGAGCCCTCTTGCTAAAGAGTTCCACTGCCAACAAGACCATTCACCCCCTCCACTCCTCTCCCCGATTTACCAGAGAGAATTCCTCTCTGCCACAGCAAAACCCTTTATTAGACAGGTCTGTTCTGCCATGTAGAACTAGAGAGAACACACTGCTTCAGAGATTTACACTACGATAGCGAAAGTACTTAACAGTGAAAGCCCCCCTCCTGAACCCCCTTGTTAGAATGTTTTGACTTACAGACAACCTCTGCCAGAGATTGTTCCTCTGCCACAGAACTCTGCTACCAGAGACAGACGGAGAACTCCTTTACTACAGAGGGAGCTCAATTGTCAAGGAGAAGCACCTTAGCAGAAAGAGCTCCCATCTCTCCGAAGCAATCCAGTTACCAAATAGTACCCCCTCTCATTGCTGTCTCCTCTATCAGACAGAGAACTCTTATCAGAGAGAATAGCCCTGCCACAGAAAAACTCCATACCAGAAACGCTGTGCTATGCTGCACGGAATCTGAGACAGGAAATCCCCTACAGAGAGGGATTTGTGCCAAGGAGAACTCAATGCCAGATATCTCCCTTAAAAGACAGAGTATCCCCTTATTAGCGGGCAACTGTTACGGAGAACTCCACCAGTAAACTCCCTTTTCAGAGAGTTTGCCGTCACATCGAACTCCCTTTACTAGACAGAGCTCCAATCTGCACTCTGCTACAGAGAACATCTTTGTAAGAGAAAGTTTTCTTCCCATAGAGCACCCTTTACCAGAGAGCGTTTGTCAGCCACTGTGAACCCCTCTACAAGAGAAACCCCTTACAAGAGATCGTTCGGTTGCCAACGAAAATTATCTTCCCCGAGAGGGCACCCCAGTCAGTACTGTTTCCCACACTAGCACCCCGTTTACCTGCCCTCTTTGTTATTGCAGTGTCTTTCTTTCTCCACTTTCTACGTTTACCCACTTAATCATATATCTGCTTCCAATATTTTATAAGTTGCTGCTAGATGTACATTCCATTGAATCACTATTCTCCTATCGTGAATAGTAACAATGAGATAGGACCCAACCCCCCATGTGGTGAAGGAAAATACGCCCAACTTGGAATGACCCAGAAGATCTTAAACGAGCCTTAAAACTTTCATCCTAATGCTTTAATCTTCTTCTCTATGCTTCTAAATGTCCACCAAGAGCTTATGGTATTACTAAATGGATGAATCATCAGTATTGTATAAGTCGTTGGCTTCTACATGCATAATGCATATACAGGACTGTACATCATCACAAATGAGGAGAGAATATGGTCTGAGGGCTAGATCGGTCGACCTTGAAGCTGGAGAACAGGGTTTGAGTCTCGGCCGGGACGTTCAACATCCTGTGATTCTGGGCAAATCACTTAATCTCTCCCTGCATAACAAAAATATTAATGTGTCCGTCTGTAACGCAACTGGTGCTCATGTAAAGCGCTCTGATACCTTCAGGTCGAGTTTGTGCTATATAAAACTAAAATTAATTTGCACCAAATTCTATCAAAGCAGGATGTGTACAGCTAATAACCAGCTATTGATGTAAGTTATAAGCCTGATCTATTTATTATGAAAAAGTATGACAAAGGCAGTATGCCTAACTTGTTTATTGTGAAAAGTATATGTTGAAGTCAATACGCCTTTAAGAGTGGATTTTTAATTCTGTGCTAATGATTGAAGGCATGTATTTCGTTACAAAGGGTGTCATGTATTGGCATACTGTGCTACGGTTTTGCTGTTGGTTACACCCTGTGACAAATCCTAAGGGTAGAATATTTGCATTTTGAAAACCCCTGTTATGTCATTTTAGGAAGGTTGATACTGTTTTGCCACCTTTAATTTTATGTATATTTATAACTTTATACCTGAGCTCTGACTTGTGTGAATACTTATGCGGAATTCAGTAGGCCACCTCCGCATCAGTGCACCACCAGCAGCGCAGCCCCACCTCAGCAGAAATTCAGCATCAGCGCAGCAGCATCCCTGCACAGCACCGCCTGAGCACCAGCACAGCCCCATCTAAACATCAGCACAGCATCACCTCCGCAACAGCGCACCACCACCTCAGTGTCACTAAGCACCACCTCAGTCTGTCCTCTGAATATGGCATCTGTCAATTCTCCCCTAGTGCCCGTCCCCTGCTCGTGTTGTAATTTAGGTACTATTTCCCAACCTCAACCCTTACGTTGTTTATACCCCCCCCCTCCGATAACAAAAAAAATAAATAACAAAGGAGCATTTGAACAGGCAGGAAGAAGTTGCCAGCATTTAAAGGACAAAAACTAGAAGACATTTTTTATGTTCATTCTTTATTTAATAGGGTCGTTCAGTTGTACTCAATGTCTTGGTTATATTTAAGGTAGCAACAATGCTTATAAAACGTTGTTATTATAACTTTTCAACATGCTGCAAAGCAGCCACAATGCTCTACAACATAGCTTAAAGATATTGGCAACGCCAATAGCTCTGGCTAAACACTTATAAGGTCCTAAAGGCGAGACCTATTGGCTATGCCAATGCTTGTTTTTCTTCTTGATGATCACCAAAAGAAGAGACCTATTGCCTTTGCTAGTGCTTGTTCTTGTTTGGGGTATTTTGCATTGTGGCTCTTGTGATCCTATATTTGTAACGAAAAAATAAAAATACAAGTTTCAGATGTGTTTATGTGCTAATCTAAGCCAATGCAGATAAGTTATGCCTGCAGCATAGGATGGAAAATCACACACATTTTACCTATAAAGTTAAAATTAGGTAAAAAGTTCATACTCATACAAAGTACATTACATTGTGAGCATTTAAAAAATACTGCTGCGTTAGTGCATGAGTAGAAATAGATCTGTTTTAAAAGAACTGTTTAGAGAATTTAATATGAAAAATGTTTCTTTCACACGGGATATGCAATTCGTTTTTATATGTGAATTTCATTATATTCTTGAAAGTGTCTTGCAGATGCTAGTAGAATTTTTCATTGGGTTTCCAAGTCAATTCATTAAGGTACTGAAATGCCCAGGAATGCAGGTTCCCACTCTTCATTCTCGGCTAACTCTCCTAACCTGAAATATGCAGGCACGGTATTCAGTGCCCCAGCCCTCCCAGCTCACCTGTCATATGCAAGTTGGGAGCCTCTCCTGGGCCTCGGTTGTCATGGCGATGGCCCAGGGTTAGGTGCGAATGCGCTCTGACCCAAGTTCAGCATAACAAAGGGCCGAGAGCTTGACGCTCTCCGCTCCTTTCAGGCCTGTTCACACCCTGGCACCAGCGCCTACACAGAGTGAGCATTCCTGGGGTACACCTGCAGCACGGGGCTGTAGTAGTGGGGGAGGAGATCCAGTGGGGCTGATGTGTTGTGCTGATTTCTGCCTCTCAAAGGAAGCTGTCTGCAGATGAGTTTAGCAGACAAAAATGCCGGGTTTTAACTAACTGGAATAACCTTGAATTAAGGAGGGCATGCAAGATTACAGCACGCTCTTTAGTGAAAAACGAACTTTTTACAGAACTGCATCTCTTCAAATCTTTAAACTTTTACTATTAGAAAATACTATGCGTACTTCAGAGGTAAATGTTCAAGGAAAGGAAGGGAGCTGTTCCCAGGTATACAACACTATTTTATGTTTTTCTGTTTGGAGACAAACTTTAGTGCTCTTTCTCCACATGTAAAATGCTTTGATGTTTGCAAGCTGATGCTATCAAAAATTAAATTTTACAATAAATATCTTAAAATTGTAAAAATGGTTATTGATCTGATGATGGGCGATGACAGCAGCAATTTGAATTTAATAAACCTAAACCAGATCATTTGCAAGAAGGTTGCGCATTCACAACCGTAGCATACGTAATGATTTCATTTGCAATTCTATATGTCTTTAAAAAGTCCATACAGAAAGAAGCATTCAAAGCTATAAATATAGATGGCGAAGAGTGAATTATTAATTTTGTTATGAAAATTTAAGTTAATGGTTTTGAACCAAAACACTTTGGGGCTCATTTATGATAAAGTGACGCCGCGCAGCAAGTCACCTTGCTGCATGCACTGCGTAACAGGGAGAGGCCAGGAATGGCCGTATTTAAGGCAATACGGTGCATTCCTGGCCTTTCCCCTGCGCTGGCACTGCCTGTGTTGTCCGCAGTATTGTTGTTTATGCCAGAAGGAGCACCTTCCTGCACAAAAACAATATCAGGAGACATATTCCTCTTTCTATGTGTGCTGCACACCTAGAAAAAGGAAGAAATTAAGAGAAATAGAGATTTTTCCTCGTCATACCTCTCGTGGAAAGGCATAATGTTTTGGCACATTCCCAGGTTTAGAACGACTGGTAAATCTGGGAATGCATCAAAAACCATGGGAGTTGCATGGGAACATCCATGCAACCCCTTCCCAGGGCAGAGTAACACAATGCAGCGAATTGCGCTGCGTTACTACAGATTTTTGGAGCCACTCAGAGTCATGCAAAGTGGCTTCGCATGGCTTCAAAAATCTGACTTAGAGGTTTGCGTCATGCATGTACCATGTTGCGTGGTGCAAACGCAATGCAAGTCTCTCATAAATGTGTCCCTTTGGTTTCAACAGTGCCTTCTGTGCCAGACTAAAACATTTTGCAGATCTGAGGAAGTCTCTTTATCTCCATTGGTGACTGTCCTTATGTTCTGCAAGTTCCTATCAAGTCCTTGTTTCTGTAATAGTCACTACTGGGGCTGCCCACATTTTATTGTGCGCAGCACCTCATATTCGAGATGCTCCTGCCAAAATAAAAGTGTTCCCTGTATACTGGCCTGCTTTTCCTGAAAAGTATAGGTCTGCCCTTCATTGAAGACAAAAATAATACAAAGTGGGAAAGCTTCCTTTTGCTGATGTTTTCCATTCAGCCACTGCAGATAGACACTTAGGCAGAGTTTAACAGTCTCTGTCTGTTATCATTCTGAAAATTTCACTAATACTCAGTAATGCTGTCCAAGCGCTGGGTGGAATCCGCACTGAGAGATGTTTTGTAACTGGTTTTGTTTTCAGTACACTTGCAATGGTGATCCTACTGGGTTCTCAATAATCTTGCTCAATGTGAGATAACATGGTATGGGCCAATAATTATTAGGGACTTTAGGATCTAAGTTGGGTTTTATTATCAATGGTGTGATTGTTTACCACAAAATAAAAGGCTATGGAAAACCTAAGTAGCAGAGATCATGGAATAGGGTCACAGGGAAGTTCAGTAGGTCTTTCTTTAAACAGGTGATCAGGTCCTCTTTGGCGCAAGATTTGAAATAAAAAGGTGGTAGTAAGGTGGTTGGGCTCTTTTGACATAACGTGGTGTAACACTTGGTATTTCTTATCATGAAGACCTTATTTCTTAAATGTGAGGTAATCTCACCAAATAGTCCTTGTGAAGAAGCTAAGGCAATGGTAATATGGTGATTTTGCAAGATGATGAACACAGACTTCAACGATGTTTTTCACAGTACTTATTTTTTTCTCCCAGTATGCAATTTTTGTGATTACTTCTGCTCTGTGATAGATTTACATGCATCCTTTATAGTGTGTTATTCCTGTCCTCTTATTTCATCATAATTTCTGTTTCACTACTTTCCATTTTTTTCAGATGTTTAAGCTTCCAGCATGTGTTTGCATTTTTCTTGGTACTTCAGTGAGCTCTCAATGCCACAGGTGTATTCTTCGGTTGTGCTGTCATTTTATGAGTGACACTGCATTTTTCCTGAATTCCTAGAGATTTCTGGGTTGCTCATGTGGATGCGCAAGACTTGCTAAGGGAAGGTCACAGGGCCAGCAGGGGATACTGGGCTGCAAGTCTGGTGGTGTGGTAATCTGCCTTTGATGTCCTGTAGTTCTTCACACTATTGATCAGCAAACTGGGCCAGGCACACCTCTTCCACACTGGACTCTCATGGTAGTGAGGGCCAGCACTCAAAATCTTCTAAGGGAAGTAGTGTAGAACTAGGGACACAGTACTCAAGTAGTCAAAAAGCAGATATATTAATTCACTATCCAGTTCAGAGCTTGTCTTATTAAAAAGAGAAGTACTTTCATTTCACAGCAAAATTATATACTGTACACATCACTGGGAGTTCAGCAGAGACCAAGACACAATCTCTCAGTTTCTAGATTTGGGCCTCTTGTTACCTGTTGCTGAGATGCAGAACAGCACAGGAGTTAGTGGTGCACCATTCACAGTCGCACAGTCAGTGCCTCAGCCTGTGGGCACGGGATTGAGGGCAGCAAGCAGACTCACCTCTCCATATGCCACCAAATTCTTGGGTCTGCACTATATCGAGCAGTGTATTGTTGAGAAATCACATGATGGCGAGCTCTATTGTTTGTGATATCCAAAATATTGCAGAACAGGTTGAAGTCCACCCCATATTATGGTACTAGGCTGAAGGCGAGTACAGCGTGCCATGACCATGCAGTAGAAATTTGGGTCATCATGATTGGGTCCATAGATATTGATAATGGTGAGATGAGTATGTTGTAGGGTACCCTGGAAATCAGATAACGCACCTCTGCATCAGCACCACCTAGGTGGGTCTGAAGCGCTGAGTGCAATTAACTACAATGGCAACCCCCACTAGAATAGGTTGAATACGTAGCAAAGAATCAATGTGAGCTCAACTTCTTGACAACATGCTGACTTTTATGGGGTAATAAGCAAGGGCGGCTTCTCCATTGGAGCGGAGGAGCGTTGCCTGACTTAAATGCCTCCAAAAACCCCAGAGATGAAAAATAAAATGGTACTTTATTACCATTTTATATTTCATCATCCCGTCCTGAACCGAGTGTCAGGACAGGGCGGGCCTGCTGAGCGGCAGCAGGGAGGAGTGGTGGGCAGAGTGCTGCCTGTGCACTGTTTAATAGGAACGTGTCTCTTTGGCCGGCCGTCTTGCGACACCCCGCCAGACATGCGCACTTTAAACCTCTCAACCCAGCAGTCGTAAGACAGCTGGGTTGAGAGGAAGTGCAGGCCTCCGATGCACTGGGGAGCGCCTAGAGAGGCTGCTCCCTCCAATCAGGGTGCTGCTCTCATGCTGGTTAACAGCATGTGAGCAGCGCCTGGATTGGTCAAGGGAGTTTGCTGGGGCCCGCACTGCAGTCTCAGCAGAAGAGGTCTGGACCAAGGAGGGCGTCGTGTTGTCTGGATTCGGTAAGTGTTTTAATTAATTAATTTTTATTTTATTTGCACATGTGTGCACCCACCCATTTGCCCGCCTCCCAACTCCATAGATGCCAGTCACCACTGGTGATAAGTGTGTCTCCTGAAGTAGGAGAACGTCAATCAAGTGTCTCATAGCATAGGCCAAGACCTGAAGTGTCTTTTTAGGATTATATAGGCCTCGCACGTTTCACGTCATACATTTTACTAGAAGGGGTTTCCTCTCGAGGGCCAGCATGCATTAGCGTGTGTCACAGAAGTTGTCATTCTTTGTGTGCAAGGGTTACTCTCAAAGCTATGCAACTGTTTTGACCACATCTCCCCCATAAAACCCCCTTCCCAAACTGAAACCTATCTGGTCAGCGACACATCCCAACCACCCCCAGCCATTTCCCAAGATCCTTTTTCATTCCCAAACACAGGGACTTATTTATGAGGCCCTTGTGCCGCTGGAGTGTCACTTTTTGTGATGCTCCAGCAGCGCAAACTTCGAAATCATATTTATGAGGTCACGCAAATCCACTTTGTGTGGCTTTGAATGGCCTCATAGATATGGAGTAAGGCAAGGCAACACAAATCACTGCGTTGCCTTACTATGTGCTAAGGAGGTGTTGCATGGGCATAGCGGTGGGCGTTCCCATGCAACACCCATGGATTTTGACACTTCCCCATATTTACAAGACCATGTAAACCTGGAGATGTGCCAAAACCTTACGCCTCCCCAGGAGAGGCGCAAGGAGGAGAAATAACTATTTCTCCTTGTTACTTCACATATATATTTTTCTCTCTCCTCTACACTTTTACATTTACCCCGTACTACCCCTTATTCTTACCCATGCCTAAACCTTAAAAAAACTAATAAACTCTTAAAACTCTTACAACCCTGCACTACCCCATACCCATTACTAACCCATACACTTACTGTAAGAAATTGCGTTACAGGTTGAGAGGGGTGAAATCCTACTCAAGCAGGAACCACAATCCTTGTCAGGCTGAAGTCACCAGCAAACCCCAAATAGCCTGTGCTCGACCCTCTGGTAGCTTGGCATCGAACAGTCAGGCTTATTTAGAGGCAATGTGTAAAGTCTAGGGCCTGGAAAACCACTATAATCACACACTATCTATGTGGAGACTAGAACATGCCAATATAATTACATTATCTCTTGATATGAACATTATTATCCTCACACACTATCTGTGTGTGAAATTCAGCCCTGTCTTTACAAACAATTACACTGAGGATGTGAACACAATTTTCTTCACACACTATCTCTGTGGGTGCTTGAAAATCACTATAATCACACACTATCATTTTGGGGGATTGAACATCACTATAATCACATACTATCTCTGTGGGGTCTTGGAAATTACTATATTCACACATTATCTTTATAGGTACTTGAAAATCACTCTAATCACACATTATCTCGAGGGACTTGAACATCACTATAATCACGCACTATGTGTGTGGGGAATTGAACATCACTGTAATTGCTCTCTGTCTTTGTGGGAACTTGATCATGATTGCCTTAATACACTATCTCTGTGGGGACTTGAAAATTCCTATGATCACACACAATCTATGTTTGAACATGAACATCATAATGTGGATTGAAAATAGTCTTTACACACTATTTCAGAGAGTATGTGAACACAATTGGCTTCACACACTATCTCCATTGGGAGTTAAAAATCACAATAACCACACACTATTTTTGTGAGGACTTGAAATCGCACACTATCTCTATGGGTATTGAACATCACTACAATCATAAACTATCTTTGTTGAGACTTGAAAATCACTATAATCACACTATCTCTGTGGTGACTTGAACATCACTGTTATCACACACTATCTCTGTGGGGACCTGAACTGTCCTATAATCACATACAATTTTTATGTGGACTTCAACATCCTGATCCTCACATTCCACTTGTTTGGACACTTGAACATTGTCTTTATACACTATTTCAGTGGGGACTTGAACAATATTATCTTTACACACTATATCCGTGGGGACTTGAGCATCACAGTAACCGCACACTATCTCTGTGGGGACTTGAATACGTCTATAATCACACACAATCTATGATTGGGCATGAACATCATAATGCTCACACACTTCTTGTGTGGATTGAACATTGTTTTTACACTCTTCTTCAGAGAGGACATGTTAGACTTGGCATCTTTTGGCGTGTTTCCCCTGACTTTTTGCTTTCTGACCTCCCGGTTTTGACTCTGTTTTTGCTGGTGTAATGATTCTGCGCACTCTCCGCACTGCTGTCCAGTGGGAAAGTGCAAGTGCTCCTGTATAAAATGTGTTATGGATTGGCGTTTCCATGATTGGCCTATTTGGTTTATGTGTCAGTCCCTTGTAAAGTGCACTGCGAGTGCCAGGGCCTATAGACCAAATGCTGTTGGTGGGCTGCAGCACTGGATTGTGCCACCCACGCAAACAGCCCGTAAAGCGTAACTCGGGCCTGCCATCGCAGAGCCTGTGCGCAGCCTGGGGCTGCCATGTCGACTTGGCAAGTGCACACACTTGCAAGTCCCTAAACCTTCCCTTTTCTACATGTAAGTCACCCCTAAGGTAGGCCCAAGGTACCCCTGTGGGCAGGGTGCGTTGTATGCGAAAGGTAGGACATGCCCTGGTGTGTGTGGCATGTCCTGATAGTGAATTACAGCCTAGTTCGTTTTTCACTATTGCAAGGCTACCTGTTCCCCCTAGGCCAGAACGGGCAGTTTTGATTATTACAGCTTATAATCCTAACTGACCCCGGGAACATGGTAGAAATTCGAGTTTAGTATGCCTGGACTCAGAATGATAAAATGCATCTTTTAGTGAAGTTGGTTTTAACATTCTGTGTTTGAAAATACCACTTTTAGAAAGTGGGTATTTTCTTGTCTAACCATCCAAGCCTGCCTCTGCGAGGTTGTGTATTCCTTGTCTGGAGTGTGAGTGACAGGGGCTGGGGGATGCCAGGAGACAGGGTGAGTCAGCACAGGGCTGAATAGCAAGATCTACATGTAGATGGGTGGGAGGAGTTGCACCTGGGCCCTGAATAGGACAGTGCCTTCCCTCCACAATGCTGGCTCCACCTCCTGTGGTGCGTCTGATGTCCCTGGCCTACTCACTGAAAGAAGGGACGGAGACTTGTCAACAAAGTGCTCCAGAACTGGTTTGGACTAGGCAAAGGCCTCTCTGCCTTCAGAGAACAAAGGAATTTGGGATATAAATATTGGGGCCCTGACCCCATGAATTTAGATCTCGCTGGAATCAAGGAACCTGCCAAGACGAAGAGCTGGAAGAGCTGCCAGGAGGAGTACTGCCCCTTTGCTGTGTTGTTGCTTTGTTGGGTTGGCCTGCAGCTGCTGCTTCTGCCTTGGGCAGTGAAAGGACTGAACTTTCTACAAACTTGTGCTGAGTATCTCCAAGGGCCTGGAACTGAGCAGGCCTCTTGTTAAGAAGTCTCGGGGACTACAAATACTTCACAAGCCTCTGGGTACCGCTTCTGGAACGCTGTTTCAGTCGCCACAGAGGAAGGAACTGCAACCGACTCCGTCAACCGAATCCATCCCTGGCCGGTGACCTGTTTGCACCGCAGACCGCATCGCCCCGCTTCGCATCGCAACCCTGGTCTCACCGTGGGCGACGTCCGACGCCGCCAACACCGAGCCGCTGCTTGCACCGTGACCTGTGGGCACCGCAGTTCGCATCGCATCGCTTCACTGAACCAGCCGGACCCGACCGACACGAACGCTGCAACTGGCTCAAGAGTCGTGACCGCATCGCATTTGGGGCACCGCTCGCACGTCTGCGACGCACCGCTCCGACTCGCACCGCTGTCCGACGCCAGCTCCCGCACTCCGGCTTGGTCGTCTGCATCGCAACCTGTCAGCACCGCATCGAGCATCGTCTCACCCTGCATCGCACGCCTTGGACTCACCGACTCTGTCTGCACGACGCTCATCGAGCCGCTGCCTGCACCGCATCGAGGGACACCGCACCTTGCATCGCTCCATCTTGCACCGCAACTGCGACGAACGCCGACCAGCTCGTACACTCCGTACCAGCCACAACGAGAAAGGTACTGTGACCGAGTCTGTTCACGACTCTGCTGGCCCGTATCGACGCAGTCGGCTGGAACTGTTAGACTCTGTGGTTTTCAGCATCGCGGTAGGCTCGGACGGAGCTACCGACTCGTACGAACTTTGTTTTTGAACTATTCCTGCAAAGAAGAAGTTACCTTATCAAGCATTCATTTTTAAAGTATAGTATTGTGGATTTTTGTCGTAATTGGTCTTGTCTGAAGTATATAAAATTATTGGCTATTTTTCTAAACTGGTGTGGTGTCCGTTTGTAGTGCTTACACGGTATTACTGTTGGTTATGTGCAAATGCTTTACACACTGCCTCTGAATTAAGCCTGACTGCTCGTGCCAAGCTACCACGAGGGTGAGCAGGGGTTACTTCACGAGTGTAACACCCTTACCCTGACTAGGAAGAAGGGTCCCTACTTGGACAAAGGTGCGAGCCCTTGCCAACTAGAGATCCCATTTCTAACAGGACATGAACATAATTGTCTTCACACACTATCTTGATTGGGAATTAAAAATCGCAATAACCACACGCTAGCTTTGTGAGGACTTGAACATCACTATATTCACACACTTTCTCTGTGGGAACTTGAACAGTACTATAATCATGCACTATCTCTGTGGGGATATAGACATTACTATAATCATACACTATCTTTGTGGGGACTTGAACATCACTATAATCACACACTATCTCTGTGGGAACTTGAACAGTACTATAATCACGCACTATCTCTGTGGGGACGTAGACATTACTATAGTCACACACTATATCTGTGGGGACTTGAACACCACTATAACCATGCACAATCTTTGTGGGGACCTGAACATTCCTATAATCAAATACAATTTATCTCTATGGGGATATGAACATCACTACAATCAACACTATCTTTGTAGAGACTTGAAAATCACGATAATCACATACTTTCTCTGTGGGAACTTGAACATCACTATAATCACACACTATCTCTGTGGGGACTTGAACACCACTATAACCATGCACTATCTTTGTGGGGACCTGAACATTCCTATAGCCAAAAACAATTTATCTCTTTGGGGATATGAACATCGCTAAAATCACACGCTATCTTTGTGGAGACTTGAAAATCACGATAATTACACTTTTTCTCTGTGGGAACTTGAACATCACTATAATCACACACTATCTTTGTGGAGACTTGAACATCACTATAATCACACACTATCTCTGTGGGGACTTAAACATTACTATAGTCACACACTATCTCTGTGGGGACTTGAACATCACTTTAATCACACACTATCTTTGTGTGGACCTGAATATTCCTATAATCAAATACAATTTATGTGTGGGCTTGAACATCCTTATCATCAAATTCTAATTGTTTGGAGACTTGAACTTTGCCTTTATACACTATTTCAGTGGGGATTTGAACAATATTGTCTTTACACACTATCTCTGTGGGGAATTGAGCATCACAATAACCACACACTATCTCTGTGGGGACTTGAATATGCCTATAATCACACACAATCCATGTTTGGACATGAACATCATAATCTTCGCACACTTCTTGTGTGGATTGAACATTGTTTTTACACACTATTTCAGAGGTGACGTGAACACAATTGTCTTCACACACTATCTCTATTGGGAGTTAAAAGTCACAATAACCACACGCTATCCTTATGAGGTCTTGAACATCACTATAATCGCAAACCATCTTTATGGGGATATGAACATCACTACAATCATACACTATCTTTGTGGAGACTTGAAAATCACTATAATCACACACTTTATCTGTGGGAACCTGAACATCACTATAATCACACACTATCTCTATGGGGACTTGAAAATTACTATAATCACACACAATCTCTGTGGGGACTTAAACCTCACTATAATCACACACTCTTTCTGCGGGGACTAGAACATCACTATAACCATGCACTATCTTTGTGGGGACCTGAACATTCCTATAATCAAATACAATTTATGTGTGGGCTTGAACAACCTTTTCCTCACATTCTACTTGTTTGGAGACTTGAAATGTACCTTTATACACTATTTCAGTGGGAACTTGAACAAGATTATCTTTACACACTATCTAAGTGGGGACTTGCGGGTCACAACACCCACACACTGCCTCTGGAGGGAACTTGAACCTTTATGTGGGGCCACTCCTATATTCACACACAACCTCAGTTTGGACTTGATCATCATCATCATATTTACACACTGTCTGTGTGGATATTTGAACATTGTCTTCACACACTATTAAATTTGGTACTTGCAGAAGATTACCTTCACACACTACCTGTGTGGGGACTTAAACATCACAATAATAAAACCATATCTTTGTGGGTACTTGAACCAGTTTAATTTCATCTCTGTGAGGGCTATAATCATGAACTATCTATGTGGAGGCTTTAACATCATTATATTCACACACTCTTTGTGTGTGGACTTGAGCAATACAACCATCTTCACACAATATTTCTATAAGACATGAACATCATTTTACTCACACAATATATTTGTGGGACATGGGCATGATGAGCACCATTTCTGTGAGGACTTGAACATTCCTATAATTATACACTATCTCTGTGGGGACTTGAGTATTATTATCTTCACACTTTACCTCTGTGGGTACTTTCGTCAATATTTTTGTAGACAGCATCTCAATAGAAAGTCCATGGTGATACTGTGATCACAAATCACCTCTATGTGCATCATATCACACCATCCCTTAGCAGACATTAACATTACATGCCATTTCTAGGAAGATGTGGCTAATAGCTAGTTTGATAAAAATGTAAGTAACCAAACAAACTCTTGGTTCCAATTGACCACTGCTTTATTACATCAATAATTTCTCTATGTAATGAAATGCAGGTTTAAGAGTAATTCTTCTGTAATTATGATATATATTTTCTGACACATTATTAGCATTATTCATTTTTTGTATACCCCTAGGAGATGTGCCGCACTACATATATGAATAGGTGATGGTGTTAATTTTGTATAATGCTGTTAAAATAAACATTTAGTCATGTGCTTTTGACTGTATTCAATCGCTAATGAAGTTTATTCAGTAGGTCCCCACAAGGATGGTAGCACATGTTCAAGTCCCCAGAAGGATGGTTCTGTGCGCACGATTAAATAACACTATATTTGCAAATTTGAAGCAGGATCCTATATTATGAATTTTTTCTTAACATTTTTCTGTTATTAGCATGTTTTAAAAACATTGGGATAGGGTAGTCCCCACAAGGCAGGTATCCACACATAGTCCCCACAAGGATGGTAACACACGTGTGTGTGTGTGTGTGTGTGTGTGTGTGTGTGTGTGTGTGTGTGTGTGTGTGTGTTTGTGTGTGTGTTTGTGTGTGTGTTTGTGTGTGTGTGTGTGTGTGTGTGTGTGTTTGTGTTTGTGTTTTTGTTTTTTACTATCCTTGTGGGGACCTGAACCCAGGTCCCCACAAGGCAATGTCTTCTAAATAATACAAAAATGACTTCAGGAACATCTGTGTCAATTTTTACAACTTTTTAAAACATTGCCTTGTCGGGACCTGTGTTTCATCAAGTGTGTTTATATTTCTGCTCAGTTCTGCCCATGTAGACAGGAGGTGGTACTGCAGTCTTAAACACACTGCATTTAAACACACTTTGCTTATCAGAAACACACTAGTAGCTGAAAGAGCAGACTTTTCTAAGGAAAAGATGCACAACCCTGTGTTTATCCAAATATTTTTCATACAAATTAACCCTTTCTCTATTGATTAAAATAAAATGTTATTTGCATGAAGTATTAAATGTAGACTTTTGTGTCTGAATATTCTTAGCGATTTTATAAATATTGCTCAAAGCAACTTGGATCAGTTTTGAATCCCAGAATACTTTTTATTGACGTTTGATTCTTAATTGCAAAAAAAAAAAAATGATGGTGCACTACGCTGCAATACAATATAAATTGGTTTAATAATTTTTGGCAAATAACTTAAAGGGATCAATACTTATTGTTACATTTTTAAGCTTGTGCCAGGAATTCAAAGTCTCTACGTTGCTTTGCCTTTGTTTAAATATTAATATGCATTATGGAATATGTTCTTTTAGATGATGGCTAGATGGGAAACACCCTTTACAATATTGCCTTTACCATGAAGCCTTTCCCATGCTTGCCTTTACCAAGCAAGTATATTTTTGTGACTTTACCATGCCAGCCTTTACCAAGCATGATATATATATGTATAGAAGTAAAGGATGGGAAGGGTAATTTTAGGGTTTATGCGTAAGGATGGTAATAGTAATTTTAGGGTTATCGGGTGGGTAGTTGTAAAAGGCGGTAAGGGTAATTTCAGTGCAGTATTTAGGGGTAGGTATTGGTGAAGGGTGGTTAGGGTAATTTTAGGGTTTAGGGATATATATATATACTGGCGATCACCAGTAGGTAGTTATAGTTAGGACCTATTTTCCATAGGAAAAGAGTTTTTTGACTTGCCTTTATCTTTGGCACCGGTCGACGGATCTTCACGAAGGTTTCCAAAAAAAGTGTCATAGTAAGTTTTGTTGTGCATGGGAAGATTCGGGGTGATCCGTTAGCGGGGGCCAAGGAAAAGGGGGTTAAAAAGTGTATTTCCCCATTTTAATTCCCATAGGACATCTAGTCAAACCTACAGCCCGAACCGCTGGACAGAATTACACCAAATTTGGCAGAAAGGTAGATGTTGTGCTTTTTGTTATTCGGTGTAAATCCATTCAATCGTTTTTGGGAAATTTAAGAAGGTTTTTTTTTATATATCTCTGGCCTTAGATATTTTGCAATGCTTTCGCTATCAATCACAAATGTTCGTGCCAACAGGAATGCTGTGATTGGCTGGACACAACCTGAGCAGAAAGTTGCGGCTGCCATTTTACTGATCAGGAACGGTTCTGGGGCTGAAAATTTGTGTGAAAGCTATCATAAGGGATCAGGGTGGAGGTACTCTGACCCCATGTTTGGTGTTAGTGACACAAGTTATGTGTCCACATTTTTTTAAAATCGCATGCGATATTTGCGATGACGACCCGACCGCCAGCACGGCCCCACCCCCTGTGTACCGTCACGGGGACATCCCGGGTATCGACGTCTTCGCGAATATTAGTGAAAAAATATATATATATATCTTTGTACACAATGCCGGTCACTGTCGCAGACTCATGTATGCACTCACAAACTCACTCAGACACTTATACACCCACTCAGACACTTATACATCCAGTCACATACCCACACAGATATGCATGCACTTACTCCTATGCCCCCTCAGATACTCATGCACCCCCTTACAGACTCACTCGGAGAGTCATGCACCCATGTACAGACCCACTCCGAAACTCACACACCCACTTACAAACCCACTTATAGACTCATGCACCCACTCATATTCCCACTTACAGACTCTTACACCAGCTCACAGACCCAACCAGGCACTCATGCACCCACTCACTGACCCACTGAGGGACTTAAACACCTAGTGACAGACCAATTCAGAGACTAATGCACCCAGTTAAAGAGCCAGTCAAAGACTCATACAGCCACTCAAAGACTTACTCAGAGACTCGCGCACTCTCTGACAGACCCACTCACAGACTCATGCACCCACGCACAGACCCACTCAGAGACTCATGCACCCACTCACAAATCCACTCAGAGAGTAATGCACCCACCCGCAAACCCACACAGAGACTTATGCACCCCCTCAGATACTCACTCACAGACTCATGCACCCAGTCGCATTCCCACAGAGAGACTGATGCATTGTCAGAGCTGCTTTTGAGGTCTTACTACCGGAGCAGCAGCTGGATTCTGAAGCTTATTGGAATATCAGATGATAAACTAATGTTCACATGGAGCATATCCACAGAAAAGGAGGCTATCCAATACATGGTACTTGCATGGGAGGCTGTATTATAAAAGGAGGGAGTAGCCACAGAGGGCAGAGCCATCCTTTAGATTATACTTACAGAGCACAGAGTATTGTCTTTAGTTTATTTCCAGGCAACTTGTGATTCTATAATACATAAACTGTGAACTGAGTCTCCTCTACATGTATGGGTAAGTTCAGGTTATGAGTGGGTGTGCATGATGGAGCACGGTTGAGAGCGCTAGAGTTGGGGTTAAACAGTGAGAGCTTCTCACAGTCACTGTTGGTGCCTCATAAGTGTATTCACACCACATATGCATCTAATAATTGGCCTCTCTACTGAGTGCACAGAAGAATGATAATCTTTTCTCGCAAAGGAATCCATGTCAGTGATACAGTCCCTTTTTAAATTTTATCTTTTACTTCTTTACATTTCCTAAGATTAGATGGATTTTCCAGAGGGCATATTTCTATATTTGTTTTCATGCAACATGTGATTCTTGTATAGTGCATACTACGAACTGTGTCCCCTCTAGGTGTCTGGGTAAATTTGAGTTCTGTTATGTACATGTACTCCTAACTGTACCTAGGTGCAGCTACCACTACCTATACATTTGTACCTGTACTCTGCCCTATACTCCAGCATCCATAACCACATCAATAGCCTAGTAACCTTATCAAAGTACCTGAATCTCTTCCGACACCCTAGTAGCTCTAGCCATGTCTATGCCTCCTTGCAGTACCCCTTACTCGACTTTGATACTGCTACTCTTGCTAATAATGGGCTTCTCCTTTTCCCCCAGTATTGATACCCTTAGTTTTACCGTACGTCTTCTATCCTATTATATCCAAATATCACAACCTTTCTCTGTAACTTAGTATGTCTACACAAACCATAGTAGTTCTATCCCTGCCTAAACCCTACTACTTCAACTCTTGCCTTAACATCTGAATTTGCCAATACCCCAGTGCCTTTAACCCTGCCACTACCCTAGCATGCCACTCCTACCTACACCCTAGTATCTCTACTCATACACCATTGTACCTCTACCCCTAACTACATCCAAGTAACTATATTCTTGCCTATGCCTCTAGGTCGGTCTTCACCTTGTAGCTCTACTTGAGTTGTGCCCTTAGTATATTTCTACATCCCGTCCATTACGCCAGCTGTCGTTTCCAGTATTTCTTTATTTGATTTTCCTAAATAATTGGAGGACTTGGGTTTCCTCAATTCATCAAAAAGGAGGTTAACTGCCCTTGAGTCAGCAGGATGTGTTCTCCATTTTGTTTTTTCTCAACATTATTAATGTTAATATACAGTTGGTGGCAGGCCTCCATCTCTATCTCATCAGATTGGGGAAATACTGCAGAATGTTGTGCTCAATCATTAACACAGATCATGTTCCCGTACAGCCAGGAAAAATCTTGTTGTCTTCCTGTGCCTTGCTTCTCTTTTCTGTTGAGTGGCTGCACATAGAAATAGCCAATACATCTATTTTACGTTCTATATTTCCTGTTGTGCCATATCCGCTTCTTCTGAATCCTCCCTCTCTCTCTCTCTCTCTCTCTCTCTCTGTGTTCTTCAAACATCCCTCTTTCCCAAGTGCATGTGTGGACACGCAAATAAATACTTGTCACTCCACACAAATGCCACAAATATTGGTTTTGTCAATGCTTGTTTACTTTTGTAAATGGAGAATATATAGGTCATTTTATGTTATGGGTGTGAATGGTGCTAAATGTCTACTGGGGCAAACGAGCACTGTTAGGTTGCTAGCTTGTTTAGCTATTCAGTGATGTGCATCAAGTTGAAAGAAATTTAGTTGCATGTATGTGAATCAATACGTGGTGAACAATATAAATGTGAGAAGGCTGCCCACTAATAATATTAATGTTTAGCTTTATACAAAACTTAAATAGCATGAAGAATATTGTCACGGACAAAAATTATACAAGTTGCATACACGCACATGCTTTTCTAAATAGGGAAAGCCAGGAATTTAAACTATGCAGTGGCAAAGCAGACATATCAAATCCCGACATTGCATTTCATCCTGCAATATATTTTCTTCGTCCTATTTAAAAGCCCAAAAAGTATGTATAAATAAAACATATTGCACAAGAAGCACCAAACAATTTATTAGCGCTGTTAACAGAAAGGAAACCAAGAGCAGGGTCTCTACCTCAGCTCGTCCACTCACAGAATGTAAATGCGCGATCACCATCAGAAAAGGTCAATCAGCATAACAAGAGACCTGTGGCTGACACACCTAAAGCGCATGAAAACTCCCAGAGTGGGGGATGGGCTGTCCTTCAAGGAATGCACCTTGAAACGTAGCCTACAGGAAAGTAGCATTGAATGTGACTCTTTATTCCCTGACAGAAGCAAGTACAGGCCGAGGCGCACGGAAGAGAGACTCTCAGTGACCACGGCCTCGAGCTCAGAGCAATGTTAGAATCACAGACAGAACATTGAAATATAGCATTTGCAAGTGCTCTACAAAATTCAGTGTGCATAAGCACACACTTTTCTATTAATTATTGCATTGTTAAAGCCTGTCTAGGATGCAGGTGGGTCAGAATTTGCAAACTGTCTAAGGGATACTTATGAGACACTTTTACAGACTCAGCAATGGGAGGTATTTTCATTCTTTTTTCATGTTTTAAAGCGAAACGTCATTGATTGTTTCAAAATAGAGCACTGGATTAGCAACCACATTACAAAGACTTCCTTTCATTTGGGAAAACATGTTTTGTAACTAAACAAAAGTTTGGGGGAAAAATCGGTGACATGCAAATAAATGCCAAGTAGGGAGCAGGAGACAAAACGAAAGCAACAAAAATAACTGTAAACAAAGAAATACATGGAGAGGAAGAGACAGGAGAAAGAGAGAATGGGATGACCAACAATATTAGAGAAGTCCTAGAAATGAGGTAAACATGCACATAGTAAAATCATGAGCTGCCTAGGAGAGAGGACTGTGCAAGTTGAAATCTATGGAACTCTGAAAGAAATAGAGACACTGGAACTATCAAGGGAGGATGGGCAGGCAGAGGATGGTGAGCAGGAATACCTGTAAAAGAGGAACACATAAGAAAGGAAATCACAAGCTGCACGGATTGCATTGAAGTTGTCCCATGTCAAACTTGAGTGTATTTTCCAGCCCTGATGTTTTCCTTTCATTGAAACACTTGTGGTGCTGTTTTAGTAATATGCAAGACAAGAATGCAAATGTTATGATGTAAAAAATAATTTTAGGAGCAAGACATACTGGGTGCGGCTCCAATAGAGAAAGGGTTAATTTGTATGAAAAATATTTGGATAAACACAGGGTTGTGCATCTTTTCCTTAGAAAAGTCTGCTCTTTCAGCTACTAGTGTGTTTCTGATAAGCAAAGTGTGTTTAAATGCAGTGTTTAAGACTGCAGTACCACCTCCTGACACACACACACACTCTCTCTCTCTCTCTCATATATATATATATATATATATATATATATATATTGTATCCGGATATATGATCCAGCATGTAACAGCAGCAGGTCTATTGGCTTTGTCACTGGTTGTTAGTTGCATAAGATAAATAAGCAGCAACTATAATGTGTATATAATATTGAAAAAGCTTCCATTTAAAGCCCTGGTGACACCCTACAATGCGGCTGCTTAATGCATTGTTGCACACCCTTAGGAGGCACTTCCTTGGGGGAATACCTACAGGGAGCTCCCCTCAGTGTTTCACGAAGGAAGGCCCTCCACAACCGTGATGTCATCACAGAGGGAGGGCCTTCCTTCGTGAAACGCTGAGGAAGCTCCTGGCAGCCATGATGCTGCCACCATCACGAGCCTCGTGGGGGACCCTGTAACACCGCCTCCAACAGACCCCGAGCAGCGCCGGCGGTAAGCGGACACATGGAGCCCTAGGCCTCAGGGCCCCCACCCCGCACAATACCCCCGGAGCAGCGCCCATGGCAAGCGGGCTCCGGGGCCTTTAATTTTAAAACATCGCGGCCTCGCGCCCACACGGAGCCCTAGGTCTCAGGGCCCTCAACCTGCAGCACAAACCCCCGGAGCACCGCGTGGAGCTCAGCGGGCTCCGGGGCCTTTATTTTTAAAAAATGGGGCCGAGCGCCACACAGGGAGCCCCAAGGCCGCAGGACCCTCACCCATGCACCCGGAGCTCCGCCTGGTGCAAGCGGGCTCCGGGGCCTTTATTTTTAAAAACGGGGACTCGCGCCCCAACGGAGCCCTAGGCCTCAGGGCCCCCCACCCTGCAGCACAAAACCCGGAGCCCCACATGTCGCATAGTGGGCTCCGGGGCCTTTATTTTTTAAAAAGGGGCCTAACGGCCACCGGCGCCATCCTTGTCCCCAACCCCTACCGCCCAATAACCCCGGAGCGCCGCATACAGGGCCTCAAGCCCACACGGTCCCTCGCCCCCGACCGCACCAGATCCCCGGAGCAGCGCCCATGACAAGCGGGCTCCGGGGCCTTTCATTCTCAAAAACAGGGCCTCAAGCCCCCCGAGCACCCAGGCGCCATCCCTACCCCACCGCCAACAACACAAACAGCCCGGGAGCCCCGCATGAAGCACAGCGGTCTCCGGGGCCTTTCATTTTAAAAACAGGGCCTCGCGCCCACACGGTCCCTCGCCCCCGCCCGCACCAGATCCCCGGAGCGTCGCATGGAGCGCAGCGGTCTCCGGGGCCTTTCATTTTTAAGAAACGGGCCTCAAGCCCCTGCGCACCTTGGCGCCACCGGAGCAGCTACCTCAGCCGTGCATTCACCCCGGAGCGCCGCATGGAGCTCAGTGGGCTCCGGGGCCTTTAATTTAAAAAACAGGGCCTTTTAATTTTAACAAAATGGGCCGAGCGCCCACACGGATCCTTGCCCCCACCCGCACCAGATCCCCGGAGCAGCGCCCATGACAAGCGGGCTCCGGGGCCTTTAATTGCTTAAAAACGGGGCCTCAAGCCCCTGCACACGGGCGCCAACAACCCCCAGAGACCTCACGAGCCCAGCGATGGCTCTGGGCTTCAGCAGTGCATGGCCCTACCACAGCCCCATAGCAGCGCCTACCATAAGGGGGCTCGGGGACATTTTTTTATTTATTTATTTTTTAAAAACCTCCCGGTCAACATCAACACCACAGCCCCAACCCTCAACATCACTCCAGCCATTAGGGGACCATGACCCCATCGCGGACTTGCGACATTTTGGGGCCTCGCACATAATGGCCCTGGTCAGCTATCAACAGACCCTTCACCAGCAGCGCCACAAGGATCGACCCATGGGTGAGTACTTAAACAGTTTTTATTTATTGTTAAATTGTTTGGGGTTAATTTTGCGATCTCTGGGGACTCTAAACACGTATGTAACATTGTAAAAATACTTCTAGGCATTGTTAAACTTTAAAATTACACCTATATTTTACATCCCTCATTATTCACCTTAAGCAGCCTGCCCCAAGACCTCCTTAATCCCTACTTAAAACATTGTAAACACCTTCATGCCTTGCGTTAAACACCCTTTAAAAATGCAACGCTGTTCATTTATATACAGGCATCAACATATTAAATAAGCCCATACACTCTTAAGCCTGTAACACAGCCCCTTATTTACGTACCTCCATTAATGTGTAGCAGGCAGCGTCAATCTGGGAGAAGCTGCTCTGGTCCATTGTTGGCTTTAAACTTCTGGGGCTGGTGGGCCTGTGCAGCAAAGACAATCCCAGCAGGTCGCTCCTAATGGGTTTTTGAATGGCTGCTTGTGTCGGTGTTCTAAAGTATGCTTTTTATACCTGGCAGGGCATGATAATTGGAAGGAGGACCCTTTATGGAGGGGAGTGTTTAGAATCTTGTAGTACGTGTCATTATTGGTAATAGAGCATTGTAGTGAGGGTCAATATTGGGACCGTTTTCTGACCATAGCACTGCTTTGTTAGATGGCTCTTTGACCTTTGATATCTGATAATTAAACCTAGGGCCTGTTGGGGGATGCGCTCCTGGGAAGGATGGACGGATGTTTCATAAAGAACCCCTGTACTATACAAATTAAGATGCTTGGGACTGGCTGATTAGTTTTGCCTGTTCTCAACGGTGCTCTGTCAGGGTAACTGGCCTTTTGTTCTTGTGTTTTCACGTTGTGACTTGTGAGGCTAATGGGTAGTTTTCTGCCCCCAGCTACGGCCGGGATGCGTTTCAAACTGCAGCATCTGATTCTAAAGAAAGACCCTTTTTAAAAAAAACTCTGCACCGTAAACCCTTGTGTTAGACAGCCCCAGATGTCCCGGGGCTGGTGGGGGCTTAGGGATGCCTGCTCAGCCGCCAACTGCCAGCACCGCAGCCCTCGGTTTTAAACAGACACACACATGTCACTTTTGGGGACAAACATGTCACTTTTAAGGACACGGCGAAGGGAGGGGGGGACCTGTCACTTTTAAGGACACACGTCACTTTTAAGGACACAGCGAGGGGAGGGGGGACCTGTCACTTTTAAGGACACACGTCACTTTTAAGGACACAGCTAGGGGAGGGGGGGACCTGTCACTTTTAAGGACACACGTCACTTTTAAGGACACAGCGAGGGGCGGGGGACCGGAGGGGGACCTGTCACTTTTAAGGACATGAATGGTGATGAGTGGTATCTGCTTATACTACTCACATGGACATCCAACACCATGTTAGTGAGATCACCACGTGCAGGCCAGCAGCTAATGACCGCTTACTGACAGCCCCTTGGATTGACTCATAATATTACATCAGCCCATTGGCACTATTGGCACCACAGGAGAGCAGGTGTCACAACCACTTAATAGCAATGACATCTTTCTCCCCCAGCCTAGAAAGTATCAGCATGCAATAGAGTTAAAGGGTTGTTGGGGATTAGTCTGGTCATGGTTTAAGATACCAGTCTGCTACTAAGGTCACAACTCCTACTTTGTTACAATAGAGTGGCCATCTTCCATGACAATGCCCAATTTTTATCTGTGCGTTAGTTTTGGTTTGATATCCCCTGGCGTTACATATGGCATCCTGCATCCATATGATTGTGCCATTATCTTCGATGTGATGAGTACATGTCCGGCCGCCTCTAGCACTAAACGTAAAGTGTGTACAGAAGTATTTTTTTCTCATGAGTGGCATCAAAATGGCAATGGTAGGCAAATAGAGCTTTCAGATTTCATCCAATGAAGCATGCAGGCAAGTGAGCACCAGCTAGAACAGGCCTGTCCAGTGTAGGTCTAGGAAATGGTATCTAAAACAGACTTTCAGGATTTCCGCATACATTAAATGTACCTACCACCAATCTGAATGGAACTCATTTAAAGTGGTTATCCTAAAATTCTGGTATGGTTCTGGCCCTGTGGTGAGCGCCATTGACCTTGAAGATGGTGGATGTTTCTCATTTATTAGAAAATTATGAGGTGTAATCTCACAGAGATTTGCATTGCAAAAGCTGTTACTTTTGCCCTGTTTCTAAAAGGATTTGAGGGGCGTGCTAGTAGAGAGTGTAAATATGATTCTCAAGAGGCAGACCTACACTGTACCCTATAAGAGAGTTAGTTCTCTTTGGTAACTGATGGTTTACAGCTCTAACTTTAGTAACCTTTCAGCTATTGAGCTTGGGGCCTGTTCCGCATTTTTAGCCTCGTTAATTTTGAATGGGTGAGGCTTACTTTCGGCCACAGTGCCAAAATCCAGAAAAGTAGCATCGCTGCTTGTATCAATCCTACAGTTCACAGTTCATTTTTTTTATTTTCCTTTATAAAAATTGTTTGATAGTAACAGCTCTCCACGTTTTCTTTGCCACCCCTTCTTTATTTATAGAATGCTTTGAATTTGATCTTTTGTGTGTTCTTATTGTCCTTGTACATTTCGTATATTTGACTGAGACAGCTTCTGATTCAGATTCAGAAATTCCTTTACGCGGGTGCAAAAAGCAGCCATAAAAGTGCATTATTCCAATTAAAACCATGATTAAAGTATCATACAAATAACAGTGCATATAAAAACGTAAATTTATTTCAGAATGCAACTAATTCTATACAATAAAAACAAGAAGGTGATAAAAGAAATGAATACATCACTCAAAGTGCCTAGTGCTACGTGACCTTACAGCAGATCTCAAACAAGCATTTGCAATGCAATAGGTCTCGCATTTTAGAAACTTTGACTTATTGGTATCGTAAATGACAATGCCTTTTATTATTATTATAGGTGTTTTTTAAACACAGATAAATGGCATTGTCATTTACAATGCCAATAGGTCAAAATCTCGCAATTGTGAGACGTATTGCTTTGCAAATGCTTGTTTTTCCAAGAGCCTATTTGCGGGGAAGGAGAAAGAAAGAAGAGAGCTGACATGAAACAACTCCTTGGCTTTTGAAGGGGAAGGGCGGAGAGAGACAGGAGCAGGCTGCTGACTTTCAGTATACTTGCAGTGCATGAACACCCTGAGATGGTAATGCGGTATATTAGTGCTATATAAAACACTTGAACAATTATAGAGACTGAATGTAAAGAGTCACAAACAGCAGGTAGCCTGCTGCACACAAACTGGGAGAGGCCTGCAGCTTAAAGACTGTGACATACTGCACACAAACTACCTGCCGCACTTAGACGTCCTGCTATATACAGACTCAATCTGAGACATGGTCCTGCTGCACACTCGCAAGACTTTTGCACACAGATCTTCTGATCTTCTGATGGAGAGGTGTGGTGCAGCGGCCGGGGCAGCTGACTTCGGAGCACAGGGCTCACGGTTCGATCCCCGGCTCCGGGGTTCAGCTCAGCTCAGCACCATGTGACTCTGGGCAATAGCTCACTTAATTTCCACGACTGCCCCCAGCGCCTTGAGACCCGTAAGGGTGAGTTGTTCGCGCTTTACAAATACAGATTTAGATTTAGATACAAATGAGTGAGGGCTTCGGCACAGTGAATGAGCCTCTGGTGTACTGCAAACAGAAACCTTTGGGCGTTCTGTACTCAGTGTGATATGTGTTCAAACAGCACAAAGACAGTTCCACACGTACTGTGTCTTAAGCCTGCTCCTAGACAGCAAATGATGTCTGAATTATAAATAGAAGCCGAGACCTGACACTATTGCCCCTTTATGTGCATAGTTAAAGGTTTACCCTACTGGATGAACCGATAAGTATAAAAATAACAAAATGCAGTGGTTCAGCCAGTTATTAATTTGAGAAATGAGTCACTAAGTCCGGTATACAAAAATAATTGTGTATCTGGTGCACACCTAATGTGTTTTTTGTAAACATTTTATTTCATCTGGTTTAGACAAAGTTCATAAAAATGTGCAAATAAATATTTGCATAGCAAATAATAAAAAAAAAAACGGATTTAAAGAGTAAACGGGTTCTCTTTATTTTGGAGTGATTATTTTAATGATTTTAAATTCTGCAAGACAATTTATAGAAACCTCGATTTTTTTTGTTGTTGTTTTTTGTGTGGATTTTTTGTTGTTTTTTAGTGAGTAGCAGCTCAGGGCTAAAAAACAAGCATTGGCATAGCCAATAGGTCTCGCTTTTGGGACCTTATAAGTATTTAGTTATGCAGCACAATATCCTTGGTGCAACAACATGAACTGTTG
This sequence comes from Calotriton arnoldi, assembly GCA_963921515.1. Lineage (NCBI taxonomy): Eukaryota > Metazoa > Chordata > Amphibia > Caudata > Salamandridae > Calotriton > Calotriton arnoldi. The sequence goes on from CAWUFW010006141.1 coordinate 470,258, forward strand.
CATGGCTAAACACTTATAAGGTCCCAAAGGCGAGACCTGTTGGCTATGCCAATGCTTGTTCTAAGTTCATGCTGCTCAGACAAGAGACCACAGATCACCTTCCCCACCCATCCACATCCAGCCAATTAGCTGCTCCGTACTTCACGTCAGATTCATTGGTGCTTTCAGCGACTGCATAACTTGAAGAGGTCAGAGTTGGCGAGTGAGGAAATGGAGAAGATGACAGTGCAGTAGTCATGGTTGATCAGGTGGCAGTGGATTTAATTAAAACTGTGCTGCCTACCACAACATACCCAATATGACGTAATGCAGTTCCTTATGTACCATGTAAGGCACCCATCGCGTGCTGCTCAGTGCACTAAGTAGTGTCTACTGTCACCTGCACATTGCTACATGCTACAGCCACTTAGTCATTATATAAAGACAGGGCCGGCTTTAGGGCAGTGCGACTGGTGCGGCCGCACTGGGCGCTGACTTGGAGGGAGCACTGACCTGAGGGGGAGGGTGCGGCGGGATGGGTGCTGTGTTAGCAATAACTTAAGATTTAAAAACACATGCCGCAGAGTTCCCTGTGCGTCCAGCTTTCAGGCAGCAATAAAAATGTTAAGATAAATCTGGTGATTAATATTCAGATATGAGTTCTGTCTAGTGGCACTTTTCACTCGCCATAAAGTAGTGCATAGGGTTAATATGCCTGTTGCAAAGAACAGATCTGTATATTATGCTGATAGCCGAGTGGATTAGTAAAACCAGCCTTAACCAGGGCTTTAAAACAAATTAAATGTATGCAAGAGAAGGGCTATGGAAATATGAGGGCACTTTCGCCGGCTGGCAGTGAGGTAATCAGATGAGGAGGTCACCAGCGAAAAAGTCGGCCCTGTATAAAGACGTTCACAAAACTGGCCCACACACAGACCGGTCACTGCCAGATTGTCCTGTTGTCCAATCGGAGCCTGAAGAGTTGTTGTAGCGAATCAAATAATTCGGCTCAAAATTAAAAATAGCCATTTAACATCAAATCTGCCATTTGAGGTTATAAAATCTGTCAAAACTGAGGGACCACTCTGCTGTACAAAGCACAAGTTCGTGAGATCAGATTATATGACTTTAAGCTTTTTAGCAAATACCTTTAGAATACCGCACTATAAAATTGTCTGCTTGGTCTTATATTATTTTTTTATAACATATTCTGGATAAGAGGCCACACTTGCTCAGAAGACGCTTAAGTATTATATTTCACGAGTGCCCATTCAGAAAGGTCATAAACACGTAGCTTATAAATCAAAGGGAAGTGCTCCTTAGCATGCAGTTGTGTGGAGTCAGAGGAAGAAAAGCCCTTCTGTAAGGGCCTTACAGATGGAATTGCGGTTGGAGGTGGGATTGTCATAGCGAAGCAACCCATAAGAGAAAGGTGGGAGGGGCAGAACCCTCAATTTGGAGATGTGTGCGGTCTGAGAGAGGAACACATAGCAGATGTGTCAAAGGGAAGAGCCCCTCACAGACGTGCAGGGTCAGAGGGATGAACCCCAAAATAAGATGACCCGAATTATTATTGTTGGGCGCACAACACTCGAAGCAAGACGACTCCGTCACTTTATCCCTGGACAAATTAATGACTCCCTGTCAAAAAGGATGCAGTGCTCTAGTAGAGCGTTTCAAGCAACATGACTTCTGGGAATTGTAGTCCTTTATTTGTGCCACATGAAATAATCTAAACACTGTTGGGTAAACCAGGAGCATGGCACTGTTTCTGTGCAGACTGAAAGGGAAGTTCCATCTAATAAGACCTGTTGAGTACTTTTGACTCAAGTCTGGTTTGTTTGGGTACATAAACAGCTTTCCAATTCAGTTCACATTTAAAACAAAAAACAACTCAACAAAGTTCTTGGCATGACGCTCCAATCCAAATATAGCGACTATTGCATTTCCTGAATACCCCTCCCCCCCCCGCCTGGCAACGAGCCAGCAAGGCGCTCATCAACGGTATGCAATTGTTTGTCGTGTTAACAACACCCACTTCCAAAGAGACTCTGCAGAAAACCTCCCAAGCAGCACTGATTTATGGGCCACAAACAGAAATGCAGCATTGCAGGTAGGAAAACCCATGAGTACAGGAGAAAAATAAATAACTGGAGGACTATAAATCACGAGCTTCCACTCCTGATGTGAAATGTAATGGATTCGGCGTTGAGATGCAATAAAAGCCGTTTAAGATTAAACTCCCTCTCTTAAAACGAATACGCATGATATGTCCGGCGGTATCAGAATCAGATTTTCGTGAGATACCTTTGAACTACAGAACCCTTACTTGTAATCACAGAATCAAGAGTTCGTTGAAAAACAAAAGTGTGAAATGCAGTAGTTCTAATGATTGCAATAGCATATTCTAAAACAAAAACAACAAGCACAAGCGCACGCCTCGCGCGTCAGCAGAGGGAGGGGCGAAAGGAGGGGCCAGCGCGATTCCCTTGCGGGAGCGAGCGGCAAGGCGCGATAATTAACATATGGCGCCAGCTGCTCGCTCCCGCAAGTGAATCGCCAGACGTGCACGCGTTGCCATTGGAAGCAATGCAACGCGTGCACGTTTTTGCAGGGAAAGCTGTGCCGATTTCTAAAGCTCTCTCCTATGCAGCGCATGCGCGCTGCGTAGGCGAGACCTAAAAATGCTTATGTCAGAAGGAGATAGAATGGTGCGTAGGATTTTTAAGTTATTACAACTGTGGGAAAAACAGGTATTTTGTACGTAAAGAACAAGCAAGGCAGGGGAGACAGCCTAGTTTCTGCAGCCCGACAACAAAATCAATAAGCCTCGAAGCAAAATACCAATTACTGTCATATTTACAGGGATATTGCACAGGCATTACCAAAGCTGCTCCAAATGATAGTCAAAGCACGAGCACCCCTACACATTGAGTTCAATCAGAGAAAGGCAGTTAGTGTCCAAAAAGTGGCTCCCAGCACCTCCTCGAGGGAGCTTAGCTTAAGGGAAGACCCGCTCATTCACAAGATTTGATTAATAAATGGACTCAAGTGAGCAACCAGTCGGTCCATTCCCAGAACATGAGGTTCAGAAAACTAAGGTAGCTAGCTGCTTTACAAAAAAAAATAACTTCAGCTGAACCTCAAGGACCCACCACCCTTTATTATCACACGTTTCATCAGTGGAGTTACAGGTTCAGTTAAGTACAGAGGCAGCATCTGCAGGTAGCCAAGTACCAAATAAGCTAGGCCACTGACCTCAGAGCGAGTAGTCAAAATGACAAAACCTCCTAACACAGTAGTCCGCAGCCTGTCGGTCGGGTTGCGTTCGCATCAAAACAAGGTTGGTAAACACTCCAGTAAAGACTTGGGTAAAAGAACTGGTCAATGAAGCAAAGAAATGAAACCCTTCAAGCAGGACGTAAAAGTTAAACAAGGCCCTTAACCCCTAAGTGACCTCTGACTTAGAAGTAGAAGGCATAAACAGTGACCGAACAGGTGGGGAAGTTATATGTACTGGTTTTCAAATGCATTACACTTAACTTAGCTAATAAAACAAACGCCCCTTTTCACTTACACATCATTTAGCATTGTAAACCCTGAACAGGTGAAGTGTTCACTGCGTGCACACAGTGGTACTGCGTACACACCCAAATTAACCTCACAGTGTTAGTGAATGTACATTACATCCTATATATAGGTTGTGATCACACTAATAAGAGTACACTGGTAGCGGGCTTATACAAATTGTGCACACGATTATGACTACAGCAGTGGGGCATGCACAGAGCTAATAACTATACCCTCCGAGCTGCGCACATGCCAATGACACCTTTGACGTTTTCTCACACTTACATAAGCTATGTTTTACTCATCCACACGCTGCTAAAGCGAGTTTACAGTGCAGTGTTGTGCACAGACATAGTTACTAAACAGCAACAGTACGTCCACGTTAATTGATGACGACTTGTGACTCAGCTTAAAACTATCTTGGAATGTTCCGGTCGAGCCCCCGCCCCCTAAACATTTCTACTTACTCGTATAAGTGACATCCGACTCCGAACGTGACCCCGTGGCAACCAGCAGCTGTGAGCAGATGCCTTCTTCCGTTTCCGGGGGGCATTGTTGAAAAAGCGGCCGCTATAATAAAAGCGTGCCCTGCTTACACTGTAACAGGAGCAAGTTCAGCAGAAAATAAAGGTGCGTGGCTGCTTGAAAGCGGACCGCGCCGTAAATTAAATAAATAAATAAGCACGGTCGCTATAGTTGAAGCGGACCGTGCTCTAAAGTAAATAAATACATTAGAGGTGCTGCGATGTCATGGGTGCAATAGGGGAAGCACATTAAAGAAAATAGTGCTCACCAACTTATAAAGCAGACTGTGTAACACCACCAGTAAAAGGTCCAGTCCTTATGGGCGGTTACAAATGGAGACAAGGCGGTACCAAGGAGGGACTAACACGCCTCATAATGAATCGGAAGCCAGTGTTTACGAAGGACAATGGCACAAGCCAATTAAAAATATGGGCGGAGAGTGGGTGGGGCTTCTAGTGCATACCCTAATACTGCATGCCTTGCAGAGTGAGCAGCGCATGCGCACTGCCGCTAGGCTCGATCTAAAAAGAACCTATATAAAGACAGCATCAACATCTCTGCCAGTTGGTGTAGGAAGCGTATAGGTGGCCTGCACTGCCTAGAATCACGTGATCTAATAAATGGAATTGAAAATTGTTTGGTGTATTTTATAAAGAATTTACAGTAGAAAAGAAAATGTAACATTGAGCAGATCTTCCATCACAAGGACAGGGGCACATGCTAACACTTTTCTGAAAGGCCAAAGGGAAGCAAAGTAGGTACATAACTGTCAGTTCTAAAGCGGAATATAAAGGATCTTTCCTAGCACGCATATGCATTAAACAAATATTACGCCGGCGTACTATCTGTTCTCAAGTGACCGTAAACTAAAACTGTTTTTTTTTTCCAATTTCCATTGAGCATCTTTGTGAACGGGCATAATTTAATACTAGCGCTTTCACATACTTTTTATCCAGTCTCCAGCTAGAGCAGGACTCGGCGAAGGCGTAAGGCAGCCTATCTCGTGAAAGGTTTTTTTCACACAAGATAGCCATGGGATATTAAGGCCCTTATCGCACACTAGGCAATCTTTAATGATGGCTTGATTGAGGGCTACTTCCTCAGTTCGCCATATGAATAACTACAAAAGTAGGGGGCTAGCTCTGATACAATCCACCATATAACTCCAGGCCAGCACCTCATGATAAATAAAATGAGAGGTGGATAGAGAGACTAACAAAACCTTTCTACAAAATTGATTCCTCCTGAATAGCTGCACAATTAGCAATGTCCCATTTCTTGGCAACGTACATTGCCACAGGCACACACTGAGTAGTTTAAATGTGCAAAAGTGAGGAAAGTGCCCTCTCCCCTGGGGGCGGTGGCAGGCTAAAGAGAGAGCCAACTTCTCTAGATTGCCTCGGCCTACGATGTGTAATATTAGGGACCCAAGAGCCTGAAGAATCAAAAATGACCACAAGTTAAGAAAAAGTACTATTTCTGTCTAAGCAATTAGTACCAACTGCAAATTCAACTCAAATTCATTTGGGGCCACAGGCCATAATATACGATTTTGCAAAGTTTGTGAGAAGATCAAGATAGGCCATAAATTGAGGGAAGGAAGTCACTGGCAGATGCAAAGCTTTCGGTGTGCGGGCCATCATCAATACTACGTCATCCACGTATAGCAGCATGGGGAGGAATGAACCATTAACCTTGGCAACATCAGAAGTAATAGTTAAATAGGAGCTTAGCTTATTAATATAGAGTATAAAAAGTAATGGTGCCAGTATGCAACCTTGCCTGACACCTCAAGAAATTTGGATCTCACTAGAGAGTTTTCATTAACATTTTGTTAATGACAAACGAACACAGAGTCGTTCTGTATACATCACAAATCATACAGCAAAATTACAGAGCATACATCATTTTTATCTGTGACGTAAACTAGGTGTAGTTGTCATTGTCTAACCTAGTTGCACATTTTAGCACACAGCTCAACATTATAATAGCAGTGCGGCAGCCTGTAACACAATACACAGTACTATCCTGCATTGTACCTGACATCCCAGCAACGTATCTAGTTCAGCTGTTATACATTCGGACCACAGGCTTATTGCAACCTTATTTACAGCCTCCACCCCTACGGAGCCTCTCATTGCCTCCCCTCTGGCGCTTCCGCTCTCTTCACCTCATTGTCATTAGTGAGCAGGTATGTTTTATACAGTCCCCAAAAGTTTTTAGGACGGTTACGCGGGGGGAGGATCTCGCTGTAATTTTCCGTTTGTGTGCTACAATACACCATATCTTTTGACCAGCTTGTGACAGTGAGGCCACGGGACCAGCAAATCGCTACTCTGCGTTTAGCTATCAGCAGCGCCATGTCCACCAGCCAGTCTGACCGCTTTTGGTACTAGTTTGGAATATCCCAATAAGGCCAGCAGGGGGTCAGGTGTCGGTGTCATATCAATGATATCTCCCAAATGTTTAAAGATCAGCACCCAAAAGTCAGCAATCCCTGGGCATAACCAAGCTAGATGGAAAAAGTCCGCACCCTGCGCCCCGCAGCGCTCGCACTCTGCGGATTAGCGCAATCCATACCTGTGCAGCCTCTCAGGCATGTAATGGACCCTATTTAAGAATTTAAAATGAATCGGCCTATGTCTGCCGTTCAGGGAGATCCGTTTCGTGCTTTCGCAGCAGTATCTCCACGTTGTGTCATCGATGTCTGTTCCCAGATCTGCCTGCCAAGCCAACCGGGCCTTAGTGTAGTGGTTTGCCTTATATCCCTGAGTCAGTTTGTAAATGTGAGATACTATCTTGGTCGGTGAGTCGGTTTTAATCACATGAGTAAGTGCGACCACATCAGGTGGCTCAGCAAGGTCGCTACCTAGGATTTCCAGTAGTGCCTGTCGTACTCTAAGGCAGTGGTTCCCAAACTTTTTCCACCTGCGGCTCCCTTGACCTATTGGCCGTTGACCGCGGCTCCCCATTATGTTACTTTTTTTGGTGGATGGGGGAATGTAAGCCCGGCCTCTGGAGTACTTCCATTTTATTCCCTGAAAATAATTGGCATGAAGCTGATGATGGTATTATATTCATAGATGTAACCAAATAAAAGTATAACAATTGTTTAATAAAAAAAAAACTTTATTTGGTTAAGTCAGTAAGAATACTCTCCAGCACTGTGGTTTGCATGTAGAATGTTTTTTTAAATTGTTTTTAAAAATTTGGCACCAGCATTGGGTGCTCTCCTACAAATCATTTTAGTTGTTAAGGAGCCACTTTTGATATATACGAATGCTGCTCCACTAATCATATTAGCCATTCGTCCACAATAGTAAAGTTTTGGTGTTCTACATATATTTATAATTTCTCTCATATCAATTCTTGTGTTGATGTCAAGTATGTCAATTAGTTCTCACTTTCAATGTGTCAGGAACTCTGACAAAGCAAAGGGCAAATATTTCTAGTTGCTGCAATTTTTAAGGTTTCTAGGAAGCACTTGGAGGCCAAGTTTCAAGTGAACTCCTGCTGAGGATATTGTCACGCTTGAATCACATTTAACCATAGACCAGGATGCAATCCAGCCTTGTAAATTAATTAAAAAACTTACTGGTTACATTGTTAAACTAAAAAACAAATGCTTTTTGATTATTGAGAATAAAACGTGATTAAACATGAGAATTAGTATATCTGCATACTTCGTTAATGATGCATAAAAATTTGGCATATGGTCAGGTTATGCTGTGTTGTGTTTTTATGTGCTTTGCAGTGCCGTAAACGCTCTTTTTTGTCCCAGTCGCGTATTAATTGTTATGTGCACCTCTCACCTATTGAACATTCTGGCTTTTGTCGGCAATATCCTTTATTGCATACCCATCTGGTACTCCCTGCCCCTTGCCGAACCCCTGCTTTTTATTATTTTATTTTGCCTCCCATATTTTCCTATAGATTTTAAATGGAGTTTCTTCCTTGAGCCCCTTTCAACTTCATTATTCCTGTTAACTGTATTTTACCATCCTGTTTTTATTATTATTGCCTCACAACCTCCAGTTTCGACCCTTCCAAGTCTTAATGAAAGAATCTCCTTTTGTATTTTCATCTGTACCCCCTATATTTGTGTTTTTCGTCTCTGAGGTCAAACGCGTGTCTGCTGCCAAACTTGGTTGTGCTTTCACCTTAGTAAGTGTAGGAGACTAACCTTTGGTCTTCCACCGTGAGATCTGCCATCTGGAGGCGTGCCACCATAAAGGTGGCAGGGAGTTTGGCTGTTGTTTGGGACAGAGTGGCGCGTTTTTACCCTGTTTCAGGTCATGAAACTCAGATATAAAGTAGGTGTTGGATATTTACATATGAGTGGATGGTGCAATACTCTGGCAGAGAGGTGCATAGCTTTTACCCTGCTTGTTCAGGTTCGAAATGTTCAAAATTGGCACCTTTATGTGCAGTTTCAACAGACAAAAATCAAGGTCTGAATGACCATGGAGTTTGAATTACAGATCTGGCAGCAATGTGGATGTCGTGTCCTACAGCGGAATAGTTCAATTTCAATTAATTCTCAAATGCACACGTAACTTTCTTTTAGCTAATGATCTGAGTCATTCATGAAGAGGAGACGACTAAGAATAAGATATTTCCTCATCAATTTCATACAGGAGCTGTTAATGTGCTATTTTACATGTCGCACTGCCATCTAGCGGTACAAGAGGGAGTTTCATCTACCTTTAACAAAACCTATTTTAGATAGCGAGCTTACAAAATGCAAGTAATTGCACAAGCCGGATATTGATATATTGTGTCGCGGCGCCCCTGGCTATTTTTGGGGGCGCACCAAGGCGCCGCGGCGCACAGATTGGGAACCACTGCTCTAAGGAACTGGAATCTGATGAGCAGCGAGGCATTGTGTTCCATTGTCTCAACTTCCACCCATTTTTTCACTATGCCCTCTGAGAACATGTCACCTATCGTCAGTATATTTAGTGAGCCTAATGCCCGAGTCACCGCCCTATCTTTGCACAGCGGAAGCCAGAGACAGCAATCTAGTGCAGTCAATGCAGAGTACAGAATAGCACCGGCTTGTATTTTCAGAAGGTGTTGCCATGCATGGAATGTCGTGTTAATAGAGTCTAGAATGCCCGTTCTACGATCAGGAGGCTTACATACTAGGGCCGGAAGTGGGGAAGGCGCAGCTACAGCTTTCTCAATCTGAATATGAAGGGTGCCAGGGAGGCCGTGCATCCAGTAATGGGCGTTCGCGCCTTGCGCCGCCCTATAGTATAGATTCAGGTGCGGGGCACCTAAGCCTCCTAAGTGGTAATGAAGCGTACGAGTGTCCCACTTCACCCGTGCGTGCTTCCCAGCCCATGCTAGTCTAATTAGTAAAGTATGCAGCGTGCAAAAGTAGGAGCTAGGAAGGACCATAGGTATATTGGCAAATAAAAACAAAAATCGAGGCAGTATCACCATTTTCATAATTGAGACCCTTCCCGCTAGCGACAATGGGAGCCGAACCCATCTATCTACATCTTCTCCCAGTCTGCTGACTGCAACTCTGTAGTTTTCCCTCATCACTACCTCTGAGTCGGTATGTATCATAATTCCTAAATATCGCACCGGCTCTGTCGTCCATCTCAACGGATAATTCGGTGTAAAAGGGGTCGTAGCAGGCGTAAGGGGGAAGATGATCGATTTAGTCCAATTAACCTTCAGTCCAGACATCGTACCAAACTTAACTACCTCCCGTAGTAGTGGTGACAGGTTCAGGTCGGGATTCCTAATGTATAGCAATGTATCAGCATATGTGGAAATAATCCGCTCATATCCCGGGAAGCGTATACCCCTGCCACTATGGTACTCCAGAATTGCACAGGCCAGCGGCTCCGCTACCAGCGCATATAGAATCGGGGAGAACGGGCACCCGTGGCGCGTGCCTCTAGTTATTCTTATCGGATCGGTGACCGTGTTGCCGATTTTTATTCTGGCTGTGGGGGAATTGTAAAGGACTCCCACCAGTTGAAGAAATATCTCCCCCAGACCTAATCTCGTCAGGACATGCTTCATGAACGCCCATTCCACCGAATCGAACGCTTTTTCCATATCAAGGAACACTGCAACTGCCCGCACGTCATGTCTTGTGTGCTGAATCGCCCCGAACACTGTACGGAGATTATAAGTCAGATTTCTACTGGGGACAAACCCTGCTTGTTCCGGCGCCACTAGCATCGGCACCAGCAGCGCTAAACGAGACGCCAAAATCTTGGCGTAGATCTTCGCGTCTACGGTTAGTAGCGAGAGGGGGTGGTATGATGCACAGTCATTGGGCTGCTTATCTGGTTTGAGTATTGCAACTATTAATGCCTCCCTCATCTCCTCAAATAACGTTGCTAAATGCGGGATGAGTACCTCCTTAAACTCCTTATAGAATGCGACTGTTAAGCCATCTACACCTGGCGCGCTGCCGGTTTTCATCCCAGCCAGAGCAGCAACTATCTCTTCTGTACCAAGGGGACGCATTAAGTATTCCCGGTGTGCGTTTGTTAACCAGGGTAACTTGATGTGTGTCAAATAGTCTAGGATATCGGTTTCATTGTCCACACTATGCGAACTGTAGAAAGTCGAGTAATACTGTGTGAATCTATCTATGATCGCCATTGGGTCAGTTAGAGAAACCCTCCTGACGTCTCCCTCCGCTTTTTTAGTACTGAGGCCAGGACTGAGCCAGGGCGCTCGCCCTCTCCATATGTGCTGGCCGTCGCATACTTCGCTAAGTGCTTAAGTTCAGCATCAGCTGCTTCGTGATACTCCTCTAACAGTGCCTGGAACTCCTCCTTAACACTGTCTTCTGCGCTAGTGAGGAACCTCTGTTCCAGTGATTTGAGGGAATTCTCCAATTGCGAGAGTCGCGTGCGGAGCGCCCGGAGGACCCCTGAATGTTTGGCCATGGCTATCCCACGGATGTAAACTTTAAACTCTTCCCATACTACTGAGAATGTGTCGACAGACCCAATGTTACATTAAAAAAACGTGTCTATAGCCTCCGCTATTTCTGATTTGAAAACTGGGTCTAGCAGAGAGTATGGGGGGAATCTCCAGGTGTAAGGAGATATATGCTTCTGCGGGCATTCCACCACCATCAGCACTGGCGAGTGATCTGAGTACCACACAGTCGCGAGTCTGGTTGTAAATTGCTCTGGAAGCGAACCAATAGTCAATCCTAGTGTGTAGGTTATGATAGGCAGAATAATTTGTATAGCCACCCTTCTCGGAGTGGCGCTCTCTCCAAACATCACAGAGTTCCAATTGTGTCATTGCATCTGCAATAGTCCGAGCTGAGGCTGTCACGCGCCGCTCCGGCCCACCCGATCTATCCCGCCGAGGGTCCAAAATGCAATTAAGATCGCCACCCCATAATTGTGTGGACCCCCCATAGCCCCGCATTTTCTCCAGTAGCATTGTATAGAATCTGAGATTGTCAAAGTTCGGGCCGTAAATGTTAACTAGGGTTAAGTCTATTCCCTTTCCCTTGCATCTCGAAATGGTGAAACGCCCCTCCGGGTCAGTGTCTAGAGGTTCGAGTTTCAATTCAGACTTTGGATTAACCCAGGTGATCACCCCCTGGGCGTGGTAGGTGAACCCCGCTACATGTGTGTTGCCCTGTAATCCTCTGCTACGGAGCATTGTACTAGAAAGGGGCAGGTGCGACTCCTGCAATAATGCTATATCTATGTTGTGCCTGGCTAGATAAGACAGGATCTTCCTTAGCTTCCTGTGATCGTTGAGGCCACAGACGTTCCAGGTTATAAATTTAACCTTACTATGTTGAGTCTGAGTCATATGTGCTAATTGATCTAGACAGTATCACCAGTGAAAATGTTTTGTTGCTTATCTGTGCTCTGTGATTACTAACTAAGCTATGCATGATCAGTTCAACTAAAATACCATAACGCTCCCAATCATAATATTGACTCTGTGCCCCCTCCTCTCCCTCCCACGTCAAGCCTACCCCAACTGTGCATTGGCGAAATCCCCCTGTACAATCCCAGTACTTCATGAAAACAGTCACATCTGTTTGATTTCAAACCGCGAGAACAAATTTAGTATAACTGTAAGTAGTGGTACACACGCGTGGGCAGATGTTGCCTTCACCCTCTATAAACTAGACGTCGTTAGGTTATAGACTACACATTACCCGCCGTCTAACATATCAATTGCATCAGTTAACCTACGTAACCATATGTAACTTGTCATATCAACCTGACATTATAGTGCGTTTCTCAATTATAGGGGCCTCCGTAACGGCCCAATACATCTTATACTTCTGGATTGCCTGTCTTAGTATTGTAAAGGATCATCCATCACTTCTTACTCAGCTACAGCAGAAATGCACCTATTGCTCTGTGCGTAGCTCGAGCGTCTCTCTTAATACAGAACTTATCTCTCATGGTGGCCTTCAACACAGTTAGTCTTGGTCATCTAGACTTCCTCCCGCCGCTTCTTCCTGACTAGGCGACTCGTTGTTGCTCGATTTGTCCCTCGGCCACTCTTTCAAGGCTTTCTGCAACGCTTTAGGATCTGTGAAAATCCGTGATCTTCCCTGTCTGTTCACGCAGAGCCGCGCCGGGTACAGCATGGCATAATCCAAGTTTTGCTCTCTCAATTGTCTCTTTAGCGGCGCAAATTGTCTGCGTGCTTCCTGGACTCGGAACGTAAAGTCAGGGTAGAGTGATATAGCAGATCCTTCATATTGAAGTGTTTGCTTCTCCCGAGCCGCCTTCAAAGCTGCATCCCTATCTCGGTAGTTCAGCAATTTTGCAATAATTGGTCTCGGGGGTCACCGGGTGCAGGCTTCGGGCCCAACGAACGGTGAGCACGTTCCACCACGAACATCGAGGAGAACGTTTCGCCTCCCAGCAGCGTCACCAATAGCTTCTCCACGAACAGTTCCATATTACCAACACTTGTGGTCTCCGGAAGTCCCGTAATGCGAATGTTGCTTCTGCGGGACCGGGCTTCTAGGTCCTCCGCTTTGTCTTGGAGGGTCTGCAGGGCCTTCCCCATCTGGTTTTGTATAGAATCCGTTTCTGTTTGGGCCTCCTCAACTTCAGTGACTCTGCGCTCCGTCATGTCTATCCGCTCGGCTTGTTTGTCCAAACGTTCAGTCATTCTATCCATACGGTATGACAGAGAGTCTATTTTGCTGTCAATAGTGGACAAGCTCTTTTGTATTACAGCCAGCGCGGTGCGAATATCTCCCTCCTCTGGATCCGGCATGTCCTTGTGCGCGTTAGTGCTCTCTTCGGGCGTGTGATCCCGTTGTCTGGATTTCCTTTGTTCAAATTGTAGCTTAGGCTGATTTTGATCCACCTTCCCCCATAGTGGGACCACTTGTTTGCTCCCACTCCCGGGTGATGCGAACGGGGGCAGGACAGCAATGCCACCGCTTCTAGGAGATTAGGTAGATTTTCCCTCCCGTAGTGTCCAGGAAGCGCTGCGCCTTGATCACAGTTCGGGCGTCACCACTTCGATCCGATGCAGCAGTAGAGGGGTGTGAGCGAACGCAGCTCTTGCCTACAGCGGTACTTCAGTTCAATTTTTCAACCTGCCTGGCTGGGCCCCGCATCCCCCGAGAATGCGCACAGGACTCTCTCCTTTGCGGTTATAGCTCCAGGAAACAGCAGTCTCCCGGCTGCAGCCAGTCCCCAGGCGAAAGCCCAGCCCAAGTAACGGTGACTGTAGAGGGATAACGTGCCTCGCTTCTGCTCTAGGGTTCAGTAATTCGTGCCAGATCTAGGGACTGGGTCAGGACCCCTATGACAGGTGCAGTCTGACGATTGCCACATATGTGCCCGTAATTGGCCCCAATCTCTCAGTGAGGATTCTTCAGCTCTCTTAAAGGCCGCTGGCAGCCCAACTTGGACACGACTCTAGCTCCGTCCGGTCCCGCAGTGCCAAAGTGGGGGAGCAGGTACGGATCTTGGGACGAAACTCGCTGCAGCGTAGTTGTACGCGATCAGCCCGGCAGCACACCCACCTGTTTCTGTGTGCGTCGTCGCACAGCGCTGAGGTCCGGCAGGCCCTGTCGGCTCCGGCAATGAGGGCGAGGCAGCAATGCCCACAGGGGAGATCGGCACACTTCTTCCCAGCCCGTGGTCGATCTGGTCTGCCTCCCTGAGCTTCGCAGGACCACAAGCTGTACGGCTCAGATCCAGCGCGATCGCTGGCCACCGTTCCTCAATCTGCTACTCCACTCAGCAATGGCGGGGGATGCAGGCCCCGGGCCGAGCGCCTCGCTCGCGCAAGTGGGTCCTATACGCCCAGTAGATCTCTCACTTGCAGCGGGGGGTCACTGCCTCTTGCAGGCTCCAGATCCGCGTCTAGACCGTCGGCGTGTGGCGCACTTCCAGCCGCGAGTCCAGCTGGGCGCCTCTCGTCGCAGGCCGTCGGAGGGCTAGGATGACGGGCCCTTCCCGCTCTCCACGTCGCTCACCCAGGGGTCAGGAAAGCAGCAGCTCCCTCCGGACCGAAGAGCAGTGCTACCCCTGCTGCCGATCGTCGGAGAGAACCACCAGTTGGCTCCTTCCTGCAGTGGGCCCAAGCGGTCACGTTACAAGCGACGTAGCTCCGGGCCTCGCAGCTCAGGACCCTGCCTCCCTGCCAGTCGTCAAGATCCTTATTTGCCAGCTGCTTCCAGGCCCCTGAGTCGGCTCTTTTGACAGGTAATGCCTTCCAGCACTATAATCAGCGTAGGTTGGGCAGACAGAACTGCTGTGATGCAGGATATTTTACGCATATTGTGGCGGCTAGCCGGAGCTCTCGAACTAGGCAGCCATCTTGGGCTCAGGCAAGCTCCGCCCCCATCTCACTAGAGAGTTCACCATTTGCCCCAAATCTTATTCTGGCTTTCATGTTCTCGTGTAGGGGTGCTAAAAAATGTATGAGCGCCTCCTCAGTTTCCATGGGTAGAAGGAGTCTGCACAGATTTGAGAGATTTATGCAATCAAATGACGAGGACAAATCCATAAAGGCAAGATATATTGTGGATTGTTTATCTATTGTATACTTGCTGATAATTAGGTTTAGATTCAGGCATTGCTCAATTGTTCCCACACGATTCCTAAAGCATACTGGCAGTTATGTAGGATATAGTCTTCTGACGTCCATTCCATGATCCTATTATAAATTACTTTACCTAACATTTTCTCAGATGTATCAATAAGTGAAATAGGGCGATAGCAGCTGGGATCAGACTGATTACCTTTTTTGAATATTGCCACTATGATTGAAGTGGACTGTGAGCCTGGTAACTGGGAGCGTGCAAGGTTGTTAAAAACATTAGACATTAACAGTGCCCACAAATCAATATTGCACTTTATCAAATCTACAGGGACTCCATCCAGCCCAGGTGTCTTCTTCCTAACACTCTGCCGGATAGACTCAACGACTTCGTACAGTGAGATCGATATGCCCTGATGTCTGCTGCCAATTGTACTGAACTGTTTGGTAGGTGCTGTGACAGAGAATATTTTAGAAAAGTGGGACACCCAGGGTTCACTAGAAATGTGACAACTGATCGGGGTCACAGTCAGATTTAAAGTTTGCATAGCAGTCAGCGCAGACCAGAAAGACTTAAAGTCCTTCACAGACGCTGCTTGAACTAATTTGTCCCATTGCTGGGTAGTGACCCCATTCCGCCTTTTTGTAATGACCGCTTTATACTGCTTACGTCAAGTGGCTACAGTGACTGGGTCCCTAGGATTAGCAGTGACCGCTGTTTACACAGCTGTCGATTGGCTTTCAAACATTAATTATTAAACCACCGTGGTACAGCGTGTTTAGGTCTGATTGGTTTGACAAGAGCTTTTTTAATGCCAGCACAAAGGACAACAAAAGAGTAAGCTACTAAGTCCCTACCATTCTCACCCTCTAAACATCACATAGTCGGCTCCCGGTTATCTCTTATTTAGGTTTCAAGGAATTGGACTGGGTCATGAAGTTTCCATACCAACCTAAGGCCATCAGAAGATGGTTGATGTTAACTAATCCCCTCAACTGTATTGGATACCTTCCCCAATGATAGAGACTCCTGCTTCTATGGATTATGGTCGCCAACATTTGAGGGTATAATTACTCTATACGCTAGAAGGTTAAGCCACTAGAAATGAAAATGGAATAGAGTATTGAGGTACAACCTCTAACCCTATAATTAGGCAATCCCGTTTCACTAGTGCCTCCTAGATCAATAATGTTACTCAGATCATAGAATGCTACGAAGGCCTCTAATTCCTTGGCTCTATGATCCATGCCACCTCCAGTATACTCTACATCGTGTGACATAGGGTACTGGCCCAGCCTGGCATTAAAAT
The DNA here is from genome assembly GCA_963921515.1 of Calotriton arnoldi. Classification (NCBI taxonomy): domain Eukaryota; kingdom Metazoa; phylum Chordata; class Amphibia; order Caudata; family Salamandridae; genus Calotriton; species Calotriton arnoldi. The sequence goes on from CAWUFW010006141.1 coordinate 486,676, forward strand.
ATCTGCTAGGTCACGTCCCATAACAGGGGTCTTTGATATGAGTGAACCGATGAACTCAAACAGAATGGAGAACTTAGCATTTGGTATGTTTACAAAATCATTGTTATAAAAATGAATCATATACAAACTTGGGTTCCCCTTAATGAATACAGCTTGAAAATACTTTCCGGGTGTTTCCAGGGCCTGGGCACGTGCATGATAGATTAATCCTAATAGATAAGCCCCCGTAGGCACGCCAATGCTGTGATGGTTTTGCAGGCACTTTTAAGCACTCAAACCCCTCAACTGCCATTGGCTAGGAATCCCAGGTCTCCTGGAACAAGAAAATGTCCTAGTCTCTTATGAACAGTTGCCAGTCAGGAAGGTGTACCTTGGTATGAAGGCCGCTATATTTCAGCTCAAAAACCTTTACAGGGATGGTAGTGAATTAGGATTTACTATAGATGGGGTGCAGTTGAATGGGAGGGGAGTGTGGGTAGTCTGCTCGAACACTATATACATCCTGGCTTGTGTTCACAGTACCAGGCAGTCAGTCGATGTCAGTGAGCTCGTACAGGATTGCAAATCTGTTCTTCATCTGGTTTATAGAAAAAACCCAAAGGTAAGATGACAACCCCGGAGCTGGAATGCTTGTCCCCTGCCTGTGAATTAAGAAGATTTCTCACACAAGCCGGATATCGAAAGTTAACCACAATGTATTCTTCCTCTATTTTTTTTATTCGAGGGATTCACCCGACCAAACTCTACGTATCATTAAGATCTTATTGCATTCCATCACATTGAAATTCTAATGCCTGAAAAGCCAATGAGTTACTTTGTTTCAAAGTTGTTCCCAGGATTCAGATTGATTACGCCTTAATGGTGGTACACCAGCTAGCACCAGCACTTAGGGACAGGATGCAGGAGGTAAATTTAAAATTGTGTTGTTGGGAACGAACGCACCTCTTACATCATCCACAGGTGTTCGGGTGCCCAAGTGAACAATCATCCCTTGAATTTAAATCATAATGTTCATTTGAGCGGGGACGTGAGGCAGCTACAGATGTCATGCAAGGCAATAGCTCGCAGGCACCTGCAGAGGATAATTCACACGGGACAACTACTTGGGAGGGCGAGTTCTCCTTTCAGTAATCCAACTTCCTTAAGAGTTTTTACTGAAAGAACGATATATCGAGTGCAGACGCTGGGATTTAGATTGGGACAACTCCTGCCTATATCAGTCGTTCGAAGGCTGGCCAATTACTTCTCAATATGGTCCAGACGTTCGAGAAGGGGACTTGGTTGTTCCCACAGAATAACAGACATTTTGCTGCAATATTCCTCAGTAGGCAGCGGGTCCGAATTAGGTAGGGCACCTGCCTTTGCCAGAGGCAGCTGAGCGGTGGCAGACTCTTTCTCTCTCTTTTTTTCCCTTCCTATTTAACTTGTGGTTCTTGAGGTGATAAAATGATTTGAGGGCTTAATGAAGTGGGGGGGGGGGCGGATCAGAAATATCAATATATCTATTGCATATGCTCAGGGCCGGACTGGGAACCGAAACCGGCCCTGGCAAACTGCTCGGCTGCCCCCCCCCTGGGGGTAGGGGGGGTGCAGCTGAGCTGTTTGCGAGGGCTGGTTTCGGCCGATTTTGTTACAGGGGCCAATATTGCCGACCCCCGGTAACAAAAACGGCCCCCCAGGCGCCCAAAACCGGCCCCCACCCTAGCAGCCCACCGGGGAAACGCCCGGTGCCCGCTACGGCCAGTCCGGCCCTGCATATGCTGCAGTAAATGATTGGTTGCTGGCCCTCTCTAGCTTCTAGCCCACCTCTATTAGCAGTGACTCGATGAGATGTATCACCAGATACTGGCCGCTGCTCCAGAAACATCTAAGCTCTGTTAAAGCGATTACCCCCACTGCTCTTTCCAGCATGATGTCAATAGTAGTTACTCTGCACAGGGACCAGCCGCCTTTTGTTTACTCGTAATGAATAATTTTTTTATTGATTTTTTATTTAAGGAGTTTTATATAGCACTGGCCAGACCCGGGGGTATCGGAGCGCTTTACAACTGTTTTTTCGCAAGAGTTATATAATAGAGCAGTGTTACATCATGGTTCGGAGGTCCAAGTGTGTTGTGCAGTCTTGAGGTAGTATTGAGTCCTGAGGTAACCTCGTTGATTGCACATTGTCATGGGTTGAACTTAGGTCTTTGTGATACAGAGTCAGAGAGCAACGGAGTCAGGGTTTGCGTTAAGGCGGCGGCTATCCATTTGGGAGGGAGCGGTTGAGGAAGAGGGCTTTTAGGTGTTTTTTGAATTTTGTGAAGGACGAGATAGTTCTGATATCTGCTGGGATGGAGTTCCAGATTTTGGGCGCGTTTCCGGCGGAGGACCTTGCAGCGGTTTTTTGTTTGCGTGTTTTCATAGGGATGAGAAGTAGGGTGTTGGAGCTCCTGAGGTTTCTTGTCTGACCAGCCCTCTTGAGTTTGGCGGCCAGAGAGTCCGGTTTTCCTGTGTGTAGGGCTTTGTGAGTGAGGCAGGCAGTTCTGAAATTAGCACGCTGTTCGACTGGGAGCCATTTTAGTTCTCTTAGTGCTGGTGAAATGTGATCGTAATAAAGGTGGCACTCTCCCAAAGGGTCGTAGGATAAAATGTCTTCTAGGGCAGGCAAAAGAGATGGGGCGCACCCCAGCCTCCTCCCGGCTCTGACGGGCACAGACGGGTCTGCTCTTGGCCCGGGCACGTCTCGCAGGTCTCCGTGCGCTCAAAAGCGCGCTGGCTAACCAAGCCCCTCCTCCAGGGCTCACAATGGCTTCTGGAGGTTGTAGTCTCCCCGCACCAACCACAGCAGGCGAAATCTGACTCCTGAGCCCCCTGGTCCTGTGTGGTCAAGCGCGCTGGCAGGCCAAGCCCCTCCTTCTGGGCTCTCAATGGCTTCAGAGGGTAATTGTGGCCCCACGCGCCAACAACAGCAGGCAAAATCAGGGTCAGCTAGTGTTTATGATGACGACTCATGCTACAGATATATGTGTGATGCTGGTAAGGTTTTAAAAGGAGTTGCAGTCTGTTTACTAAGTTACAAGCTTTAGGACCAAGACACCCAGAGTCGAATCGAGCTTCCCTGCTTGACAGAATTGTGTGAGCTTGAGAAAATGACCCTGTCTTTCTGTACTTCGCCCAGAGGCAATTAAGGTTGCTGTGTACCAGCCCCCCAAAAAACTTTCTATATTATGCCTGTTTGGAAACAAGTGTTTGTCGATCTACAACGACACAGTACAAATCTGGGTTAAAGGCAGCATTTTATGTGCTTACCTAACGATCTGTTCCTCGTGGAGATCGGAATTTATGACCGACAAAGCCAATGTTTGAGTTTGTTCAATGTTCTTGAAATTATTTCTAGTTCTATATTAGGACAAGTTAGTCCTAGAAGCAATTCATGTCGCCAGGATCCAATGGTGGATATTGTGACTTAGGTAGGAGGAGTGCTTGATTAGGTAGTGGTAGCAAAGCTTGTAGAGGTGGGTGAGCCAACAATGTAACAGGGAGAGCCGGGCCAAGGGCATGGCTCGGGGGCCTGGCTCGGCCCTGAAAATATTTATTATGTGAATCATACAGCAAACCTCACCTAAAATATGATAGTCTCTTCAAATTTCCAAAAAGTGTTTTTCTTTAACAGGTTGAAGCTTTGACATTAATACATCACATTATTGCACTGCGAAGTACTTATTAAAAGTGATAGTTTTTAAACAGTGAACTAAGAGGCAAGACAGTTGTCACGTAAACCCTGCATGTGGCTTAGATTATTATAGAGCAACATTGTCTAATAAATCAAACACAATCGGTTTTTGTACAGTTGGTATTCTGAACTCACATATTTGAAAGTGCTTTCATACGTAATAATGAAGAAAAAAGAGCTTTGGTGAAATAAAATATTTGCCTAAGATCACACAATTTCAGTGGGGAAGCCGCTATTTATCTAGCTTTTCTGGTTTCACTTTGTACAAATCAGCCACTACATGGGTATCTATTTGTCTTTACTTTTTCATGTTAACGCTTTGTTTTTACCTATGTGCATTTTTCAGCAGTTTTTATATAGCGCAAGGTCGACCTGAAGATATTGGAGTGCTTTACATGAGCACCACTTACATTACAGAAGGGGACACCTTTTTCTAGGGAGGAGGAGATAACATGATTTACCCAGAATCACAAACTGTTGAACTGACGCAGAGTCTCAAACCTGGTTTCACGGTTACAAAGTCTGCAGCTCTGGCAGTAATGCCACATCCTGGGTATAGGGATAGTGGCAGGCTAAAGCCACTTGAAAGCTCGAACCATTATGGGCTCGAGGTTCCAACAGGACCTAGAGCAGAGCCAGAACCAGGGTTCAGGCTCGAGCTTTCAGTGGCTCACCCACCTCTAAGAGCTTGTCCAAGAGATAGTATAGTAGCTTCTAGCTTTCCTGAAATTTTAGATCTTACATTTTAACACATTTTCTGATATATTTATGTGCCTGTTTATCTCTGTTTTTAATTTTGATAAATGAACTGTGCTTTTTCTGTTTGATAATTGCATGGTTTTTAGCTGAAAGATTATGTTCCTCATGAAGATAAGGATTTGTGGCTGAAGAAGCCTCACTACATTTTGTCAGTGTCTATAAGATTGATGCTGTTGTATTAATTTATAGTTAAATATTACTTCTACTTAGTCCTAGAAGCGAGTCATGTCTCCAAAATCCAGTGTGGGATAATCTGATCTAGGTAGGTGGTTTGCTTGATTAGGAACTGGTAGTGGTTCTAATCAGATGAGACCGCTTGTCAGAGTAATTGCCTCATCTACATATACTTATTTTATTGTGCCATTTTACACTGGGCCAACTAACAAAGACACTTTCTTTTTGTAATGATTTTCTTTGAGTTTTGCATTTAAAGCCAGATACAGCAACCATAAACATATAATCTCACAGAGCACCAGTATACAAGTTCTTAGATCATTATTGACGTATATTGTATACATTTAAGTATCTTTGCTTAAAGAATGATTCTAGATCCGACGATTTTGTGTTGACTGTGACCACTTCGTTAGCGGAGTTTTTGCTCTTGGGAACTTATTTGGCATCAGTCGTCTGCATGGTATTCTTGCCAGCGGCTCCAGATTTTGCTGTGTTTTTAGGGGGCAACCTCTGGCTTTGTAAATCGGGAGCTGAAGTATTCAACTTCTGTCCATACTACACTTCCATCCAGTAACAGTTGGCTTCCTCCAACTCTGTGCTATGTCCCTTTTTTCAGTGTTAATCACAACCTCAGTAGGGTTTTCTTGGCCTTTGTGAAGTTTCCATCTTCCATAATGTTTAATAGAGTAGTCTTTGGGTTCAGTTTATTTGGTCATTTCGGCATAGCACAGAACGTATGGAATATCCCCTCCCAAAAGAGCCCAAATACTGCTCAAGTCCAGACCCTGTGGAGAAAATCTCCCACCTCCACTCGACATCTCAGACAATCAGGACAAAGACCTCTTCGGAAGAGCCACAGCTTTCGGTGGTCAGGTAGACTGTATGTAGATATTTGAACTGTATTAAGCACACTCTGTTTGTGATTTCAGCTCCCTGCGGAGCAATAAGTGCAAATTTCCATTGCTTCTCTTCGAGGTAGTCAATATCTTCCTCTCAGGTTTGCCTGAGCTGATTGATAGTGTTTGGGAAGTTTATAATCAGGGGTCTGTACAGGTAGAATTTTCCCTTGCGAAGGGAGTTGAGACACAGTTAGCTTTGCCTCTAAGGAACTAAATTCAGGGATACCGACTAGATCTGCTAGATGGGGCATAATAGCATGCCTAAATTGGAGGTACTGATAAAACCTAGTTGGGAGAAGTCTAAATTCCTACCTTTTTTCATAAAAGGATTTTAGTGTTCCTCCTGCCACTACATCACTTAGTGTTGAAATCCTCTGGTTGTCCCATCGCCTAAAGCCCCCAAGGGAGGTAGCATCTGGGAAAGTGTTGTCCAACACAGAGGGATTTGGCCATTCAACTTTCTGGCCCATCCAGTTTGTATTGGTCGAGGCCTGGCATGTTTCCACCACCACCTTTGCTGCTGGGAGTGTTCCTGAAGGGAGTTTCCCTCCATATAGGAATAGAAATTTGCCTAGCACCGTAAAGGTAAGTTTCAATTCTATTAAGGACACAGAGGTGAGGATTATGCCTGATCTCTCTTCGCTTTATTAACATTAAATTTCACAGCAGCCAGAAAGATAAACCAAGAATCTTCAAATGTAAACCGAGAAAAAACTTCATCTCCCATAACATCCAGGGAGGCATCCAAGTATGCAGTCCTTCCACTATGTCCATCACTATGTAATACAAAGTCCCTTGTCTGTCCTTCCTCTTTCTTCGCGCGAGTTACGCCAAATCATCACTGGTCCTGTTTTGAACCATAGTTTCCTAAAAAACAAAGAAAACGTAAGGGTTCCCGAGAAACTATCTGTGTGCAATGTATAAAATTCAACAGTTGCAATATGAGAAACCCTGTGACGAAAACAACTTTCAACTCATTGAAAACATGAATTGGTTACTTACCATCATACAGGTGGGTTCGCACCAACTGTGCCCCGGGTGGGATAATCCTCGCCTCCTTAATAGAATTGAAACTTACCTTTACGGTGCTAGGCAAATTTCTATTCTATGTCAGGACCGGAGGCTCCGATTATGCTAGTTTAAAGCTTACTTGCCACCAACTGAGCCACCTCCAAAACCGGTTTAAAGTAAAACCTTTTGAAGGTTGAGTCCGAGGACCAAACTGCCGCACTCATTAAATCCTCTAGACGAGCCCCCAGCAAAAACGCCTTAGAGGCCATTGCACCCCTGGCTGAGTGGGCTCCAAATTGCTTGGTATCAATACCCGCCTCCTGCATGACCCAACGCACCCACCTGGCTATGGTGGGGGAAGAGACAGCCTTGTGCGGTTTCTTGAGAGCAATTTGAAGTTGTCGTTCGCCCGGAGGGTGGAGTTCTTGAGTTATTTCTTCATATGCCTTCAGGCAATTCACCACACATAACTTTGGGGTATCTTGAAAAGCCGGATATGAAACCGTCCGGGTATGAGATTTAGTCCGTCGTCCTACTGTGAATACCACCTCGTCCGGGGAAAAGCTCTCGCCGAGATGTCCAGAGCCCGGACATCGGAAACTCTCCTGCAGGAGACTAGACATGAAAGCATTGCCAGTTTGGCTGAAATTTCCTTCAATGAAAGGTACCTATTCGGCTGCCAAGACAAAAACAGGTTCAACACGAGGTTGACATCCCATAAAACAGAATAGCGTGGTTCCGGAGGCAGAGAAAGCCGGATACCACGCAGAAGTCTGCAGACAAATGGATGTTCCACTATTGGAGCACCGTCTATTGGGTTATGACCTGCCGAAATTGCAGACTGTATCGCGTTTATTGAACGATACGCCAGCCCCTCTGAGGCTAAGTCTGCCAAGAAATTCAAGATTAGAACGACACCTGCGACCATGAAATCCAAACTCCTTCGAAGACACCAACGAACCCATCTCGTCCAGGCGGACCGATAGCATTTTGTGGTACTATCCGCCCAAGCCTTTGACAAGAGGACTTCAGCTGGTCTCAAAAGGCCCGGCAACGACCACCGCTGCCTGAAAGTCGCCACACCATGAGAAGTAGAGACCCTTGGGTGACTAGGTGATGCAGGACTTCGTCTGGGTTCAGAAGCAGGTGAGGAAATGGGGGGAGTAGGATTGGAAAATCCCAAGAAAGTTCCAGAAGAACTGGAAACCAAACTTGCGATCTCCAACATGGAGTTATCATGATCACCTCCGCCCCCTGCCGGCGAATCTGTGCCGCCGCCCTCGTGATCATCGAAAAAGGAGGGAAGGCATAACCCCTCTCCTCGCTCCATTCCTGAAGGAAGGCATCCGTGGCCAAAGCCATTGCGTCCGGTCTCCAACTGAAGAACCGTGGGACTTGATGGTCCAGACGTGACGCGAAGAGGTCCACTGAGAATGGTCCCCACAGAGACTCCACCCAGTGAAAAATCTGAGTGTCCAGTTTCCAGAGCCTGGAATCGTGAAGATGTCTCGAGTGCCAATCTGCAATCTGGTTGTTCTGACCCGGAAGGTATTCTGCTGTGACCGAAATGTGGTGAGCCAAGCAGAAACCCCAAAAGTCTTTTGCTAGGTTCGCCAAGGCCAGAGACCGGGAACCTCCCAAACGGTTGACATACCGAACCGCGGAGATGTTGTCCATCTTTAGAAGGACACAGGACCGCACCCTGTCTTTGGTCCAACATCGCACCGCGAAAGAGCCCGCCAGAAGCTCCAGACGGTTGATGTGAAGGTTCTGCTCGTCCAATGACCAAATGCCGCCGGTGGAAAAATCCCCACATTGGGCGCCCCAGCCTGACCTGCTGGCGTCGCATTCTATGATAAGATCCGGAACTGAGCCGAAAATCGCCCGACCGTTCCACGCCTCCATGTGGGACAACCACCACACGATCTCCCTGGCTTCTGCCGAGAGAGGGACGGAGTGGTCTTATGACAAACCTCTCCTCAGATGGTACGCCTTGAGGCGCTGGAGGGCCCGATAATGCAGGGGCCCTGGGAAGATCGCCTGAATCGATGAGGACAGAAGGCCCACCAACCTGGCTAGTTGCCGAAGGGAGGTGTAAGGTCTGGAAGCCGTCTGCCGCAATTCGTGACCAATCTTGGCCATTTTCCGTGCCGACAGACTCAGACGCTTGTATGGAATCCACTACAAACCCGAGAAACGTCACCTTCTGAGAAGGTTTGAGAACAGATTTGCTCTCGTTGATGATAAATCCTAGGCTCTGTAAAAGAGACACCGCTTGCTGGAGCTTTTGGATAAAGTCCAGGGGCATTGCGCCATAAGAAGGATATCGTCCAAGTACACGATCATCCGTATGCCCTGAGCCACTCCACTACCGGATGAAGCACCTTGGTGAAACACCATGGGGCTGAAGAAAAACCGAATGGAAGGGCGGTGAACTCGTAGACGAGATCCCTCCAGCAAAACTGCAGGAACCGCCGATGGGTGGAATGGATTGGAATCACCAGATCGGCATCTTTTAAATCCAATCGCACCATCCAGTCGGAAGGGAGCAGGACATCCCGGAGTAGATGTATTCCCTCCATTTTGAAATGGCGGTATACCAACCAACCATTGAACTCCTTGAGGTTGATGACCGGTCGGTGTCCTCCATCGGACTTGTCTACCAAAAAGATGTTGCTGAGAAAACCCTGAGGATGCAAAGCTGATCGGCAAATGGCCCCTTTGCGAAGCAGCTCGGAAACCTCTTCGTCGATCAGCTGTGCTTCGAGGGAATTGGAGGATATTGGCCAAGGGGAAACCTCTTGACGAGGGTTTTCGTAAAACTCTATATGGAAACGGTCTGTAAGACCGATGCGTCTGAGGTAATGGTCGCCCAAGCGTCCCGAAAGGCCGCTAACCGACCCCCGATGCGGATGTGGGTCGCTGGTAGAACACTTACCGCTGGTATTTCCGCCGCCAGCATTGTTCTTGAATCCTCTGAAGCGTTGACCTCTCGTTGGGTAGAAGTTGGTGTAGTTCGCGGTGGAGTGATTCTGCCCGCGGCCAGAGCCTTGTCCCCTTGGGGGGGGTTCTGCTGAAAACCACGGCCGGACGAGCGGCCCCTGCCTCGGCCGGCCCCGTGGAAATCCCGCTGGTTGAAGACTCTATTGATATTAGACTGGGCCTTGTCCAGCGAAGTAAATGGTGTCACGAATTTGCCCAACTCTTTAACAAAAGGGTCTCGAAGAGGCCCCCCTGGGCCACTGCCCCCGCCTCCGAAGAGGCCAAATCGCCTAACTTATGGTCCAGCTTGATAAACAGCGAGCGGCGGCGCTCTGTTGATAGGGCACAGTTAGCGTAGCCCATAAAAATGATGGCCCGTTGCGCCCAGTTGGAAAGGACGACCGGCTAAATAGGTGACCCTGAAACTTTGGCTTCCTCCGCCATGTCCAAGATTTTTGTCATGGGACCAATGGCGTCGAGAAGCTTATCCTGGCATGACCGCCAGGATCTATCTATACCCTTCCGCGGATCCTTCATGTATTTCGCCAGGAAGGTGGCCATTTTTTAATCCAATTCCGGAGTGAAGGCAACCTTGTCATCTAAAGTGTGCCTTGGGCATTCCGCCCTTAGGCAACCCCGAGCTTCCTTTTCCAAGGGCTTACGGAGGCGACCCGCGACAAACTTGGCTGCCTCGTTGCCAGGAGCCCAGGCAGCTGACCGAGGGTGAATGATCTCATCTGGGTCCAACATACCGGAATCTCCTCCCGGTGTCGAGGAGGGGATGACTGCCGGACACCAAGGCCGTGAGGGGCCCGCCTCATCGTCCGAATCTCCCTGAGAGTCATCTTTCTCAGGTTCCGGGGAAGCTGGGGTGCGGATACCGGGGCAGGAGCAGGGGTAGGGGGTGGTACCGTGGCTAGGAAAGCGCTTTTAAGGCTCGCAAAAGCATCCTTATCCACCCCTTCAGTACACTTCTTTTTGGGTGGAGGAGCACCCTCTCCAGGCGTAGCCTCGACCGGGGTTGTAGGGCCCTCTGCGTGCGCTTTTGCTAGCTTGGCGCTTTCCTTGACAATTCTATCCGAGAGGCGCTGCTCCATAGGGCCAACCACCTCATTCACTACCTTATAGATGGAGGAGTCCACAGCCTCGTAGAAGTCTTCATCCCAAGGTAAGTAACCCTGGACCTCCTCCTCCTCATAGAACTCATTCTTTGCCTCCATTTATAACATTTAGGTAAATGCCAAAAATCAATAGAGCAAGAGGCAACAATAAACCTGTGGCAACCTCCCTTTATACAATGAGTGCTGAGCAGTTGACTAACAGGTTTGTCCAACCAAACCAGATTTTGGCAGACCCAAGGATTGCAAGGCTTTTGGGGCAGTCCAGTGGACCGCAATCGGGCTTGCACAACCCAGAACGCGCCAAAGCCCTCAGAAAACTGACCGGGCTGCTGCCACACCGCGCTTTCACTGAGAAGTGCAATTCAACAGAAAACCGCCTGTAAGCGTCACGCGGGAAATCCGCTATACAGACCCCTGCCGGGGCGTAAATTCTTTACAATGCGGGGAAATACAACCCTGAAACCGGGCGTCAGGTGCTGGCAGCGGGGACAAGGCTCGTTAAGTTCGCATCTCGCAGCGCGGTTCCTTCCCTGAGGAACCGCGGTGCGAGACAGACGAGCGAGTCCCCCTAGCGGCCTTGCAAGGTACCGCAAGCAGCAGGGCGCCGGCCGCGTAAGGAGTGAGAGACGCTCCTGCGGCCGGGTGAAGGGATTCTGAAATGTAAAACGGGGAGAAAACACATAAAAACAGTCCCCAAGCTAGCATGGACCCAAAGCAATGTGTTAAACAATAAAACCTCAAGTTCATGCAACGAAGCGCAAATAGCTCATGAGAAGAAAAAAGCTGACTTAACCGGCTGCGAAGCAACGAAGAAAGAGGAAGGACAGAGACAGACAAGGGACTTTGTATTACATAGTGATGGACATAGTGGAAGGACTGCATACTTGGATGCCTCCCTGGATGTTATGGGAGATGAAGTTTTTTCTCTGTTTACATTTGAAGATTCTTGGTTTATCTTTCTGGCTGCTGTGAAATTTAATGTTAATAAAGCGAAGAGAGATGAGGCATAATCGGAGCCTCCGGTCCTGACATTGAATTGAATTGGGGAGCCTTTGCCCATAGTCCCCAGCTCAGTGACATATGCCGTATCTGCTATAGCTTGGATCTGGGTGCAGTAGATCTACTCATTCGTGACAGTCATATGTGTAGGACGTAGGATTAATCATTGCTAGGCCGCTGTTGTATGTTGATTTGCAGCATTTGATGAATGAGGCTAGGGACTGACCCCTAGTGGATAGAAATGATCTCAGAAGGGACGTTAAGGAGTGCATAAAACCGTGTTGGAGGGTGGAAGGATTGAGCAACTTGGGAAAGGTGATCATTATCAGCAGCACAATTCTTCTCGTCATTGATAGACAGACATCCATGTTTGAATGTCCCTGTGGGCACCTTCCAGCAGCGGGGTTATATTTTCCATGTTCTGTGTGAACAAGTTTGATCCTGAGGTATCTGATACTTTGTGTGTTTACCCAAATCCCAGTGGCCCTGACACAAGATCATTATCCCTTTGCTGTGCATAGGGGATAGTCTTCTTTCGAATCAGTTGACTTTGGGCCCTGAATGTTGACCAAATGTCTCTAGTGTATGCAGCACTGCGGAGCCTGAGGTGAATGGTTTATTTAGGTAAACAAGTAGGTCATCTGTACATAAAGATATTTTGTTCTCTAGATTCTTTGATCACCGATACACAAAAATCTTTTCATATGATCTGATCTTATGGACTAAGGTTTCTAACGAAGACACTATTGAAGTTCCAGATGGCCCGAACCTTGCAACAAGGCTTATATTGGGCTAATGACCTGATGACCACACACTGCCTGCACTGAAGATCCTACACTGGCTGCTGAGCACAATTCCAAGATTGTGTATATATTCACATATATTGTTCCTTGAGTTATCTCACTTAGGTTTTTCATCCCAACCAACCTACCTGGTGACTTGAAGCACTCATTATGGGAAGTAACACAGGACCCCGCTGGTAAGTTCCAAATGATTTATTGGCGATAGAAATACAGGTAACCCGACTGACTAGGCAGAGGAAACCGCTTCAACTGCCGATCAGTTTCCAATCCAAACATTCTCCACTTAATATTTGGATTCTGATGCCAGAATCCAAACCCAACACATTTTCCCCCTTAGAACCTATTCTCAAAAACAGATTAAACAAAACAAAATTAAAATAAAACTTAACCTGAAAAATACTTGCCAGAAGTTTGAGGCGCGTTACACATGTATCTATATAAATGACCGGTTACATATAGTCCTGAAATCTTGTGGAAGGCTTCCTCACACAGGGTGGCCTTAAAACAAGCGGACTTCCTGATCCCTGTTCAGCGCAGACAACACCACCACCTTCACATCCCACACCTGCATTGCCATCCCACTGAGGTGACAACCTTTCTTTGTTCCACCACTTGTTATCCTCCAACATGACCACTCAATCTTGGACTATAATGGCATTTTTCGATTGAGAGAATTTGGACTTCCATTTGACCCCATTACGAGACAGTCGAACCATGACCATATACCAGGTTTGATGGACGAAGTATGTGCCCTCTGCAGTGTCACACTAGCAGCGTACTTCCTTTGTGACATTTCACGTTTCAACTTTACAGATAAGTCTTGCTCCACCATGGAAATCCCCTCCTCCCGCCTCCCAATCCATGGACCTTCCAACTTGGTCACAGGCTCAAGGCCTTAGAAAAGAGTGAATGGACCTCGATGGGAGTGGTGCTAATCGGCCAAAGTAAATCCTTCATTTCCTTGCCCCAATCCAACCCGTTGGCAATGGCAACTGAATGTTGTCCTTGATGGCCCTATTACACCTCTCAACAAGGCCATTTCTTTGAGGGTGGTACAAATACTTTTTGGTGTGTTTCACACCCCAATGCGATAAAAATTGTTCACCCACCAGATGTAAATGGAACTGCTTTGTCTGTCAATACTTTAACAGGAGCTCCTTCTCTCATGAACATCCGACGACCTCTGAAGTATCCGATCTCACAAATTCCAATAATCAATAAGTACAATTCCATATCTATAGCTCTTTTTCACAACATTGATAGGCCCTATAATATCCATTCCCAGTTTGGACCAAGCTCTGTCCGGAACAGACACAGCTTCCACAGGACTGGGTACGGTAACTTGTGATTTTTCACTAATGGCGCAAGAGCTGCACGGAAATTGAGTGTTTGAGCTTCGATTGAGCTTGTGACAAGCAAAATCAGGAATGTCCCCGACAGTGGCCAAAATGCCTCTAGTGTGTTCCAGGACAGACAGGATGCTCCCTGATGGATGCTTTATGATGCTGCCAGGATTTAGTCTTCCGTGTTGACAACGAGAACATTTCCGGTATCCTCGTCAAGATTCAGGAATGCCTTAATCGGTCGTGGACGCAGGTTTACCCATTGTCGCCACTATGCGGGAAGTAACACAGGACCTGCTGGTAAGTTCGAAATGATTTATTGGCAATAGAAATGCAGATGCAGGTACACAACTGACCAGCAGAGGAAACAGCACCAACTGCCACTCGGTTTCCAATCCAAACATTCTCCACTTAACATTCGGATTCTGATGCCAGAATCCAAACCCAACACACATCCTAAGGTTTCATGTATAACGCAGCATTCATCTATCTCCGAGACACTGATAGTCTGTCGTCCACCCTGACCAAGTTGGCTACCACCCCGGTGTCTTGCCAGCACCATTATCTGGTCAGACATCTATGACCAGATCCATGCCTAAACATTACCTGGCTAGTGCAAGCTGTCTGCAGTCTTATCCTGTTCTCTATCAAGCCTTCTCCAACCTTCCATAAGCAACAAGACAGGGCCTCTATGAGTGCAGTCATTAGTTCTAATCATGGAATTTGGAATCTATATTCAGCTTCGTTTCAACACATTTGACAGTTTTCCATTTAACTTTTCATTGTTCCTTTCAAGGCACTTAGAAGCTCCACAGGGCACTTTATGAAAAACTTTAAATAAACTGGAAACAGATTTGATTAAAGATAAGGACTTGTAAGATTACCTTCTATCATGCCTACCTTTTAAACGCGGTCTCTTTTTGTTTTTCTTTCTTTGCATATCTTTAATACACAATAGTTCACTATGACATGGATCTCTGCAATATTATTAGTGAAGAGTTGCTAAAGGCAATTATTGAAGTGTATAGGACGAAAGCAGTTTTTGAAACCTGCGATAAGGATGTGTTATAGTGAGTAAGTTGATGTCCTCAGGTTCCAGATTGTGGAACCTGAGGACATCGGGGGGGGGGGAGGGAGGTTCTGATTGTTGTCAGAACGGAGTGTACATCGAGTGAGGAGCGAGTGATGAGGAAAAGTTTATATAATATGAACAAGAGTGCAGACAATTGTTTTAAACCCACCTGACTTTGTACAACGATTGTTTGAGGAATTTTCCATGCATTTCTGACATTGTACATTCTTTTATTTTCTTCTCTCCATGTCCTTGGAAAAGTACAGAGTGGCTGTTAGACTAATTACACTTTGTTAATCATTTGTGTTTCTCTGAGATGGAAAGTCACGCTGGTCTTTTTCCATTAAATTTGCAATTAAGCAATGACTTGTGATCCCTTATCTTGAAAATGTAGTGTGGTTAGCTATTCTTTTTGTATGTATAACTGGAAGGAATTTTCCAATGGATTAGGGGAGGGAAGTGAAGGGGTGTAGGCAGACTTGTTTAAAGTATAGTATAAATATGAAAGGAGAATTCTGTGTGGTCATTCATTACCTACACGGAATAGCATTTTCCTTGTGGGTCTTGCATCTGTTCAAGCTTCAATAAACCAAATGTTTTACCTCCGACTCCCTGTACTCCTTTTGATGTAAAGTGTACAAGAGGTGCCTTTTTCTCAGTGAAGAGGTGCTGCTGTACCGCCAGGCTTTCACCAATAAATATTTAAAAAGCACTGACGTTTGGAGTACTTTGTACAAGCGGCGACGAGTTGCCTGGAGGTGAACCCACTGCGGAGCCATTCTCTTCAAGCTGGATATCTCATGGCTGTTGGAGTACGGTGAATAATTCAGGGAGAATGAATTTAAACCTCAGCAATTTATTGCCTTGAGGAACCATTGGAACGTAAAGCCACCTCTTCACTCTACATTGCTACGGTAGATATGTATTTCTAGATTTGTAACATTTCTGTCTACCTTTTTAACTGCCGTTGGTTGGCATCTTTCAAACAGTGCTTGAGACGTTGCTCGCGCTTCCAGCCGCAACGTTCCCTAACGCACTTTACTTGCGTTCCAGCCGAATCGTTCCCGAGCGCACAGCACTGCTCTATGCAGTTTACGTCATGGTGCAAAGTGACGTCATTCCGCATCACGTTTTGGGTGGCCATCTTTGTTTGGGTTTCAACTCCGCTCTATTTGCTGGAGCCAACGGAGGTGATCTCGCGGAAGTGTGCATGGCTTTCGCTGATGCACACAGCCTACCAGTTTCAGCTGACAAGGCTCACGTGTCCCTTGGAAGTGTGCGCTGCCTTCGCTGACGGTCACAGCCTACCTTCAGAAGTGTGCGCTACCTTATCTGATCCGCAAAGCCTACCAATTTCAGCTGACATGGCACATGCTGATATGCACAGCTCGTACCGGAATTGGTAATTGGATGTGGTGTGCTGCCTTCGCTGATGCAAACGGCCTACTGCTTTCCTCATTTTACAAGGTACTTACACGCCATTACCAATTTAAGATTGAAATAAGGAAGTTGGCATGCCTGTGCTCATCTCTATCAAATAACTGATTTCCCTCTTACATTAATTCATATTGTTAAGGAAGTTAAAATGAGCATGGCAGAAGCTAATGATTGTAATGTGTCCTTAGTTAATCAAACTTTAATTTCAGTCCACCAGCACCTTTCTGGACTTCTGGTAATTAACCACTGTTAAAATGGTCAGAATGGAAGAATGACTTCCTAAACTATGTAGCGGCTATTGATGAGGAGAATTCTATGTCTGCTGAACAAAAAAAAGAGAATTCTACTTCACTCTTTAGGATCATTAGGTCTGAAAGTGTATTCTCAGATTGTAAAACAAAAAAGTGGTGGTAGGTGATGTAAATGTATTTGATAGTGCTATATTAGACCTAGACAATTACTACATGCCTAAGGTGTGTATTGGCATTACCCGGTACCTGTTTTTTCAGAGGAAGCAAGCTAAGAAAGAAACTGTGGATGACTACGTGTCCGAACTGAAGAAGCTGGCGTTAGACTGTAAATTTGGAGCCTTCCACGATGATTTTATGAGACTAGGTTGTCATGCATGCCAATAATGCCGGTATACAAGAGCAGTTATGGATAAACGGGGATTCCTAATTGAATGACGTATTAACTATTGTTCGTAAGGCTGAGTTATCTAGTAGGTGTGCTGGGGCATTAACAACTGAAGGGTGTAAGCATGATTTTGTCAGGAAAATTGAGGGCAAACAAAAAACAACCAAATTCATGAGTAAGGATTTGAAGCCCAAAGAATCAGTAAGATGTTATAGATGCGGCAGCAAAGAACATTTAGCTTACAGCAAGAATTGCCCAGCCATTAAACAACGTTGTAGTAATTGTGGCATAGTGGGACCCTTTGCTAACATTTGTAGAAGGAAAAAGAAACCGGTTTAATGTGTAAATGAATCTAATTGCAGTGAAGTGGATGACAGTTCTGATGATGATGTGGATGTGTCAAACAAAGTTGCTAAAATTAGTGGTAATTTTGTGTTGAACATATGTGAAAAATCTGTTATGACCAAACCAGAGTGCTTGATGACCATTGGGGGGAGGGTTCTTTAAAGATTTCTGTTGACTCTGGGTCCCCTTACACTATTATTAATGAGGATCTCTGGAATGATAAATTCGTGCACAAGGTTGGAACCAAACTGTTGAAATCAGATATTAATCCTGAAGCTTATAGTGGTAAACCTATAGACATTATTGGGTTTAGTTGGTACAACTTTGTGTTTAAAAACAGGTAAGCAAGAGGCAAACTGTATGTTGCGAAGAACGGACCTCCGGTGTTAGGGTGGTTCGACCAAGGTAATCGCCACATTGTCTTGGACCCTAACAGCCCCGAGGAGGTTTTAGTTATTGATGAAGGTTCTCGCATGGAAGAATTTTTAATTAAACTATTCCAATCAATCAGGAGAGTTTAAAGCGCGCTACTCACCAGAGAGGGTCTCAAGGCGCCGGGGGGTGAGTGGGTGGGTTTAGCAACTCCTTTCAGTCGAAGAGCCAGGTCTTGTGTTTTCCTGAAGATGTTCAGGGAGGGGGCGCGTCTGATGTCAATTGGGAACTCGTTCCAGGTTTTGGTCGCGATGTAGGAGAAGGCTCTTCCACCTGTCCTGGCTTTGCGGATGCGCAGGGTTTTGGCGAGGGCGAGGACGGCGGATCGGAAGTTTCTCTTGGGTACGTGGAAAGAGATCCTTTCGTTGAGGTATTGGGGTCCGGTGTTGTGGAGGCATTTGTAGGCGTGGGTGAGTATCTTGAAAGTGACTCTCTTGTCTACCCAGAGTTTTCAATGGTAAGTTAGGAAAACTTAAGGGATTTGAGCATAGAATAGAGCTAAAAGATGGTGCGGTTCCAAAAATCCACAAGGTACGGAACATTCCTTTCTCCGTGAGAGAGGAGGTTTCCCAAGAATTAGACAAACTGGTTGCCTGTGAAGTCATAGAACCTATCGAGTCATCTGATTGGATTTCTCCATTGGTCGTCGCGAGACGAACTAATGGAAAGATTCGGTTGTGTGTAGATTTAAGACACCTCAACAACATATTAATAGACCAATTTCCCTTACCTAAAATAAATGAAATGGGAACGCATCTTGGTGGGGCTAGATGGTTTTCAACCATTGATTTATCTTCAGCGTACCATCAGGTTGCCGTTGCCAAAGATTCAAGGAAACTTGCATCATTCATTACACCTTTTGGGTGCTTTCAATTTAAACGCATGCTGTTTGACCTTGCGTCAGTGTCTGTAGTTTTCCAGAGACTGATGTATAAGTTGTTTGGGAAGGAGTGTGGCGTGAAGTTCTTGTAAGATGATATTTTAGTTTTTGGGTGCACCAGAGAAGAACATGAGAGGTTGAGGAAAATTATGGGTATTCTTGATTCCAAGGGTCTATCTGTTGAATTATCGAAATGCAAATTCTCTGTAAACAATGTTTCATATCTAGGACATAGGATTAGTGAGGAAGGTGTAAGTCCTAAAGCTTCACTAATTAGTGCCATTGTTGATGCACCGGCACACATAAGTAAGGAGGATGTTAGATCATTTTTAGGTATGGCTGAATATTGTGCCAAGTTTGTTCCAATGTTCGCTGAGAAAACATTCCATTTAAGACAACTACTTAAAAACAGAAACAAATTTGTCTGGTCCACACACTGTAAAGAAGATTTCAAGAACATTAAGTTAAGCGTTGCTAACGCCTCAGCTTTGAAGTGTTTTGATCCTAATTCAAACTGTATTATCACTACTGACGCTAGTAGTAAGGGTCTTGGGGCTGTGTTGACGTGAGTTGACAAATTTAATAAAGAAAGTGTCATTGCTTTTGCGTCAAGGTCACTCCTACTGAGGAAAAGTACTTCATTATTGAAAGGGAGACTCTAGCGTGTGCGTGAGCGTTGAACCATTTTAGAGCGTTTATCTGGGGAAAAACTTGTACACTACATTGTGACCATAAACCTTTGGTCAAGATTTTAAAAACTGAGGGAATGGTGAATGCTTCCGCTAGACTTGCGCGGCCATCCATGGGCATACAGGATTTTCAATACAAATTAGTGTATGTTCTGGGAAAAGATAATGTAGTTGCCGATTTTCTTTCCAGAATGCCTATTTGTATGGAATAATGTGAAGATGAGAAATGGAATGAATTCCAGGTGGCGTTAGTACATGACAGTGGTAATCCTGCAATTAAAAGAGGAGAGTCGTTTGATGGTTATGAAAAGGACGCTGTATTGCAATCCATCAAGTGTTTTATGAGCGTGGGTTGGCCGTATAAAGGTATATTGACACATGCTATCGGACCTTTCTGGGAGGTGAGATCTGAACTATCCATTGACTGTGACAAGCTATTTAGAGGCCTGCGTGTAATTCCACCTGAGACTTTACGTAACATGATATTTGACCTTGCTCATGAGGGACATTTTGGTATTACCAGAACGAAGACATTGGTCAAAAAATTATTTTGGTGGCCTGGTATTGATATAGCTGTGGAGAGATTTGTTAGAGATTGTTCCCAGTGTCAGTCTGCTGATAAGTCTCTGCAGACTCTAAAACCTCCGATGAGTGCTGGTTTGATTCCACAGTTTCCCTGGGAATCTGCAGCCATGGATATAGTTGGACTGGTGGGACATTCACAAAAATTAATTCTAGTACTTGTGGATTTATTTTCTCGTTGGCTTGTAATTAAGGTGGTAGAGAAGACATACCGATATTGTTTTGGAATTTTTGGACCAACTGTTTGTTTCTGAAGGTATTCCTGCTAATAATTTAACTGATAATGACGTCCAGTTCTGTTCCAACAAGGCCAAGGAGTATTTTGCAAGCATTGGAGTCAAGCACAAGACCACATCCCTATATAACCCATCCTGAAATGGTATGGTGGAATGTTTCAACCGCGTTATTAAGGGTGTCATACAGTTGGCTTTAGTAAACAAACAGGATTGGGTTGTTCAATTAAGCAAAATGGTTTGGGCATACCGTGTGACTGTCAATGATGTGGTTGGAGAGTCACCCTTCGTGATGATGAGGGGTAGGAACCCTAGAACTAAACTTACGCCTGGATGGTTAACTACTAAGGGTGTGCAAGAATGGTCTGTTGAGGATGTGCGGAAAAACTTGTTGAAGAACTACGAGAGAAGTAAAGAGTACTATGATACTAAGGGTCATTGCAAACCTTCAAATGTTAAGGTGGGTGATTGGGTTCGCATTAAAAAGCCTGGGTTTGTACCTAAAGGCAAGTCGAAGTATTATGATCCTAAAGAAGTGATGGAAATTTTGTGCAACTCAGAGTGAGCGATGGAAAAGTGTGGAACATGAGAAGAGTAGCGGTTGGTTACAGTGATGTTTGGAAGGAACAAGGTAAAGTGTCTAAAAGATCAGATTCACATTCTGATTCTTGTGTTCATTCAAATGAATGGGAAGATGATGTGGCCATAGATGTCAATTTACATTCAGAGCATCCTGCTGTTCAGAGAAGTTCAGGTGAGATATCAGCAGGGAAGATTCTGGTGCTAATAGTGATCACTGTCGTGACTCAATGGAGGATGTGTTGGAATTTGATCAGACAGGCACTGGTAAAATGAGTCTGGATGGTGTTGATGTAATGACTGGTGGGGGTCACTGTGTGCGATCGTAACGGGGTTACTGTGTGTGTGATCATGAGTTGTGTCAGAAAGAAGATGGCGTTGAAGGGAAAAGAATTAAGAAACCACCGAAAGGGTTAGAAGATTTAATTCATGCCACTGTTGAGACAGCGTATTGTTCTATTGTTTTTTTGCTTGTTTTATTTACTACAGTTATCATCAGTTAATTGCAATTACTCTTCGTTAAATTGGTTGATATTTTGAACTTTTATTAGTTTATAATGAGGGGGATGTGTTATAGTGAGTAAGTTGATGTCATCATGTTCCAGATTGTGGACCCTGAGGACATCGAGGGGGGGGGTTTCTGATCGTTGTCAGAACGGAGTGTACATGAAGAGGTGTTGCTGTACCTCCAGGCTTTCACCAATAAATACTTTAAAAGCACTGCCGTTTGGAGTACTTTGTACAACATGCCACCGAACTTTTTTTCCATCTTTCTCTCTGTTCCAGCTTACATTTCATCAGCAAAGTAGTTTATAGGCATGTACCCAAGAGATGGCATTAGCTGCCTGCTTTACAGACTTTTTAGATCTTAAATGTTATAACTTCTTTGATATGTGTCTGTATGTCTTTTTTCCGTGATACATTTTTGTGTTTGATAATTGTGTAGCTTTTAGTTGTGTGCATCTGTCAAAGTATCATCGCTCCTCGTCTTGAAAGTGAATCCTCTAATTGATGTCCTGGATTTTCGTCCGTGATAAGTGATTACAACTTTGTAAAACGTTTGCTGTATCTCATAATGTTTCGGTAGATAACATCTCGGTAGAGGTCTGCCTTCTCCAAATCCATTTGCGTAATATTGCGAAGCATTGTGTTTCAACACATCACGTGGTTCGAAGTCACTGGTTAAAATGAAGTATTTCGCTCTTTACGTTTACTTTTCTTAGTTCACTTTCGAGTGTGACTTCATGCGTCTCTTCCCATGCTGATCCTCTGTGCAAAGATTGTGGAAGCGAGGAAGAATTTTGCACCTCGTATATATATTCACAAAAATGCTTGTTGAATGGAGCATTTGAAAGGGGGGAAAAAAGACACGTTTACAATAATGATCGCACTCGGTTTACATCCTGAGCCCAGCTTTTCACTGAAAATAATGTGATTGTATGCAAAGTTAACCTTTTTTTAAACAAAAGAGTTGCTGGCCTTCCTTGAGTAGGTAGGGACAGTTGTAGATTATTCATTGTGTCGGGTTTATGGGCCCAGGTGGTATCTTGTTGGCTGGATAATAAATGCGTTTTCTTTGTTTGCGGTTACTTATTTCTTTCTTTGTTCATTCTATGTTCGTTTCCCTTGCTTTGACTTTTTATTTACATTTACTTACCTCATTTATTTGAACTGCCCCTCGAAGCTTGTTTAATATGACCCATGCCTTTCTGGCTTCCCAGTCCCAATTTGAGAAGGTGACTGTCGGAGTTGAGGTCTTGGTGTTGCTGGTGGGCTGGCTGTCTAGTCACTACCATTAAAAATGTATGTATTTTCACAAATCCGATTTCTTTACTGTCCTGAAGTGATTTGAGAAACCCTGCATATTTGGTGAGGAGCGAGCTGTTGAATGTGGGATGTACAAGAGCCTGTCTGAGGTAGTTCTCCTTTGAGGCGCCGCAGTTCGCTAGGACGGACCAGTGGCGTAACGAAACTTGAGGGGGCCCCCCTGCAAAGTACATGGAGGGGGCCCCCCATTCTCCGCGTCAGTCAAGAGCTCTCAGGCCAGCGACCCGCCATACTGCAGGGGCTCACCCCAGCCATAAAAAAAGGATTCTGGTTCCTCCATTGGTCACATTCGCCCTTTCATTGGGCGATCTACATAGATCAGTAAATACTGCTGCTGCGCCCTCCAGCAAAGTTACATAACACTGCCTCCAGCCGGCCCACCAAACACATCCTCCTACTTGATGACCCACCTTCAAGCGAAGCCCACTCAGTTAACCACCTCCAAACACAGACCACTGCCTTCATGCCTGCTACTAACGCATCCATTAACTCTACTCTCACCCCTACGAAACCTGCAGTTATGCTTTTCCGCCCGCCTTTAAAACCACCCCTCGGATGTCACTACGAACCCGTGACCGCCGCCCACTGCGCCCCTGTCCACCACCGACAGAAAGACTGATGGCCGGTCCCCATCTAACCACTGCCTACCAGTAAAGACAGAGCCTTTCAGCTGCTGTCCTCCCCAATGCTACTGTAGTAGTTTAAAACATGTTAAAGAATCTCTTCAACTGACCACCCCAAAACAGTTCTTCCTGCTAGCCTCTACGGCATCAAAGCCGTTCCTGCTACTTTTCATCCTCTGCATGATGCACCAATAATATTAAATGTACAAAGGGTCCGATTTTTGTTTCCTCACACCAACATTAATTTACACTATGTACCCCACTAAACCATACCTCCTGTCAAAGGCAAACCTGATCCCATGTGTAGCACCAGTCAGCAAGTACCCCAAGGACAAACACCAGAGGATTCATGTAATTAAACCTACAGTGACAACGTAGCATTTCCCCACCCACTGTGAGCCCAGCGAAGTCTGCAACCGCACAGTAGCCATCAATACCGGCAACATCTAAAGTGCATTTCCACTTCCTTTCAATGGCAGCTCCTGAAACATATACCTATGACTTCTGGGCGGCATCTACCACAGACCACAGCATTCTTTGTCTCTGTAAGACTAACTGAATGTTGTCGGTGAACGCTTCTCTTCCCCCTTCCTTACTAATAACTAATGGAGGATAATGAAAAAAAAATATAGTATTTTCTTATGCAAATAGCGTATCAAGCACTTGCTGCCCGCAGCACTCACCAGATCCACACGTATCCATATTCTGCTATTGCACCTTCCTGTCAACCCTATTATTATCTGGAGATGTTTTTTATACCTTCCGTGAACTGGTAAAAGCAATACCTTGCACGAAAACAAGTCCCTTTAAAACCTTTGCTACTTATACAGGCTCGCAAAGCACGTACTTGTTTTACTAACTGTCGTTGTAAAGCAAACAGGTAACTCATTCTAGGATTGGAATTACTGCTTAGAAGTGTGGAAGTTAATACTGAGACGTAGGATGATTTTTTGCATGTCTGCCAGACACTCGTTCTTCCCTGCATGCGCACACAATGCGATAATACAATTTAGCTTAACAAATTGTTCAGAAATGTACCGGAAGGTAAAGAAACAGCCCATATTATTTTTACAAAGAAAAATAGACAAACGTCCACTTTATACCCCATGACATAAAAGCCTTAGTGTGCACAGCTTGTCCAAATCCACGCCACGTAATTCAGCCCTGCCAAGTACCACGCATCTGGCGTTAGACTAACGCATTTAAGTGTGGTGATCCCCATCACCGCACTGAAATGCAAAATCACGCATAACAGGCATCGCGCCTCCTCGGGTACCAGTGCTGCTAATCAATGCTGGTGTAGTATTATTTCCATGTGGCCGCCGTCTGTTTTCTGGTGCTTCCCCTGTCTCCTAAACGCGATGCAGTAAATTTCGTTATGCAGTACAGCTGCCTGTGTGGTAGTCCTGTAACGAATGTTCCTTTTCTATGCCCACAACATTTTGCCGTACTTCCGTAGTATGTCCATAAAGTTAGGTCTCGCGAGGATTTGTTGCAGGCGCGCGCCATGCACCGGCAGCCCTACGATGTCAGCCGTTTCGAGTGCGACATATGCAAGGACTGGTTCCTGACGGGAGCTAGGGGCTTGAGAAGGGCACCGGAGCTCTGGAGTGGGTTATGTGACCCGGGATAACCTCCGCCTCCCTGTGGGGAGCGATGTGCAAAAACGTCCGCTCTGCATGGAGGATCCGGGATTTAAGATTCCAACACGATGACACCACAGCGCTGAAGTGCCCAATTTCATTGCTGTTTTGTTGTTGGGGGAACTGAAATAACGATGAGTAAGTATTAAAGGAATAACATGCAGGAGTCTGTTTCCAGGCTGATTCCTACTTTTTTTTCTTCGAAACTTTCACATGGCGGTAATAGCTACTTTCAGCAACAGACATACCGGAATGAAAAACAAAAATGTTAATTGTGAAGATCCCGTAACTCCTGTGACCTAGGTGTATTGGTAACTCTTACCTGTGTCAGAGCGTTGATTTCTTCAGATGCAAGATAGATATATATAGCTGCACTAATTAGGGGTGTTACATTGAGTAATTGCTAAATGCGTGACAATGGTTTCTGAAAGCGTTACTGTACCCAGGTGACATTGTATTGATACCACACATTACACTCTCGGAGTGCATAGACATAACCTCCCCTCCCCTTACTGCCATGAATTATTGCTCCCCAGAGGGTTAGCGCCTCCAGTCATCTCTTGTAGTTCCACCTGTTACTGTGGTCAGTCACCTCGCAGCCATCCAACGCCTGTTGGCCCTCCCACGGTCCTTAATGCTCCTCTTTTGACTAGAGTCCATCGAGAGGCATGCTCTAACATTCTACTATATTGCCTCATCCAGCCTCTCAAGTTCGGGCCTCTGCCTGCTGATCGCAGGCCAGTGAGGCCCAATTTACACACACACAGAAGAGGCCTCCGGTCCCCCTCCGTCCAGCAGGTGTTGTATTAATGCACCTACAGACCTTGCTCCGCAGATGAGCTGATTGCGCCGAGGGTCTAGGTGCCTACCGTGGCGCAGGGAGCTGTGGCCTAACTCTAGTCTGGGAGCATCAGAGGCACCACTGGAAATACTGCTTCAGGCTCGGATCTCCCCTCCTCTCACACTCCTGGCTAAATGGACGAAACACTTCAGCCAAGGGCAGTCTAGACCACATAGTCCTAAAACATGTAAGGTCACTGGGTCTTACTGTGATTTTAGCATCCCAGAAACAGACTGATTGATTACTCATAGATGAAAGCAGCTCTTTTTGGAAGGTTTAATCTGACCACAGATTAGCATTTAAAAAAACTTTGCAGCATTTCTACGCAGAGTAACCAGACATTATGGGAGGCCTGATTGGACCTTGAATGAACTGCCACTTTTAAAGTGCTGGAGTAAGTGTAACCTGGTGCAGGCAAACCTCTGATTTCTGCAGAGAACATCCTATGTATTTATTTTGTAGAGTTACATTAATATGTAGCTGATGGAAAACTGCTTGGCGCTTGCAAGTTTGCAAAGACACCTGGCAGGCTGGTCACCATGAGGGTGCAGAGGAATACACCTCAATTATATCACATTTTCACACTGATTCACTCATAGATGCCAAGGTTTCAGATTGGTAAGTGTGACTTTTTCATAAATTAACTGTAATAATGGGTGACATTCACACAGTCTGACACTGCTCAGTTTTCAGTAGCCTGCTGTTAGCGCACTTTAGTTCAGTGACTTTCTTAGAGTTTCTAGTTGCACAAATGGGCGTAATTTCTAATATTTATGTTTCCCTCCTCTTCATTGCTTGATTTTGCTCACGAGAAAGTGTCACTCATAGTCGTTGAAATGTCAATCATAATTACACTGAAATTATGAAAATGTCACACATCGCAATCTGAAACCTTGGCAGCTATGCTAAGTCTACCACACACAGCACATTTGAACATCTCATAATTCCATGCCACACAATTCAACTATAAATAATTTAACCCTACAACATTCCATACCACATAATTACAATCCTAAAAATAAAAAAACACATATTTCCACTTCACTCCATACCACATAGATCCACATCACATAATAACATTCCACACAACTTAATACCACTCCAAACCACATAATTACACTCCACACAACACAATTCAACTACACATAATTCCACTTCAACCTATATAATTATACTTCACACAACATATTTACACTCCACTCCAAAACACATAATTACCCTCCACAAAGTACAACTCTGCAACATGCTGCATAATTCCACTCCGCACAATTATACACCACACCATGCCACATAATTCCACACATCACACAATTCCACAATTCATCCCCACACAATTCATCACACAACATAATTACGCTCCACATAATACCACTCAGCACCACATAATTTACCTCCACATAATTATGCTCTACTCCATATTGCATAAATACACTCCACATAAATCCAGTCTATGCCACGTAGCAACATTCCACATAACTACACTTCACACCATGCCTCATAATACCATTCAACATAATTTTCACTCAACAGCGCACACTTCCACGTCACACAAATTCAACTCTACACATTTCCATTCCACACCACATAATTCAACAACAAACCAACAACACAATTAGCCAACACACCACATACATCCAATCTACACCACAAAATTCCACATCATGCTACAATATTTAACAGTACTCCACATAAGTAAACTCCACTACATACCACTCGACAAAACACAAAATACCATTCCAGATAATCTCTCTAAAACACACAATCCCACTCCATGACACACAATCCCACTCCACATAATTCCAGTACACTCAATACCACACAATTACTATCCACATAATTACACTGCACACCATGCCACATTATTTCACTACACAGATCCAATCCACACAACACAATTCCACAACTAACAATTCCAATCCTAACCATATATGCAAATGCATATATTGCAAAACCATATATTGCAAATGCTTGTTTACCTTCCAACCAGTGCTTAATTTGTGCCGGTGCTTTCCGGTGCTTAGCACCGGCACTTATTTCTTAGGGCCGGGTCTACAGAGTACAGTGCACACGATAATTACGTATGTTTTATAATGCGAGATAACGGTCTCCTCCCTGCACATGGACTGCCAGAAACTGCTGGTGAGGTGACATGACGCCGCTGCCTCAGCTCAGCATAAGTAATTAACAATACAGGCAGCAATAAAATCAATAATAATAGCGCTAGTGCACTACAGCCGCTACCATTCAACTGCTTCAGTCCTGCTTGATGTTGAATTATTAGTCCGGCCGGTGCGTGCCCCGTCGTCCCTCCTTTACGTTGAATCGTCATGTGTGTGTGTTTCCTCCAGAGTCGGACTGACCAATCAGGGTCCCGACTTTTCGCCCGCCCCAGCCTTCTGCGCAGCTGCAACTTTAGACATTTGACGAGGCAAGCAGCGCTTCTCGCAGCAGAAGGCCTATAATTAAAAGCAACAAAAGGCAGTAAGTAATTAGAAATGATTTAATGTTTGTTTCATAAAGTGCACTACTGTCTTGTACTTTAATGGTTAAGGTGCCCGGAAAAGTGCAATCACCGTGGCGTGCTCTGGTCATAGGCCAGGGTTCATTTGCAAATTCCCTTGTAGATGACGACATGCTGCCATACAACCCTCATTGCTGGGCTACCCGACCCGAGTCACGAGTGCTAATAAATAATGTGCCTATATTTCTTACCACATTATTTCAACTAGAAAGGGAAACTTTGCATGTCCTGCATAGAAAATAAATCGGTTTTGAAATGGCGCCGTGAAAGAGACATCCGTATACTGCCCGGCACAGTTCATGACAGGAGCCCTGCTGAGTGCAACTTCACGGAGAACTAATGTAAAAAGCTAAATTTAAGTTTCAATCTGATGTAGAAAAAGAAATGAAAACTGAACTAACCATATCAGTCTTCAAACGTTTTAAAACGACTTGCACACAAATGTTTAATACCAGAGCAAAGAACAAATGCACAGTCCTGCAAGATGTGCGAGGAGCAAATACATTTAAAGAAACTTTTTCAAAGAAGGCAGCTGCGTATTTCCTAAAAGCAATGTCACTATTAAATCTTGCACTATCTAAAAATACATTTTGACCAACATTATTCCTTTTTAGTACACAAATTGTGATCTACTAAAGGCTCAGATGTAAATCATACATCTGCTCCTTTACGCTTACACTTCGTTCAGGGTAGATGACACATAATTTGTAATTCAATAAAACATCGGCGAACACTCCAGAGACAGTATGACCGAGGCATAAAATGGAAAAGTGTGGGTATTTACTAATCCAGAGTACCTTGTTGCTACAGACAAGTGCTGGTACTCTCCCATTAAACGTATTGAACGGACCTCTGCTGAGAAGTGCAGGTACTCTCACTTGAAAATGAACGAATGCCAGGTGCCCGATCCCTGAAAGTACCAGCCTATTTAAAGCACCAATTATCACTACAGTAGTTTTCCAGAAATACATACACGTTTGTCAATGTGCATGGTGCAGAGTTACACATTTGCTTTAACGCTTATGAAAAGGGGGTCACACATAACTTTTTCTTTCAGGGAGATTCTGATTTTCCTAAAACAATCCCCTTCTCCTACACCTCACGAATTTTCAGATTATTCCTTCTACAGTGCGTCCTTCAAAAAACAATCTACTCCCCTCCCCCCCCCCACCCCGACAAGAATAAATCAACGTTTAAATGTACCTTTGTGAATGCCTGCAAACTTGCAAGTTTGGGGGTCTTCACATAATTTGCAAGGCACTCTTGCCATTGAACGTCCACTCTCCCGGCTTCTCTCTCAGATTAGGGTAGAGGTTGTGGCATAACAGCCAGTGCTGCCTATTTTGGAACTGGGGAACCAGGTTCGAGTCCAGGCGTCGGCTCACCACCCTGTGATTCTGGGCTAATCACTTAATCTCCCTGTGTCTACCAAAAATTAATGTGTCCTTGTGTAATGTATCTGGTGCTTATGTAAAGCGCTCCAATACCTTTGGGTCGAGTTCACGCTATATAAAACTGCAAGAAAAAATGGACAGATTTACTCACAAATCATATTAATATTAGTTGTTATTGTTTGAAGAAATAATTTAGATTTTCTTCCCTGAAGTGATATTTTTGAAGTATTGAGGTAATACTGTGAGGTAAGACTGTTATTGTTTGTTAGTGTGAGTTTTATGTGCTGCTGACGTTGAGACTTGCAGTGCTTATTTTGTCCATGAAGTACTGATGTTTGTCAATTTATATGTATAGTGAGGAATTGTGGCTATGACGGCCTTTAGGGAGTGCATGACAGCCTTGAGAAGAGCATTGCATTTGGCAGTAGCATTGAGTATTGAGTTCAGATTATGGTCTGACTTTGCCACAGTGATGTGAGGTTGCCGCTCTCTGGGCTACTTTGAGTATCACAAGGTTTTGTGGTGCTAGGAGGTTCCTTCAGGTCTTTTAAAGCTTGAGGATGAAAAATGGGGAGTATCTGTCTTTGGTGTTCAATATGCTTGATTCACAATAGGCCATCACCTCAGCTTTTGTTTAGCCAGCATGGTCACTTATATAACACTACTAGACCTCCTTAGGAGAGTGTGTTACTTTTTCTAACTATCAGATGATGGATTACAGAGTCACTTATTGACACTAGATTAGTCTGCATCATGTAAAAAAGAAGACAGGTGACCTGGATGCATATAGGCCCAAAACGCCTCATGATATGTGCTAAAATGTGTTACTCGTTGATCTTGGGCAAGGTCCAGAAACAGATTGTGGAAAATGGAGTACTTTAGTTTAATCAAGCCCGTTTTTTGAGAAGGATTCGGTACTAAATGAGAAGAGCAACAAAAGCTACATCTTTATGTAGCATTCCTTGAGACTTGCCCTGGCTTTCAATTCTGTGATTCAGAACTGTTGCCAAAATATGGAAAAGTTGGGGATTGACAGGGGTTTGATATCTTTAATTGGTATTTTGTACAATGATACCTCAATAACTGTACCCATGGCCTGGGGAGGGATTTAGTTTTTCTCAATATGACATGGACGGGGGTGGGATAGGGCTGCACATGGCTTCTGTCCAAATTTTGTCTCTATATCACTGAATTTTCACATGGGAAGAATGACTGGGTTAAGGATGTGCCCATGTAAAGTAAAAGTGATACCCTCCTTCATGCAGATTATACAGCCCAGGGTCTGCATTAAGGATACGGTGCACTGTTCTACTCTGTGCCGCCATGGACAATTAAATCTATGTGCAGAATGGGACAGATTCAGAAGAGGCACATTTCTCCAGTGGGCAACATTGTGAAGTGCGTGAGGTGTAGACAGAGAGGATCTAAAGTGGTACTATATTATTATACATTATTCTGTTGTAATATTGCTTCTGAAAGTATCTTTCAGGATTGGTGGGTCTCTCAATCTTTTTTCTATGCCAGTTGAGGATGTGGGTGGAGCAAGTGGAGGAAGTAGGTGGAGCGGGGGGAAGTGGGTGTGGCCTCCTATAAAAATTTGAGCACCTGGACTTAATATTTTACAAATTAAGCACTGCTTCCAACACGTCCCAGCAGATCCTGTTCCTGGAGCTGCAATCCTTCTCCTGCCCCTGTCAGCTCTGTGCTGCCTTGTCCAAAGCTTCTCAGAGGCTGAGCCTTGTGGTGAATGCTCTCTCTGGGGCCCCCACCCTTTTTCCGGGCCTGGCTCTGACTGAAGAGAAACAATGTAACTTGTTACTTTGTTTCTCTTCAGTCCTGGGTCAGCCCGAGGAGCTCAGAGCAGGCTGCACACTGCAGCTGCTTTAGAGCAAGCCTGTCTCTCGCACAGCTCTCTACCGAAGAGCTGAGGGGGCCCCCTTCACCTACCGAAGCCTGGCCCCCCGGGGGTGTTTGTTACGCCCCTGGGACGGACTTGCGCTTAATGCTCCAAAGACAGTCGATAGACAATACTGCGCACTCCCGGGCTTCTAAAATTCAATACATGTTTTATTTCATATCGTGCAACCACAATCAAACTGACCAACCTGTTTCGGCCTCCCGGCCTTAGTCAATGTCAGTAACCCTATGTGAAAAGACACCTTATAACAAAATCATGGTTCATAAGGCAGCAGTTCATTCAAAGAAATGGAAAATGGACTAAAAAGACAAGTTATTTGGTACATGTTAACTTTGGCGGCCATCTTGTAACATGCAGTCATGACCAAAGTGCGAAAGTTCCTTAATAACAATGTCATTATCCTTAACCAAAATTTGATGACAAAGTACATGCCATATGCGATATGCTATATACAACTCATAACCCCCATCTGTAAGATTCACAAAATTGTGAAATCATAAGTTTCAATGCACAGATCAAAATTCTTCCTTATGGTAAACAGATGTTTCCTATGGTTGTGAAGTTGCATCTCCTCAATGCATCTGAAGTACGCCCTGAATGAGCCTTCATTATTGCAAATGATGCATTTACTTTTAGCACCCACATACAAGGTCTCCACTATTAAAGAAAATTAATTTAAAAGTGAGTACTTCATTCGATACTGGCAATAGATAACAGTGAGAATACTAATCATGCTCGGATGGGCTAACATCTTATAGGCACATACATTTGTAACCCACATTACCCAAGACCGCCCTTATCTTCCAGTTCGGTTTGACAGCTCATTTGGTTTGCTTGAATTTCCTGCCATATTCTTGCCAAAAACAGACTCTATTGCAGGGGCCAATTCTATTGGCCTGCATGGGGGGAAAAAAATCATTATTAGCCAATATGTGACCACAGCTCTTCTTCACTATTAAGCCTGCATGGTGTGCATGTTCTAAGGTCCACTATATATCTAGACTCCAATTGTCTAAGAAGTATCACCACCTCTTTCTTTATTGATGACTTGATCAATACAGAAGTAACATAGCCTGTCATTTCTGCCCTCATGTACATCCGCAAAATGCCTGGCAACCGGCTATGTGCTATCATGATTAGTGATGGCTCGTGTGTGTTCCTACACCTATTTTTTTTGCCTGATGTATTGTGCTTCCAATATATTGGAGGCCACAGGGACCTACCAGGCAATCGATCACAACATTGGAATTGCAGTTTAGAAGCTTATTGATGCTTCTTTTTCCTTTCTTGCCTGGAATCTGATAATTTTTGACCTTCGTGCTGTTCTTACAGGCTTTGCACCTAGTGCATGGAAAAAAGCCTTTAATTTCCACCTTGTTCAGAGATTTATCCACAAAATGACTCTGAACTAAAATATCTTTTAGTGAGGCACTCTTCCATTTGTGTGGGATGCAGCACTCGGTTCTCCTCTAGATAATGGGACAAGGTCTTATTGACGTGTTTCTCAGCTATTTTGCCTGTTGAGACTCGGCAGAGAATCAGAGTATCAATCTGACCTTGGACTCTACCTCTTCTTGTTCTACACTTTTCTCTTTGTGAGTCAATAGCTCCTTTCTCTCCCTAAGCTGCACTTTCTCAGTTGCTCCTTGCAGAACTTTTCTCATATAGCCTCTTTCGGTAAATCTCTTGAGAATCCCTTTCCGCAACAGAATAATCCTCTGGGCGGGAGCAGTTGTGTTTGAGTCTAAGTAGCTCACCATAGGGGATGCTGTTGATCAGATTGCGTGGGTGTTGGCTCTGTGAGTGTAAGACTGTGTTCCCTGTGGTTGGTTTTCTATACAAAGAGTATAAAGAATTTTAACACATGACATTATATACTCTTGAAATTTTTCAGGAACTTTTTTTTCTTACACTTTCTGCTACATAGATCACAAGAAACATCCCTCTCTGAATCAGACATTCACCAGTCAAACCTTCTGGTACCATAGATTTTCGAGCTCCATCCCCAGGCACATAACTTCCAAAATCCAAAAACATTCACAACTATCTGGTACCAGTATGTCACTATTTGCCACTTCCCTTTCAATACAGACATTCCAAATTTTTCCTCCCTCCACACACACAGCTGTGCTGAAAATCTCAGTTACTCTCACGGGATTTGCCTACATGGCTAACCCCTTACCCACCAATGTAGGAATCTTTATTCTCACCAGATTCCCAATTTTTCAACTAAAACATGCTGACCCACTTCTCTTAGAAGAACGAATCCTCATCTTTTGGTGCGCCTCCATTCTCTTTAATCTTACCAAATCAACTGTGACATCAGAGCCATTTTCCCGCTAAGCCACCATGGAATATGCTTAATTCCAGCTTTTCTACCTCTCAACACTTCAAATGGGGACATTCTGGTAACCGAATTAGGAGAATTTCTGCATGACAACAATGTAGCCTGTAATGCCTTCCTCCGAGGTAATCCACTTTTTGTTGTGAGCTGAATAGACTCCTTGACCACGCTATTAAATCTTTCCTCCAGACCATTGGCCTGGGAATAATAATTGGACACTCTCTTGTGCACCAGTGGCGTAACATAGGCCCCTGCTGCACCCGAGCTCCAGCACAGTACCCTGGCCTGTGAGCTCTTGACTGACTCTGAAGGGGGTGGGGGGCCCTCCTTGTACTTTGCAGGGGGGCCACCTCAAGTTGCCACTGTTGTGCACTACCCCACACCTAGCAAAAAAACTCTCGAAGTACTTGTTTGTGGACTGGGAACCATTGTCCAATGTCAATTCTTCAGGCAATTCTTCTCTGCAAAAAATGTCACCCAAAAACTCAATGACGCAACAAGAATCTACTTTCTCTGACATCCTTACCATTTTGAGAAATAATCTATCAACACAACAGCGAAAGCAGATTTCTTAGCCAGCACCGCAAACGGGCCTCGAATATCGATTCACAACTTCCTCCACGGACCTTTAGCACACTTCACCGGTTCCACTTCAAAAACACACGTTTTAGCCAACTTGTCACTACAGGCACAAGGCACACAATCCCATCAATCATGCCATCAATCCTTAGCCACCAATACTCCGTTTGGTATGAGACATACCAGGATGACCTTCATGAGCTAATGAAAATATTTTCGTCCACAAGTTCTGAGCAGGAACTATCTTGTCACCCCTCACTACAATACCATTACAGTTCATCAATTCATTTCTTATTTTATAAAACAAAGCTAAATCCTTGCTTAACTTGCGTGTTTCAGGCCATCTATTTTTGAAAAATGTTTGAATCAAATTCAAATCTTGATTGCTCAAGTTCTATTCTTCTTCCGAAATCACACCCTGCACACCCATACTTTTACACCCGCCTCTCACGTCATCTGTTGTGTAAGTTACATTACACTCTTGTTCGGCAACAAATACTTCATAATTTAAAAGTGGAAAACGAGACATGCAATCTGCGTGCACATAATCACATCCCAGAATATATTGTACAATGCACTGATATTCTTGAAATTTAGCAGCCAAACGATCTAACCGCGCTGTCAAAGTCCTATTTCCACCTGTTGATGAAATGCTTACCAGGGGCTTGTGGTCGTGTTCCCCAGAGGAATTGTCTAAAATGTTGTACAGCCCAGGTACAAGCTATCAACTTCTTTTCAATTAAAGCGTACTTTCTTGCAGGGAACCTTAAGGTATGCAACGCATACAATACAACCCATTCTATGCTCTTATCTCTTTGCATCAAAACTGCACCTAATCCCACGCTACTCGCATCCACTGCCACCACGCATTCTTCCCCAGCTTTATATGGTCTCAAACAGGATGCTCCCAACTTTTTCCAATATCTCAAATGATTTCTCCCCATTAAAATGTCCACATTTTTCCTTAAACACCTTAAGAGATCCACTTTTGTGGCATAATCTGGTACAAATTCTGTATAAAACTCTGTTAGACCTAGGAATGATAATAATTGGACCTTAGAAATCTGTGCTGCAGCATTTACAATAGCTTCTACATGGTTCAGTTTAGTTTTAATACCACTTTGAGAAGTTTTGTGGCCCAAATATTAAGCTTTTTCCTTATGAAAACTGCATTTAGAAACTCGTGCAGTCAATCCCTTCAATTGGAGTTTCTCTAATACCACGCACACATTTTTATCATGTTCTTCATAGGTCTTTCCAAACACCAAGTTATCGTCTTGAAATGCTTCAGCATCCGTAACACCCTCAAGAGTCTGTTTCATTAATCATTGAAATACAGATGCAGCACTTGCCAAACTAAAAGGCATTCGCAAATACTGAAACCTGCCTTCCGGAGAAATGAATGCTGCAAAGGTATTTAGAAAATACAGTTGCATTAGAAAGAGTTGACACCACTTCTTGCAAATTTGGCAAAGGATGCCTATCAATCCAAATTTCATCATTCAAGCTACTTAAGTCCACACATAGGCATAACTCCCATGACACTTTCACAGAGATCACTAGTGGAGACACCCATTGTGATGATTTAATTGGTTCTCCAAATAGTTTTTTACACAAATCGTCCAACTTTCCTTCCAATTTCTCCCGATAGGCTAAGGGCACCTTATACCTGACCCGAACTACTCCATCCTTAAGCAGTAGTTTGTGTTTATACCCCTCACGTTTTCCTAACTTTTCTCAAGAAACAGCCTATTATAATGACTTTATCTTAGTTACAAAATTAGAGCTGTGCATCTCTGACATTACTATGTACACAGGGGGATACGCATTCGGGTCCAGCTTCATACCCAATTCCTGCTGCTGTGGCCAACTGAAAATAGAATCCCCATTTTTGCCACATACATTTCTGCTCTCGCTCTTCTGTTAAACTCCAAATCAGCCCACAAATATCCTTCTAAATTAATTTTGTATCCAGAGTATCCACCTGGTTGAACATCAGGGTATAAACCTTTTCTTCCATCCCTTAACTCAGAACACACAGATAACCAAATAATGCTATAAAATGCGCAGAATCTATCATTACAGAAATTTCCTTCCCATCCATTTTAAGAATACATTTAGGAAACCCTCTACAAACTTTGTCAGTCACACAAAGAATGTAATTAATATTTCTTCCCTCTTCCCCACATTTCTCACTAGTTGCACAGCTGTTTGTATTGGACACACTGGCTCTACACACCCTGCCAAAGTGTCCCTATTTTTAAAATATATTTCAGCCATATTTCATCCACTGCTGGACAACCATTGAAATGTCCTACGTGGAACGAACTTCCACATCTGAAACACACTAGACTAGTCTTCCTCTCAAATGCTTTGTTGTCAGAATCTATACTTTATTTGACATTGTAATTGTTCCTCATAACATTAACCTCATTGCTTATGTCACTTGGTTTGATGGAATGCCCTCTAATCTCAGATTGCTCTATATCTTTAGCAATAAAAATAACATCATTTAAAGTCTTTTGAGCACCACCCACCCATAACCTTTCTTGAATCTTCTTGCTTTTTGTTTTCATCATAATTTGATCTTGTAGAACCTGGTCAAAAGTGCTATTTTCAAACTCCCAAATTCTGGCTAATGCATGTAAAGCTGAAACATAATCCTCAATCTAGTCATCATCCTTTTGAGCACTGAATACACCTTGAATCTTTCCATCACCGTATTTATAAATTTTTCTAAATCTAAAGCTTCTTTTCTTTACTGCCTGCTCAAAAGTATCCAAATCACCCACGTCTTCCAAAGAGGGTAGATTGTTGAACTTCTTTAATCCCATACCCCCTAAGCAGTGTTCAAGTAATGCCAACTTTCTCTGCGTTGAGCAGTCCTCCTCTTCCAAAGCATCCACGTAAGCTACAAAAATAGGACACCAAAGCTCCCATTCCATTGGAGGTAC
This sequence comes from Calotriton arnoldi, assembly GCA_963921515.1. Classification (NCBI taxonomy): domain Eukaryota; kingdom Metazoa; phylum Chordata; class Amphibia; order Caudata; family Salamandridae; genus Calotriton; species Calotriton arnoldi. Next base: position 524,011 of record CAWUFW010006141.1, read on the forward strand.
ACCCGCCTTTTGTAAGAAAGCAGGAGGACCTGCAATATCGAGCATAATGCAAAGAAAGTGATAAATAAAAAAAATGTAAATTCCACTAGGGCGAGGAGAAAAATAATTCAGACTAGACTATTTCCAGTTGAAAAATAGAAACCTCTTCAGCATACTCCATTTCCCATAAAAACCATGGTTGCTGATATGAAACTCACCAATCCAAGATGGCCGCCACTGATAGGAGAAAGTATTGACTGCAGCACAAAATACAATTGCTGGGCTGGCTTTTGGTTGGCTTCCCAAACCAAAATAGCCACCAATTACGATAGTATTAATGGTGTAAGATGTCCACCAAGTCTCAAGACCAGCCCAAATTAAAGTGGCCGCTCTCTAATCTGTATCCTTCCCCAAGAGCCAATATGGCTGCGTAACAAGGTAGCACCGATCAGCAATCTAAAATGGCGCACCCGGATTGGAATGCCCAGAGAGTTAAAATGGCCGCTCACAAACAAACGCATGCGCCACGGGTTACCTGTTTAGCGCATATTTCTCTAGGCAGTGGGCCGCACCAGGTCACCACGCTCTTCGGTAGACGCGGTCGGCTTACTTAAAACCGCCGAGCCCCTCCAGTTCCTCAACTCGGAGGAATAGCGGCCATTTCGTTAACGCAAGCAGGAAAGCACTCGCTAGAAGGAGAAGGTGAACGCTGCCTGGTTCACTCTGCAGCTCAACGCCAAATGTGAAGTAAGGAGGACAGAGAAACATCAACTGAGATAGGTTCTTCCAAAACTTTATTTCTGTAACACAGCTTTCCAACCACCTTGCTCCGCAGTCCCCCAGCGACTCGCAACCGGCTCCCACCTTCCATCCCAAGATTCCACTTAATTCTCCCAACGTTAACTCGTTGAAGTTCAAGCAATACATATCCAACAACTTTGCCGTGTTCTTGCAGACTCAGTGCTTAAAAGATCACTCAAGATTGATTTGGCGAGTGTTTATATTAATTTTGTTAATCGAATGCCAGCTAATTTAGAGCACTGCCAATGTCAATATGCTGCAGCTGCACAGGTAGCCTGATACATGGTTTGTTTTACCTCATTTTTCCGATACTTTCATCTGACTGTTATTTTCAAGGTAATATTGCTGCAGGTTACATACAGTCTAATTGACTACGAAAAAAACAAGCTGGCATTGCGCTAGTTTCTGTGAACTAGGCAAACAGTGGGCATTTTTTACATAGTCTTGGGAAACCCAATCGGAAATGGAGACAATGGTTCTGTGTATTTGGGAACAACTTAGTGGCCATTGATGCTGCAGGATATGCGCTTCGTAGAAAATTGTTTTTTTTTGTTTAATTGTCTTGGTTTCCATTCTCAGAAATATTTGATCACCTAACTGAGCTGGGGGAACACCAGGGAAGAATATGGGCAGTAGGATGAGTATGTTAATTAGCAAAAGGACTGTATTTAGCAATGTAGTTTGTTATAGATGTGGTACACGCAGCCACTTGGGCAATAATTCGAATTGTCCCGTCCAAGGCAAGATGCGCAATAAGTGTAAGAGTATTGGGCACTTCATAAGGATTTGTAAGTTTACAGGTATACTTGTCATGGTCAACAATGTGGACAGTGAGGAGCATGAGTTGACTAAAATGATTTTGACTATTTTGGTGAGTAATCCGATTGTAACTAGCTTCTAAATAAAAAAGTCTATTTGCGATGTTCATATTAGTAAAATCCAACTTGAAATATTGCGAATTCAGGCTCATCAATTATTTGTTGTCCAAAACTACATTTAATAAATTTGAATCAGTCCGTGTTTAAGACCTCAGGACATTAATGGAGTGGCATATGGCGATTCTAAAATGTAAAACTGCTTTTTGAAGATGTTTTAGTTTTTGCAGGTAGATTAATCTACACTAAGTTGTATGTAGTCATTGATGACCGAAATATCCTGGGGTGAGTCGACCAGGTGATATTGGGTTGTATTAGCATCTTGTACTGACACACCAGTCATGCTTTTGGAGCAGGTGAACCGTGGGGTAAATTATATTTTGTATAAGTATGATGAAATGTTTTCTTACACAGTTGGAATGGTGCAAGGGTTTGAGAATCAAATAATTTTGAAGAATGGAGCTTCGTTTATGGTGCACAAAGTTCATAATGTTCCACTTTGTGTTAAAGATCAGCTGGATTAACTGAGCGAATAAAACATTAAGTCCGTGGATTCATCAGAATGGCTCAGTCCTGTGTGATTGCAAAGAAGAAAAGAGGTTCAATACTCGCTCTTAAAATAAAAACATCTTGGTGGATTGTCATCTGCTTCCAAGATGCAAGAAATGTTAACATGAATTGGGGACACCAAAATTTGTACCATGATTGCCATGAGGGCAACGTATCACCAAGTTGCTTTAGAAAAGGAGTCATAATTGCTGACAACTTTTATAACACTATTCAGTGTGTGTATAAGTATTTATATTTACCTTTTGGTCCTGCCTCTTCAATGAGCTTTTTCCAGAAGCTTATGCACTGTTTATTTGAAGATATCGCTGGGGTATAGGCCTTCCTGGATGACATTTTGATTTACGCAAAGGATGATTGTGAGCTTAATCGTATATTTGATAGTTCTGTCAATTCTTAAAAATTGAGGTGTGACAGTGAGTCAGTGTACCTTCGTCATGGGTTTGGTGGATTATCTTGGCCACAGGATAGCAGCTGATGGTATTAAGTTTAAAGAATATATAATCTATTCAGTGCTTTAAACGAGGCACCATGTCCCTTGGATAAAGACCAGTTGAAGTCATTATTATTTTTTCAGATTTGTAGAGGGTTATACAACACATTTGGCACATTTAAAACATGTTAAAAAATGAAAAGTTTCCTGGACGGAGAAGGAACCAGTTGTTTTTGATCATATTAAGTAATTATTAGACAGTGTTCCTCCTTTGAAACCTAAACTTGACTAGATATCAATGCACTATTACTGATATTGTTAGCTTAGTACATATTGGAGTTCTTTGCAAGCATTTGTGCACTTTCGAAAATGGCGTAGCTTTGGTTTCCCGAGCCCCTTTTTGAAATTGAACGTACATACAGCACTATCAAGCATGAAGCTTAAAATGGTGCATGGGCCGTAGAAAAATCTAAGCGTTATGTTTGCGGTATACATTTCACCTTGTGCACTGAGCAGTTGCCTGTAGTGTATTTGATTGGTGCAAAAGGAAATGTTTCATCCAGGCTTATCCGGATAATTTCCAGATTGCAAGTGGTTAATTTACATGTACATTATATTGCAGGGTGTACCAATGCTTGTGCTGATTGCATATCACGGTTACCTTTTGCCTGTTCACATCAAGCAATTGGTGGCTGTGAAGTGTGTGTGGTGGCTGCAGGAGATGCAGTCATGCTCGGTCATGGTGCAGTGAGTAAAGAGGAATGGGAAAATGTTGCTAAGTCTCAAGATTGTGGTGAATTACGTGCAACACAGTTGGCCTAGTTTACAACAGTTACACGGGCAATTACATTTATTTGTGCAGTTCTCTCCAGATTTCAGTATTGAATCTGATATACGTCTTGGAGGGAGTGAGGGCTAATAAATGTGATCTCCTGGAAGAGTTACAATGTAAACTGATTGAAAATGTCCATGTTTGACATATGGGTTGTACGGCTACTAAAATAACCTTGCATGAATCATTTTATAGGCAAGTGAGTGGATGATTTCATGAGTAACTGAAGAATGATGGTTATCCAATAAACATTGAAAGGTATGCGGCACACCTTTTTGTTTCTTGTATAGTTCCTGATCATGTGTGAGATAAATTGGCTTTGAATATGCAGGACCTTTGCCTGCCTTTCCTCATAATATGAATTACTTGATTGTTTTGGTTGATTATTTTTCGAACTGAATGTACTTTTGTGTGTACTATATGAACACATAGGCTGCTGTGACATTTCTAACCAAAGATTTTCTTTTGGAATGTGTTATGATGGAATTGGCCATGGATAACGGTGCTTAATGATATCGGAAAATATGGAGTCATTTTCAAAACATAGGGGTATCAGTCAATATACTGCACCTCTTTATTAGTGCACAATGCGATGGTGGTGTGGAAAGGGTTAACAAACTGTTAAAAGAGACTCTTCAAACCGCAGTTGTGTGGTTTAGAGGTGATACGGGGTTCTCCATGCTGTTGTTTTTGATTTTTAACAGCTGTGTTCAAAAGTAGAGACTCTGCATCTTAAAGCAGCAGAATTCTTATGTTCGGAGATTTACAATTTTTTTATATAAATCTCTGATACATTCTTCTGCAAAAAGTACCTTAAATTGTTACCTCTTCGTTCCTGCCAGTACAGCTCCTCATTAAGTATAAATCTACACCATTCGGGGTTATTTTATTTTTACAGCCACTAAAATGTTGATGTGATTTTAAGTTGAACTTAAATATGTATGACATCTACTTTCATCTGAATAGTCCCATGGCACTACACTAGGCATAACATATTTTTTTTTTTACATTTAGCAGCAAGATGATCACAAGCAACTGATTCATCGTCAGTTAAATAAGTGTTTTGCTCTGCAAAACTTAGAAGTGTGGATATTCTCATAGCTGAAGAGGCAATACGTTCCAGAAACAATGTGCCTTTATAAAAATAAAAAAAAGGTTCTGTGACCTTTCATACAGTATCTGGTGTTTTGATGGGCTGTCCTATCTGTAGGGTCCATCTTGGTACCTACAAAAGGATTTTATCTCTCCGGTACCTGGGAGCAGTTTCATTCTGACATTTAAAGGTCAAATAAGATATTGTTGAACATAGTCACTTAATGCATTAGGAATAATGCAACAGAGTGGTCTACTGAGGGTTCTTTATAGTCTTTCCACCTAGTAGTAAGGGCTGCATGAGAAGCATTGGCACAGTTAGCACTTGATGAAATGAGTAATGAATGAATGTACTTCCCCTTTGCAACTGTTATCGGAAAAAGCCATGTATAATTTCTTTCCTCTTTGGACATTCCCTCTTGCACCTCTTTCCTGGATCATCTTCAAATTTCTTGCCATATTCACAAAGGAAGTCTTGTGGACAAATAAGATCAGAAATGTACGATTTTGCTATGGCCTCAGCAGCCATACCTCTTTCTTTGTCCCATTGAGCTTAACGTTGCTGCCGTTCAACCTGGCGGCCACTGAACCCAAACTGTCCATTTGTGTGGTAAATTCTTCCTGTGAACTGCTAACCACATTTATTTGGGTTTTACCACCTTGTGAGTCACAAAATCTGCCCCCTGAATCTGACCTGCATAATAAGAAAACAGTGGTGCTCTAAGGATTTATCAGTTAACAGTTGAGTGTAATAACTCATTCAGTCTTGGTGAGTTCTGCCTCCGATTCCTCACAAATTGAATTCCACTGTTAACCGCCTCCTGCTCCCTTCCCCCAGTGCTCTAAACATAACATTCTATAACCGTGTGTGAGGACTATCTCACCCTCCCACCCTCGTTCAGCCTTCCCCTTCCCCTACCTCCTTCTCCCTCTTATATGAAAGTACATCAGACAACTTCAGTTGAGCCAAAACTATTTACAGCTTTGACATGGCAATATAAATAGCACAAAATGTTACATTTCCTCCCTTCTTATGGAAAACGTAGTCAATTAAACAATACTATTTACTTTGTCTAAATTAGGCTCTCTGTGGCAGAGCAGTATTTTCTGGGTTTTCATGCATGTAGTTCTTATGACGGTTTCATCATGTGTCGTTTTGGCAGTATCCTTAGATGCACAAGTGCCTCAGACATGCGTTAGTTAGCCGTGTATGCCTCTAGTGACTCTCCTGGTGTTTGATATTTGTAGTAAAAGTTGTGGAATTTCATTTTTGTACTGAGCGTGGTGTCAAAATATGCACCCATTTGCTTTTTTGCCTCAAATAAACATCCCAGTCCGCTTCTCCTGCACGTTTTTCTATGGGAGTATTGTCAAGCAAGCACCTTCCTTCATTTGATTCATTGGCCCCATCGTTCTCTAGATGCTCTAGGTACCCCCAGAAATGTGGTCGAAAATGAAACTGTGTTCTTAACTCCCCCATATCCTCTCCTGAATTGTGCCAAACATAACGGGACTGGAGAGCTTGATATAGAGATATTCCAGGTACAAGGTGGCTTGTATGAGCTCAGTGATTGGTGGAGTCTGACTGCTCAATCAATAATGCTAAAAAATTAAAATGTACTTTGAAGTGATTTTTCTAGAAAATGCTAGTATTGTAGCTCATAAATTGTCTCACAGTTTGGAAACCTTTTGAAATGTGCAAATCATGGCCTTTCTCTTAATTTGCTTCACATAGTCTGTTCATTTTTTTTACTTTAGGCAGGATTGAGGGTGAGACCCCATGTAAGATGAGTACCTGTTGCAGGTTGCTAGGTGCACTTCTATGGTGGTTCTCTGTACTGTCGACCTTAACAATGAACTCATCCCTGAAGTGATTGTCAGAGCCAGGCGCTCTTCCCAAGGGTGTTCGTTTAAGCAGGGAGTGTGGACATGGCCAAGTAGTATGGCGGTGGAGGAAGACGCAGAATTAAATGGATTATAGTACATGATTATATCTTGCCTATGTAGATAATTGGAATTTTTAAAGTTGCACTCCATAATCCCACATTCTGTATATGGCTACTCACTCTCGGAGTATGACATTGAAAGCCATTTGCATACACATTTAATATATAAACTGCCCTAAGAAGTAGCCTGAAAAAGAATATTTTGGGATTTGGAGTACACCTTGTGCAATAAATAGCTCTGACATTACTACAAAAACTCAATCTTATTGGCACACCTACACACAATATACTTCACCACAGGACATAAGCCCACAGTCATGCACTGGTATCAATGTGCTCAGTTCTAACTTGTGTTCCTGTACTCCACCTTTCTTCGTTTAGCCACAAGTGAAGCCTGCATTCATTCAATAACCTTTCCTAACACATTCAAAATTAAATGCATTATGAGACGCTTATGAAATGCTAACCTAGAACACAAACAACATTCTCTCTGGCTGTCTGTGTAATTGGAAAAAACTACTTACAAATTTCCCCTGCACCCACTTTTCTAGGGACAGGAACCCCTGTCACCTTTGTGGCCTCTAGAACAAAAAAAATCCATGGCTAAGTGCTGCCCATCCACCTCTAAAGAATCACCACCATATTCTCCTTACTGCTCTATGTCTAATATCCTTTGCAGGTCTGTGCAGTTACCTACTGAGTCGTAACACAGCCACCTCCATTATTTATCCTGTTCAAGGAGACCTCAGCCTGCCATGTTCTCGCTCCTGCTAGCCACTTGCATCAATCTCTTCCCTTAAAGGGAATGTTGCCTGCAAATGTTTTACACATGAGCATCATAAAAATTACATTTTGAACTTTGCAAAAGTATAGGTGGGCATCAATTGAGGCATTGTCAGACTGTGAAACTGTAATAACATTGTGCTGGTGCTGCGCTCAACTGTGACCGTCGTTGCTATACTTGCCATAACTAAGTCTGATTAGTGAATTCTCTGCATAACCGGTCTACAACCACTGGGCATAACTCTGACCTAGTTACAACGATCAACATGTAAATTCAGTTGGTTGGGCCTTATATTATTTTTAACTGGTTTTGACTGCATTGAACCTATCTTTTCAGGACAAATTCTGTTTTTGAAGGTCATGCCTGCCTAATGTTTATAAGTGCAGCTTAAAATGTGCAGGGTGCTGCTTGAAAGAACATAATGCTCTACCCTGTATGACAGTTCTAGGAAGATCACTGCATTTATTTTTATAGTGTTCAGTACCTTGAATCCCTTTTAGATAAGTTACCATAACACTTGTTGCTCTCATCCCTATGAAATGTCTTAACCTGGAGATTATCTGAAATGTTGTTGTTTTATGTTTGAAGCTAACTTCGACCAATAAATGCTAGAATAATCTGTCGCCGTAAATAAAAACACAATTAAATCCTCTTAATCAACTCCATCTTGAAACTTTCTATGTAATCCTTTTCCATATCCCTTCAAACATACACCCCTCTGGCATTTAGGCTACATCTCTTCTACCATCTACAGGATTTGAGTCTCTCCCATTTGAAAAATGCGCACAAACCATGATGAAATTGGCTTCTCTTTTCCATTCAGCACCAACCTTAACAGTTTGCTTGGCTCTCCAGCCATCTTTACTCTGTACTGCACCTACCAACACAGATGAAAACATTCTAGCCTTAAATGAGCCTTTTGTTCTTTTCCCCTTCTGCTTATATTCTGAAATGGCCAAGTGAAAAGCCTTACAATCTCAACCCACCTATACAGCCCTGAAAAATTAGAAACCTTTGGTCAAATGCTACAAACAAACCACTCTCTTGGCCTTACTCTCCTACTGCAGGAGTTTTACTCGCCTACTTAACATAAGGCACTTCTGCTACATAATGTGTGTACATTTGATGGTTGAGAAGTTGTTGGTTTCAGGTTTGCTATCTTATTCAAATTCACCAACAAGCCTAAACTATATATTAAAATTACTTGAACTCCTGATTGCTTACAGATTGTTTTGGTTAATCTGTGAACTTGGTTTGAACCGAGTTCATTCCTTGTCTCTTTTTAGCATAGCAATTCTTATTTTACAACTAGTGCTAGTTCCATTAGTGCCAGTAATCCTATTGGGAGTGCCTTTTGTTAATGCTGACATGCTCTTGCTCAATACGCTTTCTTAGTGCCAGTCTCTGTATACTTGTTCAGGCTTCTATTAATTAATCACAAAAGGGTAATTCTTGATTTAGCACCATGAGAAATGTGATCTGTCATCTTAAGTTCAGACTGGGTGATTCAAGTCATAGTGGAACAATCTTGGAAGCATTACTGGCACTAATCGAGGGACCATGAGCAGGGACATGAAAGCGGACAGGAGAGGAAAAGATTAAGTGCTGTGTAAATAAGCCCAGTGAGTTAATCAAGATAAAGGGTAATGACTTGTGGAAACAATAGATAAGGTAGGGATAAAATACTTGAACGTTAAAATTCTGTTTAATCTCTGATCTTACTAATATTGAATTGTTATGCAACGAGTTGTGCTGTTTCTTATGTAGTTTATCCTTGCATCCTGGTCCGATGACCCACTGGAAAAGGAATGGTTGCAGGCGGAACTTGCTTTGTTAGACAGTGGAAATCTAGGGAAGCAGAATTTGATGCTTGTCTAGATGGCCTGGAAGATGATCAACAAGTTCGAGGATGGTGAAAGAGTCAGAAAAGACTTTTTGAATACTCACAAATTGATCTATTTGTACGTGTTCATACTTTAATGGCAAACCATGCGTTGAAATGTCCCCTTCCCTCCTATTGCAGGGGGTTTACTATATAGTACCAAGTGGATTTACGACTGGTAGGGCACTGTTGTGAATACCTAGTAGTCATAAATCTGTCCATTTTCGAATTAAACTTTGTGAAATAGGCATAGGGTGAGCAATGAGCAAAATAAGAGAGAAGGGTGGAAACAGAGGGTCAAGATGATATGATTAAGCACAAGAATTTGAGCAAGGGATAATCTAAAAAATAGACACTCTGGAGCATATTGGTCCTGTGAGTGCATGGCATTCAGCCAAAGTACCCACATTAAAAGAGGGAAGCCCTTGAGAAAGAGCTGCACATCTACAGTGACATTCTATCAATATCTGATTACGTGCAAATATTTTAAAAAGAACTGGCTTTATGCAATGCTATCTTCTCTGAGATCTACCATCTTAAGTTGCCTTGAGTGTGGGCTGACCCTTACAAAAAGGGTTCAAGCAACTCATTTCAGGAAGCTCTATAAACTGCTTACTGCAAGCAAATGTGCTGAGTTGTAGTGTGATCTTTGCTCAAGTATGTTGCTTGTAGTGGTGAAAGATATTAACTCCACCCTTTTTAAAAAACAATTTTTGAAATCACCTGGTAAAAGCTTCCCTCGATTCAGGTAAGATGACGGATGAGCGAAGAATAGTGGATGTTAGGCATCTTCTGAAAAACCCTGTTTTGATGCTCTGGATACTGCGAAATGCAAGTGGATACATCTACTTCATATTTCTGTAAAGTTTACAGAGTGGGCTGTGCTGGTGCAACTTCAATTGTTTGACGTATGCCATATTTTGGTTCCTTACCAAACAGTGTCCTAAATGAACACTGAGCTTGTGGTCTTTGTTGATGGCAGCACTTCTACACAGTAATTAAAGTTAGCCGTTTCTTATCTTTTTGACTGTATTTCCAGTTCTTCTGTCTAGTAGCGCAAGGTGTTGGACCTGACCTCTTTGTCCCAGCCTCAACGGCGTAAAGGTTTCTGGATGTTGGTGTCCTCATTATCAACCTGCTGTCTACTTGACCTTGTTGTGCATGCTGTCTGCTCATCCCCATTTTCCACATGTGTTTTAATGTTTTTCCCCCAACTGGTACAATCAGTCTTGATTTCTAGATTGTGCCTCTCTTTTGCCATCCGCACTCACCTGAAGGTTTACAACTATCCCGAATACTTAGCAAAGCTACCCTTTGACTCATCACTTCTTGTTTTTGCTTCTCCCATTCAGAACACCTTATTAGACAGTTGCACAAATAACTACTGTGTGGATCACTTTTTTGTCAGGCTTCTTAGTGAGCAATACTCTCTTCACCAATAGCAGTGTATAAATCTTCAGAATGCCGGAGTCTGGCTAACTTCCTGAACATAAAAATAGGCATTATTTGTGTTGCATAACAACAATGGTTCCTCCAGTGATGTGATCACTCATTTGGAAGCTTACAGAGGGAGATGATTGTGCCTCCTGTCTTCCTTCTGTCTCCCTATGGTATGTTCTAGTGGGGATGCAAGCCCCTATGACTGCTCTCCCTTCCCCTACGCTGCAACCTGCACGTACTGCCAGCCCTTTTACCAACATTGGCCTCTACAGCCTGGAGAAGGGAAATCAAGCCCTGGCTAGCAGCCCAGCCAAAGATGGAGTCAGGTGACTTCTCACCTGTTTCCTTGCTGCTGATGCGGGATTTTGCCGCTTGTGGATCTGCTTGGCTGTAGCCTCAAGTGTATTTATTTATGGTAGGTAGAGAAGGTGCCTCTCGGACTCAAGTATCCTATTGTTTGTCTTATCTCTATTAGAAGTTGTTGTGGTGTGCTCTAGTGCCCCCCAGTGGTTGTCCCCCCCTCCCCCTCCGAATATGCGCTGTGGAAATGTTACCAATGGGTTGGAGATGGTTGTACCCAATTATTTAGAATTTCCTGATTAATCTAGCATGGAAAATAAGGAATATGTAGTTAAAAATTCCTTTTCGTACAATGAAAGTTGCTTGTAGAATTCTTAAATTCTTGTTTCTTTGTTGTGGAAAGCACAGCCAATACATGTACCCCCAACCCTCCATATAGCACGGGCCTGTGGCTTTTTCAAAGCTTCTCTTATTTGGGGTAGTGTTTTAAGAGAAATGGTAAGGATGCTCATAGTTCTGTCTCTACCAACCCGAGATTCTGTCAACCGGACTGGGCCTTCCAAAGCCTGAGTCAACTTTCCAGACTGCATCAAGCTAGGAGATCAGCAATCGCTAACAGTTTTTCTGCGGACAAATACCACTTTTGAATAGAACTTAGGTTTTTAAGGCACAAGAATAACCCCTTAGTATCAAGTGTATTTATCTACACTCTGCTTCGCTTTCGCCAGTGCATCCAGGAAACTGTACTTCAAAAGGTGCTTCTCTATAATCCGTCTTTGGGGAGCTGTGATTTCAGGGCTTATTTCTCATAATTCCAGACTCCACTGTCCTTTAAAAGCAGTGTGGAACCCACAAATGGCTTCCCTTTCAAACTATAGCCATTGTTTAGTTGAATTAAAAAAAAATTGCGCTGCTTTCTTCTTCTTTTTTTTAAATTATGATTATTTTTATTAAATCACCTGTGAAGCGGGCCTATAAGTGTGGTTTAGGGCCTTTAACAACTGGTATAGCCCACGGCAGCAGGCTATAAGGCTGATATAATAGAGATCATCCCAGCAAAGTGAGAAGCTATCTTTTCTCTGTTTCCTGGCCTAAGTCCATTAATGACGTGTCTCACTGCAATCTGTGTATAGACTATTCCTACATATTTAATCATTGAATTATCACAGGGATGAAATAGTTGAGGTGAATAATGGTTGAGATGTGTCCATAGCTATAATTTATTCTGCAGGTTAACATCACAACCAAGAATGCATTCTTCTGCCTGTGCCTCCTTTGTGGGATTGTGGGATCATATAACTACTTTTGACCCACTACTGCATCACACTCAACCAGGTGAAGACCCTTTCCTGGACGGATTATTGCACTTGTGTTTAGGTTGGACAAAGTACATCCAACTTATGTGACTTGCCTTATCTTTGGCCTAAAGAGGCTGGACCCTATCACACGATCAGTGAAGTCTCTCCTCTGGCTGCTGATACTGCAAAGGTGTAATTTTCAAAACCCTTTGCCTAGTTAAAAAGGCACTACATGTGTATGGTTGGGACTACCTCATGAAGAAAATGTGCTGATAACTCACAGCAAGGTGTGCTTCAATGTCTATAAGTTAATTTAAATCTTGAAGAATAAAGTAAAGATTACCTACAATCACAAGACCACAGTATCTGGAACTCTTCACAAGAGTACAGCTATGCCATCTACGAATTGGAGTCTACATAACTACATCAGAGAGCCATCTTCTTGTTCAAGTTCAACTGAGGTAAATCAATATCTGCTAGCTGTAGTGCATGCCCCACTATAAGGTAGTGTGGGCTTTATATAATTTGAAGAAATTAAAATTCTGAGTAATACACCTAACCAACAATATGTTTATTTGCTTGGCCTGGTTTTCAGAATGCCCAAATTGCAGCTTTGCTAACGCCACAGCAATTTTGCTTCAGAAATACAGTCATTGAAAGTTTTATTTGAAAAGTCCAACTCCTTAAGTGGTGAAGGCCTACATATCACTGATCGTTCTTATATTGACTGTTTGAAGGTCCCTTGACTGGAGAACTCGCTTGCCGTTATCTTGGGTATCAATCTTTAGCTTTGTTCCAGCGACCGAACCAGATGGTAGAAAACATACAATCTAGCGGTAACAAAAAAATATTGGGATTGTGGGGTGGGGGGGCTAGGTGATGTCATAAGAGAGTCACATTGCTAAGATGGCGATATGAGAAAAGCAATTGAAATGTATGGATCCAATATTTAGATGTCAGTGTTATGTTTAGCATGTCAAGCTCTAGTAGATTAATGCTGCTAATCTTTGCCTATCTAATACTGGTCAAGCTTGAGATTAAACCAGTCAATCAATCATTTGTAAAGTCCTCAACATAAACGTTTTGAGAAGCGCAGGACAGATATGGAACAGGGAAATGTGATTGCAGTAGATGCAGATGGCCCTGCAAGATGTGGACCTGCAGCTGTGATTAAACCCTTGCACTGCTGAACAAATGATCCAGTTTCTAGAATAACACTCAAAGGGGGCTGCCAGATCGAGCTCTGTTCCTCAGTAGATTGAGGGCCAGTACTTCTACTGCAGAACTTTAATGTCCACTTGTGGCAACAGACTCCAGTGCTGGGAGACCCTCTCAGACTTTACAATGTTCCAGCTTGATCAGATGTTTAGTACTAAGTTGGGTTAGAGTATAATAAATCATTTAGGGCATGCCCAGTGTGACAACAATTGAGCTTTATTCCCCACTGCCCTTATGGCTGTTAGCTTTTGAATACTGGAGTGTTGTGTATTCTTGGCTGAGTCAACAGGTCTTTTGTCACATCCGCTTGCCACATCTTCTTCGCTACTGCAGTTCTTGATGCTGAACTGTATGACCACCTTATTTTTGTACACGACATTTGGCACTCGTTCCTAACAGGGAAAGCATTCTTTGCATATTGGTTACAAATTCATTTTTTTCTAGATAAGCATGTCTCAGTTTCAGATGTGTCACTTTCTCACCCAGTTCTCTTAGGAAAGTTACCCAACAATAAATTGACCTTTCAATTATCCTATAGAAATTAAAAGGTTTCCATTGCAGATATTTTAAACCAGCATTGGCATTTGAAAGGCATTAGCCGACCTTTTGACTTTGCCTATTCTTGTTGGAGATGCTGAACATCATTGCCAAAAAAGGGGGAAAAATGTTTATTGCTGGTGCTAGACAGCACCAGCCAAATAAAAAAAACATTTGTTGCCATACATGTACATACATAGCAGAAGTTGGGTAGTGGTGGAAGTGGTGGAAGTGTAGGTCAGCGCTGGACTGGAGAGCGGGGTAGGGGAGCAACAGAAGAGCCTTCAGGGAGGGGTAAATAAGAGCAGAGGGGGACAGGCTGGGGTAAGGGTATCAAAGGACGAGCTAGGGCGAGGAAAAGCAACACAGAGCCTGAAAGGTGTCAGGGATGTGAAGGCAGCTAGCATGAAGGTGTACTCTTTTGTAGCCATGCACCATACCTGCAGGTTATCGAAGCTTTTGAAGAGGTGAGTGCAGGCGCAATTTACCACATTATATGGAATGTCTCCATTGCCTTGTCACGTGTAATCTGCACATGCCATATTTTTTGTCTGGGCCCTCCTGCTTGACTATTGTTCTGATTATTTGGTAAAAAGAGCAGAGAGTGGCGGGGCAGCTTAGTGTAGAGATGGCTGATGAATAAAATTTGTGAGCCAGTGAGCCTAACAGATGCGGTCAGGGGACAAGTGATTGGAAGCCGCACCAACATTGATATATTGTTTTTTAATCCAGGCCACTTTGCTCTTCCTTGTGCCATTCGCAGGCTCATGCGTTATTTTGATTATTAGAAAAGCTTGTCTAGGTTGAACAGTCTGCTCCTTTGTGTACATCTTTGCAGTGACCTTTTTGTTGCTCCTGTACAGTTCGCTAGGTCTTGGATGTTGTTAGCTCACTCTGTGGGTTGAGTTGGGGTTTAGGGGCTTTGATGGAAATGGTTCACAGACTTCAGACAGGCCTGGAGAGGCTTGCCTTGGATCTAGAGCACAGGCCCAACTGTGGGGACCGAGCTAGCAGCCTTAAAGCTTTGTTAGTATTAATTACCTAACTCCATGCAGAGAAGACTACCCGCAACCAAGGAGCTGAGCCCATGGGACAGAGAGCGAGCCACTGCATAACCGAGAGGCAGCCCTAGGATTGCCGAGCGTGAACTTCCTTCATTGTTACCCAGTCCTGATGCTTTATGTGCCCCATCCGTAGGCTCCTTTTCCCATGTGCCCCATCCGTAGGCTCCTTCTCCTCAGTGCTCCATCCATAGGCTTCTCTGTGACCCATACATCGGCTCCCTCTCCTCTGTACTCCATTAGTAGGCTCCTCTGTGCCCCATCGGTAGTCTTCTTCCCTTCTGTGCTCCATCCGCAGGCTCCTCCTCCTTTGTGTCACATCTGTAGGCTTCTTCTCTTTTGTGCTCCATTCGTAGGCTTCTTCTCTTCTGTGTCTCATCCATAGGCTCCTCCTCCCCCTCTGTGTCACATCCGTAGGCTCCTTCTCTTCTGTGTCTCATCCGTAGGCTCCTCCTCCTCCTCTATGTCAAATCCGTAAGCGGTTGCTCTTTTGTGCCCCATTCATGGGCTCCTTCCTTTGTGCCCTATCCATGGGCTTCTTCTCCTCTGTCTCATGCATGGGCCCCTCCTCTATGCCTCATTCATAGGATCTTTCTCTTCTGTGCCTCATCTGTGGGTTCCTTCTCCTTTGTGCCCCTTCTCCTCTATGCCCCATTTGTAGGGTCCTTCTCCTCTGTGCTTCATCCATGGGCTTCTTCTCCTCTGTGTCCCATGAGTATGTTCCTTGTCTTTTGTGACCCATCCAAATGCCCTCCTCCTCTGTGCCAGTCCTTGAGAAGGGCAGTGCCTCTGCAACTCTTTCAGAGTGCCGCCTTATTCTCTGTGTTCTGTGTCTAAGAGCGTTGTGCCTGGAAGTCTCTACCCTTCGTGACTCGCTGTGGGAGTGCCCACTAGGTTTGTGAGAAGCCAGAGATTGGCTTTCTTGCTGGTCCACACGCCCCACAGGTATGAGAGATTAGCTACCCCAGTGGGCGGCGTGCACTTGCACTATCCAACTTTGAATGAGCCGGCCAGCCATGACTGAAAAGAAGGCATGTTCTGCTAACAGTTTCAAACATCACTGATAAGTAGTAACTCAATACCTATTGCGTTTGTTCAAAATGATTCATATTCAGCGTGTGTTTCAGACATTGCAGTAATTTATACCGTACTAAAGCTGTTTCTGGAAGCTGCAATTTAAAGGTGCCGCTATTACCCATTTCTAATGTTGCCCAATTTAACTATCTCTGGAGGATGGATGGATGAGACCGCCTTGCCAGGATTGGACCTTTTGACCTCCCGATCACCACATATATTCACAGTGTTCATCTAACTGAGTTAACCCTGCCAGTTAAGTTATGTATGTGGTCCTTCGAGTTGTAGGGTTTGCCTCTTTGTCACGTGGGACGTGGCATTGTCTTACTCCCATTCTAGTGTCTTGTCATCTGCGTGTTTTTTTTAGCTTAACAGGGCATGGCTTGACCAGGGCAGATGGTCACAAGGGTTCTTTATTACGCCATCTTTCTGATCTCGTATGCATTTATGCTTTTTCTGTGACGTGCTTGTAAAGTATAATCTAAACCATCGGCTATGATTTGAAAGGGTTTCTTTTCTCCTGGGTTTGAATGCTCTTACTGATTGCATACCTTTCAGTCTCCTTCATTACTCACTTGAGTGTAGTTTTGTCAAGTAGGAGGGCAGACCTACTTAAATACATTTACACTGAACAATCTATCCTTTATAGATCCATAGGGAGTTCCATTGGGTTTAGTAATCAGGACAATTTTTGAAATGCAGAATCTTCCTTCCATGCGCACATCTTGATACCATTTATTTAAATATTTTTGAGACCCTGACAAGAAGATAAGTTGGCTGTGAACAACCTATGGAAGCCATCATCTGGAAAGACAGCACATTCACGTTCTCTGACCTACCACCCTAAATGCAGGCTTCTCCTGTGCCTTGCATACTTTTTCAGAAATGGAGATGTTGGGAACCTGGAAAAAATACTGTTGGCCTTTATAAACTGAGAGAGGATTTGGCGTAACGGCCAGAGCTGGTGACTTTGGAACTGGGTAACCAGGTTAGAGTCTCGGCGTTCAATCAATCAATCAGAGCATTTGTAAAGCGCGCTACATACCCGTGAGGGTCTCAAGGCGCTGGCGGGGGGGGGGGGAAATGTCCCTACTGCTCGAAAAGCCAGGTCTTGAGGAGTCTTCTGAAGGTTAGCAGGTCTTGGGTCTGCTGTAGGTGGATGGGGAGGGTGTTCCAGGTCTTGGCGACGAGGTGGGAAAACGATCTGCCGCTGGAGGTCGCTCTTCGGATGCGGGGGACTGTGGCGAGGGCGAGGTCGGCGGAGCGAAGCTGGCGGGTGGGTGTGTAGAAGCTGAGTCGTCTGTTGAGGTACGCTGGTCCGGTGTTGTGGAGTGCCTTGTGTGCGTGGGTAAGGAGCTTGAAGGTGATCCTCTTGTTGACAGGGAGCCAGTGCAGGTGTCTCAGGTGGGGTGTGATGTGGCTGCGGCGAGGGATGTCGAGGATCAGGCGTGCGGAGGCGTTCTGAATGCGTTGAAGTCGTTTCAGGAGTTTGGCCGAGGCTCCTGCGTAGAGGGCGTTTCCGTAGTCCAACCTGCTGCTGATGAGGGCCTGGGTGACGTTCTTCTCGTTTCTGTGGGGATCCACTTGTAGATCTTGCGGAGCATGTGGAGGGTGTTGAAGCAGGAGGATGAGACGGCGTTGACCTGCTTTGACATGGAGAGGGTAGAGTCGAGGATGAACCCTAGGTTGCGTGCGTGGTCGGTGGGTGTTGGAGCTGTTCCCAGTGCGGTCGGCCACTAGGAGTCGTCCCAGGCTGAGGGGGTGGAGCCGAGGATGAGGACTTCCGTCTTGTCCGAGTTCAGCTTCAATCGGCTGTTCTTCATCCACTCGGCGACGGCTTTCATTCCTTCGTGGAGGTTGGTTTTGGCGGTGTGGGGGTCCTTGGTGAGGGAGAGGATCAGTTGGGTGTCATCGGCGTAGGAGATGATGTTGAGGTCGTGCAGTCGGGCGACATGGGCGAGCGGTGCCATGTAGATGCTAAATAGCGTTGGGCTGAGGGATAAGCCCTGGGGTACGCTGCAGATGATCTCGGTGGCTTCGGAGCGGAAAGGGGGGAGGCGGACGCTCTGTGTTCTGCCGGAGAGGAAGGAGGTGGTCCAGTCCAGGGCCTTCTCTTGGATCCCGGCGTCGTGGAGGGGTGTGCGTAGAGTGCGGTGGCTCAACGTCCTGTGATTCTGGGAAAATCACTTGGTCTCCCCATGTATAAAAAAAACTAAAATGAATGTGACCTTGTGTAATGTTACTAGTGCTCATGTAAAATGTTCCAATACCTTTGGGTTGAGTTCGCTCTATATAAAACTGCAACAGAATAAAACTGAAGCCCTTTCTCCTGATTGCTAGACTACATAAAAAGTTTCCTTTGGGATCAATTGTTTTTTACATGGCAGTTTCCTTTTATGCACTACAAGACCGTTCTCTTGGTGATTTGGGATGTTTAAATGTTTATTATTATATATAGAAAATATTACACCCAAATCAAACTGGCACTGAGATTAGAAACCAGCTCCAACAACTGCAAAGAGCTCTTCAACATCGTCAAAGAAATCTCCAACAACTCAGCAGCCACCAGCACCATCACCCCTTCTCAGAACCTCAGCAGCAAGCTCTCAGACTTCTTTCACAACAAAACTCTCAGGATCTACGGCAATTTTGACCCTTAACACATGACACAAGACCTCATCAACCAGTTGCCCAACCCCACCAAGTCTGGCGACCAGCTAACAAACTGGAGGCCCCTCACCGCAGAAGACACTGATGAAATCATGAAAACAGTCTGCTCAGGGGCCCCACCGACCCCGGCCACATCTGCAGCCTAGAAGGAACCATGATCAGCTCTAACCTCACCACCATCATCAATGCCTCCGTCCATGGCGGAACCTTCCTAGACAAATGAAAACACGCAGACGCCACAGCTCTCCTGTAGAAACCTTCGGCAGACCCGGAAGAGCTCAGCAACTACAAACCAATCTCGCTCCTACTCTTCCCATCCAAAGTCTTGGAGAAAGCAATCAACAGGCAACTCTCTAACCATCTAGAACAGCACCATCTCCTAGACATCACTCAGTCAGGTTTCCGCAGCAGCCACAGCACGAAAACCGACCTAGTCGCTGCAACTGTCGACATCCAGACCATCATGGACAAAGGGGTAACTGCAGCTCTCATCCTGCTCGACCTCTCTGTGGCCTTCAACACCATTTCTGACGGCACCAATGTCTCAAAACTCCACAACTCTGGAATACAATAACCTGCCCTGAAATGTCTTGTCTCCTTCCTTTTTGACAGAACCCAAGTGCCAGACTCCCGCAATACCCCTCCGAACCCAAGAACCTCGTCTGTGGAATCCCTCAAGGGTCATCACTGAAACCTACCCTCTTCAATATCTACATGGCATCACTCGCCCACATCATAACATCCCACGGAATCAACATTGTCTCCTACACAGACAACACTCAGCTCCTCCTCTCCCTCACAGACAGCAACCACACCACCAGGGCCAACTTTACAAAGTGCATGGCAGACTGGATGAAACAGAATTGGCTAAAACTCAAAACTGACAAAACAGATGTCCTGATTTTTGTGAACGAGAGCTCTGTGCGACTCCTCTTGCTGACCAGCTGAACTGGGACCCACGCCCACCCCCACAGACCACACCAGAAACTGCAGAATCATCTTGGACGACAAACTCACAATGACCAAACAGGTGAACGCCGTAACCTCTCCCTGCTTCCTCTTGCTATGTATGCCCTGCAAGATATTCAAATTGCTCACCACAAACGCCAGATGCACATGGTCACCGAGGCGCTCATCACCAGCAGTTTTGGACTACAGCAACGCACTTTACGCTGGTATCTTGAGCCAACTTGTACAAATGCTCCAGACTATCCAAGATGCCGTTGCCAGAATCATCCTCGACATCCCCCGCAACTACCACCTTAACTTCCACCATCCAACTAGGCAACTACACTCAGCCACACTCAGCCTCACATCTGCAGAAGTTAAACAGGAGAACGCTCTTTTTCCTACATCACTGCTAAAATGTGGAACAATCTTCCTGATTACATCGGGACCTCCCCATCTCTACTAGAGTTCTGCAAGAAACTGAGGACCTGGCTGTTGAACTAGGATCTCTGATTGGCCTACACATTTGCTCCTGCGCCTGGATACCCCCTTGGGCGACAAGTGCTCTATTCAAATCCTTAAAACATAACATTATTGTTTTTGCAATAATTAATGTCTGATAATGTGACAACACAGAGGTGACACAAATAGAGTTCTCTTCCTAACTAGTGAATAATTGATCTTGTGGCAAATGCAGACCTTTATCGGTTTGCGAAATCTTTTATGAGATACTATAGGCAGTGTTTAACAACATTATTATTTTAATACCAAACTTACTTATAGCACAAAGGAGAAAATAACATTCATACAAAATCTTGCAACTACTAGTTGATGAGCAAAAATAATTAATATATATATCTATATGTTAAACATACAAAAAATGGACTTTGGTATTCATAAAATCGATTTAAATGATCATAAGTATATACGTAACAGCAAGTGAAGACCAACAAAACAAGGCAGAAAATCTTCTTTTTTTAGGAAATACTTCAAATGAATGAGTGCATCTTTGCTGGTATTAACAATGTTTCAGGTATGATATTGAGCTCACTTTGTATGAGAAGTATGAGCAAAAGATGAATCCACAAAATAACCCCAGACGAGCCAACACCAATCATATCATTTGTTGCAGTCATCAGGGCACTTCAACCAGATGGCTTTCCGGCAAAAGCCGACAAAGTTGGCCTTCCCCTGTCACGATAATTTCATTTGCGTATAGAAGCAGGTATGACTATTTATTATATGAAGGTTGCCATCTTTTATGAGTCCGCAATAATACGCATTGGAAATATGCATTCTCAATATTTTACTGAGACCTTTATTGGACAGTTGGGGCACCCACCTTTTTATCATCAGGTCCTCTAGTTTATGTCCCAGCAAGGCTGACCATCTACCCATCCGCCTATATTAGAAACATAATTTGCTTAAGTTAGGTTGTAAAAATGATTTAAAAACTGATTTCTATACTTATTGTAGATGACAAGAAAACGTTTGACTTGTTGAATGGGGATTCCTTTATGTTTAGCTACTGTCTTTAATTATGTAAATGTCCTGTAAAGGACATAATGAACTGACCAATGCAGTATCCCATTTGACTAGCATTGACCATTGGTCAAGAGATTGCACTAAAGCAGCAATATTTCATAATTAACTGTGCATATGTTTCTAACTACCAAAAACTGAACAGTCCTTGCTGTCAATAAGGGTGCTATGATACTGTAAAGAGATATCTTGATTTAAAGTGGTTTATGTCAGCACGAGACCTTTTCTCCCGGGCTTGTAGCAGTCGGTTGTTACTGGGCAGTGTTCCTGGTGGGCACTCTTGTTCGTCTAAGATACATTTGCACTCCAGTTGGATAACCAAGTTGCCTCCTTTTTAATCTTCGATGTTAAAGGGTAGAGTAGTTTCTCTCTGAGGGCTTACTTGAAGAGGTGGTTGTAGGTGTGGATTGTAGATGTATCATGAGACTGGAATTGTGTACAGTAAAGCCAGTGTCCCTTCAGATATATAACTGTGAAATGGATGTGGAACTTGTATGTAGGTAAGTAAAGTTGAGCGTAGGAATGTTTGTCAACAAGAAGAGGATGGTTCTAGCGCATTCACAGTCATGTAGTTTTATAGTGCTTATGCATATCTGCGCTCTGCTGCAATAATATTGAAGTCTAAGGGCAGTGTTATTCTGTATGCTCATGTGGCGAATGTAACATCTTCAGTCTTATTAGAAAGGTTACATAGATCGATCCTGGTTTACCAACACATCAATTGCAATTAAAATAATGTAATATATGTCATCATATGCCCATGTAGCCTCAAGTATGTAGGTATGACATTCAGGAAAGTGCAGAAAAGCATTAATGATCACTGAAGTACAATTAGGTGTCAGAAGACAATTACAAGCTTTTGGGACAAGAGAGACACAGAAAACGGCCCAGAATCGTACGTCATTCAGTGACTCACAACCCTTTAGCAATGACACCATGGCATCCCTACTATTGTTAGAACATTCCTGGATCTATCGTGTGAGAACAGACATTGGGGGCCTAAATGATACTCTGTGGTCACAAATAAGATGATCAATATTTCATTATGGTCTGCCCTTACTTTACCCTGCAGTATAGAGGATGACCCCAATAATGATATATACATAGTTTTTATTGCCCCAAATTCGTGTTGATTGTATATTATCATCAAATGGCCACCTTCTTTGTTAATATTCCATACATATGCACCACTTCTATTAATATCCTTACAGTACCTGATTAACACACTTTATGGTACACAGCTCAAACCTTTTGTCCGCACAGATAGGAATAATAACTAGAATCCCCATTTTTGAGTGATACTTCACAAACAACACATATTGTAGCAGTATCAGTGTCTCTATAAAACTTTCAACTGATAATATCATTTACTACACATAATTTTGCCAGGCATGTATCTCATTTACATTGTTGAGCATTTACAGTGGATTAAATACCTGCAAAAAGCAATCATGACCCAAGCCTTAGACACGGGTTGTTGAGGCCTTCTTTTACCTACTTTTCCCAAGAATAATAGTGCTCAACATGATACGCATACACTTAATGTATGATGCGCTACACTGCCGGACACCCTGAACAGGAGCTCAGTTAATTTTGGGCGCTTTCTGCAATTAATTATCAGTTTGGCAGACAGAAGACGCCATAGGTAGGATGGCAGGACACAAATCCTTGGTTAAGTAAGCATTGCTTTGACCATCGAATTCCTGTGAGAAAAAATTGACCCCTTCTGAAGGCCTAAGACTTATTACCAATTATAGTACATCCTGCTTCTGGTCACAGGAAGTGTGTCTTTGTTAATGGACTTTATACTGCTGTCATTTAGGTATGCACGTTAGGAGATCTGTCTCTGCACATAAGTATACGAATGAATCAATTCTTTTAGCAAATTTACAGCATAAATGGAAAAAGACATGTGTATATTCTCATTCCCACTGCCACCAGTGAACACCTTGGCATTTCCACTGTACCACCCAAGGCAATGGATGTAATATTACACTGTGGAAAGCCATTACCATTACAAAATATGTATGTGAGGTATCTTTTTTTGCTAAAAGTGTACAATCGCTATTTTCATTAATCTTTATAACCTTTGACAAGTTTGTGACTACAGAGGGTGTCCCCTTCCGTCATGACCAGGATGAGTAATACTCCTTAGGTAGGGTAAAGAAAAATGTGTGATTGTGTTCACTACTTTTCCTGTATGCAATGTGGTTTTGATGTCTTCGCTTACTGTCACTTACATTTCACAGCAAAAACTCATGCTTCCAGCATCACATATATAGTGCATGTCCATGCTGCAAAATAACTTTTATTCCTTACTACCTAATTAATTAAATATTTTCTTAGATCCTACACTTCCACCCTTATAAGTAAGGTAGGACATTGTTAGTTCCTTTGTACTTTCCACCCTATGTATGAGTGTGTACATATTTTCAATTTGGAGTCCCACATAGCCTTGATGAACGCCTATGACCCTTTGGGAAGCCACATAGGCTAAAACATGACTCCACTCAGTAGGATGATTGAGTCATAACACTCTATACACGTCCACCATCTTTGCTTTTAATTTTACTCTGGCTACCCCTCAATAAAGGACTAACCTTTGGGGTTACCTCAAGGTCATTTTTTTATCTGGATCCCTTGGATATCCAGCAAGTCTTACCAGGAACTCCCTATAACAGAGGTTGAGTCCACCCTGATAGTACTAACTCATCAGGGTGGGTTGAGGTTGCCCATGATGAAGCATGCCACTATAATGTCGGTGAGGGCTTCTCATCCAAAACATGTTTTTCAGATAATCTGGTCGTTGTGTTCACTCTGATTTAATCATCACATTTTTTGTGGTCTGATATTCTATAAACCTGAGATTGAGACTCCTTGATATAGTCTTTTGCTATGGACTCAGTTTCTCAATGAATCTCGGTGCCAGGCAGAAATGTCACAAAATACCCAGGGTCCTGTTAGACATCTGTCCTTTGTCCTAGTTTCTCAGTGGCCCAGGGTGCAGGTGGTGTTGGCTCAGAATTTTCAAGTCCATGCTCCAAGGGTCTGGCCTAAAAAACAGCATTCAAATGTGAACAAGGATTTCCAGCTCACCAAAAGTATATGTTTCACTGGCAAAGGGAAACTGATCCACATTCAGTGTTCATAGTATTCAGTTAACCGAACCACTGGGGAGGGAGACAGAGGGGACCGGGCACAGAGTTCGAGTTCTGATGTCTACACTTCAGCAGATTTCTTATCTTTTGAATGTCCTTCAGGCAGTAGTTTGGATCCTGAAACATTTTCCCTGCAGTAGCTCTTCATCGTCACTATGTCGCGCCATGTGGACTCGGCCGCTGCTGTGCCTGCCTCTATGTAGTGACATTGGAGTACATAAGGTGCCAACTGGCGCCCGTTTCTGTTTTTCGAGGTAGTCCAGGGCTCTTTTTGTTGCTTCATTGACATAATTCCTCCATTTTTAGGTCTCGCCTAGCGAATGCAGCGCATGGGCTGCTTCGCCTTGGCGAGACTATTGTTGTCGGTTTTGCTAGCGAAGGGAGACAAACCATGTGCGCGCCTGGACAGGCGATGTTCACGCGCTTGGCGTCTCCTCTCTGCTTCCAGCTAGCGGCCGGACATCCGATGTGCACGCGCACCGCACGGCGTCTCTTTTGCTCGCCGGCTTGTTAACTTTGTAACTGGGCGCGGCGCCGCTTCACGGACACCGCGCTCAGTTTCTTTATATATTTCTTAACTTTAGCACTGAGCGCAGCGCCCGCTTCAAGGACACCGCGCTCAGTGTTAAAGTTAAGAAATATATAAAGAAGCCCAGCGTGGTGTCCGTGAAGCGGCGCCGCGCTCAGTTTTGTCTATTTATTGCAGGGCGTGGGCTGGCGGCTTGTTCTGAGCTGGGAGTTGGACGCCTCGCTCTCTCGGGAGTGTTGTCTCCCTAGACCTGACTGCGGAGTTCTCCGGACCGAACTCTGAATACTTCAGTCTCGCTTCCATTTCTGCCCTCCCTCGTTTCTACTCTTTAGTGTTGTGAGAAATTCTCTACCATATGGTTTTCATTTTGTTTGTTGCAGCGTAGCATTGCTCATTGATTGGCACGGCGATTTACAGAGCAAGGGAACGGTATATTATCCGGAATGTCGCTGATCGGGCGGCAGGTACATTACTGGTCCGCTTCCCAGCTATCCCCGCTGGATTTGTCCAAACGAGCAGTCTAGCCTGTTACTGAATTGATTTCCACATTACTCCCACCAGAGGGCGCATTTCCTTGTTACCAGTTCCATAGAAAAGCATGGATCCTTATGAGATCGAGGATTCAAACAACTTACCTTGGGATGTTCACATTTGGCATGTGGGGCTTCTGGAGCTG
The DNA here is from genome assembly GCA_963921515.1 of Calotriton arnoldi. Classification (NCBI taxonomy): domain Eukaryota; kingdom Metazoa; phylum Chordata; class Amphibia; order Caudata; family Salamandridae; genus Calotriton; species Calotriton arnoldi. The sequence goes on from CAWUFW010006141.1 coordinate 549,653, forward strand.
ACACTGAGAGTGGGGTGCAATATTTTCGAGCTTTTCCCCAGAATACTCCTGCCAGTGCCCACAGCTCTAGCTTTGAGCAACAAACTGAGGAAACTCAATTACTTTATTGTAAGCCCTCCCTTCCCTTTTTGTTCCTATCTTTTATACATTTGGATCCATTTTTCTTGCCCTTAGTGGTGTCTTCTAGGGAGAAGATGCCTTCTCTTCCTACTTCAGGCCTAGACCATTTTGGGGAAAGTGCAACTTTTTTCCAAAATCAAGCTGGAGGCTAACTCCAGCCCCAGACTATTATGATGAAAATCTCACATTCCAGAAATATTGTAATTTAGTGTTTAATTGTTACCATTTAGAATCTAAGTGCAATTCATGCGGCTGCTGCCCAGGCGGAGATGCTGAAAGTACAAAACTAGAAATGCCATGTTTACCATACTGTCCCCTTGGGGGAGTGTAGGAAGTAGGCATCGCTTATTTATTGTGAAAAGCATTTGTTAAAGCCAGTGGACTAGTACCTGTGGGTTGTTATCACACTGTGTTACAGGGCTGAGCTTTGTATCTTGTTACATGTATTCTCACAGATTGCCACAGTAGGCAAGGGTTTTGGTGTCCCCCACCCATTCTGAAAAATCCTGAGGGTTTTCACAGTGATGATTCTTGTTCGGCCCGACTGAGAGGAGGTGTATATTGGTATACAAACTATTTTTCTGCATGTTTGTAATTTTATAACTGCATACATGATGCTTGTCAGTTTACGTGCACTTTGTTTTGGTTCTGCTGCAAGTTAACTGTGAAGACTATAGGTTTTTCTGAAACGTTATGACAGAGCGCGGCTGCTGTGCAGCACGGTTGAAACTAAAACAAACAAGCATTTGCAATGCAATAGGTCTCGCATTTGCGAGAGTTTGAGCTATTGGTATTGTAAATTACAATGCCTTTTATTTATGTTTTAAAAACCAACACGTAAATAAAAGGCATTGCCATTTACAATGCCAATAGCTCAAACTCTCACAACTGCGAGACCTGTTGCATTGCAAATGCTTGTTGTTTTAGCCGCCGAGCAGTTGTTTTGAGTGTTCAGTGAAATGTTGTTTAGTCTCTGGTGTGGCCAACAGTAGAGCAAACTTGAATAATAGCTTTATGGAATACAGAAATCATTTTGACTCTTCTGTCAAGGCACTTGAACAAGCTAATGTATGTGCATATAACCAGGCCAATCCCTTATAACATTTCTCAAGTTTCCTAACCTGGATCCAATCGTAATCAAATATGAGACATATGTTGTAAAACATAGGACCTCCGGTTGTTAAACTAGAACAAATTGTTCAAGATGAAATTTTAGAAGAATCAAACAGTTCTGGTCGTGCCATTTAATAGCGAAGGTTTCTGAGCCATTAAAAGCATAGATTAGGGGTGTCCATGTGGGGCCATGAGGGCTGAATCCACCCTAGATTTTCAGGATATTTACAGGAGATATATTTGCATGCGATACACCTCAGTGCAACTAATGTAAATAATGGTGACCATACACCATCATATTTATCTATTGCCCCCTGGAAAGGCACTTACTCGCCAGAACTGCATGTCTTAATTGGAGGAAACCTGCAAGAGGTACGTAAATTCCAAAAACGTAGCGAGTTTTGAGGTATTCACCTTCTTATAAGAGAATGGCCTACCCAGAAAATGCCCTCGCCCTGAACTCGTGTGCACCCCCCCCCCCGACTGAGTTTTCGGATTTGTAAGTGCTCCCATAAGAGCGTGAAATTACACCAAACCGTGTTTCATGAAACAAGATGGTGAATTTTTATGTGTTTTTTTTTTTTGTAGGGCTGAGCCCATCTTAAGGGCAAAAGAAACATTGCAAGTCGGTTCTGTACGTGTTAGTGGTGATTGATAACACTTGCTGGATACCGGCGGGTGGAAAATAAATAGGCTTGCCATTGCATCTCACGTTCAGCTATAACCCAGTCCGCTGTTGTAACCCAAACCGTATGTTTGCCGTTGTTTTAATGTTAATGAAGGAATGACCGAATTGACGGTTCCCAGGACTTAACCTATTTTTAGTGGCATTGTAGTGCGTACTCGCTTTACTGATAACAGCCTGTGTCGAGAGGGGCGACAGGCCGCTGAAAGTTTATCTCTGAGACCCAGAGGCAAAGATTGATAACATTGTTAAGCTTTCAGAATAAGCTTTTTTCTACTTCCAGCAAATCGGTAATCTGTCTGGTGTCTCTCTGTCAGTGTGCACCCCCACCCGCTGTACCGCAAGTCACAAAAAGAACAACAAAAAAACACTACAGCTCAGGCTAAAGCAAAGTTAAACTTTCACTTTGTAAATAATAAAAAAAAAAGCCCTATCAGTTAATAGCAAACAATATAATTAGCAGATCATTAGTCAGCGTGTACTAATGTGGGATTTACGCGACTATCCTTAGTAACTAGAATCGGTGCTGAAACCGAACTGGAAACAGATCGGATTGCAGTGCTGGTAGGTATTGTTGAGCCGGAAGCAGGTTCCGGCACAGCCTCACCGAAACATCCCTCCAGTATGCCAACACCACCCCAAATGATGAAAGAAGCATTCTAGCACTGTCTCTACATCCTAAGTCGTTTTTTTTTTTAATTTACCGGGTCCTTTGTAATAAATGCGACACTGGTAAGTTACCACCTGACACATCTTGGTATTAGTCTATCGTTGTTCGCGGTACATTTGCGACAATTCACTCAACGTAATGCTGCATGTCTCGATTGTTTAGAACAGTTAAAACAATATTGGCTTCTTTTAGGCTTGTTGTTGTAAGTCCGTGATGTAATCCTCTTTGGAACACCAGATGAACGAACGCACAACACACACGTAACATGTTTAGCACAGAGCTGTCTTACTTTGAAGAAGCTTATGCTCAACATACAAGTCACTGGGTTATTCGCATCACTTTGTATTTGATGTTGCTGGAGATAAGAAAGGCTATATTTCGCACCATTATACCACTATGTACGTTGGAGGAGGATGCCATGTTCTACGGAATTTTATAAGTACTTCCGGATTAAACAGCTGCTAAGTGAAAGAGCGCCGCCATCTTGATGTACGGAAAAGCGAAGCCGCTGCTGCTCCCACCCAGCTGTTGTCCCTTTTAAGTGTCTCACCGGTAATCTTGCACAAGCTTCACGGAGATGGTGATCTGTTGCGCGGCCGTCAACTGCTCCAACCGACAGGGGCAAGGCATTCGTTGATCTGTCTCGTTTCACAGGTACACGTTCTATAAAAACCGATACGCCCATGAATTCGGACAGCATAAGCTAGTAACCACGAGAGAAGTGGGCAAATGTAGCTTGACCAGAGACTGGTGGTAGCATGATGGTCTCTGCAATCATATAGACAGTTAAACCTGCAACAGAACAACACTGACATACACGTATTCTGCAACATCAAAAAGCCAGTGGCCACCATGCCCGGCTCTGCAAAAACGACACGAAATGGAAACAAGAAAACTGAAAGCCTATTGGTGTCTATTACGCGCACCAAGCGCGTAATAGACACCAATAGGCCATGGGCGGAGCAATGCGCCCGCCTCTGGCCAATTGCGTGCAGTCTTATATATAAAGACGCACGCAAAGGCCAATCGCGTAGCACAAAAGGAACCGCACACGCACGAGCGTGTGCGATTCCTAAGTCAGCCTCAATACCCTGTTTTTCACCCACTAAATGTCTCGCGCTGCGCGAGCACTGCTACGCAGTGCACCGCTAGGCGCAAGACCTAAAAAGGGTTATGACGCAGCCAGTGTTGACTGCGCCATATCTGTTTTTGCTTTCAGCCATACTGCACAGCAGACACGCTTCTGAGCAACATGGCTTAAACAAGCATTTGCAATGCAATAGGTCTCGCATTTAAGCGAGTTTAAGCTATTGGCTTTGTAAATGACAATGCGTTTTTTTTATTTCTGTTTTAAAAACCAAAACATAAATGAAAGGCATTGTCATTTACAATGCCAATAGCTCAAACTCGCGTAAATGCGAGACCTATTGCATTGCAAATGGTAGGCATCACCAACAACAGGAGGGAGGGCGGGGGGTAAAGAAGGCACGGACAATAGGAGGGAGGGCGGGGGTTTTAAAGAAGGCACGACAATGGGAGGGAGGGGGGGGGGTAAAGAAGGCATGGACGAACATTTACGAATCAGAAGCCAGCATTTAGGACAGACAATGGCACAAGCCAATAGCAAATATGGGCGGGGAGTGTGCGGGGCTTCTATGCCCTACTCCTCTACAAGTCTTGCAGAACAGCGCATGCACGCTGGCTCTAGGCTTGGCCTAAACACATGGACAAAGCCAATAGATCTCATAAAGTCAAGACTTATTGGCTTATCCAATACTTGTTCACTTTGTAAAAGAGACACCATAATTGGAGATATCTGAACTTTCTGAAAGAGTGGCCCTCGTGTCCTAAAACTGATAACATTTCAAAAGTGAGCTGCTTTAAAATAAACAGGTCCTTTCGAAACCTCATAGGTAGAATTTATTACATTTTGTTTATTTGTCCGTAAACTAGTTTTATAGTACACCGAGCTCCGAGATATCAATTTTTAAAGCTCTGAGAAAATGGATAATTAAGCTGGAAAAAATCATTAGTTTTCAATATTCAGAATTAAAAATAGCTGATAAATGTTACTCGTTTGAAGAACATTACAAATGGGAACACTGTCTGCAGCGCAGCGCAGATGGGAGACAGAGTGTGCGAGAATTCTCCCCTAAGGAATGGCACGACATTGTACACAGGGCCAGGGCATCTTCTTGTAGCACGGCCGGCAAGGAGATGTTCCTTAAAATAGCGCATTACTGGTACTACACTCCAGCAAGGGTGGCACGCTGGAAACGGCGGGAGGATGCGCTCTGCTGGCATCAGTGCGGTCAGATGGGTACATTGACCCACCTACTGTGGGAATGCCCCAAGATACAACCCTTCTGGGACTCTATACTGCCTGACATAAATAACACCTACGATACTGACCTACCACGATTTCCAAGTTACATTTTACTAGGTCTCCCGAACGCCTTAACGTACCCCTTGAACTCCTGTAAGGGGAGAGCCATTACACTAGCGTTGGGGGCGGCCAAACAGGTGATACTGATTAGGTGGGGCAAGGAAGGGGTTCCCACCCGGTTGGATTGGTTACATAAATTATGGGAGGTGGTAGGAATGGAGAAGATCACAGCCAGCATATCTCATAGTCTTCCTCGCTTCGATAAAACCTGGAAATCCACACTGGAGTTTTTATCTACTGAATTTAACGAGCTTACCTGCCCGATGTACCTACGTACTCACTAGAGCTCCCCCTCCCCCCGAGACCAGATGACAACCCTGCAGAATCACAGGATGGATGATGGAGCCCACTAGTCAAGCTTGATAACACCAAGGACTGACCCTCACACAATCCTCTTATGTTTCTCTTCACCTACACTTCTAGCCTCTATCCTTTTATCTCTTTTCTAAAAATCTGACGTCTTCCCACCGGCCAATTGGTTGTAGGTGGTGAATTTGTTTCTTCCTTTTGAAAACCAATAAAGAGATATAAACCATAAACTATTTTCATCTGCCTGCTGTGAAAACGCTCTCTCCTAACGCCTACATTTTTTTTTTTTATGGCACGGCACGCCACAATGGTGGCTGCGCCTTTGGTTTCTTTCGGCGCCGAACGCGGGCGCATGTTTTTTTTATTTTACTCTTTATTCACTTTTTATTTGTATTGTTTCCAAGCGCCCCATGCAGTGCTTGCATGTTAAGAGGCCACGCCCCTTTCTTTAGACGAGACGTCTAAAGAAAGTGGCGTGGCCACCATTAAAATGAAAGTTCTGTTTAGGACGCTTTAAAAAATTTTTTTTTGCTGTTCAAACAAATGTTTTTGGGGTAAATGCGCCCCATATCGCGCTTTCACTTTAATGGCGGCCGCGTCCTTTTCTTTAGACCCGGTTCATCTAAAGAAAGGGGTGTGGCCTCTATTAAGCTGCAAGCGCCGCATGGGGCGCTAGGAAACAACAAATATTTGCAATGCCATAGGTCTCGCATTTGCGAGAGTTTAAGCGCTTGTCATTTACAACGCCAATAGCTCAAACTCTCGTAAATGCGAGACCTATTGCATTGCAGATGCTTGTTTTTTACAGTGACAAGGTAGACAACTGGGATAGGGCAGAGGAACTGGCACTGCTAAGGGAAGATACTCGAGGGGTACCACAGAAAAGATCAGAGGGTGGGGGATGGAGGTGACCTTATGACATATGAGTAATGAGGAATCCCTCTGTGATAGCTTGGGAGAACAATAGTTGGGGTTCCCTGAGAAGAGTTGTGACTGATGGCTGGGAGGCTGTGTGTTGACCCGTCCCTCCCAGATGAGAGGAGTAGAAACCCAGGTTCGACTGGGACTCTGGTCTTCCCCGACCCCTAATCGGAGCGAGTGTGTCCCGTGGGACTCTCTACACGGTGGTTGGGCTGCCCTGGAAGATGGCCTGTACCATATGACCTCTCTTCCCTCTTTGACATGCTTGATTACAAACTTGCGGTTCCGCCAGGGCAAACAAGCCACAACGGATCTTCTTGCATTTAATAGGAATCCAGACCCTCAGGACGATTTCGTGTTTAATTTTTTCTTGTTACTTCACTTGAGACATATCACTAATTCTTATGCACACTTTGGCGGTGACAAGATTTAACCCTTAAACTCTCTTTAGGAAGCACACGTCGGAACAAGTCCTGTTAACAGATAGTTGATTAACTACGAGTTTCAGCAGGTTACCACTGTTTTTCAACATTGTGGGATAAATAAGGTCCAAGCACAATAGAGTGATGATGAACCATTAGATCCTATTTGACGCCTGAGTTACGATGGGAGGATAACTACATTTCAATATTGCAATGTATGTACATTACTATATGAAACGCCAAACCTGTTGAATGTAAGACCGATCTATACTTATGTCTTATCTTGTGCAATGTTCTGCTCTTGTGTGTATTAATATGACAATAACCTAAAAAGCCAATATAATATATCTTAAAAAAAAAACTTTAAAACTCTGTTTTGTGTTTTTCATGCAGGCTGTTGCAGAGTTTAATCTCAAGGACGTGTCCTACCAAGTGATGAACCCCAAGTGCCACAAATTGACCGTTGTTGGTCAATCTGATGAACTCATGATTTTTAACTTTGAAGATGCACGAGAGGCACAGAAATGGTGGACTGTTGTCAGTAGTTCTATACGAGAGGTACAGAAAGGTGAGACTTCAATCCACAGCATCCATTGACACCCTTGTTTTACCCTTCCTTGTTTCCTACCCATTTGAAATTATTGTACTTGAGCAAGTGTCTTTTGATTTTCTCACTTAAGACTTTTTTTCATTCTTGTTTTCATACCGCTCCTGTAATTGCTTTTGTTCACCAATATTTTACATTTTAAATTGGTCTAAAATGTCCTGCCTTTTTATAGATATGTGCCTAATTATGGAGTTGTATAAAGCATGTCTTATCCTCTGTTTTGAAAATGTGTCTTTCCGCTCCTTTTTAATTTGCTGAGCACTTCACAAACTCGTCACCTTGATGGATATTTGCAATTAGTTGGGCTTTTGCACAATTGTTTTTGTTTTTCTGCACTCCATTCATTCATGTTAACCCCTTCGGTGCGTGGCCGATTTTCGCCCTGTGCGGGGCGTTTCATTGAGTGGGCGGGTTCATGACGAGCTCAGCTCGTCATGCGCACACGAGCACTGCGCAGCATGACGAGCTGAGCTCGTCATGAGCATAGAAGGGGTTAAACACTCTCTGCTTCTTCCGGTAAATATTTCAAATCCGTCCAACCTTATCCTAGGCACCAGAAAAAACAAATCTATTTCTGTAAATTAGACTTATGACCAGTCAATATGTTGATTCCTTTAAGTAATGCCTACTTTATTTTTTTTTCGCAGGACTCTAAATGATGTAGAGTGCCCCTATTTATGAAGTAAATGTAGGTCACACGAGATGTCTAAAACCCTAAACTGTGGTCGGTAAAACAAGGTTATTTTCGACCAGTGTGTGCTACCCTATCATTTTGTTCTAAATATATTCACCTTTTCAGTGGTACACAAACCATTTCATAAAGTGCTTGGAAGGATGCGTTCAGACTGTAGTGCTAGCCAACTTATGTTCTTGGCATTTTTAGGTCCAGCCTAGACAGCGCAGCTGTCAGGTGATCTGTTGTATGTACTTTGTGGGGTCTGACCCATCCCACCGGTTTGGATTGGCTTGTGTCTGTGTCCTCCCAAAATCGCAGCATGCAATTGGCTAGTGGTTGGTGCATGCCCCACCTTTTCTTGCAAGTTAACTCCCATGGAGTATTGGCTCGGGATCGAGCAGCGCCGCGCACACTGCTTGAGCGCCTGACCCACCTCCGCCCCATGGAGTATTAACACGGCAGCAAGCAGCGACACGCACGCTGCTTGTGCCTTTATCTTGTTTATGTTTACTGACAACCAAGTGTCTTCTCGCCAGACTTGGATGTCAGGAAAACACCCCCTGCGCCTACTCTCACCTATCACTCAAGGAGCATCGCACTGGTAATCGCCCCGCCTCAGCACATCAAATCGTCATATAGATGGGGGAGTTGCACGTCACAGAAGCATGTGAGCCTTGCAAATGCTGTGCCATAATTAAACAAACCTGCTCGTGCTGCGTTATGTTAAAGACAAACAATTATGTAATTATGTAAATGTTTCATGTAAAGATCCACTTTTCTTTTGTTGCCAAATGGTGTGAAACTTGCCCAAAAATAGATACAAAGAATCACCTCCCACCCAATCAGACCTCACTCAGCCTTGTGTCGACAACCAGGACTGCATTAACTCCCAAACTCAGTAAACAGGATTGAACAACCTACACCGTCTCAATCAGACTCAAAACCTTAATGTTTCACTTGCCCTACTTTCCCTTTGAATTCTCCACTCCCCTATTCACAAATCACACACGCTAAATCACCCTTTCTTCTCTGCCCACACCACCCACAGCCGCGCCTCCACAACATCCTCAAGCACAAATCCTCACCACTTCAGTGGCATGGCATCTCCCGTTCAGCTCAGAGAAACCTCTTAAAACGTGCTCTTCTCTGAAATCACCAACCCACCCAAGACGCAGGCCTTGCCCCCAACACACTAGCCACTTAACCCTGGGGTGGCCCTGCATGGACATCCACTCGTTCCGGAGCCCTACACACAACCCCACCTTCCCTCCTCACATCCCACACATGGCTTGGACCCACACTCCACTGACCCTCAAGTCCACAACTTACCCAGGCACCGGTGGTAGTGCCCCGCTACACCCTGTACCCATGTCCTGCCCACTCATGCCAGTTTCACTGTAATCTAATCAAGCTAGCAGCCTGGTGCAAAGGAGCCTCATCTCTGCAACCGGCCTCTCTTCCCGACACAGCCACTCTCCCTTATTGATCGCCTGGTGTGGCATTGGTCTGTGGGCAGATAATTACATCCCCGGATTGCTGAGAGGGTTTAGGATGAAAAGTTTCACACGCAGAATAGAGACGTCATCGCAAAAGCCCCGGCGCTTACCTCGGCATGCGGGAGCGCATCCTCTGCCGGGTTTCCACTTGCAGAAAATGCGTTTAATGCTAAGGGGAGGAAACACCAGAGGCTTCAATCTGACGTCAGCCGAGTGTGGGCACGAGACGATGATATCAGACAGGGCTACTGGACGGATCCGGCGGTCACCGTGAAATTAAACCGTATAAATGCAGTGCAATTGAAGCAGAAGCAGGAAAACTACTGGAAAGGATACAGTCAGTCAAGAATGCTTTATTCGACAACTTAATGTCATAAAAGAAAACATATCATGCAACCATACGTTTCTTTAAAACATTTGTAAAAACTCAATTTTTTTTTTTAAATATCAGCCAGGTAACCAAGGCTTAAAATACATACACGACAATAACAATTTATAAAATACATAGTGCAAAATAGACAAACAATATTAAGTACAAAATAGGCTACTCTTGTGTTATTCCTGCAAATGACCAGAAAATCTAGCCCTAGGATACATACAGTACAAGAACATTTTATAAAGTGCAAAGTGCAAAAAGGAACAAGCTCAAAATAAAATATTCCGCATTTGTAACACTCCTATTGTCAGTCAGGGGTCCAAGACCAGCTAAATTTACAGTACCGAGCTTTCTATAAAGTGCAAAGTGCAATAAAGCGGACTCAATCAGATAAAATAATCCTCTTTTTTAGTGGGCCTCTAGATAAAAACATATAAAAGGTATAATAACAATTTAAAAAACCAAATTTTTCCTGCGCCTAATGGTTCCCGTTAGAAAACTTGCAACCCCAAAACAGACCATGGGGGAAGCTAACATCTGGAGATATAATAGGGCTGGCCTAGCTTGTACAAAGTGACAATCTCTGAGTAGTGGTAATATAAATTTCTTGCGTAAAGAAACATAATAATCACAGAAAAAAATAAAATGAAGGGTATCCTGTTCAGAGAAATTATCACAAGGACAGGGTTCTAAGGTGCCAGGTTTAAAAAAGCCCTGAGGAACTGACAGAAACCAGGGAGCCATTTGCAAACGAAATCTTATTAAAACAAAACGATGGAAGGGGTTACCAACAATTAATAAATAAGGTTGGACTTGGTTTTGCATCAATAAAGAAGCATGGCGTCTTACCGTCGGTTTTAGCAACTCCTTTTCTTCCCTTATTCCCTGGCGCTTTATCAAAAACTGATATTTAATATTTCTAATTTTAATTTTGTCCATGGGTTTGGGGCTTATAAATAAATCAGGGCAACCTAGCCAGCTTGTCAGTTCCCTTAAATACTTTAACCAGGGGATATGTTCAGCTCTATCTAGCGCTACACAATCAGTTATTATTGTTTGGTTTAAATTTGTGATGGGACTTGCCCAAACTCTAAGCCAGCGCATTAATGGAGCCACTGCAATATAATCTGATATATAACCCATCCCTAGTTCTTCATGTATTATATATGCAGGGGTGGATTGCGGAACTGCCAGAATCTTACGTAGGAACTTGTCTTCCTCGAGCTGAATATCCTTTCCTTCTTTGTATCCCCAAAGGTCACTACCGTAGGTTGCCATGGGGATGCATTTTTCCTTATATATCTTCAGCAAGGCCGGAATGGGTTTTGACCCCAATCTTTTTGCAAAATTTAGTGTTGCCCCTGTAGCTCTGGCAAGAGTGTTCTTTTTTGCGAAAGTTGTGGACACCATGAGGCACGCTCATCAAAAAGTACCCCCAAATAAGGGAAAGTTGGAACCTTCGTTAGTTCTGTCCCTTTGCAGTAAAATTTAAACTTTTTTTGAGACTTGCCAGGGCCAATAGACATCGTATGCGATTTCTTAAAATTTGTCGAAAGATCTAGAGAGTCCATAAAAACTATAAAAGCATCTAAAAGTGATTGGAGTCCCACCGCTGTTCTAGCTAGTATGACTGTGTCGTCCGCATATAAAAGTGCGGGGATCATCTTATCACCAAATCTCGGGATGTCTTTGCAACTTACTATTAAAGAATCTCCCAAATTATTTATATATAGTGTAAATAAGAGGGGGGCCAGGATGCAACCTTGGCGTACCCCTCTTTTGACATCCCAGGCGGTTGTCAGATCCCCGTTGCTATTTTATCTGACGGCCGCTGTGTTATTCTCATGGATAGCATGTAAAAAAATCTACGAGCTCTGGTTCGAGTCCCATATCACTTAAGATGGACCATAATTTTGATCTGTTAACACAGTCGAAGGCTTGTGTCAGGTCCATAAATGCTAGATGTATTATACCCTTTTTAGCGATGGTATACTTCCCTACCGCTAGGTGTAAATTTAAGCATTGGTCCAAGGTCCCTTTTCCTGGCCTAAAACCATATTGCAGGTTGGAAATAACATTTCGATCATCTAGCCACTTCGTTAATCGATTGAGTACAGTTTTTCCCATAATTTTTGCTGCAGAATCTAAAAGTGAGATCGGCCTATAACATATAGGTTCATCCCTTGCGCCCTTTTTAAATATTGGAACAATGACTGCCTTCCCCCAAGATGTTGGTTGTCCGTGTGAACATGCAGCATTAAAAACATTTGTCAAAATGCTAGCCCATACATTAGGGTCTGCTTTGTATAGATCGGCCGGTACTCAATCTGGGCCTGGGGCCTTCCCACTAGATGTAGACACAATTGCTTCGTAGACCTCCTCTACACTAAAGTGAAGTAATGTGCTGGTTTGTTCCCCTTCCCTATATTCCTTTGGTTCTCCCAAATTTACATCACTAAAGATGTTTCCAAAATGCGATACCCATTTGTCTGCTGCAATTAGACAGTCAGAGTTAGTGTTGGGGGTTTCAGAAAGAAAGGGACTATTGACTACCGACCAGAAATTCGAGCTATCTTTCAGTACGCTGGCCTGTTGTAGGGCTACCCATGCTTGTTCCCTTAGCTCCTTTTTCCTGTGGCAAACTGCTGTCTTATAGGCCTTTCTTTTCTCCCTAATTTCGGTTTTATCCCTAGGGGTATTTTTTAGTGCCTGTATAAGCTCTCTATGGGTTATTGAGCATGCTCCATTGAACCATCTTACAGCCTTCTGGCGTCTGGTCCCACCAAAAATTGTGAGGTCAGATTGAATTTGTGTTGTTAATTTCCCGAAGGCTGTTAAAGTAGAACTGTCCTGTATAACGGGATCTAAACAGGACTCGATTTCAAGGGCACAAACTGTATACAAGTTATTAAAAAAGTTGTCTGGGACTATTGTTTCCCACTTTAGCCTGCGTCCCTGATCTTTAGTGCTAATATTTGTGTTTGTCAGACAACTGGCCAGATCTCCGGTTTCGATTGCAGAGAGTAATATGGCAACAGTAAGTGGATTATGGTCGCTAAAACCTAGCCAAGTAACCAATAAGTCCTCAGTAAACGAAATTAACGGAGCAGACAATAAAATGTAATCAATAATGCTAGCTTTTCCATTTCCTACATAAGTGGGTACTGGAGCTACATTGTCCATTTGTTGAAGGCAGCATAAATTTTGGTTCGAAAGAATAAATTCAAACAGAATACCTGAGGGTGTGTGCTCAAAGTGGTTTTGTGAAAAAGTAAATTTCCCCTGGTCCTGGCTTATAACACAATTTAAATAACATTGATGAATATTAAAATCCCCTAAAATTATTACATCATAATAAACTTGTTTGGTCTCTTCATAACATTCCAGAAACTCCTTTAAAACTTGTAGATGTTCCAACTCATGCCCTCTAGAGAAAGAATTATAAAAGTTTATCACTAACACAGTGGCACGATTCTTAAAAGACAGTTCTACAGCCAAAACGTTCTCAGATTTGCAGTCAACCAAACGTGTCTTACAAGAAAGCTTTAGTGAGAACATTAGCAGCAAACCACCTCTCGCTCTACCCATATTCGATGAAGTTGCACATTTATGAAACAAAGTAAAACCATCTAAATAAAAACAATCATTTGCTTCCAGGTTTCCTGGAGGACAATAATATGATGCATTGAAAGAAAATTTTCCCAGATTAGGTTTCCTCTTTTAGACCTTAATCCCGCTATGTTCCATGAGAGGACCTTTTCATATTTAGCCACAGTGGGAATTAGGGTGGGGGAAGATTCTGGAATTTTTATAGATATTTCAACAGGATCCAGAACTGGTAGAATTTGTGCAATTGGGGTCATATTACTTGGGGGTATACCCTGACAAGTTTTATCTTCTAACTCTAGTCAGTCATTTTCGTCCAAATTTTGGAGACTTACTAAGGGTTGGAATCTGTTACTCAATAGTAAATTATTTTCTGTATTAGTTTTAACAACAGGACTACCTGATTTCCGAACTGTTTGCCATTGCCATTGCATAGGGCATCTGCGCTGGCTTGGGGTGAAAAATATTGTAATGAGACTACCCTGATTTGAGAATTTGAACTGCTCTGGTATGCACAGCGTGTTAACATTTCGGTTTTATCTGGGTCCTTAAAGTTAACAACTATACAGTCTCCTACGCCAAGCTTTTTTGTTTGGTAGCCTATCCACCCCACTCTTCTGGCCATAATAATGTCAGATGATATGTTCTGGCCGTTTATTACATTTTTAGAACACCAATGGGTCACTTTATGCATTAGGTCCTGAGTGGTTTCCCTAGTATCTTGTGAGAGAAGAGGGACCTCCAATAAAACTGCTACTAACGGGGCAGAAGCAGGGGGCAAGTCAAGGGTACTTTGATTCGCAACTTTAAAAGTGCCATGGTTAGGCTGATTACGTATAGGTGACAGTGCCCTCTCAGGGTTCAGGAGTCTTCTATCCTGGACTACCTCAGGGCTCTTGACTACCCGTCTTGTCACCTCAGATGTTATTGACTGGCTAAGTCTACTAACTGTATCATTAGTTCCTACAATATTTAAGCATTGGCCCGGTAGGTCGGGTTGGGATTGGTTCTTACTTCGAAATGGAATTTCTGCCCCTGTCCCCATAGATTTTTGCACAAAAGTCGTGGCACATTTATTGCAGTTAATAGACAAACTGTAAAATAATTCCTCAACATTTTCTATTTTTTGTATTATTGGCGCCAACAGTGTTTTTGTCATTAATTCAAGTTTTATAAATAGAGAATCTAATAAATGCTCATTGTTCAAAACCTGATCTGGAGATGGTTGTGTCCGAGTTTGTAGCCGATGCGATTTCCTTGGAGATTTATTATGTGCAGGTCGTTTTCTCTTGGGCGGTGGTGGTAAATCTGGGGCCGCTTCATTTCCCTCATCAGTTTTCTCAACTGGGATATTAGAAGACCTGTTAACTTCGTCAGGGGTAGATATTTGACTTGGGGGTGCAAAGGCTGCTGGAGCTGCTGGATATTCTGAATGGGCCATAACAGCTGTAAAGTTTCCTTGTTCTCCCTCCTCCCTTGTAGTATGAGATTGAAGACATTTTCCAGCCTCTATGGATAGCCTTCGCTCAGTCAGGGCTATCTCATGAGTAATTGCGTGGGCAGCTTTGGTCAGAAAAGAATCAATTTTGCCCGCCATGCAAACCCCCGGCGTACCCCCCTGTGCAGCAGGTATTTTCCTTTTACCCATTATAGACGCTAAACCACTAAGGCCCCCTGACTCTATATGAAGGCGCTATAAAAAAAAATTTTTTTTAAACTTGGGCGATCTGATTAAAAAAAATAATTAGCAGTACCTTAAAATATTTGTTATGGTCCATCCAACGCCTCAGTCTCCTTAAGAAATAACTTTCAAACTTAGTGCTGAGACAGCCCAGAGAATTGGCCCAGCCCGGCCTCCTCCGGTCGCTGACGGGCGCCCGCGCGCGTCCCGCGCTGCGGGAGCCTCGGCGTTGCTTTTAAGCGCCTCCGGGCGCTACAGGCTACAGGCAGTGCTGAATTGGAGCGGAGGAGCCTGGGGAATGGAGTCCGTCGGACCCGCTGTGCGTGGCTCTCTTCCCCCGTGTAACCGATTGCTGGATTCAGAAAGGATACAGAGTTGACCCAGTCGCATAAGCTGTTTTAAGAAGAAAGGTGGATTTTAAACGTCATTATTCTGCAACAACTCATTTACCTTTCATTGTGATTATAATGAAAGTATTTGTTTTTTACAGAGCGGAATTTGGCATTTAAAAAATACAGGCTCCACATAATTTTCAAAAGCATTGTGAGAGTGCAGATTTTCAATAATTTGCAAAATTCCGAGAGCACTTCTATGTAGAATCGTGTCGACTCCAGCAAAATATAGAATTTTTGTAAATTTTTAGCAGAAAATTAAACAAAAAATATTGTCACTTAAGGTTTGCCAATGGCTGAACGTTATGATGGGCAACTTATTTGGGGAATGCGTTTCCTTTTTCTATCAACCACCATTAATCTATAATTTTTGCCCAGCTATTTTAACTGAGGTGGACCAAGACTACAACTCCCAGAATGCGGGGTTGTTTTTTTATAACCACGCCGAGGGCTGGACAACTGTGTTTATGAAGCGATGGTTTCATGTGGTAACCCTGTAAATGACTTTTTCGCAAGAAGACAAGAGCACTCTGCATTTTTCGTACACGATCTATTGCGCAGATTAAGGAGTGCGCTAAATTGCTCAGCTTGATGGGACTCTTTTATCTACGTCTCCTGACTGTGAAGCGGAACCGCGTAGGGAAGGCATTAAAAATACGTCATGAAGTCTGCTTTGCTGATTTGTCTCCTCAGATTTACATTATTCCCAGGGCTTTAAGTGGGATGAGTCTTACCCGTGCAGCACCGGCAGTTCTAAAAAGCAGGTGCCGAAACGGGTCCCTATCGGGCTCTCCATCTTTGCCCTCACCCTCAGGATGAAAAAAATAAATATTAACTCTGCAACAGTACCACCCTTTACTGCCCTTAAGGTAACTTCAAAGAGACTCGTTATAGTTCTTTTACAGTCTCATCATTTCAGAACGGAAGTATTTTCAATGTTATATGTAACAAAGCCATAGTTGTTGCTTATTTATCTTATTCAACTAACAGCCATTGACAAAGCCAATAGCCCTAGCTCCTTGAAGGTGTAATGCTACTTGTATTGTATATCTGGACACAGTGACAGAAGCAGCAAAATGCCAGTCAGGCGGCACACTATGCTAAGCACAGATTTTTAGCTGACGTGTTTAAGGCACGCCCCTAACTGCATCAGCCACGCCCCTTTGAGAGACCCTCCCAGTTTTTTCACCCCACTTAAAGCCCTGATTATTCTAGAGAATGGATGCAGTCACCCAGACCTGCTTGTTTCTGACTGAAAATAATGCCGAGAGACAGCATTGGTCTAGAAGCATTACTGCGCCTGGGAGACACGCAGTAAATAAGAAGGAAGGTTGGGGTCACGCGTGTGCTGCATTCTAAAGACGTCTGCCTGAAGCATCTCACGGGCACTTTGTTTTTCACGGCACTGGAGGTGATGAATGATAATGAGGAAGTGAATGGGTGCACAGTTATCCATCCATGCGTGCCATGAAGTGGCCTCTAGGCAGCGACATGAAGAGCGAGAACAGTAGTCTACCAGAGAAAATGTAATGGGCAGTTATATGGAAATACTAGCAGTCCTTACTTTCTTAACAGGCAGACCAAAGTCAGTAGTTTTGGCCTTTGTAGATTGCATGTACACAGATATATACAATATGTAGGTGCAAACATAGCTTCAAAGGTTCCTAGGTTCATGCCTGACTTGTTTGTACAGACCATTTTTCCTTAGAATTCCGGGACTTGTAGGACTATTTTATACTGGGTTGAATAAGACTACAAGTCCCACAATCTTAAGAAAAAAACAGGCCTGCATACCTGCCAACTCACACAATGCCACATGTTACACATGGCATCGGCCCCTTCACACAGGTCTCCTGGTAAGGAGCCGATATCACACGATACCAGGGAAAACGAGCTGAAAACCACTGTAAATAGTGGTTTTCCAAGGCTTTGATCTGTCGACATCCATTAAGGGGTGTAAACACCCAAGGACATCGGCACCAGCCTCAGCAAGCTTTTTTACGTTGAGCCTGGGCAGCGCATGTGCTGCTCTGCGAGGCATGCTATATTCAGGTAGGGACTTGAAGCTCCGCCCACTCACCACCCATATTTTTCATTGGCTTGTGCAATTGTCCCCTGTGAACTGTGGCTGTTCATTGGTCAATAGGCTTAGTAGTCCCTCCTTAGTACCGCCTTGTCTCATTTTGTAACCTCCCATGGCGACACCCTCTGTTACATGTGTTGTTACTCGGTAGGCTTTAATTACAGCCTCCATACCCTATTTTCTCAAATAGCTTTGTCCTGCCTGCTGTTTCAGACAGGAAATGCTCTCTCCTAACGCTTTTTTACATTTTTTATAGCACAGGTGCCAAATGAATTTGATTGCAATAGGTCTCACATTTGCGAGCATTTAAGCTATTGGCATTGTAAATGACAATGCCTTTTATTTATCCGTTTTAAAAAAAACGCATAAATAAAAGGCATTGCCATTTACAATGCCAATAGCTCAAACTCACGTAAATGCGAGACCTATTGCCTTGCAAATGCTTGGACCTGTATCTACCCATGGCGCTCAAACCATCCTGCTGAGTGCAGGGAGAGTGGCTAGCTGCAGACTGGTAGCCTTTTGTTTGTAACAGTTGTAGTCATGTGTGCTACACCATAGTCTGATTGAAATACCTTTGGTAATGTGGGCTTTCTTAAAAAAACATTGTTGTCAAAAACAACACCCCTGTCTTCCACCTGAAAAGAACTGGTTGGCTAGGAACAAAAACTTTCAGTGAGAGAGCCAAACGACAGTAGTGACTGTAATTTCACTGTCCCCAGAGCCAGGCGTTGTATTTCGAATTGGCCCCTAAATATACTTTTCTCAATGTCCGGGAATAATCTGCTGCAGTTATGGGAGTTTATTCAAGTTCGGATTGGAATGAGACCGACCTTCGCGACTACCATGAAATCTTCAGCAGGTTTCCATCAATTTGCAGGGATGAGGGGTGTCCTATAGCATGTCTCGAGTCTCAACACTGAGTGCTGTTTCCCACCATCTGAGAGTTGTATAGAATATAGGCACCTTCAATGTGTGACTTTACGGACTGGTGGGAGGTATTCTTTTTAGATATAACGGGGAGATGGCAGTGATCATTATGATTTAGAAGCTACAAAGATCTGTTGCAGTCTGTTTAGACCAGAGTGAGATGAGTGCATTTAATTGTATTTATTATCTGTGGCATTCTCAATTTCCTGTTATTAATGAGGAGAATAGGCCGCCTTGGAGCTATACATTAGTGACCCTATATAGAGCAATGAGACAGAAAATGGATTTTAGCAGTGAGCTGTGTATTTAGGGCCAATTTTTTAAAAGCACGTCGATGCTGTCTGTCTAAAATTTTACAAATGATGCAGTGGCAAACGTTATAAGTTCATTTTTCATCTGATCTCGAACTTGATGATATGGGGAAAGATGGACACCACACTGTGGAGAATCTTGAATTTGTGCCCATACATAAGATACAACAGAAAGAGGGTGTCTGGACTATACATTAAGGCTGGAAATGGTAGTATTTAATGGTTAAAACATGGCCAGACGCTGTTCGGATGGTCAAGCTAGCTTTCAGTCTGATTAAAAAAAAAAGAAAAAAAAAAAAAAGCGTCCCAGAGTCACTGAATGTCTACTGATGGTTAAAAATTAGTTCATCGAAGCCAGTGTTTGGTATCATATTTCTGTTATGCCATATTTTTTTTAAAACTCTTTTTTATTAACAAGTTGTAGTGCACCAATTTAGATTGTTCTAGATACATGATCAAACCGGACAGGTACGTATCAATACATTGTAGTCTCATTTCCACTTCTGCATGTTCGCCATCATTCACATGAGCTTTCTCGCTAGCATCAGCGTCCCCTTGTGCATCAACCTGTTTCGGCCCTGTATGCCTCCCACGGGTTATGCCATATTTTAGTCTGCATTTGTATTTCTTTTGCCAGGTCATCCAATGGACAAAATAAACCTAATTAACACCCCCCCATTAATCTTCTTTTTCCAGCTGCTGCTTGCAATAATTTAAATTTGCACAATCATGCCTTGCCTCAACCTCTACTTCCAGTTGATGGAAACCCTTTCAGGACCGCACCTGCTGAACTGAGTGCATCGATGACTGCCAGCACCGGGAACCCATTCAGAACAGATCACTTCAATGAAGACACTTCCACAACCTTATTGAGCAATTCAAAGAAAGGTAACCATCTTTTTTTGTATAAATATTCAAATAGTAGTGGTAGTATTGCTGTGATAGTTTTCAAGTTCACTAGTATTCTGTCGTTTACAGATTAGCTTGGTTGTTTGAATATTGCCTCCAAATATTTATCACACAAATAAATAATTGACATTTCATTTTCCAATCCTTGTTCTGTGTTCTTGTTCTGAGTTTATTTTTATTAGTACACCTTTGCGCTACAGGCACTGTAGCCCCTCCCTCATCCATCTTTTAATGTGATCCTTTAACAAAGGATTGGCTGAGAGCAACTTTTCAAGTTTGTGGTGTTCTTGACAATGTAAATGCTTTTTGCAACAATTAGCTGTAAATCATAGATACTTCGTTGGATCATACTGATTTGTCTCTTTCTTCAGCCAAGTTAACTTGCAGGATTAGGGAATGGAAAAATGCTTTTCAAGCAGTGTGCTCTGGGTGGACATAAGAGTATGGTGGAAGAAGACTTTCACCAGTCCTGGGTTTCCTGACTGTCATCATTCTGTAAAGGCCTCTGAAATTAATAGAGGGTTCTTTTTCTAGAACACGGCGGGCAAATGTTCTGTGTTGAGTAGGAACAATGTTTTCTGACAGTCTCTAGAAAGGGATAACAACCGCCCATAATAATGGAGTTACACTCCAGGCCTACTTAGCAGTCTTATAAGCCCTCCTTCCCAATGAGATGTTTCCATTATATAGTGACATACATTTTACAAAACATTAAATGCATTGTTGTTTCAGTCTATAAATCCAGTGAACATGGATTACTATAATTAAATTTAGCCCATCCTGTGGAGACTAGGTAATTCTGAATAGACCCCAAACGAAATTTAGACCGCATCCAACAGCTGTAAGTGCTTAATATAAAAGTTAAATATAGCTCCATGTGGCACTTAGTTATTCATAAGTGAGATCTTACAGAAGATTTAATTACTTGCAGTTGTCCTCTACCCATACTGCTAAAGTAAAAAAGGTTTATTAGCCCAAGTGGTGTTCCTTTTTGAACTGACCATGGTTGGATAAAAACCTCTGGTCGCAGAGGGCATTAGTGAGCTTCTAAATATTTTGAAACCTGGGTCGTTTCAAAAAGCCATCTAACCTCATACAGTCAAAGATGAGGGTCTTATTCCTGTGTAGTCTGATATTACGGGCGAGAAGAGAGCCCGCCTTGTCACCCCTACCGTAGATGCTCTGGGTTGCTCCTGTGTGATTTTAAGTGGGTCTTGAGAGTAGCGAGTTTGCATTTGGTGGTTCTAGAGGAAGCTTTCTTGTCTGCTTTCTCTAGCTCTTTAATCTCAGGCGTGAGGGTATTTTCCACAAGGTGCGCATCTCTGGCTTTCTTGATCTCCAAAGTGATCAGGGCTCCCCTAATTGTGGCTTAGAAGTCATCCCATACTACGTGTAGGGAGCCATCCTGGCTAGTGTTATTCCTGAAGTAATCTGTGATTGCGGTGTGTATGGATTGTCTATTGACTGGATCCCTCAAGATCTTGGGGTTGAGACGCCATCTTGGTGGACCTTTCCTGAGGGCTAAGCTGTCCCAACATGTGAGTACAAGATGTGTGTGGTCCGATATGGAGATGTCGGACATAGATTTGGTGCCAAGGGCATAGAGCGTTGACTGCATAACTAGGACATAGTCTATTTGTGAATACGTGGGGTGAAAGTGAGAATGGAAGTAGTCCTTCTCTTCCGGGTGTAGGTGGCGCCAGGTATCCATCAGTCCCAGCTCTGTGATCTTTCTTGAGGAGCAATGATATTGCTCTAGTGCCCTGATAAGTATTGGATTATCTGTTGTGTTTGGGATCCCAGGCTAAGTTGAAGTCCCCACTCCCCCTACCATAATAAGCCCAGTAGCAGACCGGAGCTGGGGTCAGTAACCCGTGCAGGTACGAGCCTTGCACAGTGTTTGGGGCGTATATGTTCAGGAGCATGAGGGTTGTCTTTCCCCATGGTAAGATGTGTTTTATGTAGATGCTCTCCGTATCTCTGCTGACTGATGTAGGGGATCCAACCAAGTGTGCTTTACATAGTTTAGCTACTCCTGCCATCTTATATGCATGTGAGGCCCAACACTGGCGGGGATACGATGGATGGCGCATTCGCATGTGGTCCTTTCAGAGTAGTTTAAGAGCATTTGGGAGTTTAAAAAAAAATCTTTTTATTGATGACAACTTCAACACTTAGACACTTTACGTGCATAGTTATCATGGGGTACATCTACAACAGGGCGTACCTGACAATTCCGTATCTTCAATTTTCTTACTATTGTTATATCTAATCAGTTTCACTCACTATGTGACATGTCATGACACTATCTCACACGCGGAGGCTCGCAAACATTTCCTCTATAATCATTGCACTTCCCTGCATAGGTGGAGCCGTGAGGAGCTACTTGCCCTCAGACCTTCCTCTTGCTGCAATTCGACTCTTTTGACACCTGGGGGTCCAATAAAAACCTATTTATGTCCTTACTGTGGCTTTACTCCTACCTCTAGTGGCTTTATCGAGCGAGTTAGGGGTCCCTGCTCCATTCCGGTTAAGACCCCTTTGGATGTGGAGGCAAAAGCCTGCTTGATCAACTGCAGATCTTTGCCCAAGCATGCCTTGGACATACATCAGTCCCTAGCAGATAACAACTGGGACATTATGTTCTTGGCCGAGACATGGCTACGGGAAGATTCCAACCCTGCGGTAACACTAGCGGTCCCCGAGGGATATGGCATAGTCTGTGTCAATAGACCAAGCAAGAGACCAGGGGGGGGTTAGCGATAATCCATAAAGTGATATGGGAGATCGCAACTTCCAACTTTGAGCAGATTGACAACGTTGAAGGACTTCCCTTCTGCATTAAACTCTCTGCGTCCACCTCCTACTCGGGACTCTTGCTCTATAGACCACTTGACTGTAGCCTTAAATCCTCCCCCACCCTGGTGGATTATATTGCCCAGGCCAGCATGCAGTACTCCAACTTTACGATGCTAGGAGACCTTAACTTTCATGTGGATGATTCCACTTGCCAGCATAGCCCTAACTTCATCTCCACACTGGCCGGCTGTAATCTTACCCAACGAGTGCTACTCCCTACACACAAGGCTGGTCACACACTGGACCTTATTTGCTCTAATCTACCCGACATTACGGTTCTCCCCCCTGAACCGGTGATTTGGTCAGATCACTTTCTGGTCCCTTTCCAGCTACATTTGAAAACCGAAGGGAGAGCCACCTCCATCCCTAAGGAGTTTAGAAGGAATTGGAGCAGGGTTACCCCTGAGTCACTTGCTCGACACCTCCAGGACTCCACGCCCTCTTTATCTAACAACCTAAAGACGAGCATCACGAATCTAAATAATTGGGTTAGTGAGGCTCTTGACATAATAGCTCCCCTGAGACCGGTTAACTCGGCGAGAACGTCCCCCTCCGTACCCTGGTTTTCTGAGGCGATCAGATCAAAAAAATCTGAATGTAAAAGATTGGCACGCAGATGGAGATTAACATACTCGCAGGATAGCAAAACCTGTTATCGTGCAGCACTGAAAGAGTATCACAATCTCCTTATCGTAAAAAAAAAAGAGACTTCATTGCCGAACGTATTACTAATGCAAAGAATTCATCCAGGGAAATTTTTAAAATAGTGAAGTCTTTTACGATTCCCCTCGCGCTCACTCACACTTGTCCCCCATCTCAGAAACTTTGTAATAAAATCTCAGACTTTTTTGAGGAAAAAATCGCTCTGATTTATACGTCTAAAATAAAAAAATCTAAATCCGTATTTGTAAAGCGCAAACTACTCACCCTTACGGGTCTCAAGGCGCTGGGGGCCGTCATGGAAATTAAGTGAGCTATTGCCCAGAGTCACATGGTGCTGAGCTGAGCTGCCGCCGGAGCCGGGGATCGAACCATGAGCCCTGTGCTCCGAAGTCAGCTGCCCTGGCCGCTGCACCACACCTCTCCACTACGTCCTTTCCGGCATCTCCCTGCCTCTCTGAGATGTCAATTACTCACAAACTGGCGCAGACCTCTAGGCCAGTTTTCATTGAATTTGCTGATATTTCTTTGGATGCATCGCTGATAGAGCTTCAGAAATGCAAATCAGGGTCCCCTGGTGACCCTTGGCCAGCCAAATTGTACAGTGCCCTCGCTGAGTGTCTTAACCCCCCACCTAAACACCATCTGGAATACCTCTATTAGACAGGGGGTCTATCCCTCAGCCTGGAAGCATGCCTTTCTTCTCTCAATATTGAAGAAAGCTATTGCTGACCCTGAAGTAACCAGCAACTATAGGCTGATCTCTCTGCTCCCCGCCCCGGTGAAAGTCTTCGAGAAGCTAGTACACCAGCAATTGGCAGCCTTTATCGAGTCTAACAGCCTTTTGCATGAGTCTCAGTCCGGTTTTCGCCCAGGATTCAGTACAGAATCTGTTCTGATTGAAATGGCTGATTCCATACGTTGGGCAGTGGATGGAGGCTCTATGGCCATGTTGGTGCTGCTAGATTTATCTGCAGCATTCGACACGGTCTCTCACCCCATCCTGTTAGATCGCCTGAAGGACATAGGCATCCAGGGAACAGCTCTGAATTGGTTGACATCCTTCTTGCATGGTCGTAACCAACAGGTCCTGACCCACCCCTTTACTTCACCCGCCAAACCTCTGAAATGGGGGGTACCCCAAGGCTCGGCCCTGAGCCCGCTGCTCTTTAATGTCTACTTAACACCTTTAGCTGAGCTTATCACCAAAATGGGGATTAAGGTGACATCCTACGCTGATGATACTCAGCTGTTGTTTAAGTTTAGTGGAGTGTCAGACTTCACCTTCGACCCGCTAAAAGAATGCCTTAAAAACATTGCTGACTGGATGAACCGCAATTTCTTGAAACTTAATGTGGATAAGACTGAGGTCCTGTTTATTAATCAACCTACGCCCCCCCGTCCAATATATGGTGGCCATCGGAATTGGGTGATGCACCCACCCCGAAGGACTCGGTCAGAAATCTAGGTGTGATATGGGACAAAGATCTGTCCCTCACGACCCATGTACAATCGGTTTCGGTGGCTTGTTTTGGCAAAATCAAAACCATCAGGAAATTTATACATTTTCTGCCTGACTCAACCCGCAAAACTGTGGTCCACGCTCTAATCACTTCCCACCTTGATTATGCGAACGGCCTGTACATGGGTTTGCCGCTTGGTCTGATCCATAGTCTCCAGATCATTCAAAATGCGGCAGCTCGACTGGTCTGCGGGGTCCCGCTTCGACACCATGTCACTCCTTATCTCAGGCGATTACACTGGCTGCCTATAGCCAAGCGAATTGAATTTAAGGTCCTGACATTTGCCTTCCGTGCAGACAAAGGGAGAGGGCCTATCTATCTGAGGAGGAGACTCCGCCCTTATCAACAAGACAGACCTTTAAGATCCAACCTCAAACGCTTTCTCTCCACACCATGCTTTGCGAAAGCAAGAATGGGTGGCAGAACGTTTGAGGTGTGTACCACCAAATGTTGGAATAACCTCCCTCCCCACTTTCGTATGATGCAGTCCGAACAGGAATTCAGAAAGGCCTTAAAAACCTGGCTTTTTAGTATGAATGACTAGTCTTGCATTGTCCTCTGCCCTGCTCACTGCCTGCTATAGCGCCGGGACACCCCATGTGGGGTAGCTGCGCGCTCTACAAATGTCTTTTATTATTATTATTTCCCCATATTTGAGACCATTTTCTGGGGAGCATTTGGAAGTTTGTGGCTATTCACAGACCTTTGACAGCCGCAGTCCCTTCCTGAAAGCTAGCTTTCTTTTCATGGTGAGATTGAGGAGGAAACATCCCCAACTTTGGTAGGGGTGTAATGGAATGAGTTTCTCTATAGGGAAGATTATTTCCTTTGTAGAAACAAAATAAGAAGAATAAAAGTGCCAATGCATATTACTGTAACATTTCTTAGTGTGAAAAGATAAGCAAGCCGTTACTTTTGAAAAGAGCCAACAGTTGCAGCTAACCTGGAGTTTTTTGTAAATTCCCAGAAAGTTGTAAATCTGTTCATAATGTATGTGTACGACATTTGTACTCTCAAACATTTTCCCAGGGGCCAAAAAGTTGTGATGTGACCAAGGGCCGCGTTGATGCAAGAGGGGTGTCAGTCGGACAGGAGTGAATTTGCGGGGGCGGGCGGACTGAGATTTGTGGTAAAATTGGTGTACGTTAAGTGAAGCATATACATCTAGTGGCTGAATTGAACAGTGTGAAACTAGAAAACCTGGGATTAATTTGCGCTTTCCCAAATTGTGTAATCCTAGGCAATTGTTTTATTTCATGTTCCCTCTTTTTTCTTCATTACAACACATAAGAGGGCCTCGAAATACATGAGTTAAGGATGTGCCCTTTACAAAACGTTCTTCTGTGCTTGATTTAATACACTATAACGTTGTTCATGTACAATAAGATCCCAGGCCACTCACAGAGTGCACATAACAACTTATATGCCTCTTAGTTCACTTTTGGCATTGTTGTCAAAGGGGAAGGAGGTGGGGGAATTATTGTTTCTAAATTCATGTCCTGTTTGAAAACTATCACTATTAAACTATTACTTTTCAATGCACTTATATAGTCTGATGTACTAAGGTGCAAATGTTTTGCATGTTAATTAAACATTTTTTATTTTGAAGTGTCATATTTCTACACTTTTGATACAGGATGTCTTTAAAATGAAGATGTTCTTACAGTTAAGTGGTGCAGGACGCTAGTTACTCCCTTTCTTTAACTTAAATTTACCTTTAAATACATGCTTGCTTGTTTATTTAACATTTTTTATTGTTAATGCAGAGTTGAGTAAACCGGGGGGCGTACTTTGTATCAATGATGTAAGTAGTCTCTGTGCATTTCCTAAGATCTTTGTCATTCTTGCCCTACGGACTGCGTTTTTTGGAAATATGCCATTATCACTGCGTTACTATTGTTTATGAATGTCATTTGCAACACTCTCTACCTTCACAAAGGGACAGTTTGAGCACCTATTGATATCAGTGGGGTTCCTGCGACCAGACTGCGGACGGAAGGGCGACTAAACAGTGTTCTAAACGCATCAATATCAGTGACTCCCAGCATTATAAAACGCTTCAAGAGACGTTCGTACAGATCAAAAATGTATTGATATGGTAGATCAATTTTTTTTTTCTTTGGTGCCTCATTCAGAATCTTACTATTAAAAGTAAACTGCTCCATATCTGCATTCCACGCAATCGCAAGTATAGGAACAAACAAGCATACAAGCAATTTATGATATAAGGATTCCAATTCTTGTTCACAAAATCTACTGGTAGTCGGTATTCCCTTCCAAGTGCTAGTTATTTGACAGACTGGAATATGTCATGACCTAACTCTCAAATGCATTTTAGTTAAATTATATTATCATTACTTATGGCTTCCAGCCAGCCGTCTTCACCCATTGGTTTGTTATTATTTTCTTCCACTATAGCATGTAAACTTACTTTAGCCATTGGCTGAATTCAGTGTAACGGCATTCTTACAAAAGTTAGTACACACAGGACATGACCCATATGCCCAATAACGGAACCTGGGGAAGGAGCAAGGAACGAACAATAATGGTTCAGTGGGACTCTTTTATTAACCAATCAATGTAACTCTCTCTCTTGACATTTTTACTTCATTTATTCTCCAAAATAGTTATGATGTATCTCCGATAGACAAAATAAGTGCAGACGGTGCAGTTCTCAAAGGTGCAGTGATTGCAGCATTTACAATGATACATATGTGCAATTGGGATGTCTTAGAATTCCATAAAAATAACAGTGCAATCTGTATTTATTGATTACTGATCAGAGGATCATTTTATTCAGCTCTGAGGCGTAGTCTCTCAACCCATTCCTTGCAGAATGGACTATAGCTGGAATATGTCACAATTTTTGCTGATATTCTTTCAGTCCAGACCCTAAGCAACAGAGAGCCTTGCAGAGTAAGCCACCTGAAGATAGTGATCAATGAGTCCACCATTTTTTTTTTTTAAACAGACTTGGCTAGATAGCGTGACTGAGAAGGAAGCATGGGTCAGAGCCTTTACTGTTCTAAAACATCCTGCCTATCAGTACAATTTGTGAACATTTAGTTTTCCCATGGCTACACTCAGTATATTGGAAGTGGGTAATGACAATACATCCCTTTCAGTACTATAATCTACATTTTCTTAATTTGTCTTCGGTTTGTCTCCTGTAGAATTGGTGATAACTGTATTTGTAATTTAAAAAACAGTGTTCAAAGCAGAAATCTAGTTGCAATTTACATTAGGTTTTCATATTTTTAAATGTCTCTTTTGACAGAAGATTTAGCCCTTCGCCTCTCCAAAGCGATAGAGATGGGTGACCAGCAGTCTGCTTCCCAGTTGGCTGTGGCATTGGCCACACATTCAGCTTCCTTGCAGATCCAGCTGAAACCGTCCTACTTTCCTAAAACCGAAATCAGGTGAGTGTGAGATGGAGAGGAGAAATCCAAAATGCCACCCCTGAGAAAGGCTGATCTGCTGCCCTCATGGTACTGAGAACATGCAGGTTGTTTGCAATAATGAATACAGAGGGAAAAAAAGCATTGGCTAAGCCAGTACATCTGGCCTTAATGTATTAGTGCATCAAAAAACATTTATGCTTGGCTATGTCTTAATGTTTTAGCACATCAATGAAGCATCCGTGGGATTTTAAAAGAATAGTTCTATTTCTGGGTGTTTTGTGAAATATATTGTGTAGATTGTTGTGTGAGTGTTACAGTTGGTAAACTGCTGTGCTGTGGGCTGACATCATTTTCTCACATTTACCTATTGTTGCTGCCAAGATGGCTCAGTGAATTAAGTACTCATCGCTGACAAAGTTTAAGATTTGTTGCGATGCCATAATTAACCTACCATCCTTCCAAATTTTCCAGGGTAATCAAAGTCGGATAATAGTGATGTTTATAATTTGCAAAGCCTAGGAATGAATGTGCCTTAAGGAGATTGTGCTTTGCTTTTGTGCAGGATGGAGTCTTGAGTCTTGAACTGTTATATGATGTGTGGCGGTAAAAGTATCTATTTGATTAATGTTTCAGATTTTGAGGGGACTCTGAGAGCCCCAAGTTTGGTGATCTCTGGTTCAGTTCTTTGGCCTTGAGGAATTTGGTTCCATCAGGTCTGTGGTCTAATGCAACTTGGAGAACAAGGAAGCAAGCAAACACTATTATTTAATGAGATAGTGAAAATCCATCTTTATTATGTAATGAGTGTATCTTGCCATCTTCACACATCCAGGGACCACACAAGCTGTTTTTCAGCATACTCTCAATTTAAAAGGTGTTTGCTAATTTCTTTGAGTCTGGATTCTTAAGCCTGGAGCAAAGAAGAAACATTGAACCAGACATTCAACTACATATATGTATTTTTTCTGAATATTTCATTTTAAAACAAGCCTCAGTAAAATATTTAAGCCATAACAGAATATGATTAAATACAGCTTCATTCATATTTACTTAATTTAAACTGCATTTCATTGACAAATATATAAAATTGCTTGACTAGGTATGTTATTTTAAAAGTGCCTTTAAAATGTTGAGTTCACAAAGCTGATGTGATACCTACAGCTAATTGGTGCAGTTTCTGATTTGCTCTTCGGGATTCTGCTGAAGTTGTTCCACCACCTTCGTTTTATTAGCTCTCTTTTTATTAGGTAATTGTCTGGTTCCATCAACAAACATGCAGCATGATCATAATGCTTCTTTGATAATTTTGACTGATATTGATCTGGGTGCATCTGTCTCTTTAGCAAGATCAGATAATGGCTGGACTCATGACATCCTGTGTTTCAGGATGTTCAGAGATCCATGGAGACGGTACACAATAGCCTCAGTGCTCCACTTGGTTGCCCTCAGATGAACTGCATGCAGAAAGCAGCCTTGTTTTTGCAGGCATCAGAGCGCTCAAATGCTAATAAAGCACTTGTTTACCTTCTTGCTGATTTGTCTTGAGGTTCACTCTGCAGCACACAGTTAAACTAAGAAAAACGGCTGAGGTGGGTGAGAGCCATGCACCAATCATAATGGTGCTTGCACAGACTTGGCCGTGGCAGAGTGGCTGTGATCCTTCTGTTGATCAGTGTGCGTCCAACAGGCGGTGCTGATTAATCTTGTAAGTTAAGGAGAAAAAGAAAAGTTGAAACAAACGGTTAACCGTTGAACTAAATACACTAATTCTTGTCAGGATTTATATCTCAATAACATAGGGTCTGATCTATATTTTAGCAAGCCTGTTCTCCGCCACAAACATAACAGATATCCTGTCAGCCCTATTATAAATGCCATAGGGTTTAATGCAATGGTAATAAGGTGGGCGGGATATCCGTCACACTTCTAATGGAGTCTGCCAAACTCTAAATCAGGCCCATGTTTTTTTTGCATTTTTTTATTTATCGTTTTTCCACACACAAAAAATAAGTAGTTGATAAAAAAATGGTGGATGTGTTGCAGTGATGTATTATTTCAGGAACCATGAGACCTATATACTTAATTTTGGTATCATTACATAGGTTTTGGTGGTCAATTAGTCTTATAGAGACAGAAAATAACTCCTCAGAGCATTATATCATTATAGAGCTGCCATTTTTCAAAATGGCGGCTCTGTAATGATGTGTTTTAACCATCATATTGGTAAATTATTTTAATATTGTTTTTGTTTCAGGTTTTCCGTTGATTAAAATTCGTAAACATGAGCAAAGCAGGTGGTAACAGAGGATCTTTACCTCCGGACAGACTGTTGCTAACTACAAAATCCTAGGACTCCATCAACAAAGAAAAATGTCATATGCCAAACTATTCTGATAGGAAATCTAACCATCTGTGGCTGGACAGAAGAGAGTTTGAGATGGTGCAAAAAAAACATCAAGATGAAGTTCTCAAAAAATTTAAACTGATGGGTGAAGATATGCTATCATTGCAACAAGTGCTATAAGTCGTATACAATGGAAAAAGCCTGGAAAAAATTCCTCAAAAAATAGCAGAAACCAATGAATCACAACAAAAATCTGAGTCTTCTGAGAATGCGCCGACAACCAAACCCAATACTCATCCACTTAGAAGATCAATGGCTACCCCTTGTCCACCCCCAACAACGGTGGTTTAGCCAGAACCAGGGCCAAAGGGATTGACGAAAGAACAAAGTATAAAGTATGTGAGTCTCAAAGGGCAAACATGTTTTTATCTGCAGCTAGTTTCTTCCAAGATTAATTTTTCAGCCAAGTAGCTGATCTAAACAGTGGGGGGAATGTATTTGCAGCGGATTTGTATGCCTACCCGAACTGCATGAGTGCATACATTCTAGAATATGAATGTACAGTGAGCTCCCAGCAGCAACGTAACTGCCAGCCTTCAATTAAGTTTGCACTCTTTGATAAAGCAAATTAAGTTTTAAAGCCACTCTTGAGTTCTGGCTACGGGTTCACACTCTGTGAGATCAGAAGAAAAATAATGGTCAACATGGATGAAACTGCATTGATCTATAATGAAATTAAGATTTTTCTGGTGAGAATGTACAATGACAATTCGTTTTTGTCAGTCTAACAAAAAGAATCAGCCACTTATGGTGTTCTCAGCTGATTTTACTCCTGAAGTTCTTATTGCCAAAATAAGATCACAGGATGCAGTAAAATCAGCAGGAACCATTTTAAGAAACGTCCTGAAAGATTTAGATTTTGAACTTAATGTCAAAGTTTGTGATGCCCCAGAGCTCCGCAAATCATGGGAGTAAACAAAAATGCCTGTTGTTGTCTTAACATTTTATTACATCTTTACTTAATATCAGCAAAGCACAACTGTTACAAACTAATGTTCTTGAGTTCGGAACAGCTGCCGATAACATTGATGATACCTTTGAAGATATAAGCAAAGAAGTGGAAGACCATCCCATGAACCGACAGGCTTATGCTGTGCAAATGTACTGTCTTTTTCAAATCATATTTTAAGAATTACATCACAGCAAAAAGGAAACTCTGCTACACATGATGACTGCCCACACAATCTATGACAAGTGCAAAAGTAGAGAGCAAATCACTTCAATGAATCGGATTGGTGCATCAACGTGTTACAATTACATTTTACGGAGCATGAACTCGTTAGCAACTCATGCTGTAAAATCTTGTGAATCCGACAGTGCACCACTTCGAAGTCACTTTACCAGGGATGGATTTACAATTGCTGCTCTTGATAATTTTGATTTTAAAGATCACTCTTCTTTGTCTGGAACATACAGCATACATGATACTGTAATAGTGCTTTTTCAAGACTGTACCAGTGAAGTAGCTGCTGGAAAACAAGCTGTCAGCTGTAAGCATAAACAAACAAAGCTGCAAACTTATAACCCAACTGCCGTGCCAACGTGTGCAAAATAACTACAAGCCATCAACATGTCCCAGTCTGCCACAAAGTTTCAAAGTGGCTGAAGATCAGCCTATCCTGCCAATTTTCAGCGATGAAGGTGTTTTCCTTATTGTAGCTGACATTTTTATGAGCAATCCAGTAGAATTTGATATTTATTCAATGATAGGTGTTTTCCACATGACAAAAGTTACATTGTGCAGGAACTTATCTCAGTGGACGTGGCATAGACGATGCACCTATTGAGGCTGAAATCTTTGGAAGCAAACTGTCCAGTCAGTATTGAGCGGAACTCATTATGTTTGTTACAAGGTATGGTCATCATATCTAATGCTATAGAAACATTGCGTTGGAATGCTTTCTGGAAAAATAATGACAAATTTGGTTTTGCATATCTTATCTCAGAAGTTAACAAGGCACAGGGTGCACTTCATTCAAAAGACATAATGCAAAGCCAGACAATGTTCAATACACTCAGTTCAAAATCAGAAAACCTGAAAACCAAGTTTGCAGAGTTTGTCAAAATGTGAAGAAAAATCCGAACTTTGCAAGTACTGGGGAAATGTTTTGCACATGATATCTCTAGTGAAAAACTTGGCACATGCTTATCGACAAGGTGATTGGGAGCTGCACGTGAAGACTGTGGAGTCCCTGATTACTGTGCTTTGCAAATTCGATTGCATAAACTACCTGAGATATGGGTCCTGGTATTTGGAAAGAGTGAAGAAGCTAGAGGTGGAAAAACCATACTTCTACAGAAAATTCATCCAAAGACATTTTGTGGTGAAAGAGACGGAAGGTTCAATGCTGTGGCTCCAGATATGAATTGGAACAGACCATCCAGAGATCACAGAAAAGCTCCTAGGGAATTGTTGGTCAGACACGTAAAAGTAAATATGTTGCTTAATGGCAGCTTGTTTACCATGAAGTCCTTTCTATTTGCAATGTTTTCAGAGAGATGACAAATTCAAAATTAATGGACTATCGTGAAACTGTTCCTCACCACAAACTTGTGGGAAAGAGGGTAACATTTTAATAAACCTGTTAACAGCCTTCTTCATTTCATGTTGCAGCAAGGAAACCCCTTTGAAATGTCTGAGCCTGTGCGACTACACAACTTTGTGACCAAACAATATGTGTATAAAGATATAAAGACATGTCTACTAGCATTCGCAGCCTATTCAGGTAAGAGCGGAGGGGCCGGGTGGGGGAATTTTGAAGGACGATCACGAGGGAAAATTAAATAAATAATTAATTTTCCCTCGTCCGTCGAAATCCTCCCCCACCCGGCCCCACCGCTCTTACCTTAACGGGCTGCGGCTATCTACTAGATGTTCTGGAACATGGATCGACACTACACACAAAACTGAAGCAGGAGAGATTTGTATTGAAAGAGAAAAAGCTGTTTGGCATAATCATGAAAGCTAAACTTCCACGCTTTAATTACCCTAGTAAGAGTTTCGTCCAACCAGCCACTGCAAAACAGGTTACAAAAGAACAATTTTAGAAAGCACATACAGAGATGGATGTAGCAAAAGAAAGGGGTGAATTTATCAAAGAAATTCTGTCGCATTATCTTCCAACAAGCGCATGATTTGATGGAGATGTTGCAACCAAACCGGTGAAGCACAAACTCTTACAATAGCTCAAAAAAAACCTTTCACCTGAAGAGTTTCAATTCGAAAAGGTGTCCTCATTGAAAACTGCTGTTGTGGACTATATGTCACAATTGCAAATGTTCAAGATTTTATCCATGCAAAACTTCAGAGAGGTCGTTCAGACTGTTCTACAGATAGCAAAAGTCAGTGTGCACCTTGCAAGAACTGCACATTGTCTTTGACAGTTATCTTGAACTATCTTTCAAAGAATGTGAGAGAATCAGACAAATGTCTACAAGTGGAACAATTGACCTTCCCTGCATCAAAAATTCGACACCTATACCGGTGCAACATGATAAATTTTGGTCATCATCATCGAACAAGATGAACTTGGAGATGTTAACTTGCCAAAACATTGCTGATGCTTCAGTGAACACAGAATTTTAATTATTGCAAGTGGAATGATTGTTAATGAGCAGTTGGTGTCTGCAGAGATATATTCAAAAGGTATGAGCCATATTGTTCAGGAACTTAACAGCAGGTTGGAGGAAGCTGACCTTTGTGTTGTGCCTCATACTGAGTGGGCTCTTCGAAATGGTTCCAATTGATTCATTGTACTGTCATATGATACA
The DNA here is from genome assembly GCA_963921515.1 of Calotriton arnoldi. Lineage (NCBI taxonomy): Eukaryota > Metazoa > Chordata > Amphibia > Caudata > Salamandridae > Calotriton > Calotriton arnoldi. The sequence goes on from CAWUFW010006141.1 coordinate 584,024, forward strand.
GTTGTTATTATTGTGCTACTTGGATTTGTTGCAATATTCATAAGTCCAGGATTGTCAGAGTTATGGATATGTTATGGAACAGGCGATAAGACACTAAAACCCGCGTCATATTCTGTACAACAAACTTGACCCAGAGATGCCCAGTGTTCTTATCAAAGCACATATTCTTATGGGTGATGACACTATGAGCAGAGTTGGAACAGAAAAGGATGTGACTTTAAAGACGTAGAAAAATATCTTGTGCATGTGTGGAAAACAAGTTCGGACTGTCTCACATTTGACGATCTTCGGTACAGTGAGTTCAAGAGACCAGTCCCGCTAAGTGACCTTCCACCTATGTCCTATTCTGTGCGTGGACATTAAAAGAGCGTTCTACTTGATCAGAAGATGTGTAAATGTTTTGGATCATGCATATGTAGAGAAAGATTAGTGTGAATTTGGTTGGGAAGATATTGATGGAGTGCTAACACCTACAAAATTTCTAAAGCCTCTACCCACAGAACTTACACATAAATGTACTTGCAAAACCTGTGCTACAAAAAGATGTCCTTGTCGATATGTTCTTCTCAAATGTTCAACATTCTGCAAATGTACCACAAGCTAATTTTATTTGTATTTATCCATATTTTGGCGGGGTTTTGTGGAATAAGTAAGCTGAAATTAGCATATTTCCACATTTATTTAACCGATAAATATGCACTCATGGTTGAATGTCTGCCAGATTTCAGTGCAGTGAACACCCGCAGAAGATAAATCAGTGCACTTGTATGAAAATATGCAAATTTCAGTAGTAACCTCGTGTATATCTACTGCTATTAAAGCCTCTTTACTAAAATTCCTTTCTCTTTTAACCCCCTTATCTATCAATCCACACATCTATTGGCCTGCCAGTCATGGCAGACAGTATTTAGAATTACTCATAAAGCAACCTAATTTCAGTTTTTATCCACATTTAAAAATAAATACAGACAAGAAAATGAATGTTTTCTGTCTCTATTTAGCTGTAAAAATCAATAAAAACGGTAAACAGGGAGCCCTAACCCCTTCGCTGCTAGGCCTCTACCTCCCCCCCCGTGTGCTAAGCCTTTTTGGGCTATTTGGGGTAGTTCGCGCTTAGGCCCCTGTAACTTTTTGACCACATAAGGTATCCACGCCAAATTTGTGTCATTTTCTTCCAACATCATGGGGATTCTAAAGGTACCCAAGGTTTGTGGATTCCCCTGGAGGGGACCCAGAAATTAGCCAAAATATAGCTACATTTTGGGTTTTTGGGGGAAAAATGGGAAAAAAGTGCTGCAGATGAAAGAGTCTGTTTTTTCCCCTGCAAATGGTATCAACAAAGGGCTTGTGGGGCTGAAATCACCATTTTCCCAGCTTCCAGGGACTGACAAACTTTTGTCAGAAAACCAACATTTTTAAACAGTTTTGGCATTTTACTGGGACATAGCCTATTTTTGCTATTTTTTGTGCTTTCAACCTTCCTCACTGGTACAGAATGTGCCTTTGACATATAGCTCCCCCAGGTCTGAATGGAGAGCTTCCGGAGGAGCTGGCGGCAGCCCCCCTCTTGCGTAACAGGGAGATGAAGCCGACCTTGGAGGGGGAGCAATGGGGAGTAGAGAATAGTTGCGTGGAGGCGGTGGGCTAGGTCTCGCCAAGCGCTGACGGTGCAGTCTACTGTGTTGGAGGCTAGGAGGCGAGGAACAGCAGGTGCGCTGAGGTAGGCTGAGCAGGGGGTCAGGGTCATATATCCGTCTTCGACTGCTAGATGAGGCATATAAGGGGGGGGTTTATCCAGTATGCCGCGAAGTGGGCCTGAGTGCAGCTGAAATATAGTTCCAGATCTGGGATTTCAAAGCCTCCGCCATCAAAGGGCCGAGTGAGAGTGTCCCAGCGCAATCTAGCTTGTTTCCCTCCCAGGTAAGACGTATGAGTTGAGTTTTTAGGGCTTTGAAGAAATGTCTGCTAGGGGCGTAGGGGATGTTAATGAATAGATAAAGCAATTTGGGTAGGATGATCATCTTGATAAGTGAGGCTCTCCCGGCCAGAGAGATGGGCATGGCAATCCACCTGGTGATTTTGTCGGTAAGAAGATCAACCACTTGCCTATAATTAGCTGCCATCAAGTCGTTCCGGTTACGAGTAATGACTATTCCGAGGGATATGTGATTGTGTTTTCACACCACGTGAGGGGGTGGTCTGGGATGTACCATGGAGTGGCATCAGTGAGAGGGAAGAGCTGGGATTTCCCCCAATTTATGTTGACCCCAGAGAGGTGACTAAAGAGCATGAGCAGTCTCAAAATAGGGTTAAGACTATCTTCCGGGTTGCGAAGGTAGAGGGTGAGGTCATCGGCGTATAAGGAAATTAGAATTTGCTTGTCAGGGTATATGAGGGCCTGATCGCGGTAGTGCTGGCGGACTTTGGCGGCCAGGGGCTCAATAGCCAGGGCAAAAAGGTGGGGCGAGAGGGGGCACCCCTGTCTGGTACCTCTGGCTATTGCAAAGGGGGAGGATCTAGTGCCATTAACCAAAATACTGGCCTGCAGGCCTGTGTATAGCAGGTTAATCTATGCCAAAAAGGGGGCGGGAAATCCCATACGCTGGAGAACAAACGCAAGGTAATCCCACTCTAGGGTATCAAATGCTTTGGTGGCGTCAAGGAAGACAGCCACCGCGTGTGTGTCAGGGTCAATGTCCCGCAGAACAGCAAATAGGTTGCGCAAGTTATGAGATGTACCTCTGCTTGGTACAAACCCCGACTGATCAGGGAGGACCAGGGCAGTCATGAGGGGGCTAATACGGTTCGCGATCAGCTTCGCTAAGATTTTGGCATCTACATTTGAGTGAGATGGGCCTATATGAGTCTCATTGTGTAGCCGGTTTCCCAGGCTTCGGAATGGATATTATTTGGCGCCTCTCGCATTGTCTGGGGCAGTATGCCCGTTTCACGAGCTTCCTCGAAGACATGCCGCAGTACTGGGATTAGTAAGTGGCGGTAACTTTTATAAAATTCGGCCAGGAGGCCATCTGGGCCGGGGGCTTTACCAGATTGTAGTTGCATTATAGCGGTTATGATCTCTTCATCCTCGTGCTGTGCGAGGGGGAATTCCCGTTGTGTGTCCCCAAGCCAAGCAATCGCAGTGTCGTCAAAGAAGGGGGTGAAGTCGACGGGTTGTGTCCTGTGTGAAGTGTATAGGGTTTTATAAAAGCGTCTAAAGGTGGTTGCTATCTCTGGGGTATTTCTGTGCAATTGTCCGTCCTCGTCAGCAATTTCAAGGACAGTGTTGGAGAACCTGGGTGGGCGAATCAGGGCTGCGAGCGCTTTCCCTGGCCTCTCTCCCTCCCCATGGCGGCGTACCTGGTGATATTTCCCTCTGAACTTGCACTCCCTCTCGGCCGTCTCCTGATAGTCAGTGAGCAGGTCCCTCAGGCGCGACTGCAATTCTGGGGTGGGGGTGGTCTGTAACTGTGTTTCCATTTGTTTGAGCTCGGTCTCTAACTTACGAAGCATGGAGTGAATGTCTTTCAGGACCCCCCTGCCTTTGGCGATGCAGATGCCGCGCACGGTGACCTTGAAGGCCTCCCATACCACGGAGTATTGTGTGACTGAGTGTTTGTTGCGAGGAAAGAAATCTATAATCTCTTGTTCAAGTTCAGTCTTAAATACAGGGTCCAATAGGGCCTGCAGGGGCAAACGCCAAGACAAGTATGGTGATTCTTCATGAGGGGGTGTGAGCGTGATGAGCACCGGTGAATGGTCTGAGTATGTTCGAGGGAGGTGAGAAGCCCATGACAGCCACGGGGTTAACCCTCTAGAGAGAAGCCACCCATCGATCCGTGACCAGGAGGAGTGGGCAGTGGAAAAGCGGGAGCCCTCTCTATCGTGGGGGTGAAGTGTGCGCCAGGCGTCGACGAGGCCGTGATCTGTGATGATGTGGTTAAGGGTGTGGTGTGCATTGGAATAGTGGTGAGGGTGTGGATGCGAGCGGTCAAGCGACGGATCCAGGGTGACGTTAAAATCTCCTCCCCACACCACGTGTCGAGCCAATGTCCAGGATCTTGCCCCAGAGGATCCGGAAGAATTCAGGGTCGTCTATGTTCGGTGCGTAACATGAGACAAGCGTTATGGATTGAGCAGCCAGTCTGCCCCATAGGATACTGTAACGGCCCTGTGGATCAGAACAGGACCCAATGGGGGTGTAGGGGAGTGTGCGTTTAATCAAAATAACTGTGCCATGTGCATAAGTGGAGTATGAGGAGAAACGCCTGCAATTCGCCCAGCGGGATGCGAATGATGCTGGGGCGGTGGGGCTGAGATGCGTCTCCTGGAGCACAGCGCAGTGTATATTATGTCGGTCTAGGTAAGAGAGGATGTGGCGACGCTTACGGGGGTCTCCCAGGCCTCTCACGTTCCATGTCAAGAAGTTATATTTGGGGGGGCTAGGTCGGTTCTTCACGGTCATGCGTCGGGAGTGCTGTAGTGAGCGTTAGGTACAAGTCTCGTAGGGCATCAGACTAGGTCTTGCAAGAGTTTGTCAAGTCAGCAATGAGTGGCTTGTAACAATCCCGTCCCCCTCCCACATCAGCAGCCCAATCCTGCTGTGTCGTGGTACCCTCCCTCCCATCCCCAATGCCGCGTGCTCCATGCTCTCCCAACAGGAGAGGGTGGATGTGGGGTAATGAAAACGCTAAACCAGAACAGTGTAGGGGTTCCCTGAGTGGGTAGCGGCCAGAGGGCAAACCAGAAACCCCTCGCAGCGGCGAGGGTGCTCCGGGGATATGGATAGAGAGTCTCATCTGTCCCAAAGGTTTGGAGGTGAGATCCGCCAGTGAAGGAGCGGCTAGGACATCCGTAGGAAAGGTTCAGCAGAGTCCATGCAGCAGTTTTTCATGAGGGGCATATTATCGCGGTGTTGAGCTAAGGGGGGTCAGCGGCCGTGAGTGTTCACTGGTGAAGGTAGTTTCAGAGAGCTCAGGGCGGGGAAAGGCATCATTCTACATCTGATGTGCCGTCCTCACCAATTGATCGGGTGAGGGGGGGAGGCCCGGTCTGCAGATCCCCTGGGCAGGGTCTTGATAAAGTCATGGACATGCTGAGGGTTGGTGAAGAAATGTTGTTTCCCTTGATGAGTGACTTTAAGGCGTGCAGGAAAATTGTTGAAGCTTTTTCTTCACTGGGATGAATTTGCGGCGCCCCTCCTCGACGGCCAAGGTAAAGTCCGGGTATAGTGAGACCTCCATGCCCTCGAAAAGTACCTTCCCCCGCTCCCTGGCGAGTCGTAGCGCGGCATCTCTATCCCTGTAGTTGAGGAGCCTCGCAATGATGGGGCGAGGAGGGGCGCCAGGGACAGGGCGAGGGGCCAGCGAGCGATGTGCTCTCTCGATAATGAAGACCGTCGAAAAGGCATCCCTACCAAAGGCCGTGGTAAGCATGCCCTCAACAAACTCCTCCATTTTGCCCGTGGCGGTGGATTCCGGCACACCCAGGATCCGCAGATTGTTACGTCTCGAGTGAGATTCTAGGTCTTCGTTTTTTGCGGCGATGACCTTCAGGACCCTTTAGCCTCATTAATAAGGAGGACCTCCTTAATAGACTTAGTAATTTTGGCTGTCTCCCTTACCTGGATGTTAATTCAATCTACGACGACTTTTCCAACTGGCTTTTGGCTGTCTTGGATTCTCTTGCCCCCCTTAAGGAGCACTATGTGGCTAGAAAACGTCCTTCGGCCCCCTGGTTCTCTGAAAGGTTGAGAAAGCTCAGACAGGTATGTCGACACCAGGAAAGGAAATGGCGCCGGGCTCTTACATCAGTTGAAAGGGATCTGCACAAACTTAGATTGAGAGAATACAAGCTAGCTATTAATGAAGAAAAGGTCTCTTATTATTCTCAGATAACGGAATCCATAAAATCCCCAAGGGAACTCTTCACTGTGATCAATACCCTCCTAGCCCCCACGTCCTCTGATAACACCGATGTCTCCCAGGATGTGTGTGATAAAATGGCCTGTTTCTTCTATGACAAAATCAAGGACATATACTCCTCCCTGGAGACGTTTAATGCTGGAGGATCAAAGTTAGATCTTCCATTGGAGCCTCTGGTAGCTCCTTTGAAGGATTGCCACTTGCGCTCCTTTCCTCCTATATTTCAAGAGGATACTGAGCGGCTTTTAAGTGGAATTAGGTCTGGTTCTCCCTTGGAGCCCTGTCCCTTGAAAATCATGAAATTGGGAATAGAGGCTATTGCCCCACCCTTGACCTCAATCATTAATGCTGTCATTACCTCAGGCCAGTATGCCACCGCGTGGAAAACTGCAGTGTTTAAACCTCTCTGAAAGAAGCCTTCTTTGGACCCTGCGGAACTAAAGAACTACTGGCCTATTTCCCTGTTGCCTGTCCCAGCAAAAATCTTGGAGAAACACTTGAACCTCCGTCTTAGTACCTATCTGGAGGATCATCAGCTGCTCGATGGCTCACAGCATGGGTTCAGAGGTGAGCACAGTACCGAGACGGCGTTAACCGTTGTATTCAACAACATTCAACAACAGGTTGACGCTGGTCATACCACCTTACTGATCCTTCTGGACCTGACGGCAGCCTTTGATACCATCTCTCCTCTAAGACTCCGGGAAATAGGGATTGAAGGCCTCGCTCTTAATCTGCTTACATCATTTCTTATGGAACGGTCACAAAGAGTTAAGATGGGCCAATTCTTCTCAGCTCCTAAACAGTTGTTCTGTGGAGTTCCCCAGGGATCCTCATTGAGCCCTACCCTTTTTAATATTTATGTAGCCCGCTTGCCAGAGTGGTAAGATCTTTCGGTTTAGAAGTGTTATCCTACGCTGATGACACTCAAATCATGATTACCATCACTGAGAGTGTTGAAGCATCAGCTGCAAACTTTAAAAACTGTATGCAGGCTGTGGCTTCATGGATGGTAGAGAACTATCTAAGACTCAATGGGGATAAAACCGAGATTGTAATTTTCGGAGACAAACAGGAGATTTGGTCCGAGGCCTGGTGGCCTGATACACTTGGATCTTGTCCTTCCCCGGCCTCAGTGCCAAAAATCTAGGCATCATAGTGGACACCTCCCTCTCCCTGGGCCCTCAAATTAATAGAACAGTTTCCACCTGCTTCGGGATGATAAGGACTCTTAAAAAGATCGTTCAATTTCTCTCCCTCCCGGAAACAGGCAGTTGTGGCCCTTGTGCTGTCTAGATTAGATTATTGCAATGCTCTTTATTTGGGGATAAATAAGGGGCTCCTGCATCGACTTCAACTAGTGCAGAATGCCGCTGCCAGGCTGGTGATGGGTCTTCCCAAATACCACTCTGTTTCAGCCACTATCAGAAGCCTGCACTGGCTTCCTCTGGGTCGGAGAATTGTGTTTAAAGCCCTGTGCCTGGTGCACAAGGCCTTTTACAATAAGGGGTCAGAAGGTATTAAAAAACTGTTCTGGAGATATGTCCCCGGCAAGCAGCTAAGATCTGCCAGCAAGAATCTGGTGACAGTTCCCAGGTTCAGGAAAGCCAGATGGGTGGGGGGGCTTTTTCGCTGGCTGCAGCTAATCTGTGGAATTCCCTCCCTCCTTCAATTTCGGCTCTGGAAATTCATTTTGCGTTCTGTAAGGCCTTGAAGACCTGGCTCTTCACCAGCGTGAATCTGTAAGCCCTTTCTTTTTTTTTTTTCACGGGCATCTCTGATCCCTGATACCTGTCCACAGCGCCTTGACGCCCCTGGGCTAAGTTCGCGCTTTATAAAGCTTGTATTCATTCATTCATTCTTTCCCTTTCCATGTCAAGCGTTTTGTCCACCGTCGAGGTGGAGGTATCTTCCAAGTCGGAGATGCGGCGTTCCGTTTCTTTAATACGCTCATGTCGCTCGCTTTTGTGTGCGAGTGTCCATACGAGCGTTCATAGCGTCCATCTTGGTCTCTATGGAAGACAGGCTGGATTGAATGACCAGTAGCATTGCTTTTAGGTCCTCCGTGGACGTGTATTGTTCTGGAGTGGGGGCGCTGGCCTGCTCCCCCTCCATATCTGCTTGTGTTCTCGTGGACTTACGGGCTTCAAAGTTAAGTTTGGGTTGCTTGCCGTCAGCTCTTCCCATGGTGACGGGCGCGACGCGGTGGGAGGCAGGCAGGCGAGTGCGCCTTTAGGGTTGTCTGGTGCGGCGAGAGAAGAGACGTGGTCCGTCACGGGTGAATGTGTGCTATAGAGCGGCTACAGTTGTGCGCCTCTGGGGGCGTGTGGAGGGCATGACAGATGGGTGGCACAGGGGACCAGCAGGTCGCGGTAGGCCCGGGCAGCGGAGGTATTTCAGTCCCAGAAATCTCGCACATGCCCTGGCAGGGCGGAGAGGCAGGGTGGGTAGCAGCAGTCTATGGGCCTCAGGGCGATTGTCCCTCCGGAGACCCGGGTGTCGTTAGCGCAGCAGGCTCTCAGAGCTGTGTGACGGAGGAGGCCGGGTGGTGGTGGAGCTGCGGGTCGGTCGCAGATGGCCCCCACGGGTGCTGCAGCAAGAGTATTAGTCCCAAGGAGGTCCGGAGCACCGCCAGTAGGGGTTGATGGAGGAGCCGATGTAGGCCAGGGGCGCGGCCCAGGCGGAGAGGGAGCGAGCTATAGGCAGTAATGGGAGCGCAGGCCCCTACCCAGGCATACTCACTGGCTCAGACCATGCTGGGGTTCCCATCCACGGGAGCGGGTATCCCGGGCGGCGGCGGCACTTGGTCGGGACGGGCGCGGGCCTGCAGGAGCGTAGAGGGCTGATGTGGCCGTCGCGAGCGTAGGGCAATCTCAGGCGTCTCTCAGGGATGTGGCAGTGTGCTCGCGGGTCCCAAGGAATCCAGGGGCACCGCCGTGGGATTCTGGTGGAGGAGGCTGTGCAGCCAGCCACGCGGTAAAGGCGGAGGGGGAGCAAGGTGCTGACGGCAGACGGAGCGCGGTCTATGGCTTAGGCGCACTCACCGGACTATGCCGCATTGGTTTTCCCATCCCCTGGAGCGGGCAGCACGGGCGGCGATGTTCCGGGCGGCCCCCTTCAGTGCAGGGCGGCCCCAGGCAGTGTCCAAGGCTGGTGCGGCCTGCAGGGGGGGCGGGACAGGTCAGTCTCGTTAGGCGAGGGAGGATTGGGCGGCGGGAGTGCGGTCCACTTCTCTGGAGCCCCCACCGGGCCAGGCTCCGCCGGGTCCCCTGGCCACAGAAACAGGTTGCACAGGCAGCGGTGACGCGGGGTCGGAGAAGGCGCGGGCCCTCCGGGGTGCAGGGAGCGGGTGAGGCTCCCTCCGGTGCAGGGTTTGCCGCGCCGAATCCACAAGCAGCACCGTAATCAAGGCAGTCCCCGAGGCAGGGGGGCGGCCCGCGGAGGTGTCGGCTGCAGCGGGAGGTAGGGTAGAAGCGGTTCTGGCCGAGGCTGTGCAGGTTTCCGCAGCGGTGGTTGCCGATCTAGGTGGCGGCGACAGCCGCCATCTTAGGCCGCCAAGGCCGCGCTTTTGTGATGGCGCCTCCCGGGATGTTCACACCTTGTACAGCAGGGATGGCGGTAGTGGCGGATAGCGGGTGGGCTCTGCTTCGCGGCAGCAATATTTTCAGCGATGTGGGGCAGGCTATAAGCAGGATACAGAGCGGATGATGCCACGAGCTGCAGGAGCCTCACGTAAGTGCAGCCATCTTGCTTGGCGCCCTCTAGCGCCCCCTCAGAAAGACTAAATTTACCCAAAATATTATGATGGGAGCAAAGGCCCTTGCCCCCTCCCTGGCTTCTAGTGGGTGGATCCCTGCTTGGGGATCGCCCTCCTGGGGCTATCTCCAAGCAGGGATCCACTAGGGAGGGGTACCATTGGAAAGAGGAGATTCTCCCCTTTCCAATGATACCTCTCCCGTCCTTCTACGTGCTCGGGGGGCTGAGATAGACCCCCGAGCACATAGAAAGTGAAACTGAAATGAGCCTCAAGGCTCATTTCAGTTTCGGTTTCACTGAAATGACGTCAGCGCGACGTGCGCGCTGATCGTCATTTCAGGGAAACCATCTGCACAGCCTCGGGAGCTGGGAAAGCTCTTCCCCCCCCAGCTCCCGAGGCTGTTTGAGGGGGGTGGGGGAAGAAATTCCTCTGGTGCCCGCACCAGAGGGATTTCTAGTGCCACTTGATCGGACGGCTGTCCTACGCACATGAGCACGGCCGTCCTACGCTCATGAGCACTGGTGCGTCGGTCGGCCCCCGGCCGTCCGACGCACCGAAGGGGTTAATCATAAACATTGTTTGGTGCATACATAAAAGGATTAAAAACCATTGTTATTTGTTTCATTTTTATATATGTCTCTTCTTCCTCTATTATAGCCGCCATTTTGGAAAATGGCTGAAGAGTTGCTCTGAGGAGTTAGATTCCGTCGTCTCTATAAGACTACTTGACCCCAAAACCTATGTTTTGACACCAAAATGAAGTATATAGGTCTCATATTTTCTGAAATATTACGTCATCATTGCACCAAATCCGCCATTTTAAAAATGTCGCCCAGTAAAATTCGGCCCGGATCAGCATTGTGTACATAAGCTAAATGACTTCTCTAATGATTAACAAACACAAATCAAAAATGAAAATCTCAGAACAACAATTTTTTTTTTTTGCAGAAGTATATTAGGGGGCTGGGATTAATTTCCATTTCCCCTAGGATGCCACAAAATACAAAAGGCCCATGTTGTTACTTGTCTAAGTACTTACAATTAGACCTAGTAAATTGTACAAAAAAGTGAGGGATGAAATGCATGAATTGATCTCAGCCACTAGTAATTACTTGTAATTGCCTAGTCCATTGTTATTTTTCACTCCATCCCACCTCAGTTTTAACCCAGCCATATGCAAATCAGTCTAGACCCTACTGTAATGAGCACAGTCCAACCTGAACTGCTAGGCCAGATCCTCCCTGAACTGAAGCACCAGCACCGGTTTCGCCCTAGTTAGGGCTCCTCAGCCAGCTATAGTTTGGTTCCAGAGAGGACCTCCCATGCGCTTGTTTTTACAAGCTCCGTCTCCTTCCAGTCGGGCTTCATTTTGAATTGCTCCCATTTTAGGAGCTTCGTTTTTCTTTGTGGTTGAGCAATCCACACGAGTGCTCGTATCAGAATGAAGTCTTTCAAAAATCAGTATGCATTCTGAAGGCTGCTGCTAATGTGAGTTTCTAACACACACACACTGACCGAAATTGACAATAGCTTTTTTGTGCTTTGAAAAACCTGGGCACTTGCCATGTAGATATCGATTTTAACTAGCAGTCTATGGAAAAAAATAGATTGTAGTCATCGAGCTGCCTCGGGATTTCTTAAACAACTGCAGCGTTTCACTATATCCAACAAAAGTAAAGGGATCGTCTCTATTTGATCAAAATCGGTCTGTGTTTTGCAAAAAAAAACGCAATACATGCATGAAGTGGCATTGTTCTGCTCTGTGATTTCAATTCAAGCTTTGTTTTACAGTGTGGTGGGCCCTTCTAGTATCTGAAAACAGAATATGCCACACATCTCATCACATTTTATTTGCGTTATACAGCGCAGGATGGGTCATAGCACTTAGTTGCATGACTTTCAGCCATGCTGAACAGCAGCCATACTGCTATTCAACATGGCTAACAGACATTGACCACGCCAGTAGCTCTCGCATTGCCGAGACCTATTGGCTGTGCCAATGCTTGTTTTCTGATGAGGAAAAGAGGCCAGGATCTCAGTGAGCAGAACTGGTTTACATACACTGTGCTGGTAAGGATACATTTAACACAAGCATTTGCAATGCAATAGGTCTTGCATTTGCGGGAGTTTAAGCTATTGGCTTTGTAAATGACAATGCCTTTGATTTATCTGTTTTGATAATTAACACACAAATAAAAGGCATTGTCATTTACAATGCCAATAGCTCAAACTCTTGTAAATGCGAGACCTGTTTCACTTCAAAGAAGCGGCCCCCATTGTCCCGGGCTGCTTGTAAAGTGAAAGCGCGCATGGCGTGCTGAAGGTTGCAGGAAAGTATGTCGTGCCTGAAGTAGAAGAAAGTCACTAAAGAAAATAGTGCTTACAGACAAAATAAGACATACCATGTAAGAACTTAAATAAAAGGGCCAGTCCTCATGGAAGGTTACAAATGAAGACAAGTTCGTAGTAAGGAGGGACTAACAAGCCTATCAACAAATCAGAAGCCAGCATTTACAAAGGACAATGACACAAGCCAATGAAAAATATATGGGCGGAGAGTGGGCGGAGCTTTAAGTCCATACTCAAATACAGCATGCCTCGTAGAGCTGCAAATGCGCTGCCCAGGCTCGACCTAAAAATGGCCCACACACTGATCTGTCAGACCAGCTCATCAGGCACTGCCTGATTGCACTATATACCTCCAGTCCGACCCTGATTGCAGCCCATAATCTTTTCTGCATAAAGTATTTAGACTTGCAAGAAAAAAATAAAATGAGCTCCAGATATTTAAGGCGTAGAATGTAAAACATCCTGCGGAAAATTTGAATGGAAACCCTGGAGTAGACGAGCCCTCGGCAGGTATTTTATTTTCCACCTGTCAGTGCGGAAGCTGCTTGTTTCTGTACTTGGGATATCATGGCGGGGAACAAACTGTGTTTATTTTTCTCACTTTTGTACCACAGGACCACTCCTCTGTCCTCAGATTGTCTCTAATGTGTGTAAAAGCATTGTGGTCACATAGGTTTCCCTCACAAGTCATGCATAATTCATGCAAAAGCTGCAAAACACACGCGTAGGATCTGTAGTTCGCTGTGAGGGGCACTTCTAAGTGAATATAAGTACTTTGGTAATCACGTTTTGTTTAAAAGTGTAATTGTTTTTTTGCGACTCTCGCTTGGAAAAACAAAGCAAGGTACACATTCCATAAAAAATGCTCACAAGTTAGTAGCGTGACTCGGTTTCTGAAAGACTGCGGCAAAAACCTAATAATAGTCATGCAATGCACGTACAAACACCATGCTTGGGAGTTACCATAGTGACACTCTGCGACCTAAGGGACATCAATAATTAGCAATGGATACAGAGAGACTGGGCTGTCAACTATGTGGTTGATGTTTTGGTTAACCGAGTGAATGGATATCTCAATGGATTCCATTCCATGTCATTAAGGACACAATGCTTCAGTTCTGGGATTTCCTCTTGAAAACCATGTTAGCTGGTTTATTTGGTCCAGTTGCTTTCGTTAGGAGTGGTTAAAACTACAACTACCAGAATGCATTAGGCTGTTAAATAAGACACTGACTACAAGCATTGATATAGCGTAATATGGTAGCTTAGAGATCGACCCTGTTTACTACAGCTTTCTGCGTTGTCGCAAATAGAAAATCCTTCTGCCTAGTGCATGTCACCAGGTACTGGAAATCCTATTTGTGTCTGGCGCTCGAGAACCCGTCTCATAGCGACAGGAACAGACCTACCCCTCACGTGATCTCCCAGAGGTGCCAACCTCACCCGTTACACACTGGTCGTCACGTGACTCCTTGTGAAAGTTAAATCATGTTTCTTAGCGTTAGTGCTCAATGGCATTTTACGTAATATTAGGCTCCGTTATAGTTAAATTAAATGAGGAAGTAAGCGCTGTGGTTCGCCACACATGGCTTCCCTGATGAGCTAACTTGAGGAAGTGTTAGGAGCCTAGTGCCAAGAAGTATCCATTAACTCCATTCTCTCAAAATAGTCACGGTTTGGCTAGTGCGTGTGGATGCTTTGCAGCATTGGTGTACCCACCTTTAGACACTCAGGAAACGAGACCTATGGCATTGGAAAGAAGCGGCCACCATTGTCCGGGCTGCTTGAAAAGAGAAAGCGCACATGGCGCGCTGAATGTAAGCAAAGCACGTCGTGCCTGCAGTAAGAGAGACTCAATAAAGAAAATAGTGCTTACAAGACTAAATGCACATACCGTATAACAACCGAAGTAAAAGGGCCAGTCGCCATGGGAGGTTACAAATGAAGACAAAGCGGTACTAAGGAGGGACTAACAAGCTATTTACAAATCAGAAGCCAGCATTTATGAAGGACAATGTCACAAGCCAATGACAAATATGGGCGGAGAGTGGGCGATGCTTCTATTCCATACTCCAGTACAGCAAGTCTCGCAGAGCAGCGCATGCGCGCAGGCTCTAGGCTCGACCTAAAAAGCATTATCGTCCCAGTGCTTCTGGCTTGCTTGCAGTACCAACAGTGGACACAAGTCAGCAGCAGAATGCCGCACATTTGAAGTTATGAACCTGATAATTAATACTGAGTCATCACTGCCGACATAAATGGCTAGTGTATAGCACTGTATATGCCTGACCCTTGTACGCATGCATCTCATGAGCGTCTGGAAACAGACAGCTGAAGCGGTCTGTAACCATACGTTAAAAAAAGTAACAGAATTATTACAGGAACTTTAATCATAACTTGTTCTTTTTCTGAGAAATGTGAACTTGTTGGTATTAATTAGCATAAATGTAGCTGAGGAGCAATGTAGTTCCATACATCGAGTGATGGTAGACTATTTGATATCATCTTGTGTAATAGAGGTGCACATAATTTAAGCCTTTCCTTAAGGGACTTTAGGAACCTGTATTTATTTACTGTTCAGCTCCTGAAAGCCAGTGTGGGAGTCAGATGCACATAGAAGGAAAGAGTGTTGTTAGTGCCAGAGCATGCAAGGAAAGTGCTGCCTTTGCCTTGTCCGGAGCTCCTGAGGATTCTACCCTCAATACAGTACATTGCTATGCTATGTATAAATATGGAAACGCATTTACCTTTTGATGATTACTATGCCTTACGACATCTGGTCTTTGTTGATCTTCATTTTTAGGATTTATCCAGGAGGCAGGGACCACATTCTGACTTTAATGCAGAAGGTAACAGAGCTAATGAGTTTTCCCTTACCCGAGCCTCTTAATCCCATCATTTTCCATATCTTAGTTTAAAATCCTGTTGTTTTTCTCTATTAAAGTCTTGTTACTTCATCCAATTGACATGCCTACTCTCCATATGCCAGTCAGAAGATGGGCAGCATGTAGTTGAAACCTAGTCTTCATAGTGTGGTTCCCCCATTGAAGTGACCATGTGGCATGTAGGCTTGACAAAATGAATAAAAGAAAAGAACACATGCCACATCCTTCAGTTTCAGGTGTGTTAGTAAGATTGTCTCAGTTGTAGTCAGCCAAGGCTGCGTATCCCAGAATATATTAGGTTGTTAAACAATAGTTTGGGCCTTAGCGACCACATGGAAAAGGCAATAAAACTATACAGAAGTCAAAAAATCTGTAAACCAAACATGCTCTAAGGCTGAACTCTGAACTTTGAAAACTGCAGGTCTGAAGGTTATGGCAAATAGAAGCAGTCGGAGTTGGAAATAGTGTGGGACGTAGCTGAATTTCCTTTAAGTAACCCAATGAAAATTAGGTTCACAGTGTATAACAGAGTTTCCTTTTCTTGTTGTTTTCAGTATGAAGGTTGGTGTTGAAGATGCAACCTCTTCTGTGAATATTACCGTCCAGGTCCACGCATACACTACAGTATCAATGTTAAAGCAGCAGGTAAGCATTTGGTATAGTCGTTTTGATTAAACAAACTGCACACTATCACTGAGGTGCGTGGGGGATAAATGGAAGCAACAGTGGAGCTCATCAACAGAGAATGTAATTTTATTTTTGTGTTATAGAAAGCTCTTGAAACTGCTGTTCAGCAAGTCTACCTTACATGCAAAATGCAGAAGTAGAACAAAATAAAAATCCTATGATAATATCTGCAAGATGGTGTTCCGTTAGAGAGACGCCAACATGAGGTTCTAATAAATACTCGTTGTCAAAAACATATGCTTTTTTACTGCCTAAGTTGACACATTGTACTTTGTCTACCTTAAAAAATAAAATATTGGGTTGTTAGCAATATGACAAACTAAAGAACAAGAAAAGGTCCAGATTTTGTAGTAAGGACCAAGAATTATTGTTATCTAGGAGCCCAGTGATAATGCAAAATGGAGCAGCAGTAGACTATGCAAAGCAGACCTGGATGAACAGTCTGGCCAAACCTTTGGCTAAAGATTGTCACAACTGGTATCACATGAGTCTTAGCCACAGCAGAAAGACTCCAGCAACACACTCTACATACTCTTCCTTTTGCGAACACATGGAGGACCTATACTGCAATGCAAATTTGGAGGGGATTGGGGCAAAACAGATTGTCCCTATCTTTTAGTGGAGTGATTTGTATAATGATGTACCATTGTGTTGTTTTTACATGTAGGACCTATGAAGGACTGTAGGTTGAAGGGTGTAGAGAATAGGAGCCTCAAGATTCAGGAGAAGTGGCAGGGGCAAGCATTGCTGTGGAACCCTAGTACTATACAGCAAAAAGATGGGAAAGCTGAATTATGCCTGAAACAATGTATTTAGAGTTTGAGTATGATCTCCATATTCCTTCCCTAGCAACACCTTATTGCATGTTGCATTCGCACACAAGATATTGGAGAAACCCTCAATGTTGCCATAGAAGTGATATGGTACAGAGTGGGGTTATATGTACATGAAACCAAAATGTGAGCAGTAAAAGTCTTTACCAGAAGAGAACAGCATAAATTCTCATTGGTGGAATTGTACCCACTATTGCAATACAAAGGAACACACAAGAAAACACCAAATTAATAAAACTGTTATGCTGTAGGTATGAGGTATTCTAAATAGATGCACCAAGTAGGAGGAGCTATTGAAGATCCTGGAGTGTGTAGTTGAAGCCAATTCAGTTGAAATTCTGAAACACCAAGCTGAAATGGAACAAAGAACAAATTCAGGAAAAACACCCCAAATCAACACCCAGAAATCCAGCTAAGTGTCCGCTAGTTAGGCGCACGGGTACGTGACAGTTGTGCAGGACAGGGAAGGGAGTGGGTTATTAAAGAGCCAACTTTGGAGAAAAAAAAAACTGTTGAGAAGCTCTGTTCCCTTGCAGTATCTCATATTTATATTAAGGCCATCCAGAATAGTCATCATGCATGCAGTACTGCATTGTCCATTGTCCCCCCTGTTGAATATGGCTCTTTCTTAGTCCCCCATATTGATACTGTAGAAATCAGTTTCATAGAATTGCGGCCTCCATGTGTGTTCCTCCAGTGAAGTGTGGGATCCACCTTTAATTACTCTGCAACAGAAATGCCAACAGGTGATAAAACAGAACTCAAACAAAGCTGCTGGTAGAGCACATCTTGTAGGGTGTGCATGACTCCTAATGTTCTTAAATCTATTGTGGCAAGCCTGAACATACAGCAGCTGTCAGTAGTGTTGCTGTCCCGCTAATAGTACAATCCAAAGCTCTACTGCCACTAAACTTTACTGCTCTGGACAAGTTACTGAATGTGCCACCTTGCCAAAAGCTTTCAGACAGACTTAAAAGCAGCATGGAAATTGGCAGGGAGATAACGGCAGTTGAAAGAGCAAAGCAAGTGTTAGAAATGGGGGTCTCTAGTTGACAGTGTATACACTCAGGTCCAAGTAGGGACCCTTCCTTCTAGTCAGGGTAAGGGGATTACACCCAAGATAACCCCTGCTCACCCCCTTGGTAGCTTGGCACGAGCAGTCAGGCTTATCTCAGAAGCAATGTGTAAAGTATTTGTACATAACACACACAGCAGCACAGTGAAAACACAAAAAAATGGACACCACACCAGTTTAGAAAAATAGCTAATATTTATTTAAACAAAACATGACCAAATTGACAAAAATCCAACATACCCAAGCAAACATATGGATTTTAAAAGAATATCTCAAAAATACAGTTCCTTGAAGTCGATAGCGCCAACCGGGGCTATTGTGGCGTCATGACAAACAAATCCAACATTTCAATCCGACCTCGATGGAGTCAAGGGCTGGCTACGGCGTTGGAAAGACCCGCAAACAGTACTTTGGAGTTGAAGAGGCCTTGCGGAGAAGTGCAGTGTTGAAGCGCCGCGGATGTTGCAGGCGTTAGGTGCTGCAAGTCAGGGAGTCCTTGAAGTCACACACATTGCAGATCAAACTCCATGAAATCGAAGTCGGGAGCGCTGACATCGGCTGTACTGGGACTGCAGTGTCGTCACAGGCTGTGCGTCATGCACTTCACAATGTGGTGTGCTTGGCTTTGGTGCAGGCAGTGGCATGCTGTCGGTGCGGAACACTGGCGTCGATGTTGATGATGCTGTCGTCGGCAGCTGGAGGCTGTGGTGTCGTCCAGGGCGGTTCGGTGAGGCGGTGACCATGGCTGCAGTGCAGACCGCGCTGACGGTGCTTAGGCGGCGTTGTCGTCGGTGAGGCCAACGTATCGGTGCTGTCAAGGTCGGTGTGATGAGGTGGTGGCCACGGTGCAAGCAATGGCGTCGAGTTCGGCAAGATAAGATGTCGTCGGTGAGACCAGGGCTGCAGTGTCATCGAGGTCGTTGCTGTGCTCACTTAGCGAGCGGGGACCATGGCATCTGTGACGGCGTCGGGAATGTTTTTCCTGCAGTTACAGCTCAGCAATCCCCTTTAGTGGCCCAGAACTGGAATCGGCACCACTTGGCAGGTTCAGGACTCCCAGCAATGGTGTCTAGCTGCTGTAAATGAAGTCTTTAGCCTTGAGACTCCCAACAGGAGGAACTTGGAAAGCAGGATCATACAGCAAAGTCCAGTTCCTTCACTGCCCACAGTCAGAAGCAGCAACTGCAGGCCAACCCAGCAAAGCCACACACAGCAAAGGGGCAGTACTCCTGACAGCTCTTCGGCTCTCCTTCTTGGCAGAGTCCTCAATCCAGAAATGTTCTAAAAGTCTTGGGTTTTAGGTCCAATATTAATACCCCTTTTTGCCTTAGAAGTAGGCATTCTTCAAAGTGTTGTCTTTGTAGTGCACAATTTCTTGACCTGCCTGATCTTGTCTCCAGACACACACTGTGGGGGAGGGGTGTGTGGAGTACTTGAGGGGGGAGAGGGGGTTGAGACAGCATTTTTAGAAGCCCGACACATCCCTATTCAGGTTTATGTGATAACTCCTCCCACCACTCTAGCTCGGGAAGGCCTACCAGCCTGGTGATGGGCAATCAGGATACGCAGGGCACACCTCAACTCCCTTTATGTGACTGTCTAGAATGAATGCACAAACAGGCCGCTGTCATTCTAAACCAGACGTTGATTCCACAAGCAGGCAGAGGCACAGGATGGTTAAACAAGAAAATGTCCACTTTCTAAAAGTGGCATTTTCAAACACACAATTTAAAAACCATCTTTACAAAAAGATGTTTTTTTAGATTCAGAGCTCAAGAGAGCCACACTGCAAATCTCTAGCTGTTCCCAATTGAAAGTTACACTTGTAAAATGTTACAAGGCAGCTCCAATGATAGCCTATGGGAGAGCTAGTCCTTGCAATAGTGAAAAATAGGACATGTAAAACACACCAGTACATGTCCTACCTTTCACAGGCACTGCACTCTGCCCATGTGGGTACCTTGGGCCTATATTAGGGGTGCCTTACATGTGATAAAAGGGAAGGTCAGGGCCTGGCAAGTGGGTGCACTTGCCATGTCGACATGGCAGTTTACAACTGCACTCACAGACACTGCAATGGCAGGCCTGAGACAAGTTTACACGGCTACTCGTGTGGGTAGTAATACCAGTGCTGCAGGCCCACTAGTAGCATTTGATTTACAGGCACTGGGCACACCAAGTGCACTTTACAAGGGACTTACCAGTAAATCAAATATACCAATCATAGAGTACCAATCAGGATCACAATTTACACAGGGAGCACTTGCACTTTAGCACTGATCAGCAGTGGTAAAGTGACCAGAGTACCTAAACCAGCAAAAACAAAGTTCATCATAACATCAAAAATATAGGCGGTAGAGGCAAAAAGACAGGGGAAGCCATACCAAAGGTGTCAGGTCTAACACCAAGATCAAAGCAACATTTTTATCATCACACAGGAGGTTAGTGACTTACCCACTGGCACACTGACATCACCCCTTTATAACAGTCATTGTCCTGTCTTTCAGCAACTGGCTAGCACAGCCCCTTCCAACAGCTGATCTCACCTGTCTTGTACCAGCTAACCTCCACCACGTTAACATATTCAGAATCACTATATCCATAACCCCACCAGTCTTCTACTTGATTCAAATGCTGACCATGGATTAAAGTGAAAGAACATGTACCTTTGAACTGAGAAAAAAGGCACAGAGGTAGAAGGCTTCACCATTGTCAAGGAGTGAACTGCTTTTAATCAACTTTACTACATTATCAAAAATAAGGGGAATACGAAGTATGGTAGCAGGAATGCATTGTACATTCAAATATTAGCCAATACTGTCATCCATTTGTTGGTCTTGTTTGAAAAAAGTTAGAAATATCATGGGTAACTTAAACCCACTTCATTGTGTGAAGTTCGAAATGAAAGATCTTGTTTGTGGCATGTGTTGCTGTAGATACATATGATGTGCATACTCCTGTCATCTAGTGTTGGGTGTGCAAGGTGTTTTTCTTCGAAGTAGCTCTTTGAGTCATGAAGTATAGGGACTCCAGCTGTTACTGGTAATGTACATGGGCTTCAGCTCCATTGTTAGATTGCTTTTTCTCCGCCATTGGTTTAAAACGTGTCCCTTTGAGCTCTGGTTCGACACCGCGTGGTGTTCATGCCGGACCCACTTTGATCCTTCTTACTCATCAGACGAATAAACAATGTGTCTCCGCATCTGTTCTAAGCGTTGCATTGTCTTTGCTTTTGTTCCACAGTTTAACAGCTTTGACGCCCTGTACATGGCCTGGCCCCTTAGGGGCTCGATCCATTCCTCGGTAGTACTGAAGAGTAGACTCCATTCTGCTACTGCCCGAAGTGCCAAGCAAAGGACCCGAGGACAGACCTCCATCAGGTGTGTAACCTCTGTCTGTCTCTGTACCACCAGAAGGCCTTCTGGTTTGGGAGCCATGCATTCCGGAACAAGAAAACACTCCGGTACCATCAGGGTTCTTGCATCACTTTGGCTTTGATGGCACATCACTGAATGGAGGATACTCTAGACCTTTTTGGAGAACAGGAGACCGAGGGCGAACAGCAGACATAGGCTTCCAGCACAGAGAATCAGGTATTGGAGATGGAGGAGGACACCGGCTCAGATGTCCAAGCAGATGAGCCTCTACCTGCACAGCGTCCACCTCCCAAAAAAAGCCACAGTGATTACTGACATCCTGCCTCCAACCCTTCGACTCCACTCGAAAGCCGAGCATCGCCCTCAAGGGAGTCGAGCATCGAGCTTGCAGGCCAGTCATTAGGCCTCCGGTCTGCCACTGCCTCAAGGCTATGATCAATACTTAACTGCCAAGTCAGAGCCGACACAAGCACAGCTTTCGGCGTCGAAGCCTGCCTCCAAGCCATGCCCTTTGGCTTCAGTCGGCTCTTCGGCTCCTGCCTCAAAGACACCTGTGGAACCGTCCTCAAATCCAAGCATTTTGGAACCGAAATGTGACTCGGTGCTGGCAGGCTAACGGACATCCTTGGCTTAGAGAAAATTGGCATCCAGGGCAGCATTCTCTACCGCTTCCGAGAATCAAGATCAAACAATCCTACAGCGCCTTCGAGAGGAGCTCTATGCTAGACAAAAGCATTCATCCCAAGGCTGGATGAATTCTAGCAAAGCCCACTCTTCTGGCAAAAGGACCCTGTTCCTCCAAAGAGGAAACTGACTTTTGAGGAGGCCCTGAAACCACCCTTGGAGCCAGGGCCCAAAAAACGTAGGCGCCATGACAAGGGCACCGCTCTACCACCTGCTTTGCCGCGCTGACCTGTTTGACCGTCATCACCTCAACCTTTGCCTTCTTCACCACCACCTCCACCCCCACCCTCCATCCATTACTGATAATCTGCTCCCCAGTACTACCAGAACACCCTTCACCAGAGTCACCTCTGGGTTCCCCTCCATGGCGGTAGCAGTCCAAAGTCTCCCAATGACCCATATGATACACCTTATGGCCCACAACCGCATGACGATCCATGGGATGATTATGGCCTGGTACCCCCGGGCAACTCTGATCCGTACCTCTATATGGATAAGCCTTTTCCACCAGATGACACTACTGCAAACGGCAGCTACTTTCCACAAGGTGTAAATTCATAAACAACCTGAGTAGGGTGACTTCCTCATGGAGACACTCTCCACCACCCAGAGGTCCAGGCAGTACTTGCCAATGCTTAGGGGGGTGCTCAAACCAGCCTCTTTATAGAGCCCAGTCAAAGTGCAAGTCATCGCGCCTAGGGTACAAGAAGTATAAAGCTTCTCCTGCCGACCCTCCACACAGCGGGGACCAACTAACACCTGACTCCCGGCAGAAACACATAGCAGCCCAGTCTACTTAGAGTTGGGGGTATCACCAGTTCTGTGCATTTACTTTCCTGCTATGATCGCCCGTTGGGACGAGATGGAGGAGTTGTTGCAACACCTTCCGGACCAATACAAGAAGACGAGCCAGGATTTAATAGCTGAGGGGAAGGTTATATCCAGCACAAACATATGATGCGCCATAGATGCAGCAGACACATTGCTCATGGGGTAAATACCAGTATCCTCCTCCACAGATATGCTTGGCTGCATGTTTCTGGTTTTTAGCCAGGGGTACACAAGATGAGCAGATGCCGGAAAAAATAAAAAATGATACTGAATCGGCAAAAGTCATGGGTGCCTTATAGGCCCCATCTGCACCGTGGCTCCTCTGAACGTATACAGTATTGTAGGGGTGCCAAAACCACCACCCATGCCATCACCACCTGGACACCGGTCACCACTGAAGACACGACCATGAAGAGCACCCACTCAGGAGCCCCCATGTACCCCTGCCTGCCTCACATCTTCCACAGAGCCGCCGCCATTGCGCCCGAACTACACCGCACCATCAACGCCACCCTCGAATCCGGCATCTTCCCCCAACTGGAAGTGGGCTGAGGTCAAGCCCCTCCTCAAGAAAACCTCGGCTGACCCGACTGACCTGAAAAACTACCAGCCCATCTCTCTCCTTCCCTTGGCAGCCAAAGTCACAGAGAAATTCATCAACGCCCAACTGACCACCTTCATCGAAGAGAACGCCATCCTCGGCTCCTCCCAGTCCGGATTCCGAAGCAACCACCGCACCGAGACCGCCCTCCTCGCCGCTTCCGATGGCATCCGCGTGCTACTCGACAAGGGACACACCGCGGCCCTCCTCCTGCTAGACCTCTCCGCTGCCTTCGACACCTTCTCCCACCGCACTCTTGCAGCCAGACTCCACGATGCTGGCATACGGGGAACCGGCCTCGACTGGACCCGCTCCTTTCTCGCCGGCAGAACCCAAAGGATCAGACTCCCACCCTTGCTCTCCGAACCCATAGAGATCAACTGCGGAGTACCCCAAGGATCATCGCTCAGCCCCACGCTCTTCAACATCTACATGGCCACCCTCGCTGCCATCGTCGGACAGTATGGGCTCAGCAGAGTATCCTACGCCGACGACACCTAGCTCATCCTCTCCCTCACGAAGAACCCCCGAAGACACCAGACTTCCAGGAAGGAATGAAAGACGTCGCAGCCTGGACAAGCAACAGCTGCCTAAAGCTGAACTCTGAGAAGACAGAAGTCCTTGTCCTTAGACCCTCCCCCACCGCTTGGGACAACTCCTGGTGGCCCTCCGTCCTCGGAAATCCACCCACCCCGACAGACCACGCCCGGAACCTCTGCATCATTCTAGACTCCTCCCTCACCATGACTCGCCAGATCAACTCCGTCGCCTCTACCTGTTTCAACTCCCTCCGCAAGACCTTCAAGTGGATCCCCCTGAAGCCAGAAAGACCGTCACCCAAGCACTCATAACTAGCAGACTGGACTAAGGAAACGCCCTCTATACTGGAATCAACGAATCCCTGCTACACAAACTCCAGACCATCCAGAACACCGCAGCCAGACTCGTCCTCGGCACCCCACGACATGAGCACATAATCCAACACCTGCGAGACCTCCACTGGCTCCCCGTCGAAAAGAGAGTAACTTTCAAGCTACTCACCCACGCCTACAAATCCCTCCACAACATCGGACCCAAATACCTCAACGAAAGAATCTCTTTCCACGCACCCAAAAGAAACCGCCGACCTCGCCCTAGCAGAGACCCCGCGAATCCACAGAACCAGAGCAGGTGGAAGAGCCTTCTCCTACGTCGCAGCCAAAGCCTGGAACAAGCTCCCAGTCAACATCAGACGCTCCCCTACCCTGCACACCTTCAGGAAGAGCCTCAAGACCTGGCTTTTCGGCTGACCCGGAGCTGCTCCCCCCACCCCCTCCAGCGCCTTGAGACCCGCACAGGTGAGTAGCTGCATTTAAAAGCCCCCGATTGATTGATTGACTTCTGAGGCGTCCCATCCTTCCCCAGACAACAGCAGCAGAAAACTGCCTCTTAGGGTACCACAGGGAAGACTGTAAAAACAATTGCAGAGGCAGGGAAAAATGCGGTTTGGAAGGAGATGTCCCTTTGCGGACGCTCCTTCCAAACAGGGACTCTTTTACCCCCACCCGTTGAGGAAAGATTGCAAGCTTTTCTGTCCAAAGACAGAGATCACCTCAGACCAGCGGGTTCTAGATATCATAGCAGAAGGGTACAGCCTAGAACTCGCCCAAACACCACCAACCATCCCTGACACAAATTTACCCTTGAACATCAGTGTCTGGTCCAAGAGGAGATGCATACACTACTCATGCCACCACAACACCGCGGCAAAGGGGTATACTCCCTAATCCCAAGAAGGACGGGTAGCTAAAGCCCATCCTCCATCTCAGGCCCCTAAACAAGTAAATCCCGTTATTTCCACATGGTGACACACCAGGATGTCATTCCTTTACTAAAGGAGACAGGAGGCCTCTCTAACTTCCTTAGGTAGAGTTGCCTCTATCTTAGCAACTTTATCAGAGAAGAATTAGGCAATCAGATTACAATTATCTACTGACTGGGCTATATGCACAGAGACACACTCCAAGAAAGAGAAGGATTTCACTATGGAGAAAAGTTCACGTGAGGAATTCTGAGTGTGCACAATCGTTTGAGCATAATACTGGCTCTGCATGATTCTAATCTGTTTGTGGTATTCCTTCAGTGCCTTATGGTAGTTCGCTTTATCCACTGCACTATAGTTCCTGCGTCATAGATGGTCTAAACGTTTACAAGTCTTCTTTAATAACAGTAATTCTCAGTTAAATCAGTTCGCCAAAGGTTTAGAACGACTGACTGCTCAAACAAAACAGGCAATAGAGAAGGTACCAACAAGGGAGCACAACAAAGGAAACTACTCCCCTCATTTCTTGGTACCAAAGCAAGATCTTACATTGAGACCAATTTTGGAACTCCGATTCATATTCATATTCATTCACCCGCAGCATTTCAAGATGACAACCCTACAAGGGGTAATCTCACACCTACAAAAAGAGGGCGTACATTACAAAAATGGACTTAAAAGATGCCTATCTACATATACCCATGAATGAAGGACACAAGAAGTACCTCAGATGCATGCATGAAGACACACACTGCCAATTCAGAGTCTTACCTTTTGGAATAAAATCGGCACCAAGTGTTTTCACAAAGTGCCTAGCTGCAGTGAAAAACACACAAAAGGGAGTGCCTTGAGTCCTCTGAAAGGGCTTCATCAGGTTTTATGTATATCTTTGCAGAAGAAGGTACTTGACGGTGGTGCCGCGTCATGCTACCCGGTCTGAGCTTACAAAACCGAATGGATGTGGTGCAGACGGCCAAGACCTGGAACCTGCTCCCTATCACAATAAAAAATAGCCCCTCGCTCCTATCATTCAGGAAAGCTGCAAAAACCTGGCTTTTTACCTCCTAGTTAGAGCTCTTTATCATCGTCAGTCTTTTCTACATCGACTTAGCGCCAAGACGCCCTTAGGCATTCGCGCGCTCTACAAATTATCAAATCAAATCATTAAGCTGAATTATTAATATTTATCCTTCAACTATTGTTCTATGATCATGTAGGAGCAATACGAGTGTTCCTCTGGGAGAACTGATTCACACCCACATGGACTTCGATGTGATATTGCTGCAAATATATACATGAACCCTGCATTGGCCAGGCTGTTTCATTGATGTTTTGAAGAATAATAAAGAGAATTGTTTCGAGACTTCATACTACAGCTCCCATGTTATTTTGGTCTTGGAGAAAAGTATATTGGGATCGACACCATTGAATTATAAGTTATTCGTGAAAGGAGGAGAAAAATGAGAACAAGTTCTATAATGCAATTGTTGGACTCTTGAGGCACTCCCTTTTGTGTGTTTTTGTCTGTTCAATTGTATTCATGATTGTTGAGTAGCCTGACCATTAGAGGGTGAGTGCCTACAACTATTGCATTACAAGACTAGCGTTTGGGCTGTTGTTCGTAACCAGAACTACTCTTGCTTTGGGAATATTTGTGCCTAGCTGCAGTGGCAGCTTTCCTAAGAAGTAAGGGAATCCAAGTATATTGTTATCTAGACGATTGGTTGGTAAAGGCAAACTCAAAACAAAAATGCCACAGACACATTCAGAAGGTAATCACGATGCTGCAAAGGCTGGGTTTCTCCATAAACCTCAAATCATTGCTAAACCCGGACCAGGAAAAAAATCTTCCTAGGGGCAAAACTGAATTCCCAAGATGGCACGGGTGTACCCAACTCTAAGGAGGATTCAAGCAATCAAGGAGCAAACTCGCCTCTACCAGAGAGGACAGTCTGACGGTGAGGACGTTTATGTAACTAATGGGCATGATTGCATCATACATTCCCCTCATTACCCATGCACGTCTGCACATGGCTATATAACAACTGATCACAAACCCGGGAATCGGGAAGATCTAGTGGTTGTAACAGAAAAGGTACAGAAGGAGACACAATAGTAGGCATCCAAGAACATACCACTAGGCAGACCTTTCAAAACAACTCGCTCAGTGACCATCAAAACCGATTAGTCTATGTTTAACATGTATATAAGTGACTGCATAAATAAGTAAATATTTTATCATAACTATTTATCTACAATTGCTTCACTATTGAATAACAAAATTAAAAACAAATAATTTAATTTAAACGACAACAACACTTGAAAGTCTGAATTTATTAACTGCAACTTTAATATACATATATTACCTCCCTTATGCATATATACCTTCCATGTACTTATGTATCTTTATATTTATTACTTTGCTTCAAATTCAACATATCCAATGCACTACCCTGTATCTCTCGCAATATATTCTCTACTGCCACTCTGACTCATCTCAAACCTCATTTTACAACCCTCTCCAATGTACTCCTGTATTTCTCACCCTATACCTCTATCAATATATCTTCTACCTCAACTCTCTCATTCATCCCAGACCCCTTACCCCTACTATGACCCCCAAAATAACCCTTTGTAGACTCCTCCATCCTCTACCCCTCCTAGCATCATCTCATACCTTTTTTACTATTCAGATATCCCAAACAAGCCTTTCTCAACCTTTCCCTCCGACTCTTCCCCTCCACCTCCTCTTTACTCATCCCAAACCCCCTCCTACTGCTATGAACTCCCAAAAAAACAAAAAAGCTTTCTAAACCGTTCCCTCTTCGATCCCTTTTCAATCCAAATAACATACTAACATGTCCACCACTCAAATTAATTTCATATTTCCCTATACTAATTCCCCACTAATCCTGTTTGGTATTCGGAGTAGCATGCTACCCGCCAAAAAGCACTTCAACACCTCATCAGGGGTAGTAAGCACTATATAAATGCAAACCCTTGCCTTTTCCTTCCCTCCCCTATCTTTTTCAATCCAAATAACAGACTAACATATCCACCACTCAAATTAATCTCATATTCCCTCAGACTAATTCACCACTAATCCTTTTCTCGTTTCGGAGTAGCATGCTGCTCGCCTAGAAACACTTCGACGCCTCATCAGGGGTGGCAAGCGCAATATAAAGCAACCCTTTTCACTCTATCCCTCCACTATCCTTCTCATTCCAAATAACACACTAACATAGCCACTGCTCAAATTAATTTCACATTTCACTATACTAATTTCACCACTAATCCTTTATTGGTTCCAGAGTAGCGAGCTACTCGCCGAAAAAGCACTTTGACGCTTCGTCAGGGGTAGTAGGCGCTATATAAATGCAATTACATTACAACACAATACAAATAGTCATAGGTGTGATACAATCAAATGCATCACTAATCCAGTTTTCTCATTGTGGGTTTGCTGTGTTAACGAAATCACTGAAAGTGGAACGGTTGGCAGTCTGAGCCTTCGAAAAGGTAGCTGGAGTGACCTTAGTCCACTTCCACGTTTTGTTCTGCTGACCTCCAGACAATGCTGTTATAGGAGAGGCCATATCGACCTGGAAAGGGAAGACGAAACGGTCCAACCATGCCACAAGTATGGGAGGAGCCACACTCACACAGGAAGAGTTCACAAATATGGGATCCAAAGTGTGACCTAACCTATGCATGGGAGCATGTACCTGTTGGACAAATTGGAGTGCTTCTAAAACTTCAATGAGGGAGATGGCCGAACGACATGTTGCTTCCTCAAAATGCAGGTTGAGGTCGCCCAAGATTAAGAAATTGGTGTAGCATAACTCAAAGGCAGGTAAAATATCTGTTAAAGCAGTTATAAACTCCGAGGCTAAACCAGGTGGGTGATAAATCAAAAAAACCCGCTAAGGTGCAGTTTCTGGATAATGTTCGAGTAAAAAAAGCTGCCTTGCAGCCCACAATCTCTATTTCTGAAAAGGTGAAGGGAAACATCAGTTTAAAAATTGACGCAATTCCTCCTCCCCTTTGTCTGTCTGTCCAGTCTCATTATACATTAATCCTGTTCAGCTAGCCATGTTCAGAGAAAAATGCATGTCTGGTAATGAGTCAGAAAATCATATGTTCGAGGCATGTGAGCTGTAGATCACATGCTTTGCATACTCCTGCCATCTAGTGTTGGGTCCGGATGTTTGCAAGTGTTTTTCTATGAAGAAGTCTTTCCAGTCACAAGGTAAGGTGACTCCTCCTTTCGGTGATAGTGCGCATGGGCATTGACTCCATTGTTAGATTGTTTTTTTCCGCCATTGTGTTCGGACGTGTATTGCTGCGCTTTGGTTCGAAATCGTTCCTCTGGTTCCCCTTGGTTTGCAATCCACTTACCCTCAATGGTATTGTTTTCGATCGCGAATCCCATTCTTCGCGTATCGTATCGGTTTATAAAACTCTTTTCGATCAGGAAATTCGTGGAAGGCCGTTGGGCCTTGCCGCGTCGGTCCACCTTGCAGTCCATGTATCGGACTCCATTTTAAAGTTTCTACGCACCGACTCACACAAAGTGTGCAACTTGTGCTTAACCCCAGAGCACAACGAACAGGACTGCAACGCGTGTAGATCTTTCCGATCGAAGAAAACGCTCCGTGACCGTCTGGCTCGACGTCACGAAATGCAAAGTCAAAACATAGGCTCCATTCCTGATCTCTTTGGAAAAGATTCCGAACAAGAGACTTACGACGCACTAGGAGCCGAGGAAGAATAACAGGAGGAGATCGTTTCCGTCTCAGAATCCGGCTCCGATATGGACAAAGAGATTCCGCAAGGTCAGCGTATCGTGAGTACCGAACCTCCCTTGCCCCAAAGTCCAAGTCAGCCCAAGAAAAAGGCTGCAGTCCCACCTCCGCCTTTGGACCAAGGTCGGCACAGAGAAAATGTTTCCAGCGCCCCGCCTTCCGGCTCAGCACCAAAACACACACAAAAGCCTTCCGGCTCGGGATCGAGTCGGCCACACTCTGGCACCGAGCTGAAACCTTCGGCCTCGAAACCGAAACCAGTCTCTGAGCTGGCTCCTTCAACAAAATCGAAAGCTTCTTCGGATCCAAAAGCTTCGGCACCAAAAATCTTGGCACCTAGACACAAAACTGCTCCTTCACCACAACAGGAGCCCCGTTTTGACGTCCCTTCACCACAACAGGAGCCCCGTTTTGACGTCCCGCCTTCCAAACTGGACCCGAAGCAAAAAGAACTGTTTATTAACCCTAAAACTGGACATATTTCCACCAAATTGCCACTTAAACGCAAACCAGAGCCAGAGGACACTTATCACATTCCTCTTAATAAGAAACATATCTGAAAGAAACACGTTGGGTATAGATTCCTTACCTTAGAATTACCCCCAGGCGTCAGACTGGATCCGGAAAGTTTTTCGTCAGCAGTACCTCTGCGCATCGACAGGCGTCGTTGGTCGACTCCGCGTCCGTCGTTGGCGTCGTTGTTGCGGTGATGACGTCGCAGGAGTTACTTAGACGCCGCCCTCGCGCCTGATGTCAGTTCTTTATTTTTCCGCGCCAGCCAGCGCAGATCCGGAGAGAGCAGTTACCTCCAGTAATTTTTTGACTGAACTTTTGTCGAAGTCTTTTCTGTGTCGGACGACTCCTGTTGCACTTGTGATGCCTGGATTGAAGGCTTGTGGATCCTGTAACCGACTGATGTCGGTAACGGATCCGTACTGCGTGTGCCTCTCTTCTCTGGAGCGCGACCACGACCCCAAGTCGTGCTCCGACTGCTGGTCCATGGCTCCAAAGGCTTTGCGAGAGTGGTCCCGAAAGCTTCTGGAGTACCGGCAGTCTGCTCCGTGCCATTCGAGGTCCCGGTCGCGGGGGGAGGTCGAGGGACCGGCCGCGGAGCCACCACCACTCGTCGAGATCATCCAAGTCTTCGCACTCTGGGTCGGGTAAGTCGAAGCACAAAAAGAAGTCGAAGAAGCGTTGTCGCTCTTCGACTTCCCCTCGTCCGTCGGCTGACGAGACGCAGGGAGCGGGTGGTGCCACTCCCGCGGCTCCGCGTGCAGAGCCTGTAGAGTCGACTCTGGCCTTCCCTCCCCTCCCTTACCGGGACCGGCAGCGACTCCCGCCCAGCTTCGTCAGTTTTACAAAGCCGTGCACGCGATTTTTGGGCGATCCAACCCCGTTGGTGCGCCCCCAGGCCCCGCGGGTTCGGCTGGGGGCCCTAGGCCTTCGACGCCGGCAGCTTCCGCCTCGGCTCTGGAGGGCCCCCTACTTGGATCCGATCCTGGATCGGCGCCGGTCGACCTGGTAACACCTCCACCGGCACCGACTCCCCCGGCACAACGTCCGCAAGCGACGTCGGTCGGCCCCCCGGCTTCCCCCTCCACGTGGAAGCGGCGCTGGACTGGCGTCGGCCGACGCCGGATCCGACGTCGATGGGTACTTTTGTGCTTACCTTCCACCCTGACCGTTTAAAGCTAGTTTGGCAGCCAGAGGAGGGTGAGGAAGACTGGGCGGGGTCTGCGGACCCTCTCACAGATCAAATTGAGGATGACCAGGAATGGAGAGAGGACCTGGGGGAGGCCAGTGGTTTGGACACCTCACCAGACCTTGGCCTGTTGTCTCCTCCTACCGTGGCTACGGAGGAGGGAGCGTCTTACGCAGTGGTGTTGCGTAGGGCGGCTGAGGCCTTGGGCCTTGAGCTTCCTACGGTGGCAGTCAGGACTAACCTCCTGACAGAGGTGCTTCAGCCGGCAGCAAGCTCTTCGGAGCCCCTGCTGCCGTTCAACGAGGCCCTTACCGACATCCTTTTGGGCACCTGGTCCAGGCCCACCACAGGGGCTCCTGTGGATAGGAAGGTTGCCCGATGCCACCGCCCGGCTCTGGGTGACCCCACTTTCCTCTCCCAACATCCCTCCCCCAACATCCCTCCCCCGAGAGCTTGGTTGTCCAAGCCTTCACTTCCCAGAGCGCGTTCCCTACCGACCCTACGGACAGGGAATCCAAGAGGCTGGATCAGTTCGGGAAGAAGTTGTTTTCTTCCGCCAGCCTAGGTCTGCGGTCGGTGAACACTGCATGCCGCTTGGGCTGTTATTCCCACTCCGTGTGGGATACGGTGGCGCAGGTGCTGCCTCAGTGCCCGGAGGAGGCCCGGGCCGTGCTCTCATGTGCTGTTGCCGAGGGGAGAGACGCAGCTAAGTTCGCCCTTAGGTGTGGATTAGACACTACCGACTCACTGGGCAGAACGGTTTCAACGTCAGTGGTGCTTCGCCGCCACGCCTGGTTGAGGACGACTGGCTTTTCAGGGGATGTCCAGAACACTTTGATGGACATGCCCTTTGTTGGCCGTCGCCTGTTCGGCGACAAAGCAGACCGTGCGCTAGAGCGCTTCAAGGACTCTCGGGCTACGTCCAAGTCCTTGGGCCTCTCCACCATGCGCCCTGCACGGTCTGCTTTTCGCCCCTTTCGTGGCCATGGAAGGGTTGCCCCAACACGTCCGTTCCAGGGCCACAGGCCCGCGCAAGCTGTTCCACCTCAGCGCGGCCAGAGACGTGGGAACCAACGGTGTGGTTCCGGGGGCCAGCGGGCAGGCCAATCCACCTCCACCCCCTCCGCCGCAGCCTCCAAACCCTCCTAGTCCGACCTTTCAGGTCCATCAAACGCCAGTGGGTGGCAGGATACGCCATCACCTCCCCCACTGGCGCACCATCACGTCGGACAGGTGGGTTTTGCAAATAGTCCGAAGGGGCTACTCCCTCCCCTTCGAGACTACCCCTCCACCAATGCCACCTAAATACCATTGCATGTCGGAGGATCATCTGACCCTTCTCCAACAGGAAGTTACGGGTCTCTTGGCCAAGGGAGCCATCGAGCGCGTTCCTGTCCCAGAAGTAGGTCGTGGTTGCTATTCCCACTACTTTCTGGTGCCCAAGAAGGACAAGGGCCTGCGTCCTATCTTGGATCTCAGGGACGTCAACCGCTTCCTCCGGAAGGAGAAGTTCAAAATGTTGACCCTGGCTCAGGTCCTGTCTGCCCTCGACCCTGGAGACTGGATGGTAGTGTTGGACTTGCAGGACGCGTATTTCCATATCGCTGTCCTGCCGGCCCACCGGCGTTACCTGCGGTTCACGGTAGGCCACGAGCATTTTCAGTTTACCGTGCTCCCCTTTGGCCTTACCAGCGCTCCTCGGGTGTTCACGAAAGTGTTGGCGGTGGTCGCAGCTCAACTGCGCAGATCAGGGGTTCCAGTCTTCCCCTATCTCGACGACTGGTTGTTGAAGGCGGGCTCGTCCCAGGCAGTCGTCTCCCACCTCCAGACTACGGCCGACCTCCTGCATTCGCTGGGGTTCTCCATCAACGTGCCGAAGTCACACCTGATTCCCTCTCAGAAGCTCCTTTTCATCGGAGCGGTTCTGGACACGACGCAGTTTCGGGTCTATCCTCCTGAACAGCGAGTCCTGGATATTCTGGGTATGATTCCGATGTTTCAGCCGCTATCCCGGGTTTCGGTCAGAATGACCCTGAGGCTGCTGGGCCTCATGGCCTCCTGCATCCTGCCGGTCGATCATGCTAGGTGGCTTATGCGGGCTCTGCAGTGGTACCTGAAGTTCCAGTGGGCGCAGCATCAGGGGAATCTGTCCGATTGCGTCCAGATCTCGGAGGGCACTGCACACCAATTGCAGTGGTGGCTCACGAACCAGGATTGGGTCAACGGCAGATCCCTCTCCCTTCCCCAACCAGAACACACAGTGGTGACGGACGCATCCCTTCTGGGATGTGGCGGCCACATAGGAGAGGCGGAGATCAGAGGCCTCTGGTCTCTGGCGGAGTCTGGGCTCCACATCAACCTTCTGGAGCTTCGGGCGATTCGTCTTG
Organism: Calotriton arnoldi; assembly: GCA_963921515.1. Taxonomy (NCBI): domain Eukaryota; kingdom Metazoa; phylum Chordata; class Amphibia; order Caudata; family Salamandridae; genus Calotriton; species Calotriton arnoldi. The sequence goes on from CAWUFW010006141.1 coordinate 617,722, forward strand.
CACTCAAGGCATTCCTTCCTTCTGTCCGGGGAAGAGTAGTGCAGGTGTTCACGGACATCACCACTGCCATGTGGTACTGCAACAAACAAGGCGGGGTGGGGTCGTGGACCCTATGTCAAGAGGCCCTCCGCCTCTGGACATGGCTGGAACATCAGGGCATTTCCTGGTGGTTCAACACCTGGCAGGTTCACTGAACGCCAGGGCAGACGAACTCAGCCGCAGGTGCATAATGGATCACGAATGGCGTCTTCACTCGGACGTGGTGCAAGGTCTCTTTCAGCAGTGGGGAGAGCCTTGGTTAGATCTATTCGCCACCGAAGAGAACGTGCAATGTCAGCAGTTCTGCGCGTTGGAATTTCCAAGGCGGCACTCGCTCGGTGACGCTTTTCGTCGCGAGTGCAGTTGCAGTCTGTTGTACTCCTTTCCGCCTATACCACTTCTGCCCAGAGTGCTGAAGAAGATCAAGCGTGACCGGGCCCAAATCATTCTTGTGGCTCCGGATTGGGCACGGAGAGTCTGGTATCCCGAGCTGCTTCACATGGCCATCGATCCTCCTCCGGGAGGATCTTCTGTCGCAGCAGCAGGGGACGGTCCTCCACCGAGCCTGTCCAGCCTCCACCTCCTTGCGTGGAGATTGAGCGGCGGCATTTGACGCCATTTGACTTGCCTCCCGAAGTCTGTGATGTTATCTTGCCAGCCAGGCGTCCCTCCACTAAGACGGTATACGCCTGCCGATGGAACAAATTTGTGGCATGGCGCACAGCAAAGGCTGTGGATCCGCTTTCTGCCCCTCTTTCTGAGGTCCTCTTGTTCCTCCTTTCTTTGGCCCGGCAGGGCTCTGCTCTGGGCACTATCAAAGGTTACCTTTCAGCCATCTCTGCTTTCCTTCGGCTGCCTGATCAGCCTTCTTTATTCAAGTCCCCTGTTAGTCGTTTCTTGAAAGGCATAACTCCTCTTTTTCCTCCTATTCCTTTCGTTATGCCTCAGTGGGACTTGAATCTGGTTCTAACTTTCTTGATGTGTGCTCCCTTTGAGCCCCTTCATAACTGTCCTTTAAGACTTCTGACTCTTAAGACTGCTTTCCTGGTGGCCATCACTTCGGCTAGACGAGTGAGTGATCTCCAGGCTCTTTCATCTAAACCTCCATTTCTGTCTGTGCATCCGGACAAGGTTGTACTCCGAACCCGTCCATCCTTTCTTCCCAAAGTGGTCACTTCTTTTCATATTGGCCAAACCATCACTTTGCCCACCTTCTTTTCGCCTCCGCATCCCTCGAAAGAGGAAGAGAGGCTCCACCGTCTGGACCCAAAACGTGCGCTTTCTTTTTATTTGGATTGCACAAAACCGTTCCGGGTGGATGACCAGCTCTTTGTTGGCTACGGGAGCGCCAAAAAAGGTCAGGCCGTACACAAACGGACCATCTCTAGGTGGGTCGTTTTGTGTATTAAAGCCTGTTATTCTTTGGCTAGAAAGGAGCCTCCAGTCGGGCTGCGCGCCCATTCCACCAGGGCGACGGCAGCTACTGCTGCTTTGGGACGGGGTGTTCCCCCTCAGTGACATCTGTCAAGCAGCTACTTGGGCCTCGTTGCACACCTTTACGAGGCACTACTGTTTAGACAATCAAGTCCGGAGAGACGGCTTTTTTGGCCGTTCTGTTCTCCAGGACTTTCTGGTGTGAACTTAGTTCGCAGACCCACCTCCGGGGTTGGTATTGCAGGGGTATCTATTCTAAGGCAAGGAATCTATAACTAACGTGTTTCTTTCGGATGAACAAGTTACTTACCTTCGGTAACGATATATCTGTAAGAAACATTAGTTAGTTATAGATTCCTTACCACCCCACCCATCCTCCCTTTTCTGCGAACTGATTTCTAGGGTTAAAGACATCCTTTCAGGGCCCTAGTTTTGTGCACCAGTGGTCAGTGTCTTGCAAGGCTCTGCGTTCCTGGCGCGGAAAGTCGTGTACAGAACTGACGTCAGGCCCGAGGGCGGCGTCTAAGTAACTCCCGCAACGTCATCACGGCGACCACGACGCCAACGACTGACGCGGAGTCGACCGACGACACCTGCCGACGCGCAGAGGTACTGCTCACGAAAAACTTTCCGGATCCAGTCTGACGCCTGGGGGTAATTCTAAGGTAAGGAATCTATACCTAACTAATGTTTCTTACAGATATATCGTTACCGAAGGTAAGTAACTTGTTCGTTGGTACTAACCCTTCTCCTCCTCCTGTATCACCTCCTTCCCCACAAAACAAAAATGTACTGATAACACCTACTAATTCACCACAACCACAAACACCTGATGATCAGGATGATGGTGATGGGGGAGATGATGCTATGCCTGCAGACCCCTGGATGAATTATAATACTGATTCACCCACAGATAATGATCCCGACCTTTATCCTACAAAGCCTTCTCCACCAGATGATAATGTAGGCTATACAGAGCTATTAAATAGGGCTGCTGAAAATCATGGGGTTCAATTACATAAGGAATCCCTAGAGGAGGACTTTCTCTTTGAGACACTTAGTACTTAACAAAGATCAAGCTACACACTCCCCATGCTCAAAGGTAGGTTGAGACATGCGGATGACATATTTAAAGACCCGCTTCGCGCACGTATTCTCACCCCTAGAATAGATAAGAAATATAAACCTGCAACATCAGATCCAGCTTTCATTAAAGGCCAATTACCATTAGATTCTTTAGTGGTTTCTAATGCCCGTAAACAGGCAAACTGACAAACGTCAGTAGATGCCCCCCCACCCTCCAGACAAAAAATCTAAGCTAATAGACTCCTCCGGGGAAAAGAGTAGCCGCCCAAACAGCAAATCACTGGCGTATTGCTAACACCCAGGCCCTTCTAGCCAGGTACGACAGAGCGCACTGGGACGAAATAGAGCAATTGCTCTAATTTCTACCAGATGAACATAAATTCAAAGCTCAAGACTTAATACAAGAAGGGAAGCTCATCTCTAATTCTTCAATTAGGTGTGCTCATGCCGCTGACACTGCAGCTAGGGCCATTAATACCAGTGTTTTATTAAGAAGACACGCCTGGATAAGAATTTCCTGGTTTAAACCCGAAGTCCAAGCTTCCATTCTGAACACACCGTTCAACAAACAACATCTCTTTGGTCCCGTTGTAGACCCCTCCTTAGAGAAAATGAAAAAGGACACAGATGTTGCAAAATCTATGGGAGCCGTACAGTCCCCGTCCAATCGGGGTTCCTTTGGTAGCTCCTTGTATCGTGGGGGGGTCAAAAAGTATCTCGTCAGACACTGCCTCTGCACCATACAAAAGCAACAATCAGTCCACCTCTTCAAGAGGTTTCTTTAGAGGAGGGTACAGAGGCAACAACGGGAAGGGTAGGGGTAAAGGTTCCACAACACGTATCTCCCCCTCACCTAACAAACCGTGACTTGCCTCCGCTTCCCTCCAATCATTCAACACCTGTCGGGGGACGTCTTTCTCAATTCCTCCATGTCTGTCAATCGATAACTACAGACAAATGGATGCTAGGAATTATCCAATTTGGTTATTTCCTGGAGCTTACCAACGATCCTCCAAACATTCCTCCACGCTCACACAAAATGGCACCACACCATCTACACCTCCTCAAAAAAGAGGTTCAGTCTCTCCCTATAAAGGGAGCCATAGCGCCTGTACCGCTACAATATCAAGAGTCGGGCGTGTACTCCCTATATTTTCTAATATCCAAAAGGACGGTTCTCTCGGACCCATACTAGACCTCGGAGAACTAAATCATTACATACAATCAGATCGTTTTCACATGGTGACACTTCAACAAGTGCTCCCACTTCTACAGCAAGGCGACTTTATGTCTACTCTAGACTTAAAGGATGCATATTTCCATATTCCAATACATCCCACTCATCGCAAATATCTCAGATTTGTGATAGCGGGGCAGCATTACCAGTTCAAAGTGCTTCTATTTGGAGTCACCACTGCTCCCAGAGTATTCACCAAATGCCTAGCAGTAGTCGCTGCTCACCTACGAATACAACACATTCATGTCTTCCCGTACTTGGACTACTGGATTATCAAAGCCAGCACTTACCCAAAGTGTCTCCAGCATTCTCAAATAACACTCCAGTTACTGCATCGACTGGGGTTTACAGTAAATGTGTTAAAGTCTCATCTCCAACCTTCCAATACACAAACCTATCTGGGAGCCACTTTCCATACTCAAAAAGCGCTAGCTTGTCCTAGTACAGCCAGAATTGGCAATATTCAGGCTCTAATCGCTCAGTTTCAGCCCAGCCGCTCATTACCAGCTCAATTGTTCATGCAACTGCTGGGAATGATGGTGTCTTGCATCATAATTGTTCCTCATGCAAGGCTTCACATGCGTCCCCTTCAACAATGCTTAGCGAGTCAGTGGAACCAGTCGCAGGGTCAATTAACCGATCTAGTGTTGGTAAACAGCCGCACCCATTGCTCTCTGCTGTGGTGGAACCCACAAAATCTGTCCAAAGGGCGACCCTTCATCGACCCTGTTCCACAAACCGTGCTAACAGCAGACGCGTCGCTCACTGGTTTGGGAGCTCACCTCCAAGATCACACAATTCAAGGCTTGTGGAGTCAAAATCAAATACATCTCCACATAGATCACCTAGAGCTGCAAGCAGTGTTTCTAGCGCTCAAAGCCTTTCAAATTCACCTTGTAGGCAAAGCTGTCCTAGTCCACACCGACAACATGACAGCCATGCACTATATACAAAAACAGGGGAGGGGATACACTCTCTCCAACTGTCACTACTAGCACAAGCCATTTGGAGGAGGGCCATACACCACAGAATTTATCTCCTAGCAGAACACCTTTCAGGAGTAAACAATCAAATTGCCGACCTTCTCAGCAGACAGAATCAACAAATCCACGAGTGGGAACTTCTCCCTCAAGTTCTCCTCCCATACTTTCAACGTTAGGGTTTTCCCTAAATAGATCTATTTGCCACGGGAAACGGCCACTACAACGCGGCCGTTTCCACGCATAACTTAACCACGCATGCATTACAACGCATGCGTGGTTACTAGGAATGGCCTTTACCACGCATACCTTTACTACGAGATACGTAGTAAAGGCATGTGTGTTAAAGACAAAAAATAAAAATGGGGGCTTGGGGGGTCTCCCGCCCCCCCCCCCAAAAAAAACACGTGAAAAAAAGGGGGCTTTCCCAAAAAAAAACTCACCAGAAAAAGAAGCGAAGAAGAGGCAATCTGAGTCGTTAGAGGAAACGGAAAGACACTTCCGTTTCCTCTTTGCGACGTTCAACGTCAACACGGAAGATGAAGAAGAAGCCACGACGTGGAGAGGTAAGGGGAATTTGAAGAAGAAGAAGAAAAAAAAGAGGTCCGATTTAAGAGGGGAGGGGAATATGTAAGAAGGGTTTAGGGGTGGGGGAATAACCATTACCAAGAGTATGCCCTTACCATGCATAAATTTACAACGAAAATCGTTGTAAAAGTATGCGTGGTAAAGGAATATTCGTGGTAAAGGTTATGCGTAGGATAGGCATTCCGTTGTAACGCATGCGTGGTAAAGGCATGCGTTGCAGCGGAATGTGTTGTAACGTCATACAACCATTTGCCACACACAAACGCAAAATACCCAAGCTTCGCCTCCCGGTATTCACACCCATTCCCCAAAGGCAATGCACTATGGATGAACTGGTCAGGGATATTTGCCTACGCTTTTCCGCCTCTCCCACTCATTCTACTAGTGGTTCGGAAGCTCAGGCAAACATCCCTCACACTAATCCTAGTAGCTCCCACATGGGCCCGTCAACCTTGGTTCACAACCCTGTTGGAGCTATCAGTAGTCCCACATCAAAAGCTGCATCTCACATCCCCTCACTCAGAGCCATGGAGAAATAAGACATCCAGATCCCAAAGAACTCAACTTAGCGATCTGGCTCCTGAAGTCATAGAGTTTGGTTATCTGAATCTTCCACCAGACTGTATGAATATCATAAAAGAGGCCAGAAGGCCTACTGCAAGAGCTTGTTATGCAACTAAATGGAAACGATTTGTTATATATTCTAATAATAACAATATCAATCCTTTGGATGCTTCCATACAAAATATCATCATCTCTTATTTACTACACTTGCAGAGGTCAGGATTAGCGTACACCTCCATCCGCTTACATCTCGCTGCAATAGATGCGTACCTATAAAATAGACAGCATTTGTCTCTGTTTAGCGTACCAGTTATCAAAGCATTTATGGAAGGATTAAATAGGGTAATACCACCAAGACTTCCACCTGCTCCAGTGTGGATTCTTAACATAGTCCTTACACGATTAATGGGGCCACCTTTTGAACCAATGCATAAATGTGAACTGCAATGTCTTTCATGGAAAGTCGCTTTCATCATTGCAATTACCTCACTGAGGAGAGTGGGTGAGCTACAGGCACTAACCATAGAAGAACCTTTTTTCCAGCTCCACAAAGACAAAGTGGTTCTTTGTACTAACCCTAAATTCCTACCTAATGTAGTATCTGCCTTTCACATCAATCAATCGGTTGAGTTACATGTGCTTTTTCCTCAACCAGATTCAGTGGCAGAACGAGCTCTACACACCTTAGATGTTAGAAGAGCTTTGCTATATTACATAGAAAGAACAAAACCATTTCGCAAAACAAAACAACTCTTTGTTGCATTTTCTCCACCACACAAAGTCAATCCTATATCTAAGTCGGGTATTGCTAGATGGATTGTCAAATGTATTCAGACATCTTATGCGAAACCAAAAAGAACTTTACCAATACCCCCAGAGCGCATTCAACTCGTAAAATAGGGGCTACTATGGCTTTCTTAGGAAACATTCCCATAGCTGACATCTGTAAAGCTGCAACATGGTCTAGCATGCACACATTCACCAAGCACTATTGTGTAGATGTGTTAGGGAGGCAGCAAGCTAATGTAGGCCAGGCAGTACCCAGAACACTCTTTCAGACAACTGCAACAGCTACAGGTTAGCCACCGCTTTGGGAGAATTCTGCTGTATAGTCTATGCATGATCTACAGCTCACATGCCTCGAACGGAAAATGTTCCTTACCCCGTAAGCATTTGTTCTTGGCATGTAGCGCTGTAGATTCACATGCGCCCACCCGCCTCCCCAAGTACCTATACCTGTTGCAGTTTCTTACTTATATACATACGCATGGACATCTTTAGTCTATACTTACTAACTCCATTCTTACCCTCTGCGGGAAAGCAGTCTAACAATGGAGTCGATGCCCATGCACACTATCACCGAAAGGAGGAGTTACCTTTCCTTGTGACTGGAAAGACTTCTTCGAAGAAAAACAACTTGCAAACATACAGACACAACACTAGATGGCAGGAGTATGCAACGCATGTGAATCTACAGCTCTACATGCAAAGAACAGATGCTTACTGGGTAAGTAACATTTTCCATCTCAGCCCTGTGCTTGGGTAAAGAACGTGTAGGAGGTGGGTCCAACCTTAACGTCCCTTAGGGATCTCCGTAATCGAGTCCGAAAAAACGAACCCATACTTACCACAGCCTGTTTCGCCCTCTAAGATGTCCAAAGAGTGCAGACAATCTCCAACAACAGTGGGGGCAAGTTATAGAATCTCCTTAGCAGCATAACGCTTGATGGCTGGCTACGAACGGGCAGGGGTCCTGGCCTCTGGCGCCATCCAGGTGCGGACGGTTGCAGACGGGCTTGCCTTACATGCCCCTTTGGCGCATCTATTGCAAAACTGTATTGGTTAAGTAGCCCCCTGAGAAGAGGGCGTGGCTAAGGCGTGAAAGACGCTGAAACAGAGAAGAGCAAAAGATAACAAACTGGAGCCCAGCAGGCTACCCTCCCAGATGAAGATACTGGAAAAGAAACTGTGAGTTAAAATAAAAAAGTCAAAGAAAAAGTGAGAAACTAAGCACATAAACAGAATTCAAACCGGTGGGGTTGACCTAAGAAAGCCGCCAATCAGGACAGGAGCCAGGCAACTCCCAGTGCCCTAGTGCGCTTTAAGGAATAAAAATAGCAGGTCAGCAAACTGGAAATTTAGGTCAGGGATTTCCTTTGGGGCACTTCTCGGCACAGGGTCTCCATCAGGAAGTTATATCTGCCGGCGGGACAGGGCAGAGTGGCAGTGCTTAATCTTGAGCACTACTATTTAGCGGCCCAGCTACAATGGGTTGCCAAATGGCTGGCCTTGCGGCACCTACCAGACACCGCCACACTACACCCTCCCCTGACGCTTTACGCTTTGCATGTTCCACCCCTGCGCTAAGCCCAGTAGAGTGGATTCCTTATTGCTCTCCATAGCGTATAGGTGCTACCGTAGAAGCTTGTATATCACCTGTGCTACCACACCATATGCCCCTGCAATCCCTCTGCTAGGGTCACCGAAAGGCGGTTCATGCATCACAGCGGCGGAGCTGCGCGGTTGGGAAGTTACGGACATACATGACATAGGTGACCATTTTAGAGACGGAGCCCTGATCCCCTATGCAGCTTTCTTTTTTTAAAATATCTTTTTATTGAAGACAGTTGATAAAACATAGTTACAATGCCGTTGGGTTTTGGATCATGTGATGTTAAGACAAGCAGGTTTTGGATGGTACATGTATCAATTACAAGTATATACATTCAGATTTCGCAGTGTTCGTCATGTCTAGGTTCATCAGGGAGGGGAAGGGTGGGGAGCAAAGGGGGAGTACAAATGTTTCCATGATAGTCATTCCATTTAGTCCATATTTGAGACTATTTTTTGGGACATTCTCTGGAGATATACACATTTTTTTTCTCGAAACATGCACCAATCCATATCTTGTTTACATGATTTTAAGCCAGGGGTCTTTCACGCCCCCCACATTCTAGCGATGTTACGTTTTGCTATCATGTGCCCCAGGGTTACCCTTAGCTTTTCCTTGCTACTTAAGTCTGTCGGTCCCCACACATTAAGCAGACACCGTCTGGCCTCCAGGTTCTGATCTTGGCCTAACACCTCCATCATACATTTCAGCACATTCGTCCAGTACTTACGAATGCCGGTCCACTCCCTCAGAATATGCATGAACGTGCCTTCCTTCCCACAATTTCTTCTACAATTTGAGTCCTTCCCATATCCCATCCGGGCTAAGGCTGTTCTGGAATAATACGTTCTATGTAGAATTTTTAATTGCACTAGTTTGAGTCGTGATGAGATTGCGACTTCCCTGGTAGAGGCGAGCGCCTCCGTCCACTTTTTGCCGTCTAGCACTAACAGGTCATCTGTCCATTTCTCCCGAAGTTTTGTTAGGGGATCGGATATGTGATTGATTAGTTTTCGGTAGGTGAGGGATATTGACTTGTTGGGCATGTATCCGTCAAGGAGCCTATCCTCTAGTGGCATTGCTTCAGGTAGCGTCTCCCCTAATGGGAGGCAGGCATACAGGGCATGTCTTACTTGGTAGTATCTGAATATTTCCGAGTCTGCTAGGTCATATTCTCGTTACACGACGGAAAATTCTATCACTTTGCCCTTTCTCCACATGTTGCCCACCTTCGAGAGCCCAATTAGGTCCCATTTATCAAAGCCCTTAGTGTTTCGAAGGGTTCCCAACAGGTATGAGTCCCACAGGGGGGTAGATTGCTTGATTTTCTTGTCCCAGCCCAGGCTTTTGTGGGTTGTATGCCAAATTTGGATAGAGTGTGATGTGGGCCCCGTCAGTCGCACCCTCGCTGGTCTGGAGCAAAGTGCTTTGGCATAGGATCCTCCTGGTAAAAGCCATCTATCCATTTGATATCCCGGTTCGTTGTGTGGCCGGTATATGCCCTGCCAGTTGCGCCGCCCAGTAATATCTTTTAGTGTCCGGGAGTCCGATTCCTCCAGCGTACCATCCTCGCACTAATTTGGGGAACGATATTCGTGGCGTCCCCCCCCTGCCCAGAGGAGGGCCCTTTGTTTGCCTTCTACTGCCGCAAAATAGGTCGCTGATACCTGATTAGGCGAGTTATGTAGAACGTAAAGAAAGCGGGGTAGGGACATCATTTTAAAAAGTGCCGCCCTGCCGAGCAGGGACAGCGGGAGAGATTTCCAGTGTTCCACATCACTCCGAAGTCGCCGCAGTGGTGGCAGAAGGTTGTGATCGTAGTACAGCCTAGGGTCTCCAGTGATGTAGATGCCCAAGTATTTGAACCCGTCCGCTGCCTCTGCCACTCTACACCCTCTGGGCAGGAGCGGGAACTTCCCCCTGAGCACATAGATCAATGACTTGGACCAGTTGATGGCGTATCCAGAATACCTGCAGAAGGTGGTGAATATATGAAGGACTGTTTATCAAGGCCCTTGGGGACTCTAGGTATAGTAGGATGTCGTTGGCATATAGGGAGACACGATCTTCCCATTCTTCCGCCCATTTCAAACCCCTCACGATTGGGTCCCTGCGGATCCAGCTCGCCAGGGGCTCTAGTGCCAAGGCAAAAAGCAACGGGGACAGGGGGCATCCCTGTCTCGTTCCCCTCCCGAGGGTGAACATTCCAGACTTTTTATTGTTCACTAATACCTGTGCCAACGGTTCCGAGTATAGGAGTTTTACCCATCCAATAAAGCCCTGACCAAACCCCATCTTCGCCAGCACCGCGAAGAGATAGGGCTGTTCGATTGTGTTGAATGCCATGGTGGCGTCCAGGGACATTAGCATCCCGTCCTCCTTGAATGTATTCACTCTCCCAAGTACCGCGTGGAGTCGGCGGAGATTTAGGGAGGTATTTCTAGCAGGTGTGAAGCCAGATTGGTCCGGATGGACCAGGCCAGAAATTACTCCGTTCAGGCACGTAGCCAGCAATTTGGCTAATATCTTCGCCTCGGCATTCAATAATGAAATCGGTCTATATGAGGAGCAGTGCTCTCTAGGTTTACCTTCCTTATGAATGACCGCTACTGCGGCAAGTCGCTGGTCTTGGGGAAGTCGACCGATCTCTCGGCTTTCCTCATACATCGCCGTGAGATAAGGGGCAATTTTATCGGGCTTTAATTTATAAAGTTCTATTGGGAGGCCTTTGGGGTCCATCGCTTTCCCGGATTGTAGATACCTAATGGCCCATGCAACTTCATCGTTCGTAAGATCGCTATCGAGTAGGTCGACGTCGTCATCCGCAAATTTAGGAAGCCTTATATCAACTAATAAGGCCCTCGACTCCTCGATCAGACGATTAGAGTAAGATTTGTATATCCGAGTGTAGTGTTTGGCGAATTCGTTTGCTATCATCTGCGGGTCTGAAATCATCTCCCCCTCCTCAGTTGTTAGTTCTGTGACCAGGCAATTTGCGTGATCACGCCGGTCTAGCCACGCAAGTAATTTGCCTGCTCTGTCCCCAAGCTCGTATATTCTACCAAGTTTATCCCTTTGTAATGTTTTAGCCCTGTCTGCAGCTACACTCTTGTATTCGTCCTTCTTGAGGTTGAGTTTGTGCGTTGTCAGGGTCCCCCCAACACTAGTATTTCCCTTTCTAGCACTAATATCTCCTCTTCCAGCTTAGTTAATTCAGCCTTTTTCTCTTTTTTCGCCCCAGTTATCTGGGAGATTGCCTGCCCCCGAATCACTGTTTTAAACACCTCCTAGAGCGTATTCGCCGAGCCCACCGACCCTTCATTATCCTGAAAGTAGTGTTTTATGGCCTGGGTGACGTTCTGCATTATAGTGGGGTTACATAGGTGCCACGGGTTTATGGGTGCCACTCTGCCCACCTGTCCCTCCCCCACTCCCACCTTCACCCATATTGGAGAGTGGACAGATATACCGCATGCCATATGTCTGACTTCTGTGATATGCCCCACCTGGTCTGCTGGCGTGAGGATGTAATCAATGCGGGAAAGGCTATTATGTACCCCGGAGTGAAACATAAATTGGGCGTCGGTGGGATGGCGGAATCGCCATGCGTCCGCTAATCCCATAGCGTCCAGGAAGGTGGGCAGAACAAGCTGCGCAGGTCCCAGGTCTCTGGGAGGACGGCGACCACGCCTGCCACACACTACTGAGTTGAAGTCCCCTCCAAGCATCATCCTCCCTTCTGGGAACTCGATCATGGTGCTTCCCAACTCTCGAAACGCTATTGCTTGTAGTCCCGGGGGGACATAGACGGACACCAAGGTTAAAGGCCCTCCCTCCCATTTCCCCGACACTGCTGCGTATCTGCCCAGTTCATCAGTCCAGGTGTGTTCGATTGACATCGGGAAGGATTTGTGCACCACTATGCCAACACCCCGGGAACCCGAGGTAAACCCCGAGTGTACAACCAGCCGGTAGCCCCATCTGTCCAATGCCTTACATGTGTTACCCACCAGGTGTGTCTCCTGGAGCAACACCACATCTGGGGCGTGTCGTTTAATAAACTGTAATATTATCCCCCTCTTCAGCTTAACCCCCAACCCGTTGACATTCCAGGATAGAAGTCAGAATTTTTTCTCACCCATCGAGCCTATTTTCGCATCCCCCCCAAACCCCTCCCTTGTACTATCTTTTGCTCCAGTCTTCGTGCGCATCTGAATGGTTCCCCCATTGTTCACCTGTGTCTCGGGGCCATCAGTTATTGCTACACATGTACCATCTCTCCCAACCCCAGCTTTAAAATTTACTTCACTGTCTCTTGAGTCAGCTAGTTTAACTCTTAGTCCCCAACATCCACCCTCCCTGCTTCCTCGCACTCTGGGCATAGAACTGGCCATATCCCCAATAGTGCAGAGTGCCTGTCGCCTTTTCTTCTAAACTAACTAGAAAATCGGGGGGGGGTGGGGGTGGCAACAGCCTGCTTCAGTGTGTCCCCATTCTATTTACTAAAACATATTTCATTTCAAACAGTGTCACTTAGCGTAAGTATTGTCCTATTTCTCCGCCAGTTGCGTCTTGCTAGAATGTCATCTGAGGAAAGAAAGTTCCAGTCCGGGACTGTTCTGGCCCGCCCTCTTTGTTGGTCAAGGATGATTGTCTTGTGGGAGAAGAAGCCCTTCAGCGTGCATTGTGATCCTTCGCCGGCCTCCAGCCCTCCAGCCATTCCTGTGCTGCTTCTGGCGTGTCAAAAAACCATGTCCTGCCGTCCGCTTCAGTTCGCAGTTTTGCGGGGAACAACATTGAGTATCGAATACCTTTGTCTCTCATTTACTTCTTGACGCTGAGGAAGGTTCTTCTTTGTCGTTGGACCACAATAGTAAAGTCTGGAAAGAAGGACAGTTCATTGTTCTCGAATTTGAGAGGAGGATTCGATCGAGCCGTTTGCAGTATGATGTCACGGTCCCTAAAGTTTAGGAGTTTCGCCAGAATTGGTCTCGGGGGGGGGGGGGGGGCTCCCGGCTTAGGCCTTCCTCCTGGCACCCTGTGCGCTCTTTCGACCGTAAAGAACTTCGATAGAGATTTGGGTCGAAGGTGGTTCAGTATTAGATCCTCTACAAAGAGGTCAACTGCTGGCCCCTCTGCTCTCTCGGGAACCCCCGTGATCCTCACATTGTTGCGTCTCGCTAGACCTTCGTAGTCGGCCAGCTGAGTTTCTGTCCTTTTCTGAGCGGCCTGCAGTTCTTTAATCTCTTGTCGCATCTGATGGGTTTCGCTAATGAGCTCTGAGGTGTCCACTTCCATGGATTTCACTTTTTCGCTTGTTTTCTGCAAATCGTCTCTTATCAGCGTCATTTCAATAGTAATGGTATCCATTCTTTGCTCCAACGATTTGCGTACTCCCTCTATGGCTGCCATGACATCCATAAGTGTAGGCTCCCCATTGTTCGGACTCCTCAGCTGGTCTGCATCTCCTTCATTTGTGGCATCCGCTTCACCCAGTTTTTGGGTGGTATACTTGTCCAATTTGGTTTGGAGCGTACCTTTTTGTCCCTTAGCCCCAGACATAGCGTAGTGCCCAGAAAGGAGTCCCCACGGGTGCTGCCCGCCGCCTGTACTTGGGATCTACTTCTCTCGACGGCTTGTCTGGGTTTGTCCGGGAGGCTTTGTTGTTTGACACTAGTAGGGCCACTTCCGGGTAATGTTTACCACTCTTCTGTACTTGTCGGGAGTGTCACGTACACGTGATTCTCTGTTTCCACCAAATGACTAACCAGTTGTCTCCGGTCGTTCCAGTCGCTCTGAATGTTTCACACTTTATTGCGAAATAGGTATGGCGCAGGTCACTTCAAATCCACGTCGAGTTATAATCATCCCACTCCGGATTATTCGTTCCGTAATCTTTCTAATTTGCATCCAGGGGGGGAGCCCCTCACTCGTGTTCACAGTTGGCGCTCCCCATTGCAGGCCCTGTAAGGCTCTACCCCCCAGCGTTATTTGGTGCCCCTGTATCCAGTGTTAATAATCGTTCTGAGACTCTTCGTGGTCCTGGCCTCTCCCGACAATTGTTAAAAGTGGAGAAGCTGCCACCCGATCCCGGGGCCTCTCTGGTCCGGCTCGACCGCACTTACTTGGCGCTGAGTTTTGTGTCGCTTGGCGATCCCATTTACTGAGCAGCCACTAAGTCGTCTCCTTTGTATGCGGCCAGGATATACTGCGGGGCAACGTCCCGCTAGTGTCGTCTGTAACTGTCCCCGGTGGGCTCGGCAGTTCCTCCCCGTGTCGCCCTCGTACCTGAAACTGGGGGGGGGGGGAAGACCCGCCCTCAGTGGGATTATTTTTTGTGGTCTCTGTCTTTGTGATTTCAGTGACGGTTTACGGGGAGCTGCGACGAGTCTTTAATACTGACCGCCTCTCCCAGAAGTTATTTGCGGCAAGTGCAAACTCGAGCCCGGGGCTTCTCTGGCCTAGATGATGCTCTGTTCCTTCGCGCCGAAATTTCCTTCGGCGGTGACTTCTGCGATCACTTCTCTGCAGCGGAGCTAGAGCTGACACTCCTCTTCGCTTCTGGGATGGTTTACGGATCTGTGTGCAGATTTTTAGGCGGGTTTAGGCCACGGAAGGTGGGAGCTTCACCGAAGTGCGGCCATCGCGCTTGGTGCCCAAGCCATGCCCCCCTATGCAGTTTTAATCTCAGAAGATGACCTGCCCCCGGGACTCTTACTCCTCCACCTCCTCATAGCCTCACTTTCATCGAAGTGGGGTAATTTAACAGCGGAACCTTCCACACACCACCTATTGCAATATCTCCACATAATGGGCATAGGGAGGCGCTTGATATGCTGGTTCGCCTCCTCCATTCCTCAGCACACAGCGATTCCATTAACCCTCCCCGAGACACCACTGGGAAGAGGATGTAGGACGTGCCTTGTCAGAGAAGGAATGGGTGACAATACTAGAAAGCCCGACACATATTCCTCGCAATCAGCGCTTCCGGCAGATTCAGTACTTTATACTACATTGCGCCTACCTCTCCCCTGCACTGATAAATAGGTTCTTCCATCGTGATGACTCTGAATGCCCCAGATGCTGCTTGCCTAATGCAGACCTCCTGCATATGCTGTGGCATTGCCTTGTCCTGGGGGAGTACTGGATGGGTGTGGCAGCCACCCTGTCCTGCTGCACTGAACGTGAAATTCCCTTTCAATGGGAGGTGTACATCTTACATCTCTTCACGAGGAGCAGGAAACGTAAGGCTGCCTCAGGATTTTTACACCTAGGCCTTATCCCGGCGAAACGCCTGATTACTAAAAGGTGGAAGGTCCCAACGGCACCCCTATTATCAGCCTGGCGCCGCTCGATGCTCAACTGGGCCAGGGCAGAGGGCATGGCCCTACAGAGGGAGGATCTGCTGGGGCTCCGTAAGTTTCCCCTAGCTAGCGATTGGGGGGGCGATTGTGGACGAATTGCAAAAGATTGTAACGCCCAACGATGACACACAGGAAGAGGCGGCGATCTCAGTAGCTCCGTGTTGACACTACATCACCACTAACGGGCCACCGCAAGTGAGGTAGCGACTCGAAAACCTCATTCACCCCGGCAGTTCATAGTTCCCTGAAACGTGCCACAAGCAGCTATTCATTCACAGTCACGTTTCTGGGCCTTGGGTCATGGGCACTCTCCCTATCCCGCCGTCAAGTTATTTTGTCCTCATTTTGTTGTACCCTCCTCCCAATGTTCATTGTTACTTCACATAGCATGTATTGATGTCCCCATTCACGACACAGTAATGTTGCAACCAACTACTCATTTACCTAGGTGGCTCAATTTGACTCTTATATGGGTGCGGTCATACCAGCATCACTTTGCTTCCGCCGCCACGGATATTAACACTAGGTACGTTATACTAATGCATGACTGCTGGTCATTTGATCTGGTCTCTTGATTGATGTGTTGTATTGTTTGAAAATATAAATGCCAATAAAAAGATTTAAACAAAAAAAAGGAATAAAAATAGCAGGAGCCATCCGAGGTAGCTCGGAGAGGTGAGGGCGTATAAACACACCTTGCAGGGAGAAATCCTACTACACATGTGAATAGAGAACTGTTGTTTGGAGCAGATATTTGTCAGTATGGTTTCACCACCACCCAGCACATCTTGCTAATTGAAGGATTAAAAATTATGATTTTAGCTGTCCATCTCCAGATAAGAATATTAGCTCTGTTTGAGACCACTGGTGTATGAACCATTGTTATCCCTTAGGAGCATCCTGTCTTTGCTGAACAATGCATGGACCCCAAGAGTATATAGCTGCTTATAGCAAGGTAGTCTTGCAAAGATGAAGCGTCTGGGGGTTTGGCCGACTAAGCTGTCTCCATCCTTCAACAAACCTCTGCTTGATCTTCCCAAGATGTGGCTTAAATAAATATGTCCACCTCGTGAAAAGGCGCTGTTTTACACTTGATTAGATCAGATCCCTTCATAACCTCCGCTAATGAGCTTTGATTATTTTTAATTGGTTTTGTAACATCGAAGAGGAAATGTTTACTATATGGTTTTATAGGAAAAAGACCTAAGTTGTCACAGTTGGTGTACTAGCAAACATGGGACGAAGGGAGGACAACCTTTGGAAATTGATTGTCTAAATTACGAAAAAATCTCTGCTCCAGCAGAGTGAAGACTGGAAGGAATGTAAGGAGCCATATGGTGCTCATACATGCCTTAGCAGTTGATCTAAGCCAGGCTCCATTGTGAAAGTGGAGGAATCATGTCTTGTACAGTAGAAGGCAAGCTGATAGAGGGCAAGCGTCTCATGGATTTCTGTAAATAAATCACAGCAACCCTTACAGTGCAAGTGTGAAATGTGCTAACTGTGGCAACAGTGGTATCAAAGGCATGATGTAGAGGTCAGTTATTTTATTTCTTCAAGAGCTTTGAGCTCTTCCGAAAGCTATACTATCTTTCCTGATAGTGAAACTGGCTATAGATGCATCTTAAAATACTTTCAAATGTGCCAGATGAAGAAAGCCATAAAGGCATAGAAATCTTGTGCGCTATCCTCTTTTTAGAATTAGCCTTCTTTAATTCCTCTTCCACTACCTCTTCACAGGATGAAGTAATCTAGGTTAAATCCGAATCTTCAGACGTAACCAGACTGTGGAAGCTAAGCACACACAGAACAGTTTATCCTTTAAGTACTATTCTGAATAAACTAAGCAGATATTAGCGTGTCCATGGCTTTAGCCAAGTTGTAGGAAACACAGGAAAACAAAGACTGGAATGGGAAACGGAGAATCCTCGACTCTGGTACAATTTCTGAGAGTAGCAACTTTGAGTCCCCTCATCTGTATTGGTTTATGCACTCCTTTAAGCAAGGATCCTTTGGCAGCCAGGATGATTTGGATTTATTGTCCACTGATGCATGGACCTGCCAGTGGCTAATGGACAGGTTGTTAGTTTGTGCTACCGCTCATCTGTTTTCCACCATCCCCACTGTGCTAGGCAACCTCCCTTACTGGTCCTCCATCCATCTTAGGCACCACTGATCACATGCTGCCTTTTTGCACAGTACATCAGTCCTCCGCACAGACGCATGCCCACAATGCAGTACCGAACGAGGGATCCTCTAGATTCATAATCTCAAGGTTGATCCTTGGAAACTCCAACATCTGAATTAAAAATACAATAAACAGTGGAAACCGCTGCCCCTGCAAAAGAAGGATATCTGCTACTTTAAATTTTGCTTATAAGGTGTGATTTGCTACTAAAGGCGACCTCACGGACCACAGCTGCAGGGACCTTTTTACATGGATTCTTTATTATCTATTAACTACTTGTTCGAGGCATGTGAGCTGTAGATCACATGCTTTAGCATAGATCGCCATCTGGTGTTGGGCCCGGACGTTTGGACTTTGTTTTTGTTCGAAGAAGTCTTTCCAGTCACGAGGTAGGTGACTCCTTTCGGTGATAGTGTGCATGGGCATCGACTCCATTGTTAGATTATTTTTTTCCGCCATCGGGTTTATTTATTTATTTATAAAGCGCCAGAATCGACCCCCGAAGGGGTATCTCTGCGCTCGGGACGGGGCACCTGAGAGGAACTCATTGCCAAAAATAGGATCAAAATCAGAAGCGGAAAAGAAAGGTCTTGAGCTGTTTCCTAAAAAGGGAATATTCCGTGCACTGTCTGAGCTGCACGGGAAGCTTATTCCAGAGACAGGGGCCTAAATAAGAAAGCGACTTCCCACCTTGTCTGGACTGTTTAATTCTAGGTACTGCAAGGAGGGATTGAGATCCTGAACGGAGGGACCGCTGAGGTATGTAAGGAATAAATTTATCTGCAAGATAGCTAGGGCCAGAATTAGACAAGGCCCTGTTTATGGTGCAGCAGATTTTAAATTGTACTCTTTCTCGTATAGGAAGCCAGTGAAGCTTAAAGAGCAGAGGCCGAGAGGCTGTCCTAGGTGGGGCGTTCAGGATCAGACGTGCTGCCGTATTCTGAACGACCTGCAATCTATCAAGAGCAGCCTCATTAGCATTCAGCAATAGGCTGTTGCAATAATCCAGGCGGCTTAAAATAAGCGCCTGGGTTAGCGTCTTCCTGGATGAGTCAGGAAGCAAGGGAAGGATACGACGCAGTAGACCCAGCACATGGAAACAGGAGCCAGCTGTCTGTGCAGCGTGCTCCTTCATGGTGAGGGTCTGCTCCAGTCGAACACCCAAGTTTTTTTACACAGGACTTGGGGACGGGGGCAGTACCCAAATCTGTGGGCCTCCAGCTGGGGGTCCACAGAAGTTGAGCCTCCCCAAAAAGCATAATCTCCGTCTTCCCCACATTGCACTGAAGAAAATTACTCCTCATCCACTGCGCGATGTTTCTCATTCCCAAAGAAAAAGCAGCCTGTACCGAGGGAGTAAATTCTACGAATGGAAAAAGCAACTGAGTATCGTCCGCATAGGAGATGGGAATAAACCCGCTACTCCTTAACAGATTGGCCAAGGGAGCTACATAGATGTTAAACAAAGTCGGGCTCAAACAAGAGCCCGGTGGTACTCCCTTGGACAATTCTGACGCAGCGGAACGATACGAACCAAGGTTAACCGCCTGTGATCGGGATGAGAGAAAGCTCGTCAACCACTGTAAAGCCAAATCTCTGAGCCCAATCTCCTCCAATCTCCTGAGCAAGATCTTATGGGAAACTGTGTCGAATGCGGCAGAAAGGTCCAACAGCACCAGAATCATAGAGTGGCCTCTATCTAGGGTCATCCTGATGTTGTCGGTGACCACTAGTAGGGCTGATTCTGTGCTGTATTTGGGGCGAAAGCCTGATTGAGAAGGGTCAAGGCTACATGTCCGTTCGACATAGTTGGAAAGATGGATGTTAATATGTTTCTCCAATAGCTTGCCCAGGAACGGAAGGAGAGAGATGGGCCGGAGATTGGAAAACTCAGTTAGCGGGGCCTTGATGTTCTTTCGGATAGGCATAACCTGTGCTGTTTTCCATTCCAGAGGGACCGAGCCTCCTCGCAGAGAGAGATTGAGGAGCTGTGCAATAGAGGGAGACAGGTGGCAGGCGAGAGAGGTAGTAATTTTTGCCGGGATACAATCCAGGGGGGATCCTGATTTAATTGAATGGATCAATAATTCTACCTCCGCCTGCGTCACTGGGGGAAAGCTTCCCAGTGATTGAGTGACTGTCAGCCTAGGTGCTTTGGGAATCGTAATCGAAGGGGAATGATGTCCTGATTGAATAATTTTATCATAGATGGTCTCAATTTTTTGTGTGAAAAAAAAATGCTAATATCATCACATAGTTTTTGTGTTGGGGCTATTTGGTTCTCACATGCTTTGGGATTGGTGAAGGACTGAAGTATGCGGTACAGCGCCTTAGGGTCATTTTTAGCCTGGTTTAATTGCAGAGCTATATGAGCTTTGCGTGCTGCCCTAATTTACCCATGATATTTAGCCAAAGCTAAATAGAACCGCTCCTTATCTTCCTCCAAATGGGTAAGGCGCCACCGTTTTTCATGCTTCCTACAAATTCGTTTTCCGGCGCGAAGTTGAGGGGAGTACAAAGCATTCTGAGGATGCTTAGGAGAGCTAGGAGAGGGTTTCAGAGGAGCTAGCTGGTCCACAGCTCTAGAGACTGCCAAGTTATATTTATCAAGGGCCTCTTTGATGTCATCTAATTCCGATATCCGAGGCTCTTCAAAAAACTGAATGAAACCCTCTGGCCTAACTTTCTTCCATTGTCTAAAAAGGGGAGGTATATCATGTGTGATGAAAGTTCCTTTCCCTGGCGCCTGAATGCAGAATTCAATTGATGCATGATCAGACCAGGACATAAACTGGGGGAATTTACAGGCAACATTGAGGGAATTAGAAAAAATGATGTCGGGTTCGGACGTGAATTGCTATGCTTCGGTTCGACACCGTTCTCGGGTTCCCCTCGGTGCACAATCCACTGCCCCGCGACGGTATTGTTTCTCGATCGCTTATTCCTCCCTTCGCGTATCGAATATTTCCACAACTTCCATCGGAAAACCTCGTGCGAGACCCTCGGGCCTAGCCGCTTCGACCGAATTCGCAATAGATGGAACGGACTCCTTTCCAATTCTGCCGCGGGTGCCATTCCAAGTACCCCCGCACCGATCTTCACGACGTGTGCAACTTGTGTTTATCTCCAGAACACAACGAGAGCAACTGCGAGGTCTGCTGATCCTTCCGATCAAAGAAGACGCTCCGTGACCGTCGGGCTCGACGTCGCGAGATGCAGCAACAAAAGGACTCCGCTCCAGACATCTTCGGAGAAGAAGATGAACAAGAGTTCCTCGAGACACATGGAGCCGAGGAAGACGAGGAGCTACAAATCGTTGTCTCGGAAGAGGACTCCGATATCGAGGAGGACATCACACCCGGTCAGCGTACGGTGAGTACCAACACTCCTCTAACCCCCAAAACTCCGGTTAAAAAGGCTCCAGTCCCTCCTCCGCCTTCGGGCAAAGGTTGGCACCGAGATAAAGTTTCTAACGCCGCGCCATCAGACTCGGCACCGAAACAGTTGATAAAGCCTTCCGGCTCGGGCTTGAGTCGTTCTTCCGGATCTGAAAAAACTTCGGCTTCGAAACAGAAGCCCTCAGATCCATCCAAAGTTTCGGCACCAAAACATGCCTCGGAACCGAAATCCTCGGTGCATAAACCCTCGGTTCCGAAAGCTTCGACACCAAAATCTTCCACGTCGAAGATTGTGGCTCCAAAGCAAAAATCAGTTCCTCCATCAAAAGAACTCGGTTTGGACGTTCCGCCTCCTAAAACGGACCCCAAACATAAAGAACTGATGATAAACCCTAAAACAGGGCATATTTCTGCAAAAATACCCCAAAAGAGGAAACCGGAGCATAAGAATCTCATCAAATCCCTCTCAAAAGGAAGAATATGGGAGTGAATACTTCTCCTCCGGCTCTTTCTCTTTCCTCACCTCCTCCAACTATTGATCCTAACCTGTTCATACACCCACACATTCTCCTCAATCACATTCTCCAATCCAACAGGACGATGATGATGGGGATCTACATTATGACACACATGGGGATGCATCACAGCTATATGCTCCAGACCCCTAGGTAGATTATACCACAGATCCCAATATTGATAACGACCCGGATCTTTACCCCTCCAAACCTTCTCCCCCTGATGACAATGTAGGGTTTACAGAGCTACTCAATGGAGCCGCAGAATACCATAGGGTGCAACTCCATAAGGAACCTCTTGAGGAGGACTTCTTATTTGAAACACTAAGTACATCACAAAAATCCACCCATACGCTACCCATGTTCAAGGGTATGTTAAAACATGCTGATGAGGTGTTCAAGGACCCAGTGCGTTCTAGAATACTCACACCCAGAGTGGAAAAAAAATATAAGGCAGCTCCTACAGACACAATTTTTATAAGAGGTCAGATTCCACTAGATTCCCTAGTGGTTTCAAATGCTCGTAAACGGGCAAACTCTCAATCAACAGGAGATGCACCACCTCCAGACAAAGAGTCTAAATTATTAGTTGCATCTGGTAAAAGAGTAGCAGCACAAGCAGCCAATCATTGGCGCATAGCCAATACGCAAACTCTATTAGCTAGATACGACAGGGCTCATTACGATGAGTTAGAGCAGTTAATGCAATATCTCCCTGATGAGCACAAATCCAAGGCACATGACCTCATACAGGAAGGCAAACTTATTTCAAACACTTCCATTAGGTGTGCTTTGGATGCAGCAGACACTGCCTCACGTGGGATTAACACCAGCATTCTCCTTAGACGCCATGCATGGCTTAGGGTGTCAGGGTTTAAGCCAGAGGTCCAAACGGCTATATTAAATACACCCTTTGACAAAGAATATTTATTTGGACCAGCGGTGGACACTCCATTGGAGAAAATGAAGAAGGACACTGAGGTAGCTAAGTCAATGGGAGCGCTACAAACACCATCAAATCGGGGCTCATTTCGCCGATCCTTTTATAGGGGAGGCTCAAAGTCCATTTCTTCTGAAGGGGCCTCTACCTCCTACAGAGGCAATACTCAATCACCCTCTACCAGAGGTTATTTTCGAGGTGGATTTCGTGGAAGCAAAGGCAAAGCAAGAGGGAAGGGTAACACACCACGTACCTCCCCAGCCACAACCAAAGAGTGACTTGCTTCTACTTGCCCTCGACCATCCCATACCAGTCGGGGGATGTCTCTCACAATTTTTCCCAGTCTGGAATTCAATCACATCAGACAAATGGGTTTTACAAATGATCCAATCTTGTTACTGCCTGGAGTTTACAAGCAACCCTCCAAACATTCCACCAAGAACACACAAACTATCTCCAGAACATTTACACCTACTCAAACAGGAGGTACAGTCTCTTCTGGAAAAGGAGCTATAGAACCCGTCCCACTACAATATCAGGGGACAGGAGTGTACTCTCTTTATTTCCTAATTCCCAAAAGGACGGTTCTCTAAGGCCTATATTGGACCTCAGAGAATTAAACCTCTATATTCAATCAGATCACTTCCATATGGTCACTCTCCAACAGGTACTTCCTCTGTTACAACAAGGCGACTTTATGTCCACTCTGGACTTAAAGGACGCATACTTCCATATTCCAATACATCCCACTCATCGCAAATACCTCAGGTTTGTGATAGCAGGACAGCATTACCAATTCAAGGTACTTCCATTCGGAGTAACTACTGCTCCCAGAGTGTTTACCAAATGCCTAGCAGTAGTCGCTGCGCATCTGCGAAGACAACATGTTCATGTCTTCCCATATCTGGACGACTGGCTTATCAAAGCCAGCACTCTGCCAAAGTGCCTACAGCACACTAAAACAACAGTGCGTTTACTGCACAACCTCGGTTTTACAGTCAATCTGGCAAAATCCCATCTTCAGGCCTCCAATACACAAGCCTATCTAGGGGCCACTCTAAACACTCAAAAAGCTCTAGCCTACCCCAATCCAGCCAGAGTTCACAATATTCAAACTCTTGTTTCCAAATTTCAACCCAACCACTCATTAGCAGCTTGGGTATTCATGCAACTACTAGGAATGATGGCATCTTTAATCATAATAGTTCCTTATGCAAGACTGCAAATGCGTCCCCTTCAGGAATGTTTAGCACGTCAGTGGAATCAATCTCTGGGTCTATTAAAAGATCTGGTGTTGGTGGACTGCCGCACTCATCGCTCTCTGCAGTGGTGGAATCCACACAACCTTACAAAAGGGCGGCCTTTCATCGACCCAATTCCACAGACCGTACTAACAGCAGACGCATCGCTCACTTGTTGGCGTGCTCATCTCCAAACTCACACAATCCAAGGATTGTGGAGCCAAAAGGAAAAACTCCTACACATAAATTATCTAGAACAGTTAGCACTATTTCTAGCGCTCAAAGCCTTCCAAACTCACCTTCTAGGCAAAGTTGTCCTGATACGCACAGACAACATGACAGCAATGTATTACATACGGAAGCAAGGAGGAACACACTCCCTCCAACTGTCACACCTTGCACAAAACATTTGGAAATGGGCCATTCATCACAAAATTTATCTCCTAGCGGAACATCTCCCAGGAGTGGACAATCAGATTGCAGATCTCAGCAGACAGAGGCAGCAAATTCACGAGTGGGAACTTCACCCTCAAGTTCTCCTCCCCTTCTTTCAAATGTGGGGCTTACCGGACATAGACCTGTTCGCCACACACCAAAACGCAAAATGCCCAAACTTTGCCTCCAGGTATCCACACCCATTATCCAAGGGCAATGCCCTATGGATGAACTGGTCAGGGATATTTGCTTACTCTTTCCCGCCTCTCCCACTCGTTCGTTCAAAGAACTTTATTCGATTCAGTCGAATCATAAAAGTTTGCAAACATACATTAAATAGTTAAAAAAGAATATTCATAAAAAACATTATGCAGAGAATAGACATACAATATACATATTATCTTTCCAAAATTATATTACCACAGCACAGATTCTATCGAATTTAAAAGCCTCCTATCGTTCTACAACATATTTATACAAAATATTTTTTTTTTAAAACCTAAAAACACTTAAAACTTGAATTCATTTTAAAGTTCATAGCGTTTCCTGATTGAAAAAGCAATTCTAATGAAGTTAAGCACAGAGCTGCAAATAGCAGCAGTAGATAGTGACCGCAAGTAATTAAAACCCTCCTGGTAAGAACAGGGACGGATTTCCTTTAAAACGGGCTTGATGAAACGTGCCCTTGGGTCTTTATAAAGTGTGCAAAACAGCATAAAGTGCATTGTGCTCTGATGGGCTAAATTATTACAGGGACAGGGGGTTAGTCTCTCACACCAACCTGCCTGTTTGGGAAAAGCCACAAGAAAGTGCAATGTGCAAAGACGGAATCTGGTCATAAGGAAACGCGATTGAACATGCATAGTAAAAGATAAAATTGCTGATGGCCTAGGGACACACGATCTGATAATCCGCCATCCTGATTAGACATACTTAATTCAGTGCGATATGCATTTTTTATGACCAGTTTCATGTTGGATTGGATACTATCTGGATTATCGTAGTATTTTTCGAAGCCTATTTTTATAAAAAGTATCTTTGACATAACGAAGCCAGGGGAGTAACATTGCGTTGTCAAGATTCATACAATCTCTAAGGATACTCCTTGAAAATAATAGGTCCTCGGAAGTCCAGATTTTCCCCCATAAAATCAATGGGGCAATATTTATTCTATCTTTTACATAATCCAGACCCACTTCAGAGTGACAGAAAAGTGATGAGGAACAGCTAGGAATCATCAATAATCTTTTTAAAAATGTATTCTCTAAAATCTGAATCTGGGAGCTTTTATGATATCCCCATACTCCTGCCCCAAAGGTGACTACTGACAAACATTTTGTTTTGTATAAAGTTATCATTTCTGCTACCGGCTTATGTCCAAGCTTGCATGCAAAGCGAAACAGCCCCTCTATTATTCTGCTAGTTTGTTGGACCCTAGCCACAATTAGATGGTCCCAATTCAATTTATTATTAAAAACATTCCCCAGATAGTTAAAATGTGGCACCTTATCAATGATTTTTTCCTTCACTATAAATTTTCTTGTTTTAGTTTGATTGGAACCGCGTACCATAATAAATGATTTACTGAAATGTACTTTTAGGTCCAATGCCATCATGAATTCGGTAAAAGCATTCAAGCATTTTTGAAGGCTATTGGCCGTTAAAGACATCCAAACTGTATCATCAGCGTATGACAACAATGGCACCCGTTTGCCTCCTATACTTGGGAAGTCCAATTGCTGTTCTAACAGGAATTATTCCAATCCATTTGTATATATTAGGAATAAAAAAGGGGCCAAAATGCAACCCTGGCGTACCCCCTCAGTTGAAGAGATGGGCCTAGTCTTCTCTCCTCCAGGACCAAAACGAATAGCTACAGTGGTAGACTCGTGTAGCCTGCACAGTAGGGTAATGAGGGGTTCTTCAAAACCCATGGTTTCCATCAGTGACCACAACTTCCCCCGGCTCACTGTGTCGAAAGCACTGGACAAGTCCATAAAGGCCAGGTGGATCGATCTGCCCCCTGGCCCTCATGTACTTGCCCATAATCATGGACAGGTTGAGGCACTGTTCATTTGTTCCCATCCCCCTCCTGAAGCCAAATTGAGTATTCGATATGAGTCCAGAGACATTGGCCCATGACTCCAGACGTGCAAGGATTACCCTCCCCATAACCTTGCACGTGGCGTCAATTAAAGAAATTGGCCTATAGCCTGTGCGGTCATTCCTGTTACCTTTTTTAAAGATCGGTACCACTACTGCTTTTTTCCATGATAATGGAATACGACCCACTATAACTGCTTTAAAAACATTAAGCATCAGGGGGGCCCAAAGTTGAGGATTGCTTTTAAATAGATCCAGGGGCACCCCATCTGGTCCTGGGGCTTTCGAGGAAATACCCTTTCCTAAGGCTTCCTCAACCTCACTTAAAGAGAGGGATGAACTGAGTTGGCATGCAGTTTGTAAGTTGATTACTATCTCATCCCTTTGCTCTTGTGATGAGACACCCTTTGGGTTGAATATACTCAGAAAATGAGACTCCCAAACTTCCCCCGTTATAGTCGAGTCCATACTCCTTGTGTCATTAGAAAAAAGGGGACGATTTATGACTTCCCAGAAACTCTTGGAGTCCTTGAGAGCACTGGCTCTTTCAAGATCTTCCCAGGCCAGTCTTCTCAGTTCGTCCTTCCTACGCTTAATTACGCTTTTATAAGTCTAACAGTTTTAATCAGGGCCCTATCTTGGAGGACTACATGCAAAGCTTTCCTCAGATCTTTTTGCGCCGCGCAACACTCAGCATTCAACCATTTTATTTCCGGTGAATCCCGTCTCCTCACTGATTTAGTCAGGTTTTTAGCCACATCTTTGCAAATTGATTCAAAGCATTGTTTTATAGCATCTGGATGGGAGTCATAAGCTAAACATGTCATGACTTGACTTAGGTTTGCCTTGATAATGACCTCAAATTGTGAGGGATTTATTGTGCTCCATTTTAACCTCACCCCCTGTTTGCGATTATGCTTTAACGGGCGTTCATCACCCCTACCCTTCTGTGCAATAACATGCATGGAAGCAGTAAGGGGATTATGGTCGCTAACAGGGTTTGGTTCGACCGCAAAACTGTCTACAAGACATGCATACTTACTGGATATCAGCATAAAATCAATTGTGCTTGCTCTACCACCACAATAGGTTGAAAACTGCACCAAAGGAATACTGACCAAGGTATCAATCATACATAAATCATTTACTACAATGATGGTATTTAATGCTTCGCCCAGTGGGGTATGCTTAAAGTGAGACAGAGGTTGATCTGCAGTGTCTACAATCCCACATAATTTATGCATGCTATGCTGACATAGGGTACAGTTAAAATCGCCTACCCAGATTATACACAGTGGGTAAAATTTCGCTGCAACTTTATCAATTTCCTCTTTAAGGGTGTTAATAACTCCACTATTTTGTGGGTCAAAAATATTGTAGTACCAGTGAATCAATAATAGTGTGGCGTCGATCAGATTAGAAATCAGAATAAGCTGGTACCAAGGGGAGTCAGTTATGTTCTCTATCTTTAGTGACTCGTATTGGACGGAAATTAAGGTCACTAATCCTCCCTTTGCCCTCCCTGCAGATGATGGTTTTGCCTGGGCATTTAATGAAAAATATCCGTCCATAGTGACATCAACCCTGCTCCAGGTTTCCTGGGCACAGATAATGTCAAACGTCTTCCGTATTGAACCCAGGCCTCATCTGATAATTTTGAGGAGATGCCCGCAATGTTCCATGAGATAAGCCTGAGTGGGCAGGTATTAGGATTCCGATCCGTTGAGACTTCTCCAACAATATTACTAATGACTTGCTCTGCGGGCATAATATCTAAATCCAACCCTACATTAACCGCACTCTCTTTATGCGAGTGCAGAGGTGGGTATAGGCTGTTCTCACGATCTGATTTTAAAGGAGAGACAGCTATACTATCTACTTTATTAAAGGTAATCTCTGGGGCATTATTTAAAATAACCTTTTTCCCTGACTTTCTCAAATTTGGTGTTAGTCAGTCTATATCTGCAAGACCGCTTAAGGCCTCAAAACGATTTGGGTGGTACCAAGGAGGAGGCTGGGGGTGCGGGTTTACCCATGCACACCTATTGTCTTCCACTGTATGCCATCGGGGTGTAGGTGGCTGGTAGAAAAACCCCAAGGGTAAAATGGAAATCCCCCTCTCATTTGTAAAGTAATCGTCCGTCCTATCTAATATTGTCCTGACCAAGCCTGGGGATCCAAAAGTTAATACAATACAATCTCCCTTGAATGTCTTATTAGATTTCCCCACCCACCCAGTCCGGCGTGCCATCTTAAATTCAGAAAATAAAAATGTATTATTAATACCTGTCCTTGCACTTAAAAGGTGTAGAGATTTGTTCCTCAGTGTTGACCAGTGCATCGGGCAGCAATGAGGGAACATTAGCCAGCACTACTATATATGGGGTTGCTTCTGGAGGTAAGTGCAGGTTGGAATGTGGGCCACTAGGGGGTCTTTGATCAAGAGACCGGCCTTCTATTGTGCCTATGTTTCGGTGTCTCTCATCCTGGATATTGCGTGCCCTATCAGCTCGGGCACTTCTTGGGGCATGTGCGGTCTGGACATTCCTGTGAGACATACCTTCTGTCTGGAGTGGAGTCTCAGTACCATTCGAAGGAGGGCATGCTACCCTTGGGAGAGGAAGACCATCCTGTGGCACAGGTCTTAAAGAGGGTTCAGGGTGATGCACATCCCCCTTCGCAGCACCATCCTCAGACCTATTTCGCCCATGATCTACAGAGGTTAAGGAAGTGCTAGGTGCTGGTTTTTAGGTCGAGCCTAGAGTAGCGCGCAAGCACTGCTTCTGGCGAAGACTTTATGTAGTGGGCTTTTGAAAGCTGACCACACGCTCGTGCGTCATGGCCTTTTCCCTGCGGTTACCCGCACGGCCGGCATCTGTTTCCAATTATCGTGCCCAGACGCGGGCGCGATAATTGGAAACAAATGCCGGCCGTGCAGGTAACCGCAAGCAAAAGGCCATGACGCACGAGCGTGTTCACATGTGGTGCAGTTTACCCTCTGTTTCCAGACGCCGCTCACACCCATCCATGCCCGGGCACCCGACGCCCTCTCCCTCCTCTGGGTCTCGCGCTCACTCATCTGCTTCCCGCGGATCTTCAGCTGCAGCGTGCGCCCGGGTCACCCTTCTGCGGGTCCAAGTCCTCCGTAGCTCTCCAGCGTGACCCCTGGTGGACAGTGAGAGTCCTCCGCCGCTGCCCTCAAATCTCCACTTCTTACCGGCTGCTCCCCGTCGTCGCGTGAGTAGCCCTGAACTCCTTGCTGCGGCTCGCCGACCTTTCTGGGGAGTCCCTTGAGGCTGCTCCCGATCCCCCCTCCTTGGCTCTAAGTTCTCTACTGCGCTCCGGTCCCCTCTTCGCGGCGAGTCCGCAGCTGCAGCCGTCTCATCTCTTCCCCTGAACACGGACTCCCTCGGCCTCTGCTCGCACACTCTCTGATCCCGGAGGTCTCCGCTCCTCCTTCTTCTCCAGGCCCGCACTTCCCTCTTCCACAACTTATCCTCCTCTCCCCCTCCGCTGTTTTGGACTTCCCTTTCCAGGACCCCACTCCTCTGCACCTTCTCGCTCCTCCTTCTCACCACCCCCTGCTTGTTCTTTTTCATCCTCACTCTTTGAATCTTTTCCCCTCTTCTCTCATCCTTTTCTCTCCGACTCCTCTGCCCCAGTCCTTGTTCTAATCTTCCTCTGTGTCCTCTTTCCCACTCAATCCTTCTCACGTTCTCCCTCTCCTCACATTGTCTCCCTCTTGCTAGCTTTCACTGTTCTGGTTTACCCCTTCCCTTCGGTTGTCCGTTCTCTCCTTCTATTTTGCCTGCCTCTTTTTTTTTTTTTACCCTCTGTATTTTGCCCCATTTTTCTTCTGCCTCTCCTTCGTCTCCCCTTCCTGGAGTGCCTTTGTCCGGAATGTTCTCATCCCTCCTCCCTTCTGACTTCTCTCTACGATTTCTCCTCTACGTGTTTTTCTTTCTGTCGCATCTTCCTCTCTATCTCCCCTCATCCTCTGTGCTTCTCTGCTCTCCTTGTCACGTTCTCCTATTTTGGTCCCTTCTCTTTTCTCTCCATGAACCCCTGCATATTCTCCCATCTATCCCCCTCCTTCTCTCCCCCTCGGTGCCCTGTCTTCCTGTTTGCAGCATCCCCTCTTCTCATCCATGTTCCTTCGGTTCACTTCCTCATCTCGCCATCTTTCTCCCTCCTCCCCATGGCCCCGTCTGTTCAGCCTCCCACCCCGTATCTTCTCTCTTCATTAGTTCTATCACTTGCTTCTGTCCTCAAATTCATCTTTCTTTTCCCTTTCCCATTGTTCCCTGTCTAGTTTGAGCATGCTAATTATCTGTTTGTTAGATAATAATTTAGACAACTCAAATAATTCTAAAGTTACTGCTTCATGCGTTTGCTTTTTTAGGTGTGTGTGTGTGTGTGTGTGTGTGTGCGTGCGTGCGTGTGTGTGTGTATGTCTCTCAGGTTTTGGTGTGTGAGGGACGCAGTGGACAATATTCCCCCAGATTTCTACATGAAAACTGTTTTAACCGTGGCAGGCCATCTGCCTGAAGACACGCTCACACACCCAGGTCTTCTGGAAGGGCTGTGACTTAAAAAGCACACTGACCACAATTAGATAATTAGCAAAGAAACCAAAAGGCCTCAGAGCCCCCCAGATGCCACTCCTGCAGCTGACGTCAGACCGGCGCTGCCTGTCACTGCGTTTGATTTTCAGTATCTGTGGAAACATTCTAAGCAGAAAATCTTATGACCGTTCAGGTACATGGTGTCAGATTTACATGAGGTACGATACATTTATTAATTAAGTTCCATATACTAGCACTAGCCCAATAACATTAATTGAATACCTGAACACAAGGCAGTGACCTTTGATGTTGAACAGATTGGAGAAGGATGTAACCCTACACTCTCTGAATTATACTCAATATGCAATTCTGGACTCAAATCTCGGCTTCTCCACTTGACCAAATTGTGTGATCCACAGCCCATGGCATCACTTCCATGTGTGCCTTTTTTCGTTAATTCTCGAGTTTGAGAGCACATTGAAGTAATGTATCAAAAGAGCTGCGCTCCACAAAAACCTCACTTATAGATTTTTTTAAAGCATATTTTTATTGGCATTTAAAATAATAATGAGACATAAATGTACATAAGAGCAGGATTTTGTACACTGTACACATATTTAGGCAACCGGTTTACATTTCACCATTGTGCCAATCCAGTGGATAATATATGATGCATAGAGACACAATACTGTGCCTGAGGAAACATTAATCATACCATGGTGCAAACATCAATCAAATAACTTTTTCTTTCAGTGTAACTCGGGTCCAGGATGACCATATGTATCCCTTACTTCTGGATATTAGGTTTGGCAACTAACATTTGTGTCTATTCTCCTATCCTTTAATATGTACTGCTCTATATATATGCTTCCTAACGGGAGCTGGAGAACTAAACCCAGCAACGCCATATTGTAAAAATAAAAAGTATAAACTACGTGAACTCGGATAAAGGAAAAAACAAAAACAGTCCTGCGGGTCGGAACTCTAGGGAAGCATGCAGTAACCCACTGTAGTTCTTAAATCACTCTGGGCCCCAGGATATATATTCCAGTATGCCGGGGGGAGGGGAGGGAAATCCTCAAGGAAACCCATCTGTCTGAACAATCGAGCAAGCATTCAGAGTGGTCAAGGGGGGCAGAAGCATCCCCGGGAGGGGAGAACAACCACTTCAGCACTGGCATAGCCAATAGGTCTCGCTTTTGGGACCTTATAAGTATTTAGTTATGCAGCACAATATCCCTGGTGCAACAACATCAACTGTTGCATGGCTAAACACTTATACGGTCCCAAAGGCGAGACCTATTGGCTATGCCAATGCTTGTTCTAAATGCGCTAACCTGGCCTCAATTTCAATTAGCTTTTGCAATATCCGGTCTAAATGCGCTGAAATCACACGTTCCATTTTTTTCAAAAAAGCTTCCCTCTCCTGGGTAGATAATGCTACCATTGATACCCCAACATCTGGACTTGGTGCTTGAATACCCCCCTGATTATGCTCTTTGTCAACAGGTTTACTCCTACGACACAAAGGTTTGGGCAGAGGGTAACTTTGTTTATTTTGTTTGTTTGGCGCCTGCCCCTTCCTTTTCTTTGATGGCGGAGCAAAACTACTCCCATGGTTAATCTTTGCTTTTTGGCCCCATGTGACAACATTTGGCCTAACTGAGGTGTCGGATTTTTCAGTTATATCCGAGGCGTTGATGATTTCAGGGCCTTGGGAATGTAACTCGCTGATTTGTGATGTACTAACTTCCAAACTCGTTTGTGAGGCAGGGATGATAAGAGCAGTTCGGTTATGAGGGATTTGGGGCTCCAGGGACAATCTGCGCTCTGTAAGTTCGATTTCGTGAATGAGTGCCGATTCGGCCCTCAGTAAAAAAGCGTCCAATGTCCCCACTACCCCTTGCCCATTTCCAGATTTTAGCCTGTTCATTTTATCCCCCCAACTCAATACAGAGTCAATACCAGCAATGATAATGTCACGATACCTTCTAGTGTTAACACTGGTTAAAACCACAGCAATGTAAGAACGTTAATGACGTGGCCCGGCCTCCTTCGGCCTTTTGAGCGCCTCCTGGCGCTTGATCCTGGCGTGGGCGGCGTGCGCGCCGCTAGGGCTGCCGGAGGTTGTAGTCCTGGACCGGCCTCCTCTCACGAGACCGGCAGTGCCCCCCAAATGACTCCGGCAGCGGTGGCGGCAAAGACCAGTGGCAAAATCAGGTAAGTTGAGCTCCCGCGCTGCGGGAGCCCTGTGTTCCTTTTGAGCGCCTCCTGGCGCTTGATCCTGGCGTGGGCGGCGTGCGCGCCGCTAGGGCTGCTGGGGGTTGTAGTCCTGGACCGGCCTCCTCTCACGAGACCGGCAGTGCCCCCCAAATGACTCCGGCGGCGGTGGCGGCAAAGACCAGTGGCAAAATCAGGTAAGTTGAGCTCCCCACTCATCCCACTAGTGGTCCAGAAACTCAGGCAAACATCCCTCACCTAATCCTAGTAGCTTTCACTTGGGCTCGTCAACCGTGGTTCACTACCCTCTTAGAGCTATCGGTGGTTCCTCATCAAAAACTACATCTTACATCCATTCTCCTCACACAGAGCCATGGAGAGATAAGGCATCCAGATCCCAAACCTCTCAATCTTGCGATCTGGCACCTGAAGTCATAGAGTTTGGGTATCTAAATCTTCCACCAGACTGTATGAATATTAATAAAGAGGCCAGGAGACCTACTACAAGAGCTTGTTATGCAGCAAAATGGAAGCGATTTGTTATTTATTGTAATAACAACCACATCAATCCACTTGACGCTTCTACTCAAAATATTATTTATCTGCTGCATTTACAACATTCAAATTTAGCGTATACCTCTATACGTTTACATCTTGCTGCAATAGCTGCTTACCTTCAAAACAGACAACACCTGTCACTCTTCAGAGTATCTGCTATTAAAGCTTTCATGGAAGGACTCAAAAGAATTATCCCTCCAAGAATTCCACCAGCTCCAGCGTGGAATCTGAATATTGTCCTTACCAGGCTAATTGGTCCACCATTCGAGCCTTTACATAAGTGTGAATTACAGTTCTTCACTTGGAAACTAGCTTTCCTTATTGCTATCACATCACTCAGAGTAAGTGAGCTTCAGGCATTAACCATAGAAGAACACACAAGATGATGGACGGAATGTTGCACATTGGCAAACATTTACCCCCAGTCACAGATCTGGGTTTACTCCATCGTTATTTTTGCTTCACCACGCCACCCCAGTTCAGACATAGCCATATGCAAATCAGTCTTGACCCTGTGCCTCATGGGAACAGTCCAGACCGAACTGCCAAGCCATGTCTTCCCTGGACCGGAATCAAGCATCCTAGGACCGGTTTCGGGCTTTCAGCCCTCATCAGCCAGGATAGCTTGACTCCAGTGGCGTAGTGAGCACGGGACCCACGTCTGGGCATACCCTTCCCACTTAGGGCGAAATGCAAAACACACAAGATGATGGACGGAATGTTGCACATTGGCAAACATTCACCCCCAGTCACAGATCTGGGTTTAATCCATCGTTATTTTGCTTCACCACGCCACTCCAGTTCAGACATAGCCATATGCAAATCAGTCTTGACCCTGTGCCTCATGGGAACAGTCCAGACCGAACTGCCAAGCCATGTCTTCCCTGGACCGGAATCAAGCATCCTAGGACCGGTTTCGGGCTTTCAGCCCTCATCAGCCAGGATGGGGGTGAATGTTTGCCAATGTGCAGCACTCCGTCCATCATCTTGTGATGAAGGCTGATAGCCTGAAACCGGTCCTAGGATGCTTGATTCCGGTCCAGGGAAGACATGGCTTGGCAGTTCGGTCTGGACTGTTCCCATGAGGCACAGGGTCAAGACTGATTTGCATATGGCTATGTCTGAACTGGGGTGGCGTGGTGAAGCAAAATAACGATGGATTAAACCCAGATCTGTGACTGGGGGTGAATGTTTGCCAATGTGCAGCACTCCGTCCATCATCTTGTGTGTTTTGCATTAACCATAGAAGAACCATTTTTACAAGTACATCTAAACAAAGTGGTTCTTCGTACCAATCCTAAATTCTTACCTAAGGTAGTTTCTGCCTTCCACATCAACCAATCTGTTGAGTTGCCTGTATTCTTTCCTCAACCAGATTCTGTGGCATAACGTGCTCTACATACTTTAGACGTAAAAGAGCGTTAATGTATTACATAGAACAAAATCTTTTCGTAACACCAAACAACTCTTTGTGGCTTTTGCTCCACCACACAAAGGCAATCCCATTTCTAAATCCGGGATTGCACGGTGGATAGTTAAATGTATTCATAAATGTTATGCAAAAGCTAAAAGAACTTTACCAATTTCCCTAAAGTGCATTCTACTCGCAAACTAGGGGCTTCTATGGCTTTCTTAGGAAATATCCCCATAGACGACATCTGTAAGGCTGCAACGTGGTCTACACCACACACATTCACAAAACACTATTGTGTAGATGTGTTAGCCAGACAACAAGCTAATGTGGGCCAGGCAGTTTTACGTACACTATTTCAAACCACTGCAACAGCTACAGGTTAGCCACCGCTTTGGGAGAT
Source organism: Calotriton arnoldi (assembly GCA_963921515.1). Taxonomy (NCBI): domain Eukaryota; kingdom Metazoa; phylum Chordata; class Amphibia; order Caudata; family Salamandridae; genus Calotriton; species Calotriton arnoldi. Next base: position 653,383 of record CAWUFW010006141.1, read on the forward strand.
TACTGCTGTATAGTCTATGCTAAAGCATGTGATCTACAGCTCACATGCCTCGAACGGAAAATGCTACTTACCCAGTATGCATCTGTTCTTGGCATGTAGAGCTGTAGAATCTCATGCGCCCACCCACCTCCCCGGTTACCTGTACCTGTTCCAGTATTATCTTACTTAGATAACTACACATGGACATCTCTATTCTACTCTTACTTACTCCATTCTCACCCTCTGCGGGAAAACAATCTAACAATGGAGTCGATGCCCATGCGCACTATCACCGAAAGGAGGAGTCACCTACCTTGTGACTGGAAAGACTTCTTCGAACAAAAACAAAGTGCAAACGTCCGGGCCCAACACCAGATGGCGATCTATGCTAAAGCATGAGATTCTACAGCTCTACATGCCAAGAACAGATGCATACTGGGTAAGTAGCATTTTCCTTATCTGCTATGTCAGAGCAGGACCTTCGACACCCTGATGTGGTGCATAACATTTTTCCTTTTGTAATACATATCTTATTTTTAACTTCTATTTTTGCTGTCTAGTCCTTGTTTTTTGTTTGAGGCTTTGGCTTCTAGACTGTTAACCCCTTCGATGCTCATGACGAGCTCAGCTCGTCATGCTGCGCGGTCGCGCTGTGCGCATGGCGAGCTGAGCTCGTCACGACCACACCCGCGATCGGAATGTCCAGCACCTGGGCGGAATTCCGATCGCGGCGAAGCGGTTAACCAGGGTCTATCCTCCATTACCTCAGATATTCATTTTTGAAGATTCTGATATCCACTATTGTGATTTCAATTCAGCATTATTTTGTCTCCCCCTCCCCCCACTCTTAGTCATCCCCTGACTAAAACGTTCAACCCCAGTAAGCGTTAATTTGACTGCTATACCAACATGAGAAAATAATCTTTTCTTGAGGCTGCTTTTCTATTATGGCACAAAATGTTCCCTGCTGAGACAATTTTACCTTTCAGATCTACACATTCTCTGCGCTATAAAATTACACATTGTTTTTAGCATCGCAGCTCTTACTTCTCCAGTTTCATCCATCCATCTCCATTGTTAAAGGTGAGGATGTTTCTAGGCAGGGTCTGTCCTGTCCTCAGGTCGACAATGGCAACATGTCTCAGACGCCCCGCCCTCTGGCCCGGCTATGAAACCTAAACATAAGCCTTCCGGCACTGGCTCGAGCCAACCCCATTCCGGTGCCGAAAAGTCACCTTCGGCACCGACGCACCAGACCAAAGACGTGCCACGCACTTCTTCGTCGACGCCAAAGACAACCTCGACACCGAAGCCCTCAGCGTCGAAACAGACCAAAGACAAACATTCGGAACCGAAAAAATCTTCGGAGCCAAAAACTGCTTTGGAATCCCAAAAATCGTCGGAGCCGAAAAAAGTTTCAGAGCCACAAAAATCTAAGGAGTCCAAGACCCCACAGAAAGCTTTAGACACTCGGTCCAAAGAACATTCTGACCCAAAATCTTCGGCACCGAAAAAATACATTTTACCCACACAGCCTGTACCTGATTTTTCGGATCCAAAACAAAAAACTCTTTTTATTGACCCACAGACTGGCAAAGTCGTCGCCAAGCCTCCAAAAATAGAGGAAACTGGACACTTCAGAGGAATCTGAAATACCCTCGAAAGGAGATGAGTAATAACGCCTCCCCACCTCCTTCTCCTCCTCCAGTTGATCCAAATCTTCTAATTCCTCCACCACACTCCCCACAACCTATTTTTTCACCTCAAACATCAGATACCGAGGATGATCATACCGATAGGGGTGGGAATATAGATCCACATGGGGATGATGATGCACATACCATCCCACACGACGTAGACCCTTGGGATGACTACAACACAGATCCCGACCCACATAATGACCCGGACCTCTATCCATCTGGCCATCACCACCAGATGACAACATTGGGTTTGCGCAACTAATCAATAGGGCTGCCCAATACCACGGGGTACAGTTACATTCTGATCCCTTAGAGGAAGAGTTTTTACTTGAAACCTTTGCACCCTCGCAAAAATCCACACACACCCTGCCAATGTTAAAAGGCATGCTCAAACATGCCCCAGAAGTTTTTAAGGACCTTGTCAGAGCCAGAATTCTCAACACCAGGATAGATAAAAAGTATAAGGCAGCTCCCAATGACCCAATTTACATTCTCTTGTGGTGTCTAACGCATGCAAGAGGGCAAACTCACAGAGTACAGGCGACACCCCCCCCTCCTGATAAGGAGTCCAAATTAATAGACGCATCTGGTAAACGTATTGCGTCACAGGCTGCAAATCATTGGCGGATTGCCAATGCCCAAGCTTCATTGGCCAGGTACGACAGGGCTCACTATGACGAGCTTGAAAAGCTCATGCAACACCTTCCTGACCAGTACAAACAAAAGGCCAACGACCTTATCCAAGAGGGGAAATTGATCACAAACACCTCAATTAAATGTGCGCTCGACGCGGCTGATACCGCATCTCGCGCCATTAACACTAGCGTTTTGTTGCGCAGGCACGCTTGGCTCCGGGTCTCCGGATTCAAACAGGAGGTGCAATCTGCTATTCTAAATCAGCCCTTTGATCAAGAGCATCTTTTCGGGCCCTAAGTTGACACATCTTTGGAAAAAATGAAAAAAGATACGGAAACTGCTAAGTCTATTGGGGCCTTACAATAGAGGCTCTTTTCGCTGCTCCTTCTACAGAGCCGGCTCAAAAACCATTGGCTCAGAACATCCCTCTTCTTCCTATAAGAGCCCCACTCAAACGTCCTCCAAAGGATACCTTTGCGGAGGCTACAGAGGCAACAATGGTAAAGGAAGAGGTCGCGGCAACAATAACAGCACATCCCCCTACCACCAAACAGTGACTTCCCTGCACTTCCCCCCGATCATCCCACTCCTGTCGGGGGACGTCTCTCACAGTTCCTACCTGTCTGGAATTCAATCACAACAGACAAGCGGGTAACACAAATTATCCAGTATGGTTACTGCCTGGAACTCATCTCTACCCCCCCAAACATTCCTCCCAGACAACGTCCAATGTCCTCGGAACATCTAACACTTCTCAAACAAGAGGTTCTCTCCCTATTACAAAAACATGCAAATGAACCAGTCCCCTTGCCTCACCAAGGCACAGGGGTTTACTCCCTCTATTTCCTAATTCCAAAAAAGGACGGCTCTCTCAGGCCCATATTGGACCTCTGACCCCTAAACCTCTACATTCAGTCGGATCACTTCCACATGGTCACTCTCCAACAGGTGCTCCCACTACTTCAACAGGTCGACTTTCTCTCCACTCTGGATTTAAAGGACGCCTACTTTCATATTCCCATTCACCCCGCTCACAGGAAATATCTCAGGTTCGTGGTAGACGGTCAACACTACCAATTCAAGGTCCTCCCATTCGGGGTCACTACAGCACCCAGAGTCTTCACCTAGTGTCTCGCAGTAGTTGCAGCCCACTTAAGAAGACAGCACATTCATGTCTTCCCTTATCTGGACGACTGGCTCATAAAAGCCAAGACACACGGCAGCTGTGTGCCACACACACACAAAACAATCCAACTGCTTCACCACTTGGGATTCACAGTAAACCTCACCAAATCCCACCTCCAACCATCCAGCATACAACACTATCTAGGGGCTACAATAGACACTTCAAAAGCTCTAGCATACCCCAACCCAGTCAGGATAAGTGCCATACAAGCGCTAATACAAAGATCTCAGTCTCAACACTCACTACCAGCGCAAGTGTTCATGCAGCTAATCGGTATGATGGCTTCTTGCATTCTCATCGTCCCTTATGCAAGACTCCAAATGCGTCCCTTACAGGAGTGTTTGGCACGTCAGTGGAACCACGCTCAAGGTCAGCTAACAGATCTGGTGATGGTAGATGACCGCACCCATCGCTCTCTGCAGTGGTGGAACACACAAAACCTTTCCAAAGGGCGGCCGTTCCTCGACCCGGTTCCACAGATAGTGCTAACAGCCGACGCATCGCTCACCGGTTGGGGAGCTCATCTTCAAACCCATACCATTCAGGGCATATGGACCCCTCAACAAAAACAATTCCACATAAATTACTTGGAATTGTTGGCAATCTTCCTAGCGTTAAAATCTTTTCAACTACACCTCGTAAGCAAAGCTGTTCTAGTCCGTACAGACAACATCACAGCAATGTATTACATACAAAAACAGGGGGGGGGGACACTCTCCAGCTTTCACACCTCGCTCAAAGCATATGGAGATGGGCCATTCCTCAAAACGTATATCTCCTTGCAGAACACCTCCCAGGAGTACACAATCAAATTGCGGATCTACTCAGTCGCCAAACACAGCAGATCCACGAATGGGAACTTCATCCTCAAGTTATGCTTCCTTTCTTTCAAATGTGGGGCCACCCAGAAATAGACCTGTTTGCCACACACCAAAACGCAAAATGCCCAAGCTTCGCATCCAGGTATCCACACCCATTGTCCAAAGGCAATGCGCTATGGATGAACTGGTCAGGCAAATTTGCTTACGCTTTTCCGCCTCTCCCACTCATTCCGCTAGTGGTTCGGAAACTCAAACAGCATTCCCTCACACTAATCCTCATAGCTCCAACATGGACCGACAGCCATGGTTCACAACCCTCCTGGAACTATCAGTAGTTCCTCATCAAAAGCTAAGCCTCTCACCCAAGCTTCTCAATCAGAACCATGGAGAGATAAGTCATCCAGATCCAGTCAACTCAACCTTGCGATCTGGCACCTGAAGTCTTAGAGTTTGGCTACCTTAATCTCCCGCCAGACTGCATAAACCTCATTAAAGAAGCTAAACGTCCTACCACAAGAGCTTGCTACGCCGCAAAGTGGAAAACATTTGTAATTTACTGTACAAATAACAAAATCAACCCACTAGACGCTTCTATTCGAGACATCATGTGTTACCTTTTGCGTCTACAACAATGTAACCTAGCGTATACATCCATTAGACTACATCTTGCAGCAATAGCAGCCCATCTCCAAAACAGACAAAACTTGTCTCTGTTTAGGATACCAGCTATCAAGGCATTTATAGAAGGACTTAAAAGATTAATTCCACATAGAGTTCCACCCTCTCCAGTATGGAACCTAAATGTGGTACTTACCAGGCTCATGGGTCCCCCATTTGAACCTATGCATAAATGTGAATTACAATTTCTCACCTGGAAAGTAGCTTTTCTAGTTGCGATCACCTCTCTCAGAAGAGTCAGTGAACTCCAGGCATTAACCATACAAGAACCATTTCTCCAAATCCATCATAACAAAGTAGTTCTTAAGACTAACCCAAAATGTCTACCTAAAGTCGTCTCTGCATTCCACCTTAACCAGTCTGTAGAACTCCCAGTGTTTTTCCCTCTACCAGACTCAGTAGCAGAACGGGCTCTTCACACGCTATACGTAAAAAGAGCAATACTTTACTACATTGAAAGAACAAAATCCTTTAGAAAGACTAAACAACTTTTTGTGGCTTTCTCCCCACCTCATAAAGGCAATCCTATCTCAAAAACAGGGATTGCAAGGTGGATTGTTAAATGCATCCAAATATGCTATGCTAAAGCCAAACGCACCTTAACCATTCCCCCTAGGGCTCACTCCACACGTAAACTAGGGGCATCTATGGCATTCTTAGGAAACATTCCCCTAGATGACATCTGCAAAGCAGCAACTTGGTCTACACCACACACGTTCACAAAACACTATTGTGTAGACTTGCAAGCAAAACAACAAGCTAGTGTGGGCCAGGCTGTATTAAGAACACTTTTTCAAACCACTGCAACAGATACAGGTAGCCACCGCTAACAAGGTGACTGCTGAATAGTCTATGCACAAGTATACGATCTACAGCTCATATGCCTCGAACGGAAAATGCTACTTACCAGTATGCATCTGTTCTTGGCATGTAGAGCTGTAGATTCGTATACGCCCACCCGCCTCCCCGGATACCTCTATCTGTTCCAGTACTATCTTACTTGGATACATTACACATGGACAGCCTTTTCTATTTCTTACTAACTCCATCATAGCCCTCCATGGCAAAACAATCTGGAGATGGAGTCGATGCCCATGCGCACTATCGTCCTAAGGAGGAGTCACCTACCTCGTGACTACAGAAGACTTCTTCCAAGACAAAAACAAAGTGCAAACATCCGAGCCCAACACCAGATGGCGATCTATGCACAAGTATACGAATCTACAGCTCTACATGCCAAGAACAGATGCATACTGGTAAGTAGCATTTTCCTTTAGGCCTACCCTGTGTAGCCTGATTATAGCAGTGTGAAAACTGCAATTTGACCTGTCAAATCCTTTTGACAGGTCAGCACTTTCCTTTTAATTTTTGTAAGCCACTTCTATGTATTCATTTTAGCCCAAAAGGCAGGGTGCAAGTAGAATGTTAATATGTCCCTACATTGACTAGAAACCAAAACCTATTTTTCACTGTGGCAGGCCTAGCTGTCCTATGTCGAAAACCATAGTCTAGATTAAAATCTTAATACTGTACCTCGGTAATTGAACTAGCTAAAAAAAATGAAACAACTATTTTTAATGGTTATTAAGATCCAATTCAATGTTGAAGTCTGATTTTTAGTAAATATTAAGGAAAAAGTAACTTTATAGAAAGTTACCTTTTCCCTGCTTGACCTTCTTGGTGTCTGATTTGCATTTGCTCTCAAACTTCTCCCAGCTAGGAATTAGCAATAGGAGCGAAATGCTTCCAAGAAGCAAACAATAGGCTGATCTGAATGGTCAGAGATAACTCCATTAAACACAAAATGCATAGTGGGTGCTTGGAGCATCCTTTGTTGACATTAGTGTCAAATCCTGCTTGACAGGTCTGCTGGTTTTACATGTAACACTTTAGGGCGCACATAGAGAACAGGAGGGCAAGACAATTCTTGTGTATCTATTGTCTGGTTGCTGATGAACACTGCTTTATCCTACCAGACGTTGTCTCCAGGTTTTACATATAACACTGGGGGTGCACTTGAAAGGAAGGGGAGCAGGATGCCAAGACAGTTCGTGTGTTTCCACTGTTTTGTTGCTGGAAAAACCTGCTTCTGTTCTACCAGAATAGTTTCTCTTGGTTTATTGGGGGTACAGTGGCTGCCTCAAACTGGATTTTAGTGTTAGATGTGGAAGGACACTAGGATTACCATAGTACACTCCCCAGAGCCCAAGTTTCCGTGAAAGAAGACATTGACCATCTTGAAAATGGCCAATGTGGGTAGGGTTGGCTGGGAACTTTTACCTTATTCGTTAAGGCATACCCGAAAATCATTCTCACCCACTAGCTTGTGCTAGGCATAAATGTGTCACCCCTAAGCACCCACTTCAGACCGCTACTGGAGCTCAGGAAGAAAAAAAGTGTACTGGACCTACTGTCTGTGACCTGAGGCGAGCCCTAAAGGAATAAAACTGATCCCTCTTGTACCCAGAACCAAGAAGTGGATGCCAAGGGTCATAAGATTGACCTCCTGTTAAAGCTGGAGGGATACAACAAGCTACAAGAGGCCTTTTCTGCAACTGTCCTGCTGACCATTGACAACTGTATCTAGACTGGACTATGCTGTTGGCCTCTGTTTGACACGTTGTGAGTCTCTCCATACCTCTCCTGAGGTCCTGGGGGCTTTAGAAGAGGAACGTTTGTGGTGAACTGGTACTTAAAGGACTGTCAGAAGGTACAGTCGTTGACCAGGATGAGCCAGGTTGGCATTTTTAACCCTCTCTCTGTTGCGGTCAGCATTTGCGCCTAGGTCCCATTCTACCACGACTTTGTGCTTTTTGGTGCTATTCCTACTTAAAATGTAAAAAGATCGTACCTCTGGTTCCCTTTATTGGTTTTTTGTCGTTTTGGTGTTGTTTTGTTTATTACATTTGACTCTGTTTTTCTAATTTGATATGGGATTTTTATCGTTTTGCATTTCGATTTTATTACCGTCTTGGTACTGTATAAATAGTTTACACTTTGCCCTAAGTTAATCCTGTCTGCTCTGTGTCATAGCTACCAGGGGGTTGAACTCAAGTTAATTTAGTGACTTTGAGGGTTCACAAGGATTGTTATTAAGGTGGGAGTAACCCACCTCAAATAATAGTACGATTTGATACAAGGAGGCATCCTACACAGATTTAGTTGTAGAGAGCTAGTAGGTATTCTTCCCAGTATGGTTCATGTAAAATGCCTTATATCCCACTATTACAGTCAGCTGGCACCACCTATTAGTAGTATTATAGCCTGTTTATGGAAGCATTACCCTCCCATGATGAAAGGAGTGCCTCTTTCTTAAGTTCCCTATCACCTAACGTAAGCTACCACTCTGTTGGTGATCAACACACCAGAGTCATAAAGGTCTCTAGTCAGGAGTTGTGAAATGAGTATCCTGCACAATAACACATTCTGGCTCTGCTGCAACGAGAAGCAGGTTGTCACATAAATTCGGCACAACCGACTGTAAACAGTACACACATTCTACATAATTCTAAATTATTGTTGTAATTTAATATCACTCTCAGGAAACTTAATGTTTCAGTTCTGAGGCTCATGTACCTCCAGTTTGATTGAAAATGTTATTTGTTGATGTGGTTTCACAGTTTTCAAAGGGAGAAAAGAGGCAAAGCATGCACAGTTTGAAGAATAACTGATCTCGTCATCTTGCGTTTTATACTGGTCATATATTTTAACCAGCTCAAAAAAAGATATTTACTTTCACATGATGCTGTCAGAATTTCTATTTGCAAGTAAGCTGTCTTTGTTTCTAAAATAAGGGCTTTCGATTCACGCTTGAATTTCAGATTAGAGTGTTGTATCTGAGTTTTCCTCCACACATCTAACACGGTTTATTTCATTTTTATAACTTGGATTTAAGGGACATACCTGTTCATGTTTTATGATGACATATCTCAGCAGCTAGATCTTCTTTATCAGCATGGTAAACAGGACAGTACTTACCTTGTAAAACAAAGATTGTGAATAGTAGCATGTTTATGACGTAGTCCTTTATACCACCTCTGCAGGTGTTAAATAACAGATATTACTATTATTAATCACCTGCATTATTTATTGGAAGCTCAAGCTTAATTATCTTTCTTTATCCCAAAACACCATTTTCCAAAAATAACTTTAATTCCCTTGTTGTCAAATTTGTATTCAAACAGCAGTGAATGCTGCATAGAGCACACCCACCCTGGCGACCCATTCTTGCAGAAGATTACTCAGTCTTAACTCCATTGGCAGTAGCTCTGCCTTGAATCCTGTATAGTGCTCCACTGCCCTTTGGCTAGGTTAGTGCTATGTTAATGCCACATACGTACATACTATGGTAAATGCACAGTTTTCCTTTTTTTTTTTTATCAGTACTGACCTGAGGTAGTCTTTTGACACTAATGCACAGCTAAATAAGTACTGTTCCTGTTCTAGAATTAAAATATTTTTATTCTTAATTTTTAATATATTTGTAATGCTTATAGGTTGAAATAGTAACAAACGTGTAAGAAACATGAACTTTCTTTTTAGGTTTTTCAGGAGTATGGATTCCACCCTAGTGTGCAGCGCTGGATCATCGGCCAATGTCTCTGCAAAGACGAAAGAACACTTGGTTCCTATGGTATCAGAAAGGATGGGGACACTGCCTTCTTGTACCTGCTTTCAGCCAAAAAGGCACATCTCTCCTGGCAGCGTTATGAGGATGACCAGAATCTGACCATCACCAGACCGCAACCTCTGATTGCAAACCAGGATAGTTGTTGCAGTACAGACGAGAAGTGGAAATTTTGCACGTTACCAAGCAAACTTCCCTCCAAGAAAGGTGACCGCTTTTCCATTTTCCAGTTGCACACTGAGTGGCAGTTTGTTTAATACATTTCCAAGTTCTCCTTGGAAGTATTGGGTTAAGAGCATAGGTTTCTGTACCCTTTCTAGGTTTCGATGCAGACAGGGTTATCTGTCTGTTAGCCAGAGCAGTTATTTCCAATATACATAGAGTGGGCTGGAGGACAGCCCCTGGGTCATGATTGGATTTCTTTTGTTTGTTTGTCTGGCTTCCCTCCTTTTGATTCTATGGCTTTCTTCCCTTTACTTATGTTTGTCCCACTTAGGATCATTTCTGTCTCAGTGTTTTTTATACTTTCAAGATGACTGCCACGTTGTATGACACAACGTGATGATGTGATGCAGCAGCTGCCTAAAAAGTGTAGAAAACTTTGTTTTTTATACTTTCAAAACTGACAGTGACACTATGCTGTATGACTCAATGTGGTGGCCATCTTGAAAGTATGGAAAATGTTTGTGTTTTGTACTTTAGGAATGGAGACATACTGCTGTTCTCCAGTTTGACTTCCCTTTAGGCTGCCATAAAAACCGTAGCCACCCTGGGGAGTGCTGGCAAGAACATACCATGCCTTGCCCACTGGGCACATTGGTAATGGAATAAACACACCATTGGAGGACCTGCTGTCCCCTACCTCTCCCTGGACGCTTACCGGTTTTGAATTCAGCACCTACATTTTGTGTTGTAAGCTACAAAACTGTGCAAAGAGCTCACATTTTGTATGTCATTGTTAGTTCATTTGAGGGTCTTGCTTTCATTCTTGTACCAGAGATTCTGTTGATTTTTCACAATATGAAAACATGTCTTCAAGTACCAGAATGCTAATGAAAATGCAGAACTTTGTGAACTCTTACCTTCTAGGAGGCAAGTGAACTCTTGCCTGGGAGGGGGCAACTTGATGTATCTGAAGTCTGCTCTTTGTCCTGCAAGACTTATATTTTTATGTGTTCCTGTTTATTATGGTATATTAATAGTTTATAAAGCACGCAAATGCCAATCGGCGTCTTGGTGCTAGTGTCAAACATGAACCTACGGAGGAAGGCAACTGAAAAGCTAATTAAGCAGTGGAGCGAAAAGGCCAGGTTTTCAGTTATTTCCTGAATTTTAACCGCTTTGGCTGCCCTCTGAGGTGGTCAGCCATAGCATTCCACCATTTACATGTGGAACAGGAGAAACGTCTTCCTTCCCAGTATGGCTTTTTTATTCTGGGGATGACTACCTGTCTCGCCATGCTAGACCAAAGGGTACGGGTAGGTATATACCATTTGAAAGTCTTCTGAAAGAAAAGTTGGCCAACCTTGTGCAACGCAAACAAAATATGATGACGGACGGAGTGCTGAAACTTTTCAGACACTCACCTTATGAGCCCAGGACAGTGCTTTAAACTTGATTTGCTCCCTGATTGGTAAACAATGCAGATCGATAATGGTTTGAGAGATGGAGCAGAATTTAGGGAGATTCATCAGCACCCGGCTGCAGCGTTCTGGAGAGTAAGCAGTTTGTTTAATAGGCGAATTTTAGAGCCTACATATAAGGCATTGGAGTAGTCTAGTTTTGAAATTACCAAGGCACTTATAACTGTTTTCTGCAACTCTCTTTTGAATGGAAAGGAAGGATTCTTTTTAGGATTTTTAAAATGCGGAACCAAGACGATGTTACCTGTTTAATGTGGTCTGTGAATGCTAATTAGGCATGAAAGATAATCCCTAAGTTCTTTCTTTGCTTTATGGACCGGAGGCGGGAGAGACCCAAGATTGGGGGGCCCCCAGGTGGTGTTATAAAAAAAAAAAAAGGAGTCGTTGCCAAACAGTAATACTTCGGTATTTTCAGAATTTAATTTCAAACAATTCTTCTGCATCCAATCAGCGATGTTACCCATGCTGATTTTGAATTGTTTGGCTATTTTTTAGGTCTCGCCTAGCGACGCAGTGCGAAGCGCTGTCGCTAGCGAGATCTATTGTTGTCGACTTTAGTTGGAAGGGGGACAGGACATGTGCACGCGTATGGCAAGACAGGAGATGTGCACGCGTACGGCTCGCAGCGTTCTCACAACTCCTGCTCGCACCATACGCGTGCACATCTCACGTCGCCCGGACAGGCCATGTGCACGCACACGGCGTCTCTTTCAGACAGCCGATGTGCACGCTAAAATTGCCCCCATGATGGAGCGGCCCGCTGTCTGGCGGGTCCGCTAAGCGAATGGGCGCCGGCAATGCACCCAGCCAAGCCCTCACTCACCGGCTGGTTCAGGACTCCGGCGTCTCTCCTCGGTGTGCAGGTTCCCTGGCCGTCTCCTCGGCACGCCGCGGGGCTCGCCTCACCACTCGGGAGCCCCGTCTTGCCTCTGGTGTCATGCAGTCTGCCTCGCTCTTCGCCCGGTCCCTCTGATGGGCCCGGGACTTCAGCATGGAGCCTGCAGGGTTCCGGACGTCCTCTCCGGCGGTTCCTTCCTGTTTCTTTGGCAGGCCCCGCCCACGTCCCAACGAAGGCTGCCCGACTTCCGGTTTCGCCGCCATCTGCACCGGAGTTCAGCTTGTTCTTATTGATCCCGTCTGTCTTTAGAAACCATATTAAGAAAGACAGAATGGCTCCAGCTTACATTACTGTACAAGCCCTACCTGCCTTCTGCAAACTAACATTTCTAGCAGATGCCCTTGTTTTGGCACTCATCGTAGAAAGCAACACACTTCTCACTGGTCTCCTAGATTTCACATTGACACGAATCAAATACATTCCTCATGAAGGTTAGGAAATCCAGGTGCGGCGCGCTTACGTCAGCTGCATATTTCATAAGTTTTATTTTCTGCAAGAGTGGCGCGCGAGAGCGGGCGCCATGTGCGCACCGGAAGCTTGACACACGGCTCATTAGACGCCCAGGGAGCCGGACGTAATTGCACAGATCTCTCGGTCGTTTAATCTGCCACCGACTGCTCGGCTGGGTAACAGGTCAACAATGCACAGCGGCACCGAGGCAGCCCCGGGGCCGGGCACGAACACCCTGCAGGCAGGCGGGGCCGGGGCCAGCCACAGGCAGCCATTGCGGGCACAGCAAACATGCTGGCAGGCAAGGCCAGTGCGGGGGGACACACTAGCAGGCGGACAGACAGTTCACTATCATTTTCAGTATAGCGCATGGCTGCCACTGGTGCGGCTTCGTAGCGCTGTTGTATTGTACGAATTATTGCAGGCAGGCGAGGCCGGGGACAGCCACAGCAGGCACTGCGGGCACAGCAAACAGGCCTGGCAGGCAAGGCCAGTGCGGGGGACACACCAGTAGGGGCTGAGGCAGGTCAGCATCATCTTCAGTATAGCGCATGGCTGCCAGTGGTGCGGCTTCGTAGCGCTGTTGTCTTGTACGAATGATTGCAGGCAGGCGGGCCGGGGCTAGCCACAGGCAGACACTGCAGGCACACCACCAGGCTGGCAGGCAAGGCCAGTGCGGGGGAACACACCAGAAGGAACAGAGGCAGTTCAGCGCAATGTTCAGTATAGCGCATGATTGCACTGGTGCGACTTCCTAGCGCTGTTGTCTTGTTCGGATGATTCCAGACACATGAGAGGCCAGAGTGAACCGAGGCACTTCAGAATCATCATCCTCGTATAATAGTATAGCGCATGCCTGCAATGGTGCTGTTTCGTAGCGCTGTTACCTTGTGCAGCAAGCACTCGTGCTTACAGCCGATCCTCGTCCCCTCCGACCCCTCTCTCCTGATAATATGCATCCCTGCAAATACATGTGCTAAGATACACTTACTTCAGAGCCGAGGACACTACCAGCTGTCTGCTCCCCGGAACTAAGGGTGGAACATCAGCTCTATCCAGCCACAACCTCCCTATCGTAGAAACATGTGTAACTGCAATGGGGACAACTGCAACCAGACGTAAAACGCCAAGGTAAGTGACCCTGGTTATTTCTTTTTTAACACTCCATATGAGAGCTGTGTTTTTTTACAAACCGCTTCACTTAAAATAATGCTTCTTTCACAAGGCATGTTTATTAGCTTTCTGCAAGTTTCTGCAGTCCCTAATTCAGCCCTGCCATTGCTGCTTCATCCACCCCGGCCTCCCAGCTGTTTCTAATTGCTTTCCCACCCCTTACCACACTACTCCGCCCACTGTCCTGCTTTAATTTCCCCAACATATCTCCCTCGTGTTGGTTGTTTACTTTTTTTCCTCTAGGACGGTAGAAAATCAGTGCCTGTTCGGCCTCACACATAAAGGGAGTTTATAAATTAAAAATCAGCATTCTTCTCTTTCTGTTTACCTTCTTTTTTATGCCCAATTAAAACAAGTGACAATCACACTCGGAGCCCAGCTTAAGAAAGCAAATGTCAATAATGCAGTGTTGCTGCCCATAACCAGCCTCCACTTTAACACCTCCTGCTAGGCTCCCGGTGTCTTCAGAGAGCCACTTTGTCTGCCATTTGCTGTTTGTGTTTTTACATGTTCTGTGCATCTGGAATGCTTTTATAAAAATAATTTTCGTCATAAAAGTTTACACTCATCCACTCCACACCTCACAATTCCACCAGTAACAATACCAATTCAACCCACAAAATTCTACTCCACTCCTAGCAAAAACACATAGGTAAAATACATTGTCATTTACAACGCAAATAGCTCTTACTCTTACAAATGCGAGACCTATTGCATTGCAAATGCTTGTTCTGGATTGGAAGAGACTGACACCACTATCTGGGTGTCATCAGCATAGGAAAATACTGAAAAGCCGCATGATCGAATGAGTAAGATCAGAGGGGTAGCATATGCATTAAAAAGAGTGGGACGTAGCGAGGATCCCTGGGGGACCCCGCAGAGAAGATTAAAAGGATCTGAAGTAAAGTCCTCAAGAACAACCACCTGCTCTCTATTGGACAGAAGTGAGCTGATCAGTAGTGCCGGACCCCTTAGGCAGATACTTTCAAGACGGTTGACCAAAAGGTAATGGTCAACGGTATTGAACACGGCCGAAAGATCAAGCAGGATCAAAGCCGCCTTACCACCATTGTCTTCAATGGCTCTAATTTCTTCTGTGGCACCCATTAGTGCAGACTCTGTGCAGTGGTTGGGTCTAAACCCATGCTGAGATGGATCGAAGAGGTTTGAAGTTTCAAGAAAGGTCATGATCTCTTGATTCATAGTCCTCTATATTTGTTACTGGGGTGCTTTAACCATCAGGCCGTTTTTTCGGAAAGGAGTTTCTGACTCTAGAATTTTATAGTGGTCAGATTTCTAGCCGTGTAATATAGCTTCACCCACAATTTAATGCATGTGCGAGCGAATCTTCTCCCTGATATCTATGAATATGTGTAGGCCCCTTTTACGTATGTAACTTTCCCTTCATAGAGTATTGTATATGTGTTAGTTCACATATACGTTACTATGGTATTTATTTTGAACTCCGTTGACTCCTTTTGCTAGCCTGCACTGTATTCAAAACCAGCTGCATCATTTACAAAGCCATCATGACCAGAGTCCCTGCTTACCTTGCGAACAAGCTCACCATCTGTGGTGGCTCTTTGCACACCAGCAGCCAGGCCACCGTCAGACTGGAGACTAAGAAGTATAAAAAAGAAAAAACAAGGCAGTAGGACCTTTCCATCTAGGCACCTGGAACAACATTGCTATATCCATAAGGACTGTGCCAACGCTGCTTCTATTTAGGAAAGAGTTAGAGATGCACCTCTATAAAATACACTACATCACAATGTTGTAACAATCTCTTAACCAGCTACCTCTTCTGTCACTTGAATCACTGCATGCTTACCTTTGACACTGTACAGTGCACTGCTGCGTTTTCGGCTGCAAGTACCAAATTGATACGTACATGGCTTTTGATGGAGTTTGCCTCATTGGGGAGAATGCTGACTCAGCACTGGAATGCTTGGTTGGGCTACAGCTTGATCCGTGGGACTGTCTACTCATGCTCACCAGTTTTAGTAACAATATTGCAAGTTCAGGGGATACTTTGTAGACCTTCCTTTTCAGCAGCACCAGCCCTTGCAGCAGCCCAATGTGTTTTTTATTTGCAGCTACAGGATGCGTGGCAGCTCCAAAGGCTATTGAGGGCAGTCACAAGAGTCCTCTTACTACTCCCGTCCCTCTGCAAACCCACTTTAATTCGCCCTTGAAGGAGCATGTGGGTTCTTTAAGGGGTGGGTGCCCTTTCACTGATGCTGGCAATCCAACCACAGATCTTTCTATGCCATCTCATTGCATGACTTCTCTTCTCCCATCTCCCTGTTCTCTCTGTCATCTCAGACAACCATGCTCATATGTTGTAGTAGGAGGTTCTCATTCTCTTGAGTAAATGAGGCTATGTCCAGACAACAAGACTGGGCTATGCAGTTATTTTCTTGTTCCTAGGAAAGATGGTCGTCTAAGCCTCATTCTGGACTTTAGTGTTCTAAATGCTTTTCCCCCCTCTGAATAAGATGCATTCCCTAGCGCAGGTACTTTTGGTCTTAGACCTGAAAGACTGAAATGTGTCCCTTCTTTTGCAGAGCTGGTGTTGGAACACCTGCATACAGTGATCTCACTACTCTTTGATCTGGGGTTTTTGATCGACCTTCTCAAGTTGCACTTCAAGCCCTCCCACTGTCTCATCTTTATCAGAATGGACATAGACACTGTCTCCTTCAAGGCATTCTGCACCCTCCGTGAGTTTGGGACTATGATCCTGAAGTTACAGGAGGAAGCTCTTCTTACGGTACCGACAGTCCTATGTGTTAAGGTCCTTCTTGATTCGTGTTTCTTGCTGGTCCCATACGCTTGATGGCATGCATACAATCCAGTGGTGCCTCTGCTGTTGGCTTCAGCACTGCTGGAGTTCTGACAGACAAATACAACAAATGATGGACGAAGTGCTGAAACTTTTCAACCACTCACCCCCAGTCTAGAGATCTGGGTTTAAGCCATCATTCTTTTGTTCACTATGCCACCCCAGTTTGGACCCATCTATATGCAAATCAGTCTTGACCCTGCCCCTCATGGGAACAGTCCAGCCTGAACTGCTATGCCATGTCCTCCCTGGACTGTAAACAAGCATCCTGGGCTCAGTTTTGGGGTATCACCCCTTTTCAGCCAGGCTAGCTTGAATCCAGTGGCACAGCAAGCAAGGGACCCACGTCTGGGCATAACCTTGGCCACTTTGCGCGAACAAAGCAAACACAACAAGATGATGGACGCTCGGTGTGCCGCTGGATTCAAGCTAGCCTGACTGATGAGGGGTGATACCCTGAAACTGGTCCCAGGATGCTTGTTTCTGGTCCAAGGAGGCCCTGGCCTGGCAGTTCGGACTAGACTGTTCCCATGGGGAGCAGGGTCAAGACTGATTTGCATATGACTGGGTCCAAACTCGGATGGCATGGTGAGCAAAAGAACAATGGATTTAACACAGATCTCTTGACTGGGAGCGAATGTTTGAAAAGTTTCAGCACTGTCCATCATGTTGTTGTGTTTGTTATGTTTGCCCAAATTGGCCGAGGGTATGCCCAGACATGGGTCCCTTGCTTACTGTGCCACTGGATTCAAGCTAGCCTGGCTGATGAGGTGATACCCCAAAACCGGTCCCAGAATGCTTGTTTCTGTTCCAGGGAGGACCTGGCCTGGCAGTTCGGACTGGACTGTGAAGACTGATTTGCATATGGCTGGATCCAAACTGGGGTGGCATGGTGAGCAAAAGAATGATGGATTTAACCCAGATCTCTTGACTGGGGCAAGTGTTTGAAAAGTTCAGCACTTCATCCATCATGTTGTGTTCGCGGAGTTCTGACAGACAACATTTGATTTGCCCCAGAAGTGGCACAAGACCTGCATGCTAGTCCCATTGTGGACTAAAATCATCAACTCCTCTCTCTCCTCAGGCAGTGTCCCCGACTCCCTCCAACTAGGCCAAATCACACCCATACTCAAAAAACCAAGGGCTGACCCTAATGACCTCAATAACTTCAGACCTATCGCTAACCTCCCGTCCCTAGCCAAAACATTGGAGAAGTGCGTCCTACTACAACTTAACCAACACATAGAAGAATTCAACCTCCATGACCCCTTCCAATCTGGGTTCAGGAAAGGCTATAGCACTGAAACTACCATGCTCAATATCTCGGATGACATTCGCAGATCCTTAGATGAAGGTGATGTATGCCTCCTAATCCTACTTGACTTACTTGCGGCTTTTGATACTGTAAATCCCCCAGCATTACTCGAGACACTCAAGAACCGCACTGTTATCAATGGCACAGTCCTAAAATGGTTCACATCTTACCTGCAACATCGCTCGCAACAAATAAAAATCAACAACTGTCTCTCAAAACCTACACTAGTTCCTCATGGTGTACCCCAAGGCTCAGCTCTCTCCCCATCCCTTTTCAGTCTCTTCATGGAACCCCTTACTGTTATCCTGAACCAAGCAGGGGTCAAATATCGCCTATATGCCTATGACACCCAATTATGTTATTCGTTACTGCCAGGCCAAGAGTTGTTAGAATTGACAGCATGGTGCGTTATTAAAAAGAGACATTTCTTTTTAATAACAGTTAGTCGCTGTGAATGTTATCATGTGATTGGTCTACAATATTGTTGTTTTCAGGTAAAAGTATTGTTCGAATATATATGTAGCTTTTTAAAGCACCAAAATCCTGTGGGGATCCAAGAATTGTGTGTATGTTTAACTGATGAATAAAGGTGGAAATATACTAATCACAAGTATATTCCACTGAGCACAAACATAAATATGACTAAATACAATGACATGGGCAAAAATAAATATAGATAAATACAGACAGGAATGTCAGAAAAATAAATGTTTGTTCGAGGCATATGAGATGTAGATCATATGCTGTGTATAGATCGTCATCTAGTGTTGGGTCCGGATGTTTGCACTTTGTTTTTCTTCGAAGAAGTCTTTCCAGTCACGAGGTAGGTGACTCCTCCTTTCGGTGATAGTGCGCATGGGCATCGACTCCATTGTTAGATTGTTTTTTCCCGCCATCGGGTTCACATGTGAATTGTTGTGCTCCGGTTCGGCACCGTTTCTTCGGGCCCCCTTCGACGCGCAATCCACTACCCTCGACGGTATTGTTTATCGATCGCGTTTCCCATTCTCCGTGTATCGTTTACTCTCGAAATCCTTCGATCGGAAGATTCGTGGAAGGCCGTTGGGCCTCCCCGCGCCAGAGTCGGTAGCAGCCGATGGAACGGACTCCATTCAAGTTCTGTCCAGGGTGTCGCGCTAAGTTCCCGCACACCGACTTGCACGAAGTGTGCAACCTTTGCCTGTCCCCGGAACAAGACGTGAAAGACTGCGAGGCGTGTCGGTCGTTTCGGTCGAAGAAAACCCTCCGTGATCGTCGGGCCCGACGTCACGAAATGTACCAACAAAGCGGCTCTGCGCCGGACCTCCTCGAGGACGAGTCCGAACACGAGGAATCGCAAGCGCAGGAAGCCGAAATGGAGGGGGAGCACATCGCCGTGTCCAAAGCAGACTCCGATGCCAGAGACCTCAGACCGGGACAACGGATCGTGAGTAAAGAGACTTCCTTGCCTTACCACTTCCTTCATAAAAAGGCTACGGTCCCTCCTCTGCCTTCGGGCCAAGGTCGGCACCGAGAAAAGGTTTCGAGCGCCCTGCCTTCGAGCTCGGCGCCGAAACATAAACAACAGCCTTCCTGCTCGGGCTCTACCGGCCCCCATGCCGGTGCCTCCCCGAAACCTTCGGCGTCGAAGACTAAATACCTTCTGGTTTCCGTGCCACCGTTGCATAAACCTAAATCTCCGGAGCCGAAAACTTCGGAGCCGAAACTTTCGACGCCAAAACCGGCATCTAAAGAAAGTACTGCAACTAAAGAGCCTTGGACCGATATTCCACCTTCGGATCCGAAACAGAAGGAGATCGTGATTAACCCAGAAACTGGGCATATTCATGCCAAACTTCCTGAGAAGAGGAAAATGGGGTTACAAGAAGGCTACCACATACCTCTAAAAAAGAAAAATGTGGGCACTAACCCTTCTCCACCATATATTCCACCTTCTTCACCCATTGATCCAAATTTACTGATTACACCTACACATTCCCCTACACCACCATCACCTGACCCACAAGATACAGGGGATGGGGATATGGATGACTATGCACCACAGGATGCACCACAGGATCCTGATCCATGGGTTCATTATAATGTCCCTCAACCAGATAATGACCCAGACTTATATCCATCTAGACCTTCTCCTCCAGATGATAACATTGGGTACATTGAGCTCCTTAACAGAGCTGCACAATATCATGGAGTAGAGCTTCATAAAGAGAGTTTAGAGGAGTATTTTTAATTTGAAACACTGAGTTCATCTCAAAGGCTACACAGACATTACCAATGTTAAAGGGGATGCTTAAACACACTGAGGACATCTTTAAAGACCCTGTAAGCGCTAGGATCATCACTCCCAGGGTAGAGAAAAAATATGAACCTGCACCTAATGACCCTGTGTATATCAAAGGTCAGTTACCCTTAGACTCTCTGGTTGTTTCCAATGCTCGTAAGAGAGCTAATTCTCGAACAACAGGGGACGCCCCTCCTCCTGATAAGGAGTCCAAATTAATAGATGCTTCGGGCAAAAGGATAGCCTCACAAGCGGCTAATCATTGGGGCATTGCCAATGCCCAAGCATTGTTGGCAAGGTATGATAGAGCTCATTATGAGGAACTCGAAAAGCTCATTGAATTCCTTCCTGATGAGCACAAGATTTAAGCCTCTGACCTTATTCAAGAAGGTAAATTAATAACTAATACCTCTATCAGGTATGCGTTAGATCAGGCAGATACAGCAGCTCGGGCTGTAAACACTAGTGTACTACTCCGTAGACATGCTGGACTAAGGATTTCAGGGTTCAAGCCTGAGGTACAAGCCTCTATTCTTAATCAACCTTTTGATAAAGACCATCTCTTTGGGCCAGCTGTCGATGTATCACTAGAAAAGATGAAGCAAGATACCGAAGTTGCTAAGTCCATGGGGGCCTTACAGTCACCTTCTAACAGAGGTTCCTTTCGTCGCTGATTCAATAGGGCCGCTCCAAAAATGTGTCTACAGAGAATCCCTCCTCCTCTTACAAGGGCAACAATCAATCGCCCTCTTCAAGAGGTTATTTTAGAGGAGGATATAGAGGAAACAACAGCAAGGGAAGAGGCAGAGGTAATTCAACATTCACCTCCCCTGCAAACACCAAACAGTGACTTCTTTCCCATACCCCTGATCATTCCACTCCTGTCGGGCGACGTCTTTCTCAATTTCTACCCATTTGGAATACGATTACATCAGACAAATGGGTTCTACAAATTATCCAATCTGGCTATTGCCTGGAGCTTACAAGCACTCCACCGAACATTCCTCCAAGGTCACACCTCGTGTCACAAGAACATCTCACCCTTCTAAAGCAAGAGGTTCTTTCTTTGTTGCAAAAGGGTGCAATAGAACCAGTCCCTTTACAATACCAGGGACAAGGGTGTACTCCCTTTACTTCCTAATTCCCAAAAAGGACAGCTCTCTGAGGCCAATATTGGACCTCAGAGAATTAAATCTATACATTCAGTCGGAACATTTTCATATGGTAACACTCCAACAAATGCTTCCTCTCCTGCAGCAAGGCGACTTTCTATCCACTCTGGATTTAAAGGACGCTTACTTTTATATTACAATACACCATGCACACCGCAAATACCTCAGGTTTGTGGTAGCAGGCCAACATTATCAATTCAAAGTCCTTCCCATCGGAGTGACAACCGCTCCCAGGGTTTTCACAAAATGTTTGGCAGTAGTCGCAGCCCATCTAAGAAGGCAACATGTTCACGTCTTCCCATACTTAGACGACTGGCTCATAAAGGCCAGTTCGCACAACAGCTGTCTACGCCACACACAAAAGACTGTGCAACTGCTTCACGAGCTAGGATTCACAGTAAATCTAGCCAAATCCCATCTCCAACCATCCTTGTCTCAAGCATATCTAGGAGCTACTATAGACACACAAAAGGCTCTAGCATTCTCAACTCCAGCCAGAGTCGGGAACATTCAAACCCTGATGTGTCAGTTTCAGCCTCAACACTCCTTACCAGCTCGAGTGTTCATGCAATTACTGGGAATGATGGCATCTTGCATTTTCATAGTTCCCTACGCAAGACTTCAAATGCGTCCCCTACAGGAATGCTTAGCACGTCTGTGGAACCAGGCTCAAGGTCAGTTATGAGATCTAGTGTTGGTAGACGGCCGCTCTCATCGCTCTCTGCAGTGGTGGAACACACAAAACCTTCTAAAAGGGCGGCCCTTTAGCGACCCGGTTCCACAGATAGTACTGACAGCAGACGCATCACTGACAGGTTGGGGAGCGCATCTCCAAACCCACACAAATCAGGGCATGTGGAGCTTGCAACAAAAACAGCTTCATATAAATCATCTAGAGCTGTTAACGATTTTTCTGGCTCTGAAAGGATTTCAAGCTCAGCTAGTACGCAAGACTCTCCTAATTCGTACAGACATGACAGCCATGTACTACATTCAAAAACAGGGGGGGACACACTCTCACCAACTGTCACAGTTAGCACAGACCATCTGGAGATGGGCCATACGTCACAAAATATATCTCCTAGCGGAACACCACCCATGAGTAAACAATCAGATAGCAGATCTGCTAAGTCGTCAGACACAGCAGATCCACGAATGGGAACTTCACCCTCAAGTTCTCCTCCTATTCTTTCAAATGTGGGACTTCCCAGACATAGACCTGTTCGCCACACACCTAAGCGCAAAATGCCCAAACTTTGCGTCCAGATATCCACACCCATTGTCCAAAGGCAATGCACTATGGATGAACTGGTCAGGGATATTGCTTACGCTTTTCCGCCTCTCCCACTCATTCCATTAGTGGTTCGGAAACTCAAACAAGCATCCCTGACACTAATCCTAGTTACTCCCACATGGGCACGTCAACCCTGGTTCACAACCCTATTGGAACGCTCAGTAGTTCCTCATCAAAAACTACGCCTTACTCCCAATCTCCTCACACAGAGCCATGGAGACATAAGACACCCAGACCCCAGTCAACTCAATCTGGCGATCTGGCACCTGAAATCCTAGAGTTTGGCTATCTTAATCTACCGCCAGACTGTATGAATATTATCAAGGAAGCTAGACGTCCTACCACAAGAGCCTGCTATGCAGCAAAGTGGAAGCGGTTTGTGATTTACTGTAATAACCACATCAACCCGCTTGATGCTTCTGTCCAAAACATTATATGCTATTTGTTACATCTACCACATTCCTATTTAGCAAACACGTCCATACGTTTACATCTAACTGCAATAGCTGCATACCTCCAAAATAGGCAACATCTATCTCTTTTTAGAGTACCTGTTATTACAGTGTTTATGGAGGGACTCAAAAGAGTTATTTCCCCGAGACGTCCACCTGCTCCAGTGTGGAATCTCAACATTGTTCTCACCAGACTAATGGGTCCACCCTTTGAACCATTGTACAGATGTGAACTGCAATTTCTCACATGGAAAGTTGCTTTCCTAGTTGCTATCACATCACTTAGAAGAGTGGGTGAGCTTCAGGTATTAACTATAGAAGTGCCTTTTTACAAATGCACCAAAATAAAGTAGTTCTTCGGACCAATCCTAAATTCCTTCCTGCTTTTTATCTCAATCAATCTGTTGAGTTACCTATGTTCTTTCCTCAACCAGATTCAGTTTCAGAACGTGCCCTACACACATTAGATGTGAAAATAGCATTGCTTTATTACATAGAAAGGACAAAACCTTTCCGTAACACAAATCAACTATTTGTCGCTATTGCTCCACCACTCAAAGGCAATCCTATATCAAAATCAGGTATTGCAAGGTGGATAGTCCAGTGCATTCAAATATGTTATGCAAAAGCAAAACGAACTTTAACAGTTCCCCCTAGAGCACACTCTACACACATTCCTAGGAAATATACCCATAGATGATATATGCAAAGCTGCAACATGGTCTACACCTCACACATTCACAAAACACTATTCTGTGGATGTGTTAGCAGCACAGCAAGCTAGAGTAGGCCAAGCAGTTTTAGGTACACTATTTCAAACCACTGCAACAGCTACAGGTTAGCCACCGCTTTGGGAGATAACTGCTATGTAGTCTATGCACAGCATATGATCTACAGCTCATATGCCTCGAACGGAAAATGCTACTTACCCAGTATGCATCTGTTCTTGGCATATAGAGCTGTAGAGTCATATGCGCCCACCCGCCTCCCTGGGTACCTATACCTGTTGCAGTAACGTCTTACTTAGATGCATGCATTCATGGAAATCTCCTTTTTACTACTTTTACTAACTCCATTAAGACCCTCTGCGGGAAAACAATCTGACAATGGAGTCGATGCCCATGCACACTATCACCGAAAGGAGGAGTCACCTACCTCGTGACTGGACAGACTTCTTCGAAGAAAAACAAAGTGCAAACATCCGGACCCAACACTAGATGGCGATCTATGCACAGCATATGACTCTACTGCTCTATATGCCAAGAACAGATGCATACTGGGTAAGTAGCATTTTCCTTTTAGCTGGGAGTCCTACTTATAAGATACAAATTAAAGAGGAATGCGGTCAACACACAGCCTTGTCTTGCACCACTCATTGATCTAAAGTGTTCAGGTAGCTGTTTACAGTAGCTATACACCTGATTATAATCTATAAAGCTGAATGTAAGCTCAAACTTACAATCAGAAAAGATTTTTTAATATAGTTATGTCTGTGTACATAATTTTTCCTATTAACCAGTAAAAAGCAGAACGTTGGTCGGTCCATTAGTGCAAGGTTCAATGTACAGCTATGCTGACAGTCTGTCTGGCCACCAATAGAAAAATGTATTTAGATATTGTTCCTACATTACTTGGCCTTTATAAAGTTATATGTTTATCATGGGTACTTCTTCCCACAGATTCCTTATCTTAAGAAGGTACTCCTAAACCATGATTGGATCTGGGAATGTTTTTCCCAGCAGTAGCTCTCCAGTGCACCATGCCTAAGATTTTGTGGTTGAAACCCTGTTGCAGAAACCTTAAGATGTTCCTGTTGGATCCAATCAACATCTAAATTGAAAAAACTCCTTCTCATCCTGGGACTCCTGCTCATTGAAACACCTGAAAGCCATGAGAGAGCGAGAGGCTTAGGCCTGCTGGTATGCACTAAAGCTCTCTCATTCCCCTTCATGTGCCCCTGACAAACAATGACCTCCCAAGTCAACTTACCACAAAAAACATCAAATGTCATAGGAAGGAGAACCTATTTTTTTCTGGAAGAAATGGTCCCGCACAATTGTGCTCTCGGGACAATTTACAGTTCTGATGCTGTTAACCAGGTTCTTCCTCATTGGAGTCAATTCTGATGTTGAAAAAGAGTAAGACAGAATTCCCATTTCCATCAGTCAGCACAGAGCATGTCTTCTGGCAGGTTATGTTCAATATTATCAAGAGGGCCTGTTACCCTCTGCAGGCTATTCCCAAAGGGTTTGGTGATATTGGTGTCTTTGACCAAGACACCATTCACCTCCGCAACTCCACAAGTGCTGACGAAGCATATGCTCTCTTAGGCACCCAACACTGCACTTGCCACCACCTATAGCACTGGCACCTCCCTCTGTGCCCATTTCAGCTCCACCTTCAAAAGCCTTGAAGTTGGCAGACATTATCACAGTTCCAAAAGATAAATGTTCTGGTCAGTTTTTATGATGAACATTTGGCATAACCCATTTCTGTGGTCGAAGAATGTGCTCTTATGGAGGAACTCTTTGAATCCGAATGTGATGCTTTTGTCATGTCGAATAAAGATTGTTGCTGTTCAGAGGATGATGATTTAGAGGCAGGTGATCTTCTTCCTTCTTGCTACACAGATGCTGCCCTTTTTCATGACTTACAAAATGCAAGTGGTTTGCATACATCTCCAGAAGGGGTTAGCTCTTAAACAGTTGATCCACCGACATAAAGTTCTTGTGCAACACCTTTGAGATGAAAGTCCTTGAGAGACTGCATTAGTTCTGCCTGTGATTGATGGCCTCTTACTGTCTCCATCCTTAAGACAACCATAGCCATTACAAATGATACTTAGTGCCATTATTAGAGGAATTTTGAGGCAAACACATAAAGAGGGACCTCTTAGGGCAATGTTGCTGACACTGAAGCAGGTTAAGGGTGTTCACCTTCTGTAATTGACCAACTCGAGCCTGCCCAGAAGACTTATCCAGCGTGACAAATGGGAACAGATCCAAATGGATATTACACACACATATACAGAAGCAACAGAGGCTGATGTCTTAGTAGGTGAAACTTGAACAGATCGAATCACATCTGGCAATCACGAAGTATACCACTGTTATCTGTGGAACTATGAATTGAGAAAGTAGAAGCAAATGCTCAACTGCAAAGAGATGGCTTGGCCAAAACATCTGTCACAATTAGATGCTGTGATCTCCATTGTCCGCCTAGAAGACACAGTGGAGGGGTTGCCCAATAGTTTAGTTTAGTCATTTGTAGAGCGCCTGGTTACACCACCGGTGTGTCCCCGCG
Source organism: Calotriton arnoldi (assembly GCA_963921515.1). Lineage (NCBI taxonomy): Eukaryota > Metazoa > Chordata > Amphibia > Caudata > Salamandridae > Calotriton > Calotriton arnoldi. Next base: position 679,836 of record CAWUFW010006141.1, read on the forward strand.
CATATCTACCCTGGCAGTACTCACTGTGACTGATAGGTTTCCTAGAGTTCTTTCTATTCAAATAACGTTCTCAGGCTCTGAAGAACCTAGTGATAGAGAAGGCAACTCTAATGCTAATGAAGGGTTCCATGAAAGGCGACCAGTCCAGAGGTATGTTTTTGGCAACACCGGAAGTTGAAAAGAACACCGGAAAGATGTTCAGTGTGGCAGTGATAAAGGAAAAGCTACTCCTCAAGGGCTTTGGATTCCCCTTTTTTCAAACATGAGTATGTTGATCAACAGAAGAAGGCAGGAAATGTAATAATTGAGAAAGGAGTCAAGAAAGCAAGGAACGTTCACCTCACTCTTGATTCCTATGCAACCTAAGTTGGTTATGGGAGATGATATAGCAGTGTTCATGCATGGCAAAGCTGCAATATTTGTGAGATACCTTACTGGTATCTCACAAATTGCCTGAAATAGGCAATACAACTTGCTATGTTTACTATTATGTTGATACTGTTCTTTGTCTAAGTCTCTTAGTACTAAGCAGTGTACTTGTTAGTTTCCTTAGGATTGGTAACAGAAGGTATAGAGTCCAGGGAACGACTACATGCTCTGGGGGGTGGGTTTACACAAGGACTTTGTACTATGTATTGGCCATATGATGGCCTGCCCCTAACCCTCTCCACATTGGTATTACCAGACTGCACATACAGTGAAATGTAAACAACAGAAAGGTTGCACCTCCGTCTATTTTGTTTTGCCTTCATGGCATCTACCACACCTATTTAGATGAGGTTACCAATCGTGGCTCTCAACTCACTTTCTTGTACTTCTCCCACCACCCCTATTATTGCCCCCTTCCAAACTGTTTTCCCTTCCTCTTTCTCAACCCCTCATCCTTATTTAATTTAAACCATCTCCTGTTCAAAGTCCATAGCCATTGCATTGCCCGGGCATGGAAAATTCCTAAATTCTTCCTTTGTAGAGGTTGGAAGCTCCTTTGGATGGTCCTCATTGGTGAATTATTGGAAATGTTGCAAATATTCAACGTAAGCTGTTATGATCCGTCACCCTACCTATTTTCTTTTATATCTCCGTGTAAACTGCTTGGGTAACTTCACTGTTTATGCACTGTTGGAATTTTTTATATCCTCTGGTTTGCTATAAAGATGAAGTTAAGAAACACCTAGTTCTGTAATATTTTATAAGTAACTTTAAATTTGTGATTTGTTGATAAAGTAATGAAAAATATAGTCTAAAGTTTACCATTTGACCTCCTTTAAAACTTTCTTTTGGTATAATCCACACTTGTGGTGGCTGGTCTTGCTTCATATGCTTGCTCAATGCAATTCACTTAAGCAATTTACAACTCAACCTTTAAAAATGTCATGAGTCCCCATTGACGTTCTTCTGCGGCAAGAGCTTTTAGGATTGTTGACTGGAGGTATATATATATATATATATATCTCCCCCAGAGGCATGTACGTAGCCTTTAGTTCTGTAGAGAAAAGGACAAGAGACATTTACGTCCCATACCCTGTTTTGGCTAGACTCATAGGAACGTGGGAGATGTTAGAAATACTACAGACCTCCCAGAGCATCTCTTGCAAGATAGAGACATGGGCATATACCCTGGGCCATCCTCCCAGTACACAAACACAACCCTTACTATTTTATAACAATTAGTGTTTGTACCTTGTATGAATTAAAATTCTCATCATAATCATAGATAACAAAGCAATAATCAATCTTATCTCAATGGTCATAATGTTCACCCCCAAATATTGTCCCTATTAGATTAGATTTATCTATTTGCTTTGCAGCATTATTTTATTTTGATGTCTTGTTTCTGAGCCAAGTAATACCTCGCTGTTAATTGATGCATACCTGATGGTCCTCAAGATAGTGTCCTTTGGGTCATCTTGCCTTCCTGCACCACAGAATTGTATTTCTCTTTCTGAATTGAGAGGAGCTTATTTGCCCAATATTCCATTGTATCTCTAGACACCTAACGAGGGCTCATCTCGGGCAGAACGTGTTGGGTAAATTACAAGTAGCAACATTTGCTGAACCCAGTGCTTTCATTCAAGGCATTGGTATATGTTGAATTTGAAACCAAACCTGGTTTTGCAGAACCGGGGACCTAGCATAGTCATTTTACAAGAACAGGTTTGCCTGTTAGCTGCTGTTAATCACTAGCTGCCTGGGAGTGAAACGCTCACCTTCAATCTACAGTCAAATGTGGCGAAGGAGGCATGTGGCATCATGCTAAAAAAAATAGAATAAATTGTTATTTTTGCTGAAGCAAAACAAAAAATTGTATTGAATGAACACGCTCATTTTAAAGCCAAATGCAGATTGCTGCTAAGTCAACACACTTATGTGAAGGCGTAGTGCTTATGTTGATTCATGACACCATCGTAGCACATAGGGTTGTTACAGCATGTTTGGTCTCAATGAACGGTTTTCATGTGGCTATTGCATTGCTTAAGGCAGGCTTGGGCGTTGTTTTTGTATTTAGTGTGTGGTTAAAGAATCTAAGTGGACGTTGATAATGTATGTGTGGTAGTCCATGGTTGCCAGGGTCGTGAGGGTTTGGTAGAGGTAGTCTGTGACGAAGTCTGTAAGGACTAGTGCTCCTCGGTGGGTGTCGGGTGCCTAAGGTTTTCAGTGTGGAATGGATACATGGCAGGTACAGACTGTATGTCGTTCGATGTGGTTAGCCAACAATGGGAATGTGCAATTTAAAGTAGAAAGCCTTTGAGGGATCCTAACTACACCAGTTAATTCCCATTGTTAGAGTTTCAAGTACGTTATTGTCAGTGATTTTTATTTTATTTTGTTTATTTTTATCCTGTTATGTATATGTTAAGATGTTTAAAATATAAGTTATCTTTGGGATGTAGGAAAATGACCTAGAATTGATATCTTGGCAGACAGTAAGTTATATTTACATTTCTTTTTAACAATTACTCACTTTTACTGGTTTGTTTGGCACTCTTCTAGCTAACAGCAGGAGGGGGAGTGATGGCAGTAGGCAGACAGATGTGAGCGGCCTCACCCGGTTACTAAACCTGGACCGACTGGCGTTGGGCAACAATTTGTTGATTCCTCCTTCTGCCAGACCTCCGGCTGCAGTCTTGCTACCATCACCTGTACAGGTATATATTGGCTAAAGGCTGCTGGGATTTAAATCATGATACTGGGTTAAGCTTGAAATAAAAATGTGCTGGGTGTAAAATGTGTAGGCACTTTTTTTCATATATATTTGAGCAATGTTTTTAGCTGATTTCACTGAAACCATTTTGCTGTGGAATATTAGTAATAGTTGATGTGGAAAACATAACCTGCACCTCCTGGAACTGCCCTGCTTGTAGTGCTACTTTTTTTGTTTTTTGATAACCTTGTACAGCTCTGATCTGCCCTAGTTGTCCTTTGTTTTTGCTCCTCCATGTGTGGCTGGGCTTCTCTTTTATGGTGACGGCAGGCATTCTGAAACCTTTGCCTTAGCCAGTCTCCAATCTCTGCCCCCTTGCATTCCTTGCACACAACTCTACACTGGTGTCTCCCTCCCACACTTGCCACCCTGTTTCACTTCTCCTATCATCCTAAACACAGCATGTCCTTCTAGTTCTGTTCAGCTATTTTAGAGCCAGGTGCTGGTGCTGTGTCTGGCAGGGAATTACCTTGTGTGGAATTTGCTGCTACTTACACATTGTGTACATACATCTCCTGTCCATATAACGTGGTCTGGCTTATTAGTCTTCTAAAATGTTGATAAAGAGCAAGCAAAAGAACCTTAAAGCATCCACTGCTCTGCATGATTCAGTTTGTTAACACAACTACATAATCCATACACACCTTGGGGGTCACATTCTATTACTACAAATCCATGCGTTGGTTTACTGCGTACTTATTTAAATATTCATCAATTAGTGGATGTAAGAGTCATCCAAATGGAAACTTATACCAATATATAATACTGTAGGGCCAACATTGATATATTCAGTACAAGAAGACTGCTCAATTTTACATTTATAAACCTAAGGAGTGTGCAGTTCCTGTATAGGGATAAGCCAAAGGGAGTGCTCCTTTTAGGAGCAAGGGCCCTCACACACCCGAAGGGTTTCATGCTTCATCATTGGGCAGCTCCTCGTTGGGCCGGCGCTGCAATGCCAAGGAGCCCCCCTCGAAGGGGCACTTTGCCGGAGTTCTTTTCTTTTTGCCGGTGTGAAGAGTGAGGGTGGATGACTAGCTGTGAGTCGAATAGGAAGGGAATGTGTGTTTAAAATGACTAGAGGGATCCAAAGGCTATTTTAATCGCTGGGTCCCAGTTAGTGTGAGTCAAAGGTCAATATGTTTCATGCCTGTTACTGTCCAAAGGGATCATGGCATTTCGTCGGGACCAGTGAACCTTTATCTACTCACACGTATGCACATAGAGAGTGCATACAAACCATTCCCTGTATACATTGCACAGGTATGTAGTTTACCTTCTGGGGACATGCCAGAGCTTGTGCTGCCTGTGCGGGAGGGGTAGGTTGGTAGCCCTAATCGAGCACCAGCCACTGACCGTCGGAACGCCTATTAAGCCTCTACCCTGACTGGTTCGATTGTAGTCATCGCTCCACGGAGCTCTGGTATGTCCCCAGAAGGTATGCTACATACCTGTTCAATGTATATAGGAATGGTTCGTATACACTCTAAATGTGCATCCCTGTGTGAGTAGATAAAGGTTCACTGGTTCTGACGAAATGCCATGATCCCTCAGGATAGTAACAGGCATGAAACATGTTGACCCTTGATTAACTGTAGCCAGAGTAGACCATTATATCTACCTCTTGCTCAACCCATGTTTTTAACCATGACAAAGGGACCCAGCGATTAAAATATCCTTTGGATCCCTCTAGTCATCTTTAACACCCATTCCCTTCCTATTCTACTCACACCTAGTCATCCACCCTAACTCTTCAAATCGGCAAAAAGAAAAGAACTCTGGCAAAGTGCCCCTTTGAGGTGCCCATTGGGCATTGCAGCGCCGGCCCAACAAGGAGCTGCCCAATGATTAAACATGACACCCTTCGGGGTTTGTGAGGGCCCTTGCTCCTAAAAGGAGCACTCCCTTTGACTTATCCAACTAGCAGACCTAGATCTCTAAATAGGAACTGCACACTCCTTATGTTTATAGCTGATCTAGGGGCGCGTGTGCTGGAGCTTATATAGCCCCAGTCCCTTCTCCTTTGTTTGTGATCAATTGTACATTTATTCAGTATTGACAATTGAATATTAAACTGAACACCAGAAATTGACACTTGTATACGAAAGCAAATGACTCTGGGCTCAGAAAAGTATACAAATAAAGGGAGGACATGAGTCCAGATGTTTGTAAGTCACTGGTGTTTCAACCTCTATTGTAATTGGGAGGTCAGCATCAGGACTGGAAAAACAATGGATAGCACTCATAGGCTGAAAAATAAAATAATGGGAGATTTATTTGTGGGGATGTGAGGCGTGGTTGGCCAGCACATAGGTGTTCATTAAATAATAGCATGGAAAAGGGGAGACTTGTACTGTGCCAGCTGGTACCGTGATTGGATTACCTGTAAAATGAAATAAGGCTTGCAAGGGGGCAAGGAGAACCATGAACAAATTTATTATGGGGAAAGGGAATTAATGAAAGTCCTAGTATTAGAAAAAGCTATCTTTGAGTCAGATACCATAACCGATGTTAAAGCAGCATTGGAGAAATTGGGGAGAAAAAACTATTAAGTAGTTCAATCAAATTGAACATAACAAAAAGGCTAACTAAGTGTTGATAGACATAACAAATGAAAACTAAAGCGAGAACTTACCCATATCTCATGGCGGATTACTATTGAGAGAATAGACCTTCCTATAATAGACAGGAAGACTGATCATCCTGGATTAGATATAAGAACCAACATGTACACCGTTCTCAGAGTCCATAGTGGATTCCAACAACTCTGAACCACTTGAGGGCGCATGCACAGGTTGATGCAACCTGCAAGCAACTCCTTTTTGGGCCCAAGTCCAATGAGGAAGAGGTTGTTACAGACACAATTGCTCCTCAGCATACATGAAGGAACTTTTACTAGTGGAGCCCAGTAGGGCCTACAGAATCAGTAAATCTGCAAGACTCAGTGATCCCAATTGTCAGTCTCCCACAAAGCCTTCCACTGACACCGCACACAGGACTCGTGCACACAGGACACTTTCACCACTGGCATTCAACCCACTCTCATGCCCCCAACATACACACTCACTATATGAGAATTAGATGAGTATATCCTTGAATGGAGCGAAGATGAGGCAGCTGTTAATAATAATGTTGTTGCCATCCAATATGCTGTGGTATGGTTCCGTTTAATTTCAAGCATCTTGCGAGAATTGATGGCTCGTTCTTGACATCATGTTATTAGGAGATCGTAGCTTCTGGCCCAACCAACCTTGGTTTCACTCTTTGTTGGAGGAGAGTTTCACATTCAGTTTTGCAGCGTGAATCTTTCTGGATTCACTATGCTGTGCATTATTCCGCCATCTCGTGGTTGGGTCCGGATTCGTAGTCTTTTGTTTGTTTCTTTTTTTTTTTTTTTTTGTTGGCCCAGGTGGGCGGCGACGCCCCCACCATTTGGTGTCCTCGGTGACGTAGTCGTGCTTCCTGTGGAAGCTCCCACCTTTGCTCGCCATCTTCAGATTCTTTTTTCCGCCGTGGGGTCTGGATCGTCGACGAGAAGTTCCAGAAAGTTGGACGAAGAATCTTGAAAATTCAATAGAAAACCACAGAAGATCGTTTCCTGAGACACCGGACGAGGAGACGAGTACCGGAGGCTACGAGAAGGACGACGAGGTAGAAGGTCCACGACCAAAATCTCGACGCCTACAAAGAATGCGCTCACAGGGGGCCCCCTGAGCGCGTTTATGGACAAGACACCGTTTAAGTTTTGCCAAAACTGTCACCACAAGTACGCCCAGAAGGACCAGCACCCAGTCTGCAACCTCTGCTTGCCGCTCGACCACATCAGCGAAGACTGCAACGAGTGTTCGGCGTTCACTCCCGAAACCCTCCGGGTGAGAGAGAGGCAAAGAAGGGCGAACCACAACATGCAGGGCCAGGGACCAGCTCCATCGCTTCGAGACCTGGGCCTCTCGAGTGGAGAGGAAGACAACATCGCAGAGGGACCGGAGGACTGCTCAGTCGTCGAGGTCCACAAGAAAACTTCGAAGGAGGTAAGGGAGACGTCGACCCCGAAGCACCCAAGCGACGCTCGAAAGAGTGAAGCCAAAGCCCCGAGCGACACTCTCAGAAGTGAAGCCAAGTCCTCGAAGGGAGCGTTGCCGCCGAAACACTCGACGAAAGCAACAGCAACCAAGGACAAACAACCGAGCGGATCCTTCGTGAAGGACTCCCAATCGGCAAAAGCCTCCAAAAAACCAAGGGCGTCGAAGGTAACCTCCGAAAAGGAAGCCTCGACGCCCAGAAAGGAAGGCCCGGCGTCATCCTCGACGTCCGAGACCGCGAAGAGGGGCGCTTCAGCCATCGACGTCGAAAGGGTCCACGAGATGGAGAAGAAGAAGAGAAGGCTCGAAGCAGAGATGGCGAGCATCCTGCAACGGAAAAAAGACTTCGACGAAAAAATGAAGCAATACGCCATCCCGTCGAAGCCATCACGCGAAACACTCGGGGAGGGCGACAACGAAGACATCGAGCCCCCAAAAACCCCCGAACCGCTCGACGAACAGGGCGAAGAGGACTACTGCTTCGAAGGCGAAGAAGAGTTCCAGTCTTACCGGGACTCGGCGCCCTCGGAAGAACAAGACCTAGACTGGCAAGACCTCGACGCAGAATCACCAGAAGAAGGGGTAGACTCTTATCCCTCGAGGCCTTCGCCGCCAGACGACATTGGAGCCTACAATGTGGTCGTCCAAAGGGCTGCAGCAACGTATGGCGTCGAAATGCAAGAGGAGAAGGCAAAGGAATGTTTCCTTTTGGAAACCCTACGTCCTCAACAAACAAGGTCGCAGTTCCTACCCATGCTCCCTAGCGTCCTGGACCAGGGAAGGGAGGCCTTCAAAGAACCGGCAGTCTGCAAGACTGTTACACCAAGGAGCGAAAAGAAGTACAAGCACTCCTCTAAAGACCCTGCGTACATACAAGGGTCAGTGCCAGCAGACTCCATTATCACTGCAACGGCCAGGAAAAGGGCAAATGTGCCCACTAACACAGGTCCACCTCCAGACAAGGAGAGCAAACGAATGGACCTCACAGGACGAAAGGTGGAGAGGAACGCAGCCATACACTGGCGCATTGCCAACTCCAACGCCCTCATCAGCAGGCATGCATACCAGCATTGGGATGAAATGAGCCAGCTCATAACACACCTACCACAACAACACCAACAAAGGGCAAATCACCTAGTTGAAGAGGGCAAGGCTATCGCAAACACTTGCCTAAAATCAGCCTTGGACGCAGCAGAGAACTCCAGCAGGCAGATGATGATAGGGGTGACTGAAAGGAGACACGCATGGCTCAGGATCTCAGGTTTCAAACCTGAGGTACAAAGCAACATCCTGAACACGCCATTCGACGGCCAGAAACTGTTTGGAGCCCCAGTGGACGAGAAGTTAACGCAGCTCAAAAAAGACAATGAAACTGCGAGGTCCATGGGAGCACTGCAATTCAGGGGGATGAGAAGAGGAACCCCCTCAAGGCGGCCCAATGGTAGAGGGGGCAATGCGCCCGCCACTTCCCACCAATCTCCCCAACAAGGATACCAGGGGAACAACCGGGACAACAGCAGCAAAATTGGCAGTATCAACCCAGAGGACGGTCCTTTCGAGGACGCGGGTACGGACGGGGACAGTCCCGAAGAGGGGGTCAGCAGCCCACCTCAAAGTGACTCCACAAACAAACCAAACCCTCCCCTATTAACACCAAGGGAGAGGAGAAGTCAACAGAAGGACAAAATAAGAAACACACACAGCAAACAAATAACCACCGAGCATACAACCCCGGTGGGGGGCAGAATAGGAAACTTCCTCACACAATGGAGGGAGATTACCACGGACAAGTGGATACTGAACATCATACAGCACGGGTACTGCATAGAACTCCAAAAACACCCCCGGGCAAAAACCAAGACACCGGGCAATTTGCGCAAGGGAGCTCGCCCTCCTACGTCTAGAAGCAGAGGAGCTGCTACAAAAAGAGCAATAGAACCAGTTCCAATCAACGAAAGGAACAAGGGAGTCTACTCAACGTACTTCCTAGTGCCAAAGGTAGACGAAACACTAAGGCCAATACTGGACCTCAGATTCCTCAACAAGTTCGTAAAAACTCAAAAATTCAAAATGACGTCACTTCAGGAAGTAATACCCCAAATCCAAGAAGGGGATTACATGGCGACCATAGACATGAAAGACGCATATCTGCACATACCCGTCAACCACAAACACAAACGTCTACTAAGATTCGTGATAGGCCACAATCACTACCAGTTCACAGTGCTAGCCTTCGGGCTCAAGTCCGCACCAAGGGTGTTCACAAAATGCCTTGCAGCAGCGGCAGCGCACCTACGGAGAAAGGGCATACATGTATACCCCTACCTCGACGACTGGCTTGTGAAAGCAAGATCATACAGACACTGCAAGGATCACATCAAACAAGTCATACAAACACTGTCCACACTAGGTTTCTCAATACATTGGGAGAAATCGTCAACAAAACCGCAGCAGATCAAAATATTCTTAGGGGCACAAATCGACAGCACACAGTCCAAGGTGTTCCCCAGCGACAAGAGAACTATAGCGCTCCTGAGGGAAACACGTCATTACCGCAAGGGGCAAGTTCTGACAGTGAGGACGGTGAGCAGACTAATGGGGATGATGGCATCATGCATCCACCTAGTCCCACATATCAGGCTGCACATGAGACCGTTCCAAGAATGGATACAGCAGCAGTGGTCACAAGCGACAGGGAGTTGGGAAGATCTAGTGGTTGTCACACACGCAGTGCAGCAAGAAATAGCGTGGTGGAAGGAAGAGAACATATTACAGGGGAAGCCATTCACACAGCCAACTCCAACAGTGACCATCACAACAGACGCCTCACAGCAGGGCTGGGGCGCGCACATGGACAGACTCCGCGTCAGGGGGCTGTGGTCACAACAAGATGCAGTGAAACACATCAACTACCTAGAACTAAAAACTGTGTTCCTAGCCTTAAAAGCCTTTCAGAAGCAGCTTTACGGACAGAGAGTGCTGATACAAACGGACAACACAACCACCATGTTCTACATCAACAAACAAGGTGGAACACAGTCAGCACCGTTATCAAGCCTGGCACAAGAGATTTGGAGATGGGCCATCCCTCTAAGGATAGACCTACTGGCAATACACCTTCCAGGAATAGACAATGTAGAAGCAGACCGACTCAGCAGGCAGACGTCGGCATCCCACGAATGGGAGCTCAACCAACAGGAGGTGCAGCGGCTGTTCCAAAAGTGGGGTACACCACGGATAGACCGGTTTGCAACACTCCAGAATGCAAAATGCCAACATTACGCATCCAGACAACCGGACCAAAGGTCCCTAGGGAATGCGCTATGGATAAGTTGGTCGAGCGAATTTGCATACGCTTTTCCCCCGATACCACTGTTACACAAGGTACTCAGCAAATGCAGGAGCAGCAGCATGACACTCATACTGGTGGCACCTCAGTGGGCCAGACAATCATGGTTCTCACAAATAATGGAAATGGCGCAGGAACCAGCGCACAGGTTCAGCAGAAGGAAAGACCTCCTGACAATGCAAGACGGAAAAGTGCTCCACCCAGAACCAGAGAGCCTCAGCCTAGCAGCATGGCTCCTGAGGACCTAGAATTCGCACACCTCAAGCTACCACCAAGCACCATGGCAGTACTCAGAGAAGCGCGGAGACCCACTACAAGAAAATGCTACATTGCAAAGTGGAAAAGGTTCTCGCAATGGTGCATTAAAGAGGGACTGCAACGAAAGGTCACAAAAGAATCAACGGTACTACAATACTTAACGCACCTACTACACAGCGGGCTAAGCTACTCGTCACTAAGGGTTCACTTAGCAGCCATAGTGGCCTACACCAGGGGAGAAGCGGGGAAAAGTTTCTTCACCTCCCAGGTGGTCAAAAGATTCCTGGAGGGAGCTAAAAGAATAGCCCCCCAAAAGGATGCCAGCCCCAAGCTGGAACCTCAACACTGTGCTAACACAGTTGATGAAATCACCATTTGAGCCCATACACAAGATCACACTGCACATGCTCACACTAAAGACGGCATTCTTGGTGGCTATCACGTCACTGCGAAGGGTCAGTGAACTGCAGGCTCTTACACTACAGGAGCCCTACTTGCAAATACACAAGGACAGAATTGTCATGAGAACGGACCCACACTTCCTGCCAAAGGTGGTGTCGCGGTTCCATATTAACCAGACAATACAGATACCAAGTTTCTTCCAGAAACCATCAACGCCCACAGAAAAGGCGCTACACACGCTGGACGCCAGAAGGGCAGTGATGCACTACATAGAAAGGACGAAGGAATGCAGGAAAACAAAACAACTCTTCGTTTCCTTCGCAAGCAGTTTCTTGGGACGACCAGTAACAAAAAATACCATAGCACGATGGATTGCACAGGCAATACAACTCTGCCACAAGCAGGCAGGACAAGAATTACAGGGAGCCGCCCAGGCTCACTCAACAAGGAAGAAGGGAGCAACGGTTGCGTTCCTAGCGAACACACCTATACAAGACATTTGCCAAGCGGCAACATGGTCTTCCGTGCACACGTTCACCAAACACTACTGTGTGGATATCCAGATGAACAAAGAGGCACAAGTAGGACAGAAGGTCTTACAGCACATTTTCAGCAACCAATGCTCATCTTCCACCCAACCACCGCAATAACAAAACCGCTACAAAGTCTATGCACAGTATAGTGAATCCAGAAAGATTCACGCTGCAAAACGAATAGTTTCTTACCTGTCGGTGTAGTTTTGCAGCTTGAAGACTTTCTGGATTCACTAGCGATCCCACCCGCCTCCGCCAGGAAGATAACATAGGAGGTTAAGGGTAAAACTAGGCTACATACAGAGTTTAGAGGGATCAAAAGAAAAATAAAAGGATAAAAGAGAAAGACATAGACGACAAAACAATAAGAGGAAAAGAAAAAAGAATCCGAAGATGGCGACCAAAGGTGGGAGCTTCCGCAGGAAGCGCGACGACGTCACCGAGGACACCAAATGGTGGGGGCGTCGCCGCCCACCTGGGCCAAGAAAAAAAAAAAAAAAGACTACGAATCCGGACCCAACCACGAGATGGCGGAATAATGCACAGCATAGTGAATCCAGAAAGTCTTCAAACTGCAAAACTACACCGACAGGTAAGAAACTATTCGTTACTGTTCAAGACCTAAGCAGTCACTTTTTTTTAATCAAACTTTTTTCTGGTAGGGTTTTATTATTGTTTAACGTGACCATGCACTCACATCAGTTAGGTCGGGATTCAAGAAGCACATTAAAATTATTACTATTGACAAGACAGGGGTAAATCGGAAAATCTACAGCACTGATCAATTTGTATTTGAGACTAGGTTGAACATCTAGGGACTGCTCATCAGATGACTAGAACACATCACATGGCTTAGATGAACAAGTTACTTACCTTCGGTAACGCTTTTTCTGGTGAATACAGTATCTGCCTGTGGATTCCTCACCTTTTGAATTACCCCTGCGTCAGCATTCCACGGAAATTATTTTCTTAGCTCTCCCACGTCGACGAGGACGTCACAATAGCAAGGCTCCGCTGCGACTCCGTATGACGTCACCGGAGCCATAAGAAGACCTCGTCGGCGTGCTGACGTCCGTTCCACCCATTTTTTCCGTGCCCTCGAGGCGAACGGGCAGATCGACAACATAACACAAGTATACACGTATACAAAATATATACACAAATACGTACAGTATATATATATAGGTAAAAAAGAAAAACCAAAGCATTTCCTAGCAACAAACTGTATGGCATATAAATGACATATAAAAAATAACAATGTCAAACAGTCAGAAGTTTTTCGGTATAAGCAGGTGGACACCGGGGAGGCGGGTGGGTCAGTGAGGAATCCACAGGTAGAATCTGTATCCACCAGAAAAAGCGTTACCGAAGGTAACTTGTTCTTCTGATGGATACATCTGCCTGTGGATTCCTCACCTTTTGAATTGAATCCCCAAGCTATTCATCTCTCGGAGGAGGGTGTCCACCTGCCTATACCAAACAATCTTGCAGCACAGAGCGTGCAAAATGGCTGTCCCTCCTAACCTCCAAATCCAAGCAGTAATGCTTCGCAAAGGTGTGGAGGGAGGCCCAAGTTGCCGCCTTGCAGATGTCTACATCAGGAACACATATAGCCAAAGCAGAAGAAGATGACTTAGCTCTGGTGGAATGAGCTCTAATACCTTCAGGTGGTTCCTTCTTGGCCAAGGCGTAGCAGATCTTGATGCACAAGATGATCATCCACCTGGAGAGTGTTCGTTTGTGGACAGCTTTGCCTTTCATCCTTCCAATACAGCCCACAAAGAGCTGGTCATCCAGTCTCAGGTCCCTGGTTCTGTCCAGGTAGAAGCCGACAGCCCTCCTAGGGTCCAGGTGGTGAAGTCTCTCCTCCTCTTTGGAAGGGTGAGAGGGAGGATAGAAGGTAGGTAAGGTAATAGACTGCCCTAGATGGAAAGGAGTGACCACCTTAGGCAGGAAAGCAACCCTGGTCCAGAGAACCATCTTTTCTGCATGAATGGTTAAAAACGGAGGTTTAGAACTAAGAGATTGTGTCTAGATTGGATTATGGCAATGTCCTGTATTTAGGAGCCAACAAGGAGGTGGTCCGTAAGCTGCAAGTAGTCCAGAACTCTGCGGCTAGACTACTGTGTCAGTTACCTCGAAAGGCTTCCATCTCAGGACCTCTCCGAGACCTTCATTGGCTTAGGATGGAGAACCGAATTAAATTTAAAGCCCTATGCTTTATGCATAAAATTAAATCCGGTACAGCGCCACAGTATCTCAGTGCCTTGATACACCCTTACCTACCCACGCGTCTCCTTCGTTCCTCCACTCAGGTTAAGTTTCAAGTCCCCAGGATCAAACAAGTACGCATGGGTGGTCGATCTTTTGCTTATTTAGCTCCTCTATGGAATTCACTCCCCTACTTCTCCGGCATGAAACTATTTATTATAAATTCCGCAGAGATCTAAAACGTGGTTATTTAATCAATAGGTTAGCTCCCTCTTCTGGCGTGGGTCCGATGGCGCCGGGAAACCTTCGGGTATCTGTGCGCCTTAGAAATTTAATAATAATAAAGAGCCTGAAGCTCACTTACCCTCCTGGCTAAGGTAATAGTGATCAGAAAAACCGTCTTGAAAGTAAGAAGCCTCAATGGTGAAAAGGAGACCCCATCAGGAAAGTAAGTACTAAATTCAAATCCCACTGAGGCATAATGAAGGGAGTGGGAGGAAACCTATTGGTGAGGCCCTTAACGAACCTCCTAACAATGGGGGACTTGAATAAAGACGGCTGGTCTGGCAAATGGAGGAAAGCCGACAAGGCCGACCAGTAACCCTTTACCGTAGCCACAGCACAACCTTGCTGAGCCAAGGAAAGTGAAAAGCCAAGTACATCAGATAAATGGGCCTTCAAAGGATCAATGGACCTCTCTCCACACCATTTCACAGACTTGGACCACCTAGAGAAATAAATAGATTTGGTGGAGTGTCTCCTGGATGATAAAATAACATCCACCACATCCAGTGGAAGAGAGCAAGAACTCAGATTGCCCCGTTCAATCTCCAGGCATGAAGGTGCAAGCTCTGGAGGTGGGGGTGTAGAACCTGCCCCTGCGATTGCAAGAGGAGGTCTGCCCTGAGAGGGAGCGGAGGGTGCGAAGAGAGGTGAAGTAGATCTGTGTACCACACCCTTCTTGGCCAATCCGGAGCGATCAAAATGACTTGGGCCTGGTCTTGGTGAATCTTCCTCAGAACTCGAGGAATCAAGGGTATGGGAGGAAACGCGTAAAAGAGTTGCGAGCTCCAATCCAATTGCAACGCGTCCCCCAACGCTCCCTGCATCGGATACTGAAGACTGCAGAACGACGAGCAGTGCGCGTTCTCCTGTGTGGCAAAAAGGTCCAACTGAGGAAACCCCCACATCCGAAAGATGTGATGGACCACCTCCGGATGAAGCCGCCACTCGTGATCGGCCGATTATTGCCGACTGAGATTGTCCGCACGCACATTTAGCACCCCGGCCAGATGATATGCGAACACACAAATCTGATGGCCCTGAGCCCAGGACCAGAGTCGCAGAGCCTCTCTGCAGAGATGATACGACCCTACCCCTCCCTGTTTGTTTATGTACCACATCGCAGTCGTGTGGTCAGTCAGGACTTGAATCGACCGACCGCAAAGGGAGGGAAGAAAGCCCTTGAGAGCCAAACGTATTGCCCGCAATTCCAGAAGGTTGATGTGAAGCAACCTTTCCTCTGGAGACCAAAGACCCTTGATCTCTAGATCCCCCAGATGAGCACCCCACCCTAGAGTGGAGGCATCCGTGAATACTGTGGCCACCGGTGGAGGAGGTTGAAAAGGCTTTCCTTGAGACAGGTTGCCCGGCACACTCCACCAAGACAGCTCCGCTGCAGTGTCTCTGGAGATTCTGACCTTCTCCCCGAGATCTCCATTGTGCTGCTACCACTGCCTGCGGAGGCACCACTGGAGTACCCTCATGTGCCAGCGTGCATGGTTGACCAACAGTATGCAGGAAGCGAACAGACCGAGCAGGCGTAGGACCTTCAGGACTGGAACAACCGCTCCATCGTGAAACAAAGGAATCATCTCCTGCATGTCGAGAATCCTCTACAGAGGCGGGAAAGCTCGACACACTGTAGTGTCCAGTACTGCCCCCTATGAACAGGCTGTGCTGAGAGGGCACCAGGTGAGATTTGGGTACATTTATCGAGAAACCCAAGTTGAACAACAGTCGTGTTGATACTTGCAAGTGATGCAGCACCATCTCTGGCGACTTTGCTTTGAGCAGCCAGTCGCCCAGATAGGGGAAAACCGGAATCCCCGACCTTCTGAGATGTGTTGCCACCACCGCCATCACCTTTGTGAAGACCCGTGGTGCGGAAGTGAGACCGAACGGGAGGACCGAAAACTGGTAGTGTTGAGACCCTACCGTAAACCGGAGATACTTCCGATGCAACTTCAGAATAGGGATGTGGAAATACGCATCCTGCAAGTCAATCAACACCATCCAGTCTTTCTGCTGCAGCGCCAGAAGAACCTGAGCTAGGGTCAACATCTTGAACTTTTCCTGTCTGAGGTAAAAATTCAAAACCCTGAGGTCCAGGATCGGTCTCAACCGGCCGTCCTTCTTGGGGATCAGGAAATAACTGGAGTAGCATCCCTGACCTCTTTCCTGCTCCGCAACCACCTCTATCACACCTTTCTGCAGTAAGGCAAGAACCTCCTGCAGCAGGAGCAGCAAATGGTCCTCTGAACACCAGCCCTGGCGAGGAGGGTAAGGAGGTGGAAACTCTTGAAAAGGTAGGGCGTACTCATTTTCTACAAGATTCAAAACCCAACGGTCTGATGTAACCGATTTCCAATCTTGCAAAAAATGGGACACCCGGCCCCCTACTGGACCAGCATGCTCCAAGATGGGGGATCTAGAGCTGCTTTCCCATGGCACCAGTAGTGGGGACACGGGAGGATGAAGACTTTTGTCGAGAGGCTCCCCGCAGAAGGCCTCTACCTTTTCCTCTGTACGACCTGTACAGAGGGTTCTGCTGCTGCTGTGGTTGCTGACCGCCTCGAAAGGAAGCTGCCTTCCCAAAGCCTTGATACCTTTTGTATCCATAGCCCCTGGGCTGGGTCTGCAGGCCCAAGGATCTTGCAGTAGCCCTACTGTCCTTGAAGCGCTGCAGCACAGAATCCGCCTTCGTTCCAAACAGTCTGGATTCATCGAAGGGTAGATCGAGCAAAGTAGCCTTTACATCTGGTGAGAAACCTGAAGACCTAAGCCAGGCATGCCGCCTGGTAGCCACCGCGGAGCCATCACCCTGGCGACCGAGTCCGCCTTGTCCAGACCTGACTGAATGACCTGACGGGCTGCTGCTTGTATGTCTGATAGCGCTTCTAAAAAATGAACACGGTCATCTTCAGTCAACTTAGGAGCCACCTGCTTGACAGAGTCTATCAGTGCATGAATGTACCTTCCTAGCAAACACATGGCATTTGTTGACTTCAGAGCCATACTTGCTGAGGAGAACATCTTTTTGGCAGACTGCTCCAGCTTTTTCGAGTCTCTACCCCCTGGGGTGGTGGGGAAGGAGCCAGCCGACTGCTTGGAACAAGAAGCCTGAACCACCAAGCTTTCTGGCGAACGATGGGCAGAAAGTAAAGCTGGATCACCAGGAGCAGGCTTATACCGTCTTGCCACTGACCTAAATACTGCAGGGGCAGACAAGGGCTTCTGCCACACCTCCATAATCTGCTCCGTCAACGCCTCGTTGAAAGGCAGCAGAGGTTCAACAGAAGATGTAGGAGAATGCAACACTTCAGTAAAGATATTTGACTTCACCTCAGCTGAGGGCAACTGAAGGTCCAACAGGTCAGCGGCTTTCCTGATGACCGAGTGATATGGGGCAATGTCCTGTGAAGGCAAGGCCTTCGGAGAAGAAAGCTCCCACTCCGGGGAAGTATCCAGGCCACTGGCCTCCCGTAGGCCCTCGAAGTCGTCCACAGAGTCGAGGATCTCCCCTTCCTCGTGTTCTTGCTGGTACTCCTTTTCCTCCAGCAGTCTTTGTACTTACCTCCTGGAGCGCCGATTTGGGATCGGCGCTGCCGGTGCCAACGGCGCCGGTGTCAAAGGAGGACCTTCTGAAGTGGGCAACAGCGCCGCTCAAATCCCAGAAGACGTCGGCCCAACACCAGACGGCGCTGGAGATTGAGGTATCTGAGTCGAAAACCTCGGCGCTGGAAACTGCCATGACGGAGCCGTCGGCATGAAAGGCTTTAAAGGTGCCTGGGCATACTGCTGGGGGATGCCCAAATTAAAGGGAAGCGGGGCCAGACGGCGCACCTGTAGGGTAAGATGCCTTGGCAAACATGCCAAACATCACATTTAGTGAATGCGACAGATCCACTCCTGGTCCTGGAAAAGGAGGATAAGGATCCGAAACCCCCTGGTCTGGATCCATTCGAGGCTGTACAGGGGGGGGGGGGCGATGGGCTGAGGCTGCGGCGCTGGAGACATCTGAGCCGGTACAGGCGAAGCCGCAGGAGAAGACTCCCTGGGAGCCGGAGAATCCCTGGGCGCCGGCGAATCCCTCTGCCCCGGAGAATGGGCCGGAGTCGTCTGTGGAGATAGTGTAGGCGACGGCGAGACGGCATCCTTGTCACGACGCCGCTGCACGGGGAAGGCTGACCTCTAAGCCCTGCCCTTCGAAGATCGACACCGAGACCCATGTCTTCTCTTCTTCTTATGCTTCCTCGACTTTGAAGTATGCGACTTCGATCTCTTGCGACCCCTCGCCCGCGCCATGAAGAGTTTCGCCTCACGTTCCTTCAGCGCCTTCGGGGTCATCTTCCGACAGCACAAACACCCTTCGACGCCGTGGTCAGAAGAAAGACACCAGAGACAGTGGTCGTGGGGATCCGTGATGGACATATGGGCCCCACACACTCTGCAGGGCTTGAAACCCGACTTCTTCGAAGTAGCCATTCTCACTGCAACACGAAGAAGAAGATAGAAACAAAGTAATCACATGTCAAATGGAGTGTCCCAGAAAAAACCGTTACTCGTCGACAGCATGGAAAAAAGGGAACAGATGTCAGCCCGCCGACTAGGTCTTCTTATACATCATACGGAGTCGCGAGCGGAGCTGTGCTATTGTGATCTCGTCGACGTGAGAGAGCTCAGAAAATAATTTCCGTGGAATGCTGGCACAGGGGTAATTCAAAAGGTGAGGAATCCACAGGCAGATATATCCATCAGAAAAGTATTGTACACATACCTGATGCAAGTGTTAGGCCTTTGGCTGGTAAAACTATAGCACATCCCCAACCTTCTTGCCTCCCAGTGAGACTAGAGGGGAAAATTCTACACCACAATCTGATTTTTAATACACATAGTAAGTTAGCACCTGAAGTGATGGGCACTTAGATATACAGGAAAGTTAAGGAAAAAAAATCTTGTCAAATTCAAGATCAAATTTCACCTCACCAAATGTTGCCTTACACAACAGTATTTAGTAAACTTGGGATTTCATCACAGCTTGGTTATCTGTCATCCTCTAGCAACCATTACCAGTTTGAGGAGGCAAGTGGACAAAGGTTTTTATAAAGGCTTTATTGAAGGCTTTTCTAGGGCAATTTCGCAAGTCGCTGAACTGTTACATTCTTGGGAGCTCTAAATAAAGCTCATGGGTCCTGTTTCTGAGTCGTCATATGAGGCTAATAAAAGTATGTGCCTGGCAACCCGATATTAGAATTGCAGTCATTTCAGTCAAGTAAGCGCACATCTTATCATAAGTGACTGCAACAATAGCTGTGCATGCAATTGCCACTTAAAACAAGCATTTGCAATGCAAATTGGTCTCGCATTTGTGAGAGTTAGAGTATTGGCGTTCTAAATGACAATGTATTTTACCCGTTTTATATTGGAGTGGAGTGGATGGATGTACGAGGCTGCATATGTTTCTTTTATCAAGCCGGCACAAAGTAAATAAAACACAAACACATCATTGCAATCCACAAGCAGAGGTAAACAAAAATAAATAGTGCCATAGTAACACATACTTCACAAAGAAAGTAGAAATAGTACCTCTATTATAGCGCTTGCGGCGGAGGGACACTACTTAAGTGTAAATAATGGAAACTGTAGCAGAACGTCACTTGGAACGCTCTTGTACTCTCTTTAATCCTGACCCTGTTTTTTCCAGTCCTTCATCTGGTTCACTAAGCATTCCTGCTCTCAGTTTTATGCACCTGTGTCCCAACCTCTCTTTGTTGTGTAACCCTTGCAAAAGAGCTCATTTTCTCACATATACTCAGTATATAAATGTAGACATACAAATAAAGACAGTTCACATAGTGAGTGGAACCAGGAGCCCCGGTGCGAGCTCTTGAACAACAAAAGATTGACTGTCCGGACATTTCAGTCCTTGTATAGAGTCTGGGGGAGTTAAAGCAGCTTTTAGTTGGAGAGACAGCCAAACAATGCTATATACAGGCCAGAAATATTATGAAAAAGGTGGTAAGGCAGGCCACATTCAAACATATGCACTGAAAACCCTTCAGACATGTAACTTTACACAAAAAGTGAAGACCACTGATGGTGCGTTTGTGCCACACACCACTGACATCTTAGAAATGTTCACAGAAGGTTACACATAGCTATACAATAGTCAAGCGGTCGATCCGAACACACAGGGTTTATATCTAATGGAATCCAGTCCTCTAGTGATAGACCCTGATGTCCTCAAAGACCTAGAAACACCAATTCCTGCACCGACAAGAGGTCACTGGCCGTTTGGGGTGCCACAGAGTAAAGCCCAGAACGCTTCTCTATGCCGTTTTAGAACGCATTTAGCATTTAGAAAGCATTTCAGAACAATTTAGGAGAACCATTAGCTAATTCATACAACTTCATGGGGGCATCTCCAGGACTTGGGCACATCAATGATGATGTTAAAACTTACACCAAGATCTTGGTTCCAAGGCTAAACCTGATCTGGTCAGAGCTGGATCGTCCTCTCCCACCAGTCTGGGGTGTCCGAGGATGTCATGCCCAGGATCACACAAGGGTGGAGGTGAATGCATTCATATAACCATTAAGAATAAAACCCAGATGGCCCTTGTCTCACTTGATGCAGAGAAGGTCTTCGATAGGGTGGACCAGCGATATATTCAAACGGCCCTTTGTATATCTTCCATTGGCCCAGGAATGTTTCTTTCATCAGGGCAAATCATGTAAAATCGTGCCACCTGATCCCAATTTAATGGGGGATTGTTTCATTGCATTCAGATCTTGAGGAGAGTGACGCAAGGAGGCCCTCTGTTCCCTCTGGCTACAGAGCCCTCCTCTCTGTAGTCCCCAATAATCAAACTATACACGGCATACATGTTAAAGGCTAGACATATGAACCAGTGCTTCTCACCCAGACGAGTCCTTCCCGGCTTTTAAAGAAGAATTAGAAGCCTTCTCAAGAGGGTCAGAATTTTTTTGTTAATGATAACAAGTCCTTTGAGATGGGTGTAACGGATCCAACCCAGGGAATAAACCAGTTCTGTATGACAATATATGATTGTAGTTCAGCCCCTATACAGCACTGCTGCCGGCTGTCCTGTACCATCTGAAACAAAGGCATTAAAATTTATTTCTTCCCTGTAGATTGTAGAAACACTCCTCCTCACAGTTCCTGATCAAATTTTGAAAGAGCTGAAATAGTATCTAGTTTTTAGGTATATATTATTGGATCTGTAGATGTGCTCGGCCCCTATGGAGAGAGTCATCTCCTACCCGTCCCCAGAGCCCCTCTGAAACACAACCCGGATTTCCCACTGGGCTAACTTTATTCAGGTAATTTTTTTAAAAATGAAACCCTGAAATCCAGGGAGGAATGCAGACTTCATACTCAGTTCTCGGAAAAGACACATTTAAACCGGGTGGGCACTGGGGAAACCAAGCCCATGGAGGAGGTGAGCCTGTGGGTTCCATAAGGGTCTGTGACAAAGAGGACAAAAATGCTGCTTTCATTTTTTAAACTTTTATATATTTGTCTGAATTGGCGTTCCTTATAAAGCGCTGAGTTTCGCCAAAAGCAGCTTCCGAGCTATTGGATAGCCGAACAGAATAAATCAAACAACCGACCGTTGATGCCATCACAGAAACAACAGAATTTGTCGCCCGGGGCGTGTCAGAGTGCTGAACTATCAGAAAAGAGACATCGAAATCTATATTATTCTCTGCTCCGTGGCTGTGTTTTGTAAGCCACACAGTAATTTAATTTGCAAATAAAACAGCTTTATTTAATGCTCAGGAGAAACGTGCTTTGTTAATGTATCGGTCCATGTTTCAATATAGCATTTAGCCTGTTTCCAAGCACACCCAGTTTTAGAAGGGTAAAGTAATCTTAGCAAAAGGAAACTTGACGAGGAGCAAACCTGTGATCAAGTGGGGAAGCCAAGATTATAACTTGTATTTTTTGTGTTTGTTTTGGAGCCTAGTTGTCCAGCAGTCGAACAAAGAGTAAACACATGAGCAGTTAGTTACCTTCACAGAGGACGTCACCAGCCTCTTCCAGGGCAGCCAGGTCCTCCTCAAGGCACTGCATTTTAACCGAAGCTCGGCTGGAGCAGCTTTGAAGCCTAGTGCGGGACACCAGCGGAAGGGAGGGGAGATTTCCTTCAACCAGCTCCCTCAACATATTGTGAGCGTCGTTATGTAGGAGAAACTCAATAAACAAAATGGAACACGTCCTGTGTAACAACCAAGTAAAGGGGCCAGTAGCCATGGGAGGTGACAAATGACGACATGGCCGTACTAAGGAGGGACTAACAAGACAATAACTGAATCAGAAGACAGCATTTACAAGGACAAAGACACAAGCCAATGAAAAATATTGGCGGGTAGTGGGCGGAGCTTCTCCTCCGTACGCTACCTACAACAGATTGCCAGAGCAGCGCTTGCGCGCTGGCTCACTCAACCTAAAAATGACTAAATAATGAAGTAATGCTGTCACAAAATGTGCTGCATAATTTACTCAACCGTGCTGCATAATTTGACCCTCCCCTGCTGCATGATTGCAGTGTCCCTACCCATAAAATAACTTGCCCTTCCACTGGTTTCCAGGCTACCAGCTGTTCCCAATGAAAACGGATCATTTTCTCCAGACTTCTTTAACAAACTCTGTCAACCTTTTTACAGCGGTTACCTAATTCATGTTTTTTTTTATGAACTTCGTTCAGATAGTCCATCTTTCACACTTGGTGCATTATTTACACCGTTTTAACTATCATGTTACTGGTAAGTTTTCTTTAGGCAGCTTTTAATCCTGCACCCCACGCATCTCCCTGACAATAGGTCATTGTCTGGACCCATGGCATCAAAGGGTGAACACGACTGCCAGATAACTTATTTTTATATACTGCCTCATCCATCACTTCTAAAGGTTTTTAGGCACTGTAAAGAGCAGTTTGTACTATCAAATTAAAAAGTATTGAATTTACAAGCTGTGGACGATGGAGGGTCGAGGATTCAAACTTCTAACTGGCATGCAGATGCCTGCAGCGAGCGTTTAACTCACCGACTCAGACAAGGAACCTTTGTGTTGTCTCTGTAGGGCTTGTATGGCAAATTTTTTGCCGTAGCTGAGCCACAGAATGTGAAAACACGCTGCCCCTTATTCCACAAGCTATCAGGTGAATATCTTACACATTGTTAATCAGTAAGTGTAACTTCTTGGAGTTCAGAGACACATGAGCTGTTGAGCGTGATCGGACTGTTGTGCAGGGGCGGCTCCTCCATTAGGGCGGAGGAGTGTCGCCCCACTGCTTTCTCGCAGTGTGAGAAGCAGAAACATAAAATGGTATTTTAAATACCATATTATGTTTCTGCTTCTTGCACTGCGAGAAAGCAGAAGGCAGGGTATGCCTGGTTGGGGGCGGGCGGGTGGGTATGCCTGGTTGGGGGCTCGTGGTGGAGTGGCTTGCCCACTGTTGTGGACCCGGACTGTTTGGTCGGTCCTCTGGGGCCGACCAAACCAGTCATGCGCACTCTACACTTTCTCACATAGAGAAAATGGCCTCCCTACAGGCCCCCGGCTGGGCGCTGTCTGCACCAATCACAACGCTGCCATTTCAGCGTTGTGATTGGCTTATGGGAGGGGAGGGAGCATGCCTGTTCTTGTTCCAAACCTGGGACCCGGCCCAGAAGCAGAGGCGGCGCGGGACCCAGTCACGTAAGTTTTTTTATTTTTACCCTCTCCTGCCCCGTGCGCCCCACCCGCGAGTATTGCGAGCCGTGACTGCTGTTATGTGACCAATTTTGGAGGTGGGGGGTTGTTTCTGTGTGTATTGCATGAGGCTAGTGAAACAAGTACAACTGTCTCTAGGCCAGACCTAACAAAGAGCACTGGTTAAGGTGAATAGTTTCATCCCAGAGCCCCTCCCCTTGAACTCTCGGGACATTTTTGTGAGTCAGAGCCTGCTCAGCTGCCATTGTGCAGCTACTATCTCTTTAAAAGCTGGGCAGGGAGCCAGTCGGAGGAAGGAAATGGTTTATTCTCTGCTCAGCTACAGAGCATGAACCCTCTGGGACACTGTACACGGAGCTCTCTGATGAGCGGCCAGGGCCCCATGTCAGGACACCTTCATTCAGTCCTAGCTGTGAACTCAAGACAGAGGGCCGAGTCACAAAATAAAAAAACAAAGTTGTATATCTAGCTACACCTGCTGCATTGATCCTATGTGTGGGTGTAAGATGTGGATTTTTTTTTTATTCTGAAAACATTTCAGGTGTACTGAGAATCTGTGAGGGCCTCAGTTTTCAAGGAGAAGTCACGAACCTAGGCAACACATGCCTAATGTCACACAGTGTGTTTGCAAAAAGAGCATTTCCTAACTTTTTTGTTTCTAGAGGTATCATATTTTTCCCCCCGGGAGAAACGCATTTCTAATTACAGCCCCTCAATTTCGCAAGTGATCCGTTCTCTTAACCGTCCTGAAAACATATTTTTTTATGCGTTTATCAGGAGTAAATGTCTGACTGTTTCCAGGGCGAAAATGGGCCAAAAAAATATTGCCATATAATCACAGACTCATGTTTGTGAGTGTACACAATCACCTCTGTCCCCTCTGATCAGAACGGTCACTCCCGCCTGCGGGGGTGGGCTTACTCTGGTGTAATATTACATCATACTCTGGTGTAATATTACATCATATTGGTGTAATATTAAGTGTAAGTAGGATGTAATGGTTATAATAGTGATTTCAGCCCATGTAATGCTGCTTCCGGTAGACTCCTAACCCGTCTGGGAGACTGTTATGGGGTCAGTTTAAACTTTGTAAGTTCTTCGGGATCTGCCAGGTTTCAAGAGATGCAGTACTGAACAGATCCTAATTGGTGCATTCTGGGAGTTGCAGTCTTGGTTCATGATGCAACAACATGAGCTGCAAGCAGTGAAATGCAAAAGTCAGTCGGCCTCTGTCCGAAGTAAGGCCGCAAGTAGCGCACCCGGTGACGTCATAGGGGCACATGGACCCAGAAGGGATCTTCCCCTTTATACATGATTGCAATATTTTCTTCCGGCACCATTGAAACAAAGACTGCAAGTCCCAGAATGCACCTGCTCAATGACGTGGCATTGAGACATGTGGTAATGACAAACCTGGTGTTCCTAATGACGTCACCCCAAGGTGGTATATTTCCCGCAGCCCCTGACAAAGGATGCATTTCACAGTGACATTACTCTCTAGATGTCTTTGGGTGGGGAGTATGGCTCATGCAGCAATGAGCAGCACACACAGATGTCAAGTTATCTGAGAGCGGCTCATCCATTTCCGGTTTTTACTCTGCACGCCGGTGTCCTGTTTGGTAACACTACAAGTACCAGAATGCAAAGCAAAAGCACTTCTATGGATGAGTCGTAGAACAGACTGAGCGCTCTACTGACCTACAAGTAGAGTCCAGCACTGACTGAGTCGCCCCTCACTGGATAGTGAGAAGTCAGTCTTGTGGTTGTTAGGGCAAGCAGAAGTGCCCCCTATCCCCCCCCCTCAACACGCCCGTGGGGCACACATGTACCGGAGTCCGTGAGCTCTTGGGGTCCACTTGTCTCCAGAGTCCTCGGTGAGCGGCGGTGGCATAGGGTATCCCGGGCTGCAGGCACCTGAGGGCGGCAGCGCTGAGTGAATATCCGGCCCTGAAAGTGAAACTCGGCTCTGCTGACTAATAACATCTGCCTGCAGCAGCTGCCCTGCCCACACCCGGGCATGACGGGAAGGGTAGTGTTTACCACTGATGTCACCCTGGCCACTTCCACAGAGTCTTGTCAGCCCTTGCACCGTACATGTGTAATTGTATTTATGTACGCTTACTATCCTGCCCTGTATAGGAAGGTCCCATTGTCTCGGGTGCAGTATTTGCTGCCCATGTGTGATGAGGGTCCCAGGTGGGCCTCCCTTGGAAACTCCATCACAGAGCGCAAACCGAGGAGGAATCTGAACTAAGTTTGATGTGACCTTTGCCCTCAAGGCTCCTATGTGCAGCCATCCCCAGGGTACAGGTTTACCCCGGGTGCAGCCTGCAGGGCTTTAAGTGGGATGAAAAAACATTCAAAAATATTTGCAATGCGAGACATATGGCATTGCAAACAAACGGCCGGCCGCATTGTCCTGGCTGCTTTGAAAGTGAAAGCGCGCATGGCGCGCTGAATGTAAGCGAAGCACGTCGTCGTTATGTAGGAGAAACTCAATAAACAAATGGAACACGTCCCGTATAACAACCAAGTAAAGGGGCCAGTAGTCATGGGAGGTGACAAATGAGAACATAGCCGTACTAAGGAGGGACTAACAAGACAATTACTGTATCAGAAGACAGCATTTACAAGGACAAAGACACAAGCCAATGAAAAATATGGGCGGGTAGTGGGCGGAGCTTCTCTGCCGTACTCTACCTACAACAGATCACCAGAGCAGCGCTTGCTCGACCTAAAGGTAGTAGACCTAGAGAACCTTTCATACCTTGTATTATCATGTATTACTGCTTTGGTTGTTTATGCTAAAAGAAGCAAGACATTGGTGAGCTGTGTCATGGTACTTTCAGTAAGCTGAGCCTCATCCCATAGTCATGTTTTATATGTACTGCTTGTAAAGAAAACTTTTCTTATCTTCTTCCGAAGTTTTGACCATCCCTCCCCCTGGAAAGGGTATGTATGTTATTGATATTCTGATGCTTGAAATTCTGATGATGTAGTAGACAAACAAGTGAACAATGGAATGCTTGAATTAATCTTAGTCGCTGGTAATTACTCGAGCCGTATCCCAATCCATCTTTATTTTTCACACTGAGTCACCTCAGTTTGCACCCAGCCTTAGGCAAATCAGTCTTGATCATGCACTCTGTATCACTGGAACCATGCTATACCCTGCTAATGAGCCTAAACAAGGACAAAACCGTTCTTAGGTTGCTTGTGTTTCGGTTCAGGGAAGACCTGGCCTGGCAGTTCGGGATGGACTGTTCCTATTAGAGTAGGGTGAAGACTGATTGGAATATGGCTGGGTCCAAACTGAGGTGGCATGGTACGCAAAATGTGATGCACCCATGAGTAATTACCAGTGACTGAGATTAATTCAAGCATTCCACCCATCACTTTTTGTATACTTTAGCGTGAAAATCTGATGATGGCCTGTGATACAGAGATTATACTGTGCAACCTTTTTGGCAGGATAATTGACTAACAATAATGTTGATAGGTTGTAAAACTAAATGAGTGATTTGATATTACTTTTCCATGATTTGTTGAGGAGTCCCAGCATCTCATCAAGAAATAATTCACAGCATATGGATTATACTATATGAGGTACCAGTACTTAGGTACTGTAGAGATAGAGAAGTATTATTGTTCTTACAGATTATTAATTTCTCATTCATTTATGCAAAAATAAAAATTTAAAAAGACTGCATGGAATGCTCATTAGCTACTGACTTCGTTTTTCATTTAGAATAATATGCCAAGTTTAACTTAATGTCCATCATATTCTGTGCGTTTTAATGTGAATGATGTAAATGGTGATTCATTATCAGTTCAGACTTGCTTTTGTATAATTTAGGTTACACAGCATTCTGTTTGGTTTAGTTGTTTTCTTCATTGTGAGATAAAACAAAATGCAATTTTCAAAAAATGTGCCAGACTTAGTGTTAAACATTCCAGATATGAACTAAACCGAGTTAAAATGAAATTGTCGCTGTGTGGATTTCCGAAGTATTAGCACAACTTGAGTGTGCTGTCGCATACTGTTAACTACATTGTGCTGATGATGTAAAGGAATTGATACACTATCACATGGCAGGCAAGTCACAAGAGGCCCTATGTTCTCTACTGCTTGTTAAATGTGTTCCACGCCTTTTTTGCAAGTTGCATTACCATTATTGTTGTTAGTTGTAAGTCAGTAAATGTTGTGCACTTTAACTGTTTTCTTTCATAGCTTTCAGGGATTTACAGTTATCCTTAAAAAAAATGCAATATAGATGTGACGCCATTTCAACGAGAAGCTAAGAAATTACTGATCCAAAAAACTTTGCTTTGTCTTTACAGGTAGGCTGGTCATGTCCCATTTGTACATACATCAACAAACCAACCAGGCCGGGCTGTGAAATGTGCAGTCAGGATCGGCCGCGTGACTACGTGATTCCTGAAAGTTATAAACCAGATGAGCTGGAGCGTTTGAGAATGCAGCAGGAGAAAGATGGAATCCAAAAATATCAGAAGGTAAAAATAAAAATAATCTCAGCTACTTTATGTATTTGAATTTGCTCTTTGAAGTTTCCTGTCTTCTGTTACCCAACTGCCACCAATGGGCAAAAGCAAGGGTGTCCTTGCGTCCATCTGAAACATGTAGAACTGGGTCTCTTTCATCATATCTACATGTTACGAAGTCTGGAAAACCTTTGGGACACTAGCTTTCTTACACCCAGCTTATTGTTGTTGTATTGCATTCCCGCATACTTCTTCCATTTGTTTTATGTTCACACTGTTAGACTGTATCTGTGATGTGGTCGAATTTTCCAGAATATATTGGAACAGATCTTACTTTTGTCCTTCTTGCTAAGAAAAGTGTTAAAAAGTGTTACTAGAGATAAAGTACAAGAAAAGTGAAATACAAATTAGGTCTGGTCTCAACTTGGTCAGCACTTAACACTTCATACGGGGAGGGGGAATCCTATAATGATTAAGAAAATTTAGTATTCACTGGGGAACATTAGCCCATCATGGCTCTAAGTAAGTCTTTTTGGTTGGCATGGAGCAAAGGCACTGTTGAGGGGGTCTGTATGTTTTGTTTGCTCAACAGTTCATGTTAATAAATGTGGACGTGTTGGATTGAAGTCCATCTCCCAGTAAAGAAAGAAAGAATGTTGATTCTGTAAAAACAAAATATCCCACAGCAGCCTACCTTGAAAAGGACAGAGACTCGATTTGGATGACCGAGCGACAAAATGGAAGGCAGAAATCGGTGTTACTGAGGAACTATTCTTCCACTCAATTAATTTAGCTCAGAATACCTTAGTTCCTGCCAGGTTACAGGCGCAGTATTATAAATCATGTTTTTCTTTATACTATACCCCGAAAAAGATTGCTAAATGGGGTACAGGGAAAGGAACCGCCTGCCCGCGCTGTGATCTATATCAGGCTGACCGTAGCCATATCTTTGCTACATGCAAGGTTTTGGATAATCTAAAAAATGAAATTTCCAGATTCTATAATGTAGATTTGGGGATTACCTGCTCCCTCTCTCCAACACTTATTGGTCTTGGGGTAGACCATGACCTGCAGGGGATTCCGGGTGAAAGATTAGTGTTTATCGGCATGGCAGTATATCGCCTATGCCTGGCCTCTGCTTGGCTGGACCCCAAACCACCGGGCTTTCAGCAATGGCTTACTCGGCTAATTTCTAATTATAATTTAGAGAAAGCTATTTACACAAGGAGGGGACCACGTTCTCGGAGAAAAGGGCTTGAAATCTGGGCACCCGTGACTAAATAGCTTGCAAATAAAGAATGAGTAACTAATAGTCCTTGGTGAAACATGAAAACTAATATGGGGAGACGTAAGAGACTGACCAACCATCAGGGGGGGTGGGCAGGGTAGTTAAGGGGTGGGGGGAGGGCTCAAAATTTGAAAATGCGCAATGCAATAGTGTTTACTTTCCTTCTGTTGTCACCTTTTTTTCTTTTTTTTTTTTGTTTGTTGTCTTTAATATGCTGTATAAAAAGGTATCATATTGTGAATTTCCTAATTGCTATTGCATTGTCAATAAAAATGTATTGAAAAGGACAGAGACTTCTCCCAAGGTACAAATCTAAAGGCACAGTTTCTAAACCAGAGAACACAAGATAGGTACAGAGTTTGGATTCAAAGCGTAGACAGGTTCTTAAGAAGTCAGACTTGAAAGAAATTTAAACCTCCACAAGAGTTTAAATGAATCTGGACTTCACACTGAAGGCTGATCTCAAAAAGAGGTTCAGCTTCAAGAGCAGCATCTAACCTGAAAAGAGGTTTGCGTTTCAGACAGACCTAGGGCTTTAATATAGTCTGTGCACTCGAAGGAGACCAACCTTGAAAGATGATTTTGGCTCAGACTGGTCTTCAAAGGAGTATTTGAATTCAAAAATGAAAACCCAGATTGTGAACTGTTTTCTAAGGAGAATGTGTTCCATTGGTTTCTGTTGGAACCCCAAGATCAGGTATATCACAACGGAAAAATATTGATCCAGAACTAGGGCATATGGTGGTTTAATTTTTTCCATATTTTCCAGTTCCTAAGAACAGGAATCAAATTGCAATGAAGTTGCTAAAGCGTTTGCTCTGCCACCTACAGTCACCAGAATTGATGAGATTGTTTCACCAGATGAAGGTTAGTGTACCTATCCAATCAAACGTTACCTTATGGGGAGACCTTTTCATGTTGCGCAGTTATTCAAAGATAAGATTTCTATTTTTGAGTCACTATGACAGGTAAATTAAAAGGCAGAAGATAAGTTCTTGCACAACCTATCATAAGAAGGGAAGCACAGTATTTACCAAAGCTGAAGGCTGTTTTTAAATCCACACCATAGAATTTTTAAAGCTCAGCAAAGACCAGCTAAATAATCCCTAGAGTTGAAAGAAATATTATGTAGTTTCTTGGGGTCCTACTTACATTAAGGAGCAAGTTCCACCAAACTCTGTGGTGGCTCATAGATTCAGGAAGAGAACATTTCATCAAGGGATTGGAAAAAGATTTTGGCCAGACCGGGAGAGAATAGAATGTACACAGCAGGACGTATGATGGTACCAGTAGTGGCTGTAGACTGGATAGTTGCCAAGTCCCAAGCTTCAGATATGACTCCCACCATTGGAAATAGAGGGATTTCAGCACAATCAAGCCCCTCAAACTGAATCTAGCACTTAAGGGGAAGACTAATTGGAGTGCAGGCATTTTTGATGTGCATTAGATGCAGTAGAGACAGCTTGCCTTTTAATTAGTCAACTACTAAGGCACCATGCTATGTTGTACGTTTAAGTGTTTAGAAGTGCTGGAGCAACTTTTGCATGTGGTTTGAAGTCTCCTTGGGCTAAAAGTACGTGAGGTGTTATAGAAGCCACTGACTCGTCATCTGGTGACAGGACAAAAATAGCAGGCGTAGTAAGAGTTTCATGGCAATACAAGGTCTGGAAACAAGGAAGGTCAAAGTAGAGGCTAATATTCAACTAAACAGTGAATCTGTGTCTCCTCCTCCAATGATATAGTTGAGTGTTTTTTCTCAAAGAGGTCGGGGGAAATAACCTCAGATTGGTGGGTACTTTCAGCAATTATCTAGGGTTATTTCTGTAAGAAATGGAGTATAATATGTAAAGGTGGAGCAGAGGAGTTTCAACTCTCAGAACTGTTCAGAGATAACAAAGTATGTTCACTTTGATTCCAAAGAATGATAGCATAGGGAGGTTGAACTTATATTTGAGACTACTAAAAAACGTATGTGCGAACAATTTGTTTTAAGATGGCAGTAATCCAGGAATTAATCAACGTTTACAAGAACAGAATTTCATGATGAAATTAGTCTTGCAGGATGTATAATTTCACATCCCTATGCATGAACACTGCTAGTTCAAAATGCTTCCTTTCAGCATGAAGTTAGCACCAATGGTGTATGCTAAATATGTAACAATGTGGCAACATATTTCCATCGTCACTGCATGCATCTCCACCCTTACCTGGGCAACTCCATGATGGGGACGAGCAGTCAGAAATACCAAATGCACACATGACAATTATTGTCCTGCATAATTTTGGACTTGCAATCAGTGTGAAGGAGTAACATGTGCAACCACCCCAAAACCGAAACGTCTTGAGATCCACCATCAGTTCATTAGAGGCAAAAGCCAAGTTTTAACACGTGGAATAGTATGATCCTTCCAAGTAATCACGCTCCGCCTTGTCATGATGTTTCTATATGTTTATTCACAAGTTCGAGATACTGAGAACCATCCCAGCCAACCACCTCACAGCTGCTCCAATCCTCATTTCAAACCCAAACATTCTCTAATGGAATCACTCTTGCCCAGCATCATTATATATTGAGTTTTTTTAAAAGAAATTGAAACAGTTGTAGTTCCGGCCGCTGTTGGTGTACGCTGATACTATCTTGACACGCCCCAGCGGGCTGCGGTATCCAAAAGGGGTTAGCATTCTAGTTGCCTATCCCCGCGCCACGGCCTATAAAGCATTGCGCTGGAGCGACCGCGCAGCGGGCGCGCCAAAGGCAAGCCCGTCTGCGCCCGTCCGCGCACCGGCAACGCACAGCGCCAGCCATTATGCTGAAGGTAGGCTACTAGATGATACTGCCTATAAGTATTCGAGTGCCTCATTACGGGCAATAGGGGTGCAGGGTGGTGCCCATGGGGAGTTCATACTGAGAGATACGGCTGGGCCAGTGGCTGACTTCATGAAAGGGGACTCTCTAAGATGTGGATTGCTCAATGTTAGATCCCTGTGTAAACACTACATGGAGATACAGCTGTTATTAGAGCTACACGATCTAGATGCCCTGGTGATGACTGAGACTTGGACTCATCCCGGGTCTGATCTAGAGCTGGGTTTGGCCTGTCCTCAGAGCTATAAAGCTTTTCATAAGCCACGCCCAAGCGGTAGAGGTGGAGGGCTTGGGATCATATTTAAGGAGGCATGGAATTTTTCCCCTGTAGATATTGATGAGGTTGAAGGGGTTGAGCTATTGGGCTTTGCGCTAAAGGATCAGGGGAGACATGTACTGACTGGTATTATTTGTTATAGGCCTCCAGGAACGGCCAGTCTCCTGCAACAAAAAAATCTGATTGATGTTTTTAGTAATATGGCTCTTTCACATGCCAGATTGTTAATACTAGGAGACTTTAACCTATGGGCCAATGGGAGCATGGACCCCGGGTATAATAATCTCTTACAATCCTGTATGGATTTGCAGCTCCCTCAAAGGGTGGTAGAACCTACACATATAGGAGGACATGTGTTGGACCTTGTTTTTGCGGGGAAAGACTCAGTGGAAGTGGTAAATGTTCTGCCGATTGGCTGGTCCGATCATCATTTAGTTCAGTTTGATGTACTTAACGTTAAGCAGAACAGCCTGGCAATTGTGAAGGAGACTAGATGTCTCCTTAGTAGGGATTGGAAAGGTCTCCTGAGGAAAGCTGGTACCACTCCTGTATTCCATCTAGAAGAATCTTTCGACCCCGGGAAACAGGTGGATGAAAATTATACCACCTTTTGTCTTTTGATCAATGATCAACTTGATCAGCTTGTTCCACAAAAGCTAGTAAAAAAAGTAGGCAAACCCTCTGCTCCTTGGTATAATGCTGAACTACAAAAGTTAAAACTTGGCTGTAAGCAAGCAGAACGGCGGTGGAGGAGGGGATACTCTGATATAGCTAAAGCTGAGTGGAAGGAGAAAATTCTCCGCTATAAGAAATATACTGCCTCCGCTAAAGCGGAATTTTTTGCAAATGCAATTTTGAAGGCACCTAATAGCTCCAAAAGTGTTTTTAAAATAATGAATGACATCGCCACCCCCGATTGTACAAAAAATAAGACTCCCCCCAACACAGGAACTCTGTGACAGTTTGGCTGTTTTTTTTGAAGAAAAGATCTGTAAGATTATTAAAGGGATGGAAGGGGATAGTACAGTTGATGGGGCTAGTGGTCTGCTACCTGACAGGATGGAGGACTGGAAGGGAACGAATGAAGTTTCAGATCAGAGGCCTCTTTTAGATCACTTTGAAATTCCCACGCTGGAGGATTTCACTCTGTTAGCCTTAGGAATTTCCTCTGGCTCATCACTGGACCCTCTTCCCCATAGGATTTGGAAGGCATTAGGCTCTGAGCTGTTCCCTATGCTAAAGCAGCTGTGTGATCAGTCCCTGGGTAGTGGAATGGTCCCCCCCTGCTGGAAGCAAGCAGTTGTAACCCCTTTATTAAAAAAACGGCGCTTGACCCAGCCTGTCTAAAAAACTACAGGCCTATCTCGCTCCTCCCATATCCGGTTAAGATCATGGAGCGCCTTGTAAGCAGGGCACTCTCCCAGTTTCTGGAGGTAAATAATTTACTGGATGCCAGGACATGGGACTGAGACTGCCTTGCTGACTGTGTTGGATGATCTTCGTTTGCGTGCGGACATGGGTCAATCTACTATACTGATCCTGTTGGATCTGTCCGCCGCATTCGACACAGTCAATCACAAGGTTCTCCTGGAACGATTGGAAGGAGTGGGGGTAGTGGGCCTGGCCCAGAAATGGCTGCATTCATATCTGTCTGACAGATGTCAGGCTGTGGCCCTCCCCCCTTTTCAATCTAAGTTTATTAAGATACATCATGGTGTACCGCAAGGCTCTGCTATCAGCCCTATTCTTTTCAACGCCTATATGCGTCCCTTGGTGGATGTTATTAAATCTTACGGTATAGGTCTTGTAAATTATGCGGATGACACCCAGCTTATTCTCTCTTGGGATGGAGAACAGTCATTTTCTGTGGAAAACTTTCATGCATGTATGCAGAGTGTGGTATATTGGCTGAGAAATAACTCCCTGCAATTTAATGCAGATAAAACAGAGTTTCTTTATATTGCAGGTGGGAGAGTACCACATCCTCTCCCAGCCAATATGTGGCCGACTACTGCTGATGCCCCGCTGGTACCCTCTAAATCTGTTCGTAACTTGGGAATCTGCTTCAATGATGAGTTGACTCTGGAAAATCAAGTCAACAAGACTGTTGGGAGCTGCTACTCCCTTATTAGAGTTCTTAAAAAAGTACTCCCCATGCTCCCGGTACATACTCGTGCTCTGGTAGTAAGGAGCGTCATCCTGAGTAGGCTAGATTATTGTAATGCCCTGCTACTGGAGTCCCCTAAATATTTAATGGGGAGACTGCAGAGAATCCAGAATGTAGCGGCTAAGTTGGCCTTGACGAGACCTCGTCAGTCCTCCTCCTCTCAGGCTCTGGTGGACCTTCATTGGCTCCCAATCTTGCAGAGGGTTCATTTTAAATCCCTTTGTGTTGTGTTCAAGGCATTGCACGGTCGTGGGCCATTACCTTTGCAGAGGAAATTTAGTTGGTATGTTCCCACCCGTTGCCTCAGGTCTTCCTCTGCCAACTGGGTGAAAGTGCCTAGGGTCAGAAGAGCTAAACTGGGGGGGCAAGCTTTCAGCGTTGCTGCTGCAAGGCTTTGGAATAGCCTACCCACGGAGCTGCGACAGATGACGGATTTTTGCCGTTCAGAAAGAAATTGAAGACTTGGCTCTTCCCCAGAGTATGATGCCTCCTGCTCTTTGTCACAGGCTCTCTTCCGTCTCTCAGCGCCAGGATACCCGGCGGGTCACAGTGCGCTCTATAAATAGCCCTTACATTACATTACATTACATACAGTATGATATCAGCTCCACATTCAAAGTCCCAGATACCATACACCTCCCTCTTTTACAGACAATAGTCAACCCCCTCGCCCCAAAGACCTTAGTTACACATCAATCGAAGTACTTTAACAAACAAACCTTAACATACATGAAGAGGTGTACAGCTGAATAAAAGGCACAGCTAAATACATTTGCCATACA
Organism: Calotriton arnoldi; assembly: GCA_963921515.1. Classification (NCBI taxonomy): domain Eukaryota; kingdom Metazoa; phylum Chordata; class Amphibia; order Caudata; family Salamandridae; genus Calotriton; species Calotriton arnoldi. The sequence continues at coordinate 715,777 of CAWUFW010006141.1, forward strand.
GTAAAACGCATACATTTATAAAAGGCAAAACTAAAGGCATTTGCTGTACAGTAAAACGCAAAATATTTTCAAAAACTCGGAGACTGTTCGTGAGGCGAATATATGTAGAAACACCACCACCTTCAGTAGATCATGGTGAGAACCCCTCACTACTGCCTACTGTAATCTTCTACATACGTTGGTACCTTTACAATTCTTTGGCTCCTCCTTACTTTCAAACGACTTTTCATCCCATCGCTTCCCGCATCTCCATTTCCACCACCTGTTGTCTCCATTCTTTTACTACCTCTCATCACAATCACTCTATTCATCAAATAATCTTTATTCAGTCAGAAAGACCATAAAAGCACAGAGTAGAAAACCGATTACAAGCAGATCACACACAATATAGTCAAGATAAAATGGTAAGTTGCACTTCATCGTTGCTTTTCCATAATGTCATAACTGAGTCACACTGCGTACTTTTTCCTTAAACTCCTCGTCTGAGTAATAAAATGCAATACTGTGTAACAAATTGTTGGGGACTCATGGTGTTGTAAAAACAGTAATCCTTCTTGGTGTGTTGTAAAACATTTCCCAGCTGAAATTGGGTGTTAAAACCGGATTCTAAAAGCTGAATATAAGGTGCAAAATAACATAAAGTGCTCAGTGGACTGTATAGACACTGTATCACATGGACAGTGGGATAATGACGCAAACCATGTCCCAGTAAAGGGAAAAGCCACCAGGAATTGAGTCATTTATTGGAAGGCGTGTTAAATAAAATCTATGTTCTGGTGCCTTTAACCATAATAGATAAGGCTCCATACCTTCGCAAGCTGACAAAAGGATATACGCGTGGATGGTTGCCATGCCCAGGGCTTTCTCGAGTCTCATTTCGTCTCTACGGGCATGGTATGTGCCCTTTACCCCAGAGCCTTCGAGCCTGAGCCAATCTAACTAGTATTCTCAAAAACGCTAGTTAATCCCAAGTCTTGAAGGGTATTTTTTACATACTTGATCCATGGGATGTCTACACAATCCTCTACTATTCCCAGAGCGAAACTTGGCTCCGGAGTGGACCCAGTTTTAACCCACAAGAAGATAGGTGCTAAGCCCACCTTGTCTTCTATGAAATCAAGGCCCATTTCTTTATGAGTGATAACATTTGATGTGGAGCTGGGAATTTCTAAGAGCCTGGCTAAAAACTTGTTTTCTGCTACCAGGAGGGTCTTTACAGGTGTATGTCCCCAGACTCTCCCACCATATGTACCCACTGACAGACATTTACTTCTGTATAGCATTATCAGTTCTTTAGGGGGATTGTGTCCTACATTCTTGGCGAATCTAAACAGAGGTTCACAGGCCACCTCCATCGATTTTTGAAGAATCAGAGGGTCCCATTTCAGGTTTGCCAGGTAATTAAAATCTGTTTCTTTATTGGTATATGGGCGCTAAAATATGACTTGGAGCGTGTGGTCTTTGGCCCGCATGTTAAAATATAGGAATTATAATTATTTACCTTGAGGTTTAACCCCCTTCATAAAATTGTAAAACCCATCTAAAAGAGCTTGCAGACGGTTTGCAGTACGGGCCAGAAGGACGGCATCGTCAGTGTATAATATAACCGGGACTAGGCTCGAACCAATTTTTGGGACGTCAGGGGTACAATGTGTTAACAAGCATTGGCATAGCCAATAGGTCTCGCCTTCGGGACCTTATAAGTGTTTAGCCATGCAGCACATTATCCTGTTAATAATCCGGCCACACAATTTTACGCCCTATGATGTTTAAGAACGCGATCCCTGTGTGTCATGGACAGAAACATGCTTTGTAATGTACCGTGGTAACACTGGGCTGCAGAAGTCAGTGCAGACTATCAGTCTAAGCAGTTCAACGAGTGGAGATGTCTGTTAAAAAAACATATCTTCCACTCATGTGGTAAAATGCAGGCGTGTGCAAATGGTGGCAACACATCATACTGTAAGTACGCTAGTCGGAACATGTGAAGTATTCTAGAAGAATCCCCCACCAGGGACCTGTCAAGAGCTTCCCCCATTGCTTAATGAGCTGACAAGTCACTAGTGGAACACACTCGGCTCAGCTCCTGATTTAGGTGTGTGCCAAACCATCATATACAGGGTCACTGGAACTGTGCGGCAGGGTACGGCCAAATTATGCAGCAGGGTTGACTAAATTAAGTGGCAAGAAATGGCAAATTATGTGGCATCATCCGGCACGTTTTCTGATAGGATTAGTTCATTTTTCTGTCTTTCTTTTACACTTGGTAACGCTGTCTGGACATAGGTTGCACCTACTTAGTACGAGTTTAACACCCAGACCCTGATCATACCTTTAACAAAACCAATACACACTGTGTTGGGAGTAAAAGGCTGCAGTTTAATAAACAATTCAATTCTCATGGCCCCCTCGCAGGCGGCACGGCAAAGATTTATTCACGTGAGGTGCTGGCGATGAAGTAAGTAATGTTTTTTTTTTAGTCCAAGTTCCCAAACCCTGTAATGGGCTGACGTAGCTACTGCCCCTTTAAACACCAATTGCCCCTTGCCTTTTTACCCTCAACAGCACATCCACAGCCCCCCACAAACCATTTAGAGCAAGGCGATTAAACATGCCACGTCGCCACCCACACAACACCGCATGCAGCCGTGTAATTGGTAATAATGCGGCTCAACGAGGCAGCCTTATTAGGTCGGGCAACAGAGCAGAATGCAGTAAACAGCAAGTGATTTTGCGCTACATTAATACAGATAATGCGCTAAACTAATATATTCCACCCAGCAGCTGTGCAGCGCCAACTATGACTGTGCAGCGCACTGCAGACCTTTTTTTTGCAGTTTTATAAAGCGCGACCTCGACACAAAGGTATCAGAGCGCTTTACATGAGCACCAGTTGCATTACAGACGGACGCATTCATTTTTAGGCGCTGGGAGATTAAGTTATTTGTCCAGAATCACAGGATGTTTTGAGTCTCCAGCCAGACTCGAACCTGGTCCCCCAGCTTAAAAGTCGGCCGCTCTAGCTGTTAAGCCACACATTTCCAATGAGTGGGCAACTTGACTCCTCTCGGCGCCTGCCCCACATTCATGTTGGCACCCATCCCCTGAGAGTAAGAATGATAGCAGTTTGCTGTACAAATATTGGGAACAAGACATGACACCCCGTCACCTAGGATATAACGTTTTGTCCTGAAATGCTGCTGAAATTTGTGTTTACTGTTGCCCAGGATGAAATCAACAGTCTGTAACACTAACATCAAATTGCAAGCAGAAAGAGGGTTCCGATTTGAGGGCACTCCAGACGTACCACGTGGTGTAAAGGCGCTAGGCTACTGTCAGCAGTGCAGCTGCTGTTTGCAGTGACGCTGTGCCCCCAGAGCGTGAGGTGGCAGTGCACCCCGATTCTTTCTGTCCTTTACTATCCAACTGGCGGGAGAGCAGCCTTTTCCTTGCGTACGGGCTATTGGCGTCCTTGCTACCCGCTGTCTGGGTTAAAGGTCACAGGGTACTTGGAATCGGACTAGGAGGCCATGCTCTCTCATAAGCAGACATAGATATGACGTGCTTCTTGATTTTGCTTTTAAAATCAACTAAAAAAATTCTAACTCAGCAGAAAGGAAGGGGAAGGAATGTCTGAAGCCAAGTAGGCCTGGCGTTAGTGGCAATGCAGCAATAAACCCATGGCAGCAGGCAGCACAGACTATCAGTGTCACATATACGAGCCACGCACTTTGAAACCATTACGCCGGTCCACCGTTGGTTAAATAAACGGAGGAAAGAGCAAGACGCAGCTAAGAGAACGCATAATGTCTGCTGAGCTGAAACAAAGCACACAAGTTTTTAGCAAAATCGCGTACACAGTTTTAAGACCAAAGAGAGAGGATGTGAGCAGATATAAACAAGCATACAACAGCGCGGCCGCGCGGCGACCGCGCAAATTAGAAACATGATCCCGAACAGATGGCGCCCCTGCTCGTAACCGCAAGCCGTAGGCCGTGGGCGGATACATTTACTGGGAAAGGTGGGACATGCACTCGCCTTTGCCCAATTGCGTGCTGTCTTTTTGGGAAGACGCACGCAAAGCCCAATAGAAATAATGCCGAAAAAAAAAAACGCACGAGCGTGTGAAATGTCCAGAGTGGCGACCGCGCTAATTAGAAACATGATCCCGAACAGATGGCGCCCCTGCTCGTAACCGCAAGCCGTAGGCCATGGGCGGATACATTTACTGGGAAAGGTGGGACATGCACTCGCCTTTGCCCAATTGCATGCTGTCTTTTTGGGAAGACGCACGCAAAGCCCAATAGAAATAATGCCGAAAAAAAACCACACGCACGAGCGTGTGAAATGTCCAGAGTGATTCCAAGAGGTCATTTTCCTAGAGCAGCGCATGCGCGCTGCGCTAGACTCGACCCTAAAAAGGAGTAAAAAAGGAACCAAGATACAGCCTTGTCTCACCCCAGGGGTAACTTTGATAGGGGGAGTCTGGCCACCTAACTGGAAGTAGCGTACTCATATTCGTATCTTGGTGAAGACTTTTTAACACATGTAATATGGATTAATCTACTCCTGCAAGTCCCACAATTTATTTCTGTCCACTAGGTCAAAGGCACAGGAGAGGTCCATAAAAGCCATGTGTATGGTCCCCCTCCTGGCCTTGACATATTTACCCAGGATTAGGGAAAGATTTAGAGCTTGCTCTTTGGTGCCCATTACTGGGCTAAAACCAAATTGCATTTAGGTAAAGAAAGAGTTTTCACTCACCCAAGCTTCCAATCACTCTATTCAAATTCAAAACCTGTGAGACTGCCATCTTAACAGCATCTTTAAACAATTTCACGTCTCTTATCGGATTGGAGAACTTCACTCCCTGACCACTTCCCGGTATTCTGATTCTCACCCAATCACCACCTTGCCCTCTTATCACCTTCACTACTCTCCTACTGTCAAATCACATCTTTCTCTCGTTCAGTTTTCTCACTTCTCTCTCATGCCAATTTTCACACTTTCCACCCTTCCTTTCACACATCCCATTCAACCACGGAGGAGACTTCGCACTGTTTGGCTTCCTCCCCTTGTACAATTTAAATGAGGTTTTACCTGTAACCGAGTGTGGAGTTAACCGATACACCTCTACTTTTCTACGTACCTCGCCTTTCCACTCCTACGTACAACTGTTGGCAATCTGGATGATATCTTTCAACACCTTATTGGAGCTTTCTATTATTCTATTAGCTTCAGGGTGATATAAAGCGTACATCTTGTGCTCTATACCATTATCCACCAGAAACTCCATCTCCATGGAGACTAACTGGACTCCATTATCGGTCAGTAACACATTGGGTATTTCCTCTCTCCCTATGAGTTCCTTCAAAAATGCCACCACATGCTTTGTTTCAATCCCATGGGTGAAAGTTACCTCTGGTCACCTTGAAAACATGTCAAACAGTACCAACACATACATTGTCCCAGCTTTCAAATGTATGGGACCCAATATATCAAACTCTACTTCTTCCCACGGACTATTAGGTAAATTCTAACCACCATGGTTTGAGTCCTGGGCTTCAGTACTTTTTCACTCAACATACACTCTGTGTCCAATCCCTCATGAACCTCTCCACTTCCACATCCATTCCCAGCCACCAATACATCGTTCTCAATCTTTCCTTAGTCTTAGAGATTCTGAGATGTCCCTCATGTGCCGAATTCAGCAGTGCACCTCTCAGATCTTCAGGAGGAACCATCCTAATCTCTCTCAAAAGCAGCCCCTGTTTTTCAGATAGTTTGTCCTTCCCATTCCAGTTCTTTCCACACTCAACACTGCTACCGTCCTTCCTTCTCCATCCACAATTCAAAAGTTCAAATACTTCCTGTACCCCACTGTCTACCTCAACCGCTATCCACCACCGGCCTTCGGAAATCACCTCCCCCTCCCCCACACACGCACCTTCTTTCATCTCCTCACCCCCCACCAACCTCTCTTCTTCATGGTATATCAGCCTACACAAGGAAGCTGCCATCATTTTTCTTCCCCCTGGAACATAGTCCACCACAAAACTAAACTCTTGTAATGCCACTACCAATTTGCTGGTCCTGCTCGAGACTGCATCAGTGTCTTTTTTGAGAAAAGATCTCCCTCAATGGTTTGTGATCTGTTTTTACTATGAAATCACAGCCCCAGAGAAAATGTTTTAGTTCGAGGCATATGAGCTGTAGATCATAAGCTTGTGCATAGATCGCCATCTGGTGTTGGGTCCGGATGTTTGCACTTTGTTTTTCTTCGAAGAAGTCTTTCCAGTCACGAGGTCGGTGGTGACTCCTTTCGGTGATAGTGCGCACAAGCATCGACTCCATCCTTGATTGTTTTTTTCTGCCATCGGGTTCGGATGTGTATTGCTGCGCTCCGGTTCAGTATCGTTTTCGGACCCCTTCTACGCGCAATCCACTACCCTCGACGGTATTGTTATCGATCGCGGTTCCCCATTCAACGCGCATCGTCTCAACCTTGAAAACCTTCGATCGGGAAACTCGTGGCAGGCCGTCGGGCCTACCCGCCCCAACCGCGCTAGCAGTCGATGGAACGGACTCCCTTCAAGCTCTGTCCCGGGTGCCGTGCTAAGTTTCCACGCACCGACTTGCACGAGGTGTGCAACCTCTGCTTGTCCCTGGAACATGACGAGAAAGACTGCGACGCGTGCCGATCGTTCCGATCAAAAAATACTCTTTGTGACCGTCGGGCTCGGCGTCACGAGATGCAACATCAGAGCGGCTCCGCACCGGACATCTTCGGCGAAGATTCCGACATCGAGCAACCTCTTGGAGCCGAGGCAGAAGAAGAACAACACATCTCCGTGTCCGAGGCCGACTCCGACATGGAAGAAGAGGAGCAGATTACTCCGGGTCAACGTACCGTGAGTACTTTGGCTCCTCAATCTAAAATAAAGGCTCCGGTCCCTCCTCTGCCCGCGGGCCAAGGTCGGCACCGACAAAGTTTCCGACGCCCCGTCCTCTGGCCCGGCTCCGAAACAAAAAGACAAGTCTTCGGGCTCGAGCCGCGCCCATTCCAGCGCCGAATCGACACCTTTGGTGCCGAAACATAAGTCTAAGTCTTCCGCACCGAAAGGCTCGGAGCCGAAATCTTCGGCGAAAGGCTCGGAACCGAAACCTTCGACGCCGAAACCAGCCCATAAGGAAAAGACTCTCCTGCTAAAGAGCCTCGGACCGATGCACCGCCTTCGGATCCGAAGCAGAAAAAGCTGGTGATTAATCCTCAAACAGGACATATTCATGCCACTCTTCCAAAAAAACCGGAAGATTGACTTATTGGAAGACTATTGCATTCCCCTTAAGAGGAAAACTGTGGGTACTAACCCTTCTCCCCCTTCTACTGCTCCTCCTTCTGCCATTGATCCCAACTTACTTATCTCACCAGCACACTCACCACCACCACCACCTTCTCCTGACCCACAGGATGAATACGAGGTAGCTGGGGATGAAGATGGGGATGACAATCAGGATACCTTACAGGACACTGATCCTTGGGACCAATACCAAACTGACACAATCACATATCATGACACTGACTTGTATCCCTCCAGACCCTCCCCACCTTACGACAACATTGGGTATATTGAGCTTCTCAACAGGGCCGCTCAGTATCATGGGGTGGAGCTACATACAGAGCCTTTAGTGGAAGATTTCCTTATAGAAACAAATTCTTCCCAAAGGGCTACTCACACTTTACCCATGCTTAAAGGCATGCTAAAACACACAGAGGAGGTATTTAAAGACCCTGTGAGAGCCAGGATTATTACACCTAGGATTGATAAGAAATATAAACCTGCTCCTTCCGATCCTGCTTACATTACAGGACAGCTGCCCTTAGATTCTCTGGTGGTCTCAAACGCTCGCAAGAGAGCTAATTCACGGACTACAGACGAGGCCCCTCCTCCTGATAAGGTGTCTAAACTAATAGATGCCTCGGGGGGAAATGGTGGCGTCACAGGTGACAAACCACTGGCGTATTGCCAACACTCAAGCCCTCTTGGCCCGATATGCTAGGGATCATTACGATGAGTTGGTAAAACTCATGCAGCACGTACCTGCTGAGCACAGATCTAAGGCCAATGACCTTATTCAAGAAGGTAAACTCATTACCAATGCCTCAATCAAATGTGCACTAGACGCGGCAGATACAGCATCCTGTGCAGTCAACACCAGCATTTTATTACGAAGGCATGCTTGGCTTAGGATATCAGGGTTCAAACCGTAGGTGCAAACCTCCATCCTTAACCAACCATTTGACAAACAACATCTTTTTGGTCCGGCGGTTGATACCTCCTTAGAGAAGATGAAAAAAGACACTGAGGTTGCAAAGTCCATGGGGGCTTTGCAATTACCTTCCGCTAGGGGTTCCTTTTGCCGCACCCTTTACAGGGGTGGTTCCAAAGCTGTGTCAACTGAAACCCCTTCCTCTTCTTACAAGGGCAACAACCAAACCCCCTCTTCAAGAGGTTATTTCAGAGGAGGGTTTAGAGGGAGTAATGGTAAGGGAAGAGGCAGAGGTAACTCTACCCGCACTTCCCCTGCAAACAAACAGTGACTTCCTTCAGTTATCCCCCGATCATTCCACTCCAGTCGGGGGACGACTCTCCCAATACCTACCTGTCTGGAATTCAATCACCTCAGACAAGTGGGTACTACAAATTATCCAATATGGTTACTGCCTGGAGCTTACAGACACTCCACCAAATATTCTGCCAACGTCACATAAAATGTCACCAGAACATCTTACCCTCTTGAAGCAAGAGGTTCTCTCTCTTGCAAAAACATGCTATAGAGTTAGTCCCAATACAATACCAAGGGACCGGGGTATATTCCCTGTACTTCTTAATTCCCAAAAAGGACGGCTCTCTCAGGCCTATACTAGACCTCAGAGAACAAAATCTCTACATTAAGTCGGAAGACTTTCACATGGTCACGCTCCAACAGGTGCTCCCACTCCTTCAACAAGGCAACTTTTTGTCCACTCTGGACTTAAAAGATGCCTACTTCCATATTCCCATTCACCCGGCTCACCGAAAATACCTCAGATTTATGGTGGACGGACAACATTATCAAATCAAAGTTCTCCCATTCGGATTAACTACAGCACCCAGGGTTTTCACCAAATGTCTAGCAGTAGTTGCAGCTCATCTAAGAAGACAGCACATTCATGTCTTCCCGTACCTAGATAACTGGCTAATAAAAGCCAGCTCGCAACAAAGCTGTCTACGACACACTCGGAAAACAGTACAACTGCTTCACGACCTGGGGTTCACTGTAAACCTCTCCAAGTCTCCTCTCCAACCATCCAACACACAAGTGTATCTGGGAGCCACAATAAACACTCAAAAAGCTTTGGCATATCCCAACCCAGTCAGGATCAGCAACATGCAAACTCTAATAACGCAGTTTCAACCACAACACTCATTACCAGCTTGGGTGTTCATGCAATTGCTAGGAATGATGGCGTCTTGCATTTTAATAGTTCCTTATGCACGACTCCAAATGCGTCCTCTACAGGAATGCTTAGCACGTCAGTGGAACCAGGCTCAAGGTCAATTATCAGATCTGATGTTGGTAGATGGCCGCACCTATCGCTCTCTGCAGTGGTGGAACCCACAAAACCTTTCCAAAGGGCGCCCCTTCATAGACCCGGTTCCACAGGTAGTGCTAACAGCAGACTCATCGCTCACAGGTTGGGGAGCTCATCTCCAAACACATACCATTCAGGGCATGTGGACTCCCCTACAGAAACAACTCCACATAAACCATCTAGAACTACTAGCAATTTTTCTAGCATTAAAAGCCTTTCAACTTCATGTAGTAGGCAAAGCGGTCCTGATTCGCACAGACAACATGACAGCAATGTACTATATACAAAAACAGGGGGGAGGGGGAGGAGGACACTCTCTCCAGCTCTCTCAGCTAGCCCAGAGCATCTGGAAATAGGCCATACCTCAAAAGATATATCTCCTGGCAGAACACCACCCAGGAGTAAACAATCAGATTGCGGATCTGCTCAGTCGTCGACAACAGCAGATCCACGAGTGAGAGATCCACCCGCAAGTTCTTTTCCCATTCTTCCAAATATGGGGCTTCCCAGACATAGATCTGTTCGCCACCCACCTAAACGCAAAATGCCCAAACTTCGCATCCAGGTATCCACACCCACTGTCCAAAGGCAATGTGCTATGGAAGAATTGGTCAGGGATATTTGCTTACGCTTTTCTGCCTCTCCCACTCATTGCATTAGTGGTTCGGAAACTCAGACAGCAGTCCCTGACACTAATCCTAGTTGCTCCCACATGGGCTCGTCAACCCTGGTTCACAACCCTACTGGAATTGTCAACTGTACCTCATCAAAAACTACACCTTACTCCCAAACTTCTCACACAGAACCATGGAGAGATAAGGCACCCAGATCCCAGTCATCTCAACCTTGCGATCTGGCACCTGAAGTCCTAGAGTTTGGTTACCTTAATCTACCGCCTGACTGCATGAATATCATCAAAGAGGCCAGGCGCCCTACTACAAGAGCATGCTATGCAGCAAAATGGAAGCGGTTTGTCATTTATTGTAACAATAACAACATCAATCCGCTCGACGCTTCAATCCAAAACATCATTTGCTATCTATTGCATCTACAGCGTACCAATTTAGCGTACACATCTATACGCTTGCATCTGGCTGCAGTGGCCGCATACCTACAAAACAGACAGCATTTATCTCTTTTTAGGGTGCGTGCTATTAAAGCATTTATGGAAGGCCTTAAAAGAATCATTCCACCCAGACTCCCACCTGCTCCAGTGTGGAATCTCAATATAGTTCTTAGAAGGCTCATGGGTCCACCCTTTGAGCCGCTACACAAATGTGAACTACAATTTCTTACCTGGAAGGTAGCTTTCCTTATAGCCATCACATCTCTGAGGAGAGTGGGTGAGCTTCAGGCACTAACCATACAAGAACCATTTTTACAAACGCACCAAAATAAAGTGGTTCTTAGGACTAACCCAAAAATTTTACCTAAAGTTATTTTTGCCTTTCATATCAACCAATCTGTTGAGTTGCCAATGTTCTTTCCTCAACCAGATTCCGTGGCAGAACGTGCTCTTCACACACTGGATGTCAAAAGAGCATTACTATATTACATTGAAAGAACAAAAACTTTCAGGAAAACCAAGCAGCTGTTTGTTGCTTTTGCTCCACCACATAAAGGCAATCCAATTTCAAAATCAGGTATTGCAAGGTGGATAGTTAAGTGCATTCAAATATGCTATGTTAAAGCTAAACGCACACTAACAGTTCCCCCTAAAGCGCACTCTGCTCGCAAACTAGGGGCTTCTATGGCATTCTTAGGAAACATCCCCATGGAAGACATTTGCAAAGCTGCAACATGGTCTACACCACACACCTTTGCAAAACATTATTGCATAGATGTGTTAGCTAAGCAACAGGCTAGTGTGGGCCAGGCAGTTTGACGTACACTATTTCAGACAACTGCAACAGCTACAGGTTAGCCACCGCTTTGGGAGATAACTGCTGTATAGTCTATGCAGAAAAATATGATCTACAGCTCATATGCCTCGAACGGAAAATGCTACTTACCCAGTATGCATCTGGCATATAGAGCTGTAGATTCATATGCGCCCACCCGCCTCCCGGGTACCTATACCTGTTGCAGTAATACCTTACTTAGATACATGCATTCATGGACCTCTATATTTACTACTCTTACTAACTCCATCATCACCCTTTACGGCAAAACAATCTAAGGATGGAGTCGATGCCCATGCGCACTATCACCGAAAGGAGGAGTCACCGACCGCGTGACTGGAAAGACTTCTTTGAAGAAAAACAAAGTGCAAACATCCGGACCCAACACCAGATGGCGATCTATGCACAAGCATATGAATCTACAGCTCTATATGCCAAGAACAGATGCATACTGGGTAAGTAGCATTTTCCTTTTCTTCACAGCCCAATAGATGGCTAACGCCTCCCTCTAAAATAACCAAGTATCGTGTCTCTGGCCCTTTTAGACTACGTGAGGCAAATATAATTGTCCTTCCACCTTCTCCTTGCTCCAATCCTGCTCCCAACTCTTTCACACCCCACTCAGTTATGAGGGTTGATTTCACAGTTGGATCGAAGCTTCTCAGATTTGGGGCCACAGGCAGCCCTAATTTTATCACTTTGAATTCCTGTTCACACTCTTGGTCCCACACAAACTCCACTCCTTTTTTAGGTCTCGCGCCTAGCGTTGCAGTGCGTAGCACTGCTCGCGCAGCGCGAGACTTCTTGTAGGGGCTTCTGAAAGCTGACCAGACGCTCGTGCGTCATGGCCTTTTCTGTGCGGTTACCCGCACGGCCGGCATCTGTTTCCACTATTGTGCCCAGACGCAGGCGCGATAATTGGAAACACATGCCGGCCGTGCGGGTAATCGCAAGCAAAAGGCCATGACGCACGAGCGTCTGGTCAGCTCAGCAGGCTGCCGCGCTCGCTCGCCCCCGCTCCTCTCTTGAAAGCTTTGTTTTAGTTGCTTTCACTTTTGCGGCCGCATTCTTACAGCGCGCGCAGGGGCCATCTGGTTTACAACTGGGTCTCCTATGATAGGCAGACATAATGAATTGAATTCTTTAAGTTGGACGCCCGGAATGACATAATTTGTGTGGATTTTTTGGGGCCTTGGGCAGAAATGGAACAAGTAAAATCCCTCGATTTAAACATGACGTACCATCATAGAAAATGACATCTATTGACCATTAATATTCTGGCCTTGTTGAATCGACTCTGCAAGAAGTAAATTTTATGTGCAGCTATCAGTAAAATGATATAAAAAACATTACTAGCAAACCTAATTAAACAAACACATTTTAAATCTGGGGAGATTTAGAGCGGACGACCTCGATGCTGGACTACCGGGTTCGAGTCTCGACAATGACGCTCAACATCCTGTGATTCTGGGCAAATCACTTAATCTCCCCGTGCCTAATAAAAACAAGCATTTGCAATGCAATAGGTCTCGCATTTACGCGAGTTTGAGCTAATGACATTGCAAATAACAATGCCTTTTATTTTTGTTTTCGTTTTTGAAACATAAATAAAAGGCATTGTCATTTACAATGCCAATAGCTTAAACTCGCATAAATGCGAGACCTATTGCATTGCAAATGCTTGTTTCAGTAGTCCCCTCATTCTGTCACTCTTCACTGCAAAATTAGCCACGAATTTGGTATAGTATTCTGCCGTTCAAAAGAACTTTAAAACTTCTCCCTTGTTTTGTGGGCAAGGACGAAGTGATAATTACATCAACCAAAGCTCGCTTAGGCTTTATACCATATGCTGAAACTTCATGTCCCAAATAATGAATGCAAGATTGTCTAAATTTGCACTTCTCATCCTTGATTGTCTGATTAACTTCATCCAACCTTTTAAAAACCTCCCTTACTTGTTTGGCATGTTGCTCAACATCACAGCCAAATTTCAACACATCGGCTTTATAGACTTTTATTCCCTCTAAGCCCATCAATAAATACTCTTTCCATTGCCTTCTGAAAGACTGAGGTTGCAGGAACCAGCCCAAACAGCATCCTTCTATATCTGAATGCCCATAAAGGTGTGACAAAAGCAGTATAATCCTTGGATTCCTCATCCAGTACTATCAGGTGATAGGCTGATTTGAGATCAAGAGAAGAAAATACTTTAGCGCCACTCAACGACATCAACATATCCGCGATTTTGGGGATCAGATATTTGTCCACCACCATGCATCTATTCAACTATCTCGGGTCCACACACAACCTTAATTCTCCATTACTTTTCCTTGCTGCCACAACGGGAACCAACCATTCTATCCTTTCAAACTCTTCTATCACACCTTCCTTTCTCAGGTTGTCCAATTCAGTTTGCATATCCGCTTTCACGTAAAATGTGACATTACGCACTTTACTACATACTGGTTGTGCACCCTGATTTATTTTGATTCCGTGCATATATCCCTTTAAACACCCCAGCTCTTTCCTGAACACAGAGGGAAATTCTTCTATCATTTCCAGTCACACTCTCCTCTTTATCACCCAGAAAATGAACATGCTGGTTCAACTCTTTCAAGAATATAGGGGGGATCACTGTTAGGATCCAACATTATTCCAAGGTCCTTTTGGTGGACCCAAGTTAAAATGCTACCTCCCCCCCACCCCCCCCTGTGATGAAACATAATCTTTGCCAGAAACCTATCTCCCTTAATATTTAATCAGGCCCACAAAATACCCTTCCAGTTTTATAGGCCACTACTTTTCCAATCAATTGGGATTACCATGGGTGTGCCCATCACCGTTTGCCACCAAAACTGGCACAGTTCTTCACTGGTGCCTATCACTGTCGAGTACTCCTTCTCTCAAACCTTTCAACACCTCGCAAAGGATCCGACCTTCCACAACAACATAACAATGTCTTATTCCACTAATAACTCAATCCACTAGTGCCCAATCCTGCAAAATGGCTGAAATACACATTGTGTTGTCGTTTTCTATGGACAACCTGACTGTTTCGCTTTCTTCTTCCTTACATGACGCAGTGAGCCTGATGTTTAGAAATGGCTAAAACTAGCGTTGCGCAGCGTCTTTTTCAGCAGGCGGTTCCACTTATTTCCACGCCGCCTCACGGACGCTTGGCATGCTCACGGCAGAGCATGCATACAGTAACTATGGCTCCATACCTTCGAGCTTCGGGGGAACTGCAGGAGCGCGTTTGGTAGTCATTAGCCTTAGATTAAATGTTGACAAGATTAGCAAGCTGTATTTCACAGGCCCCAGTGACTGTAGGATGGGCTGCAGGTTGTACCGGGGGGAAACTCTAAGTGCTAAATTCCTGTGTCTCAGTTACCAATAACCTCTCGCCACAGTCTCCTCACCTTGATGTTGGGATGGGTGTTCTCCAGAAAGAAAAGGTTATTATTCTCGTTGCCAGTGTGGAAAAGTACGATCTTCCAAGTAAACACGCACCGCCTGGTTACACTGTTCCGTATGTTTATTCACAAGTTTAAGATATGGAGAACCATCTCAGCCATCTACCTCGCAGCTGCTCCAATCCTCTAATTTCAAACCCAAACATTCTCTAATGGAACCACTCTTGCCCAGCATCATTCTACAGTATGACGCCATCTCCACATTCTAAAGTCCCAGATACCACATGCTGTTTCTAAAATTGAATCCTCTTTACCACACACTACAACATGATGAAGATGAGGAAACTGTTGAAAATGATGACCCCATGCATAATCTAGGTTTCAAATGCTCGGTCATAAATGTGACAGTGCAACTAGAGCCCGATGGTATCTATGTTTTTGTCACCCAGCGTAATGCATAGACTTCATTGGTACAATAAGCACAATCTTTTACTGGTTCGTCCTTATGCAAACCCACATCCACAGGTGTTAATTAGAATAGCTATTTCCCAAGTTGAGTAGCTGCACACATCCTAAACTTAATAATTCAGATCCAAGCTTTCTGGAAGCTATTATACCGTAGTGTAATATTACGGATGGACATCATGACAGGGGTGCTTTATATTCAGAAGCAAAGAGACTTCTCAATCTCTTCAGTTGCCGGAGTGGCACAACAGATTTGACATTTACTACTCAGTCATCATGTTCACCCTCTGAGAGAAAATCTGCCAAGAGAGGACAACAACGTTGCAGGCTTTTTTTTTTTTTTAACTCGTATTTTTTATTGGCGTTTACAATGTATTGCAGATTATGCAGGAGGAATGATTCAATATTTGTTACAGTATAATTACATTGAACATTGCTAATAGCAGGACATTTTTTCATATCACATACAGAATATAATGAGCTTTGATGGTGAGAGAATTGTTGTGATTATTACAATTTTTAATAACAGTTCGGAGCAGAATGCTCGCCTTTTTCCCCCTCCCACCAAAGAGAATAACACTTCAATTAAAACTTGCTTGAAGGGTCTGGTCAAAGTGGTCTACATGATGGTTGAAGGGGAGAGCCGTGAGGGGCACGGGGGTGTGGAGAGGGAAGAGGAGGGGGGAGAACGGGGGAGGAGAAAGGAAGGAATAGGGGGAAAGGATGGGATAGAAGAGAAAGACGATAACTGTGCCATAATTGCTACTTTTAGTACAATGCATTCAACAGCACTAGTTATACATCTGTAGCGGTCCAGACCATATTTACACTAATTAGTAGTGACGTTACTTTTGAATTGTTCCAACAATTGAGCCCAGACCAGTGAAATTGGTTTCTTCCGAAGCCCTCTATGTTCCTCTCTTTGAAGAGCTTCTCCCTCTACCGTGGCCCATCGTATTACCTCTTCCCCCCCCCATGCTCCCATTCTCGGGGCCGAGTGAGATTTCCAACGCTGTGTGAGCAGTCTTTTGGCCAGTATTAGGGAGGGATCAGTGAATCGCCGTAATACTTTGGCTTTCCGTGATAGGGGGGATAGTCCCAACAGGCACAACTCTATTGTGGACCAAGTAGGTCTTTCAGACAAGTGTGATAAGTTGTCAGTGATTTCTCGCCAATACTCCTGTAGTAATGGGCAGGACCATAGCATATAGATCAAATCGGCTCCGTGCAGGTGGCAGCGAGGGCAATTTGAGGAGGCCAATGGGTACATTGTGTGGACCTTATACGGCGTCAGGAATGCTCCACGTAACAGGGACAGCTGTATAAATTTGAATCGAGCATTTAGGGATACAGGTTTGGGATATTCAAGGACTACAGCCCATTCCTTGTCTTTGAGTGCACACGCAATATCCGTTTTCCATTTCTGACGGAGGGGCGACAGCGAGATTTCCAAATGTCCTTCCAGTCCCCTGTATAACCATCTGACCAAATGGCTCCCGTGACACATTATGTGCAGTGCCTGCAATAATTGGAATGTAGGGGGCTCACATTGCTCAACGAGCCAATGTTTACAGACGAAATGTAGGTTGCAGGCCTCTTAAGCAGAATCGGAAGAGACATGAATGGCATATCAGGCAAGTGTTCTCAAAAACCATTTATGAAGACAGAACCCCACATATAGATCTGTTCTCAAGTATCAAAAATAGAAAATACCAAAGGTATGCCTCCAGGTACCCAGTATCCCAATCACTGAGTAATGCTATGTGGAACATTTGGTCTTGAACATTTTGTTAAGTTTTTTTCTACTCTACTTCCATACATCCAAGTTCGTATGACAGTGATCCTCATTGCCGCACTGTATACCATGGTTCCACTTTCCTTTAAAATTGCTCAGAGTCAATGGTTACAGGCTTTATCAGTGAAAAACCCATATTTACAAGTACACAAAAACAGGGAAGTTTTGCCTGAACACCCAGTTCTACCTAAAGCGGTGTTATGTTTTCACACTGTTTTGTGACCACGACTCAGTAGATCCTATTCGACCCTCAGGCAAGTGCTGGTATGAATACATAAAGCAGCTTGAGCGGAAACAACGGACTAGTTTTGACCTAATCATTTCTCTCACACAGACCTGGAGATTATATGTATTGGCCACGTAAAAAAAACCTGTCAGACTGTCGGGCATTTTGATTTATTTTTGTGAGCTCTGGCAACTTTTAGCCTAAAGTATGAGCACACAAGAAATCCACACTATTACTTTTAAGGCTTTATTTTAAGCTACATTTAGTGCATAATAAATGTAACAACATAATTGCAAAAATATTGCAAAAATAAATAAAAATGTACCTAAGGGATAAACACAGCTTGTGAATATTATGAAAGCAGACAACATATTACATAGTGTATTTTTTAAGGATCCCTATATGCCTGATCTTAGCATTAAAGGTTTGCAGTTATGAGAGTTCAGTATTTCATAAGGCCATCAAATAAGCGTACCTGAACGTTATCTATTTTTCCCAAAATTGAGGGTGAATGATGTCTCTTTAGAATGGATTGTTAGAGACTATGGCCTCTGCAGTTCTGTGAGGAACTGAACGATATCCTGGAAGCTTTAGAGTCCCGCTTTTCCTCCCTGAGAGGTCTGAAAAATATTTTGTATCATCCATATTTTTGAGAAAAATAAACCTTGTTACCAATGATGTCCAATAGGAACAATAATGTGAGAATGCTCTTGCCTATTCATGTTAAACCTAAATCTACTCCACCTTTTTCTACACTCCAACCATTTAAATAAATATATGAGCTAGAAGCATACTGTCAGAATATACAGAACACATAACCATTGTTGCATAGCAGTGAACATAAATACACAACTATTGCAAAGGAATAATTAAATTTATTTCCTTGAGGGCTCACAGAGCATCTAATCAAAGGCTCGAAATTGGGGGGTTTCCTAATAGACATATTGGGCAAAACTTTTCAACCTGATCCATTGCCTACATTTCTTTTTACTAACACAGAATGGGGCATAAAACTGTCTATGTACATTTGAATTTAGGAGTACAATTATGTACTACTTTAACTATAGTATTAGAAAAACAATACATTTGTTTCTTTTGC
The DNA here is from genome assembly GCA_963921515.1 of Calotriton arnoldi. Lineage (NCBI taxonomy): Eukaryota > Metazoa > Chordata > Amphibia > Caudata > Salamandridae > Calotriton > Calotriton arnoldi. The sequence continues at coordinate 734,313 of CAWUFW010006141.1, forward strand.
ATAATCGATGTACCTTCTAAAGCATGTATTGCTAAATGCATGTGCAAAGCAAACACTTGATAGTGTGCCTCACGCACACTCCACTTGTAAGAAGGGGATGACAATGGCATTCTTAGGAAACAATTCCAGTTCGAGGCATATGAGCTGTAGATTGTATACTTTAGCATAGATTGCCATCTGGTGTTGGGCTCGGATGTTTGCACTTTGTTTTTGTTTGAAGAAGTCTTTGTAGTCACGAGATAGGTGACTCCTCCTTATGGTGATAGTGCGCATGGGCATCGACTCCATCTTCAGATTGGGTTCGGATGTGACTTCCTGCGCTCCGGGTCGGTGTAGTTATCGAAACCCCCTTCGACGCGCAATCACTCACCTCTCGACGGTATTGTCTCGATCGCGTTTCCCTTTCGACGCGCATCCTCTACAATCAAGCTACTCGACCTAGACTTTGACGCAGGCCGTTGGGCCTACCCGCGCCAACCACGTTGGACGCCGATGGAACGGGCTCCCTTCAAAAAATGTCCCCAGTGTGGTGCTAAGTTCCCACACTCGGACCTACACGAGGTGTGTAATCTTTGCCTCTCTCCGGAGCACGAAGAGAACACCTGCGAGGCCTGTTCATCTTTCAGGTCCAAGAAAACCATCCGTGATCATCGGGCTCGACGCCACGAAATGTCCCGGGGAAGCACTTCGATTCCGGACATCTTTGAACCAGGTCCCGATACCCTTCCAGAACAAGGAGCCGAGGAAGAACCGATCTCAGTCTCCGAGGCCGATGACTCCGACGACGCAGTCACTCCAGCTCAGCGGTCCGTGAGTACCGAGACCCCTGTCCTACCCACTCCCACACAGGAGGCTCCGGTAACACCTTTGCCCTCGGGCCTAGGACCACACCGGCCAAATATTTCAGACGCCCGCCCTCCGGCCCGGCTATGAAACCGAAAGACAAGCCTTCCGGCTTGGGCTCGAGCCAACCCCACTCCGGTACCAATAAAACACTTCCGGCACCGAAGCCCAAACCCATAAATGTGCCACCACCGGCGCCGAAAACAAATTAGACGCCGAAACATCCAAAAGACAAGCCTTCGGAGCCGAAACAGCCAAAAACCAAGCCTTCGGAGCCGAAAAACGTCCCCGAACCGAAAACTCCTACACCTAAGCCTAAACAGGATAAAACCCCTCATAAGGCAAAGGAACATACGGACCATAAATCTTCGGCTCCGAAAATGGACACTGGATCCAAACACCCTTCTGTACCAGATCTTCCAGATCCAAAGCAGAAAACAATACATATTGACCCAGAGACTGGTCATATTACTTCCACACCAAAAAGGAAACCGGACTATTCACAAGATTCTCCAGTTCCTTGTAAAACAAGCATTGGCATAGCCAATAGGTCTCGCCTTTGGGACCTTATAAGTGTTTAGCCATGCAACAGTTGATGTTGTTGCACCAAGGATATTGTGCTGGATAACTAAACACTTATAAGGTCCCAAAGGCGAGACCTATTGGCTATGCCAATGCTTGTTATAAAGCTAGCCGCCACTGAGTGTAGTGGCCCCTCACACCTTAGGCCCCGGTGCCACTGCACCTGCTGCACTGTTGATGGCAATGCCCGCGGCGAGCTCCCTGTAGCACTTCTCCCCCCTCGCATCAGTCCTCTGACGCATTCCAGCGGCGTTGGAACCCTGCCCCCATCATCGTGGCACTGCAAATAACAGCCCTAGTACCTTCTTATGAGCAGCTCTCTTTCTCCACCTCTTTGACGCGGACACCTCTAAAGACAGCTCATTTCTGAGCCTGCCATCTTCCTTTAGCTCAGATCATACTCTTGTTAGCTGACTGCCCTAAGTGGAAGTCCGCAGATCTCTCTCTGAAGACGCTTTGTTTGCTGACAGGTACAGCAGGGCATGAATGGAGATTAATTGCATGCCACACAGTACAGTTTTCAAACTTGCCATGTTTCTGCCTATCTGCTTAACGTGACCTTTCCACCAGAGAAGGGGGCTTACTAACACTTGGGATCCGTCTGTGTTTTGAGAGCGCCTATCGTAAAATGGACGCCGAGATACATTTTGACAATTGGTATTTTCATTTTGTGACAGCCTTTTGTGCAGCGTTTCAAACCAACCTAGGCGCTATAGCAAGCAACGGGAATAGATAGTGAAGGCGGAGCTCCAGATATCACGTTTCCTAAGTTAATGCGTAAGTAACCCATCCAGTCTATTTTTATGGCTTTGCATTCTGGGACTTGTAGTCCTGATTAGCACTTTATAAAATCAGGATTACAAGCTCCAGAGTGCAAAGCTGAAACTTGGACTGAAAGGGCTACTCGCGCATGGACCTCGGAATCATGAGCGCTCTGTGTACGATTGAGTCGAAAGGTTTCAACTTGTAATCACCAGAGATCAACCACCCACCCGCACCTTGGATGATTCCAAGAAAAACTTCTGATAATGATGTGACGTAAACGCAGTTTGTGTTACCTTGACATTGTTGGTGGGAATCCGACATGTCTCGCTGATGCTCAGCAGTCACATTAGTGTTGTGAGAGCAATAGAGACTAGAGTGAGTAGGTCAGTGAGAGCGGTGCGGGAGAGATAGAGAGGTTAAGAGACAGTGTGGGTGACAACGGAAGAGAGAAAGAGTAAGATACAGGGAGAGGCACAGATAGAAAGGGCACAGGAGAAGAAACTAGGGTGACCGGGAAAAGAGCGATAAGTATGGTGTGTGTGCGAGAGAGTTGAGAGCGAAAGGCGAAAGATGCGGGAAGAGAGAGAGGAACACACAGACGTTGAGAGATTGAGGGGTGACAACGAAAGAGAGCGTGAGAGACAGAAAGAGGAACAAGGAAGAGCTAATTAGTTCATTCAGGCTGGTTTTAACAGACACTTGTGGTACCACTATTTGCTCTCTTATCACACTAATATGCCTGGGACAAAAGTAAGTTAAGAATTCTCATGTTGCAAATAAGGCAGACATACAATCTAGTGAAATTGTCCTATGGCTGGTGTGAGGAAACCCATTTATTTGACAAAGAAAAGCAGACTTAATTACTACCATGGGTAGATATCTACTGTATTGCACATTCAATTTTAAATGAAAATCGTACCTAACCTAATGGCGTATTTCCATTACTCCTGTTGAAAAAGCGGTAACTTATCGGCTGTCCCTGCTGGAAGTATGGGGCGGATTGTGATGCGGCCCTTATATAGTAAAAAAATGCAATTTTATTTTGCTTTTTTTATTTTAAACTTTTATATGCTGTTGAGACTCTACGCTACCCGTTGGAATTTTCGCATGCGGGGTTGACAACTCTGCGGGCATCTTGGCTTTCTGATGCTCCCTGCCCTTCTGACTGCAGAAACGAGACTCCATGCTCCCCCATGCACGCAGCTTTGCGTGTAGTAGAGTGCTGACAGAATCCGGCGACTTTTTCTATGTTTACTATTACGTATATGAAGGACAGATCGTCTATACAGCTTTGCTGCCGCGGTGGCTCAGACATTGCCGCTTTGATGATTAAGGTTTTGATGATGCTCCTGCACAAACTCTTGTCAAACGTTTGCTTGCAGCGTGAAAGCTGTTTAGATAAAAAACGAACCTTGGAATGTTAATAAAAAAACACTGAGAAAGGAAAGCTAACAATAAAGGTGAGGTGCCAACAGCTTTTCCTTAATTTTGTGAAAACAGAATTAGCGACGCCATGGGACAAATTGGTGCATATTGTACAGCCAAAGGGCACGGTGTACAGCGTAATTACTGCGCGGCGGCAGAGTTGCATACAGAGTGACGCTAAATGCGAAGTACTGCCCTGGCGGAGTTCATCTCGAAATCACTCCGAGTGCAGCTTGTCTATCCAAAACCATTAATCTCAGAATGTGTCTAAACACCATCCCGGAGACAGGCTGCAATTTCCCGGCCTACGTGACAGGCAAGAGCCAGCGGAGCGCTGTCATTTAACCCCAGTGGTTTTGTTGGTAGGCTTGAGAAGAAAGTTTTTTTTACACTGTCCTGTCAGAGAATGGCTTCAGCAGCTGTCAACGCTGTCGGACAATTTCACATGCTAAAGTAACACAATGCATATGGTTTCGGCATGTTGCTGTTAACGGCCACAAGGTGGCAGCACATCCCTAGTTCTGGATGGGGAAAGCTAAAGGTGCAGCTAATACAGTGTCTAATGGCCGTATTCATGGTTCCAGCTGCCTTTTATGCTCCTGTACAGCGTTTACCTTGCGGGAGCGAGCAGGGGCGCCATCTGTTTCGAAAGCGCGAGCCCGATAATTGCTAACAGATGGCGCCGGTGCTCGCTCCCGAAAGGCAAACGCTCTGCATGCACGAGTACTCATTGGAAACAGTGCAAAACATGCACAAGTTTCCAAGAAAGAACAGAGCGATTCCAAGAGGTCCCTCCTAAGCAGCGCTTGCGCGCTGCGTAGGCGAGACCTAAAAAAGAAATATAGGCACTAATACCTCTCCACCTCTTACACCTCCCCCACCCTCTCCTCCTCCTACTGATCCCAATCTACTATTTTCTCCAGTACATTCCCCACAACCCTCAATTTCACCTCCACCACTAGATGAGGATAGTGATTATGGGGATGGGGATGGGGATAGGGATGGGAACACAAATCCACAAGGGGATGATGACGACGCACATACCATCCCACAAGATCCAGATCCCTGGCAGGATTATAATACTGATCCAGATCTACAAAATGACCCGGATCTATATCCCTCTCACCCATCCCCTCCAGATGACAATGTGGGGTTTGCGCAACTAATCACTAGGGCTGCACAATATCACGGGGTACAATTACACTCCGATCCCTTAGAGGAAGACTTCCTATTAGAAACATTCGCTCAGCCACAAAGGTCCACACACACCCTACCAATGTTGAACGGCTTGCTTAAACATGCACCAGAAGTGTTTAAAGACCCCGTCAGGGCCAGGGTTCTTAACCCTAGAATAGATAAAAAATATAAGGCAGCTCCCAACGACCCAATATACATCAAGGGTCAGGTCCCTTTAGACTCCCTTGTGGTGTCTAATGCACGTAAAAGGGCCAATTCACAAACCACAGGCGACGCCCACCTCCTGACAAGGAATCAAAACTTTTAGACGCATCCGGAAAACGTATTGCGTCACAAGCTGCAAATTATCGGAGAATTGCCAACACCCAAGCTTGCTGGCAAGATATGACAGAGCTCACTATGATGAGCTTGAGAAGCTTATCCAACATCTCCCTGACCAATATAAGGACAAGGCAAATGACCTTATACAAGAGGGTAAATTAATTACAAATACATCCATTAAATGTGCTCTTGATGCCGCTGATACCGCATCTCGTGCCGTTAATACCAGCGTTTTGTTACGCAGGCACGCTAGGCTCTGGATATCCGGTTTCAAACAAGAGGTGCAAACCAGTATTCTTAACCAGCCTTTCGACCAAGAACATCTCTTTGGGCCTACAGTCGACACATCTTTAGAAAAGATGAAAAAAGATACAGAGACTGCAAAATCTATGTGGGGCCTTGCAATTACCTTCCCATAGAGGTTCTTTTCGTCGCTCCTTTTATAGGGGTGGCTCCAAAACCAATACATCAGAGCAACCCTCCCCATCTTATAAAAACCCCAATCAAAATACCTTTTCCAAAGGATATTTTAGGGGAGGATACAGGGGCAACAACAATAAGGGAAGAGGATGCGGTAACAACACCTGCACCTCCCCTACCACCAAGCAGTGACTTCCCTCCACTTGCCCCCTACCACTCCACACCTGTCGGTGGACGTCTATCACAGTTCCTACCTGTCTGGAATTCCATCACCATAGACAGGTGGGTAAGACAAATTATCCAGTATGGTTACTGCCTGGATCTCACCTCCAATCCCCCACACATCCCTCCCAAACACCGTCCAATTTCCACGGAACATTTGACCCTTCTAAAACAAGAGATTCTCTCTCTCTTACAAAAAAACGCAATAGAACCAGTCCCCTTACATCATCAGGGCACAGGGGTTTACTCACTCCATTTTCTAATCCCAAAAAAGGACGGCTCTCTCAGGCCAATACTGGACCTCAGACCCCTAAACCTCTACATTCAATCAGACCACTTCCACATGGTCACTCTCCAACAGGTGCTCCCACTACTTCAACAAGGCGACTTCCTCTCCACTCTGGATCTAAAGGACGCCTACTTTCATATTCCTATTCATCCCTCTCACAAAAAATACCTCAGGTTCATAGTGGACGGTCAACACTATCAGTTCAAAGTCCTCCCATTCGGAGTGACCGCAGCACCCAGAGTCTTCACCAGAAGCCTTGCAGTGGTGGCAGCTCACTTACGAAGGCAACACATCCACGTGTTCCCTTATTTGGACAACTGGCTCATAAAAGCCAAGTCTCACAACAGTTGTGTACAACACACACACAAAACCATCCAATTACTTCACGACTTGGGGTTCACAGTAAACCTCACCAAGTCTCACCTTCAACCATCCAAAATACAACAGTATCTAGGAGCCACTCTAGACACTTCAAAAGCCCTAGCATACCCCAATCCAGTCAGGATCCCCACCATGCAGGCTCTAATATCCCAGTTTCAGCCTCAACACTCATTGCCAGCTCGAGTCTTTATGCAGTTAATCGGAATGATGGCCTCTTGCATCCTCATCGTCCCTTATGCAAGACTTCAGATGCGGCCATTACAAGAATGTTTGGCACATCAGTGGAACCAGGCTCAAGGTCAGTTGACAGATCTGGTGTTGGTGGACAGCCGCACACATCGCTCTCTGCAGTGGTGGAACACACAAAACCTGTCCAAAGGGCGGCCCTTCCTCGACCCAATTCCACAGATTGTGCTAAAAGCAGACGCATCGCTCACCGGCTGGGGAGCTCATCTCCAAAACCAAACCGTTCAGTGCATATGGACCCATCAACAAAAACAACTCCACATAAATCACCTGGAGTTACTGGCAATCTTTCTAGCACTAGAGTCTTTTCAACTCTTGCTAATAGGCAAAGCTGTCTTGGTACGTACAGACAACATGACAGCAATGTACTACATACAAAAACAGGGGGGGACACGCTCTCTTCAGCTTTCACGACTAGCGCAAAGCATATGGAGATGGGCTATTCCTCAAAACATATACCTCCTCGCACAACATCTCCCGGGAGTACACAATCACATTGCGGATCTGCTCAGTCGTCAAACACAGCAGATCCACGAATGGGAACTTCATCCTCAAGTTCTTCTTCCATTCTTTCACATGTGGGGTCATCCACACATAGATCTGTTCGCCACACACCAAAACGCAAAATGCCCAAGCTTTGCCTCCAGATATCCACACCCATTGTCCAAAGGCAATGCGCTATGGATGAACTGGTCAGGCAAATTTGCATACGCTTTTCCGCCTCTCCCGCTCATTCCGTTAGTGGTACGGAAGCTCAAACAACACTCCCTCACAATGATCCTAGTTGCTCCAACATGGGCACGCCAACCATGGTTCACAACCCTGTTGGAACTCTCATCAAAAGCTGCACCTCTCCCCAAAGTTCCTCACTCAGAGCCATGGAGAGATAAGGCATCCAGATCCCAATCAACTCAATCTTCCGATCTGGCTCCTGAAGTCCTAGAGTTTGGCTACCTCAATCTCCCGCCAGACTGCATGAACATCATTAAAGAGGCTAGACGTCCTACCACTAGAGCATTCTATGCGGCAAAGTGGAAGCGATTTGTCATTTACTGTACAAACAACAAAATCGATCCGCTAGATGCCTCCATCCAAAACATTATCTGTTATCTTTTGCATCTACAACAATGTAACCTAGCATACACATCTATACGGCTACATCTGGCTGCAATCGCTGCTTACCTCCAAAACAGACAACATTTGTCTTTGTTTAGAGTACCCGCTATCAAAGCGTTTATGGAAGGACTTAAAAGAATAATTCCACCTAGAGTTCCACCTTCTCCTGTATGGAATCTCAATATAGTCCTTACCAGACTCATGGGTCCCCCATTTGAACCTCTGCACAAATGCGAGTTATAGTTCCTTACTTGGAAAGTAGCCTTCCAGGTAGCTAACACATCCCTTAGGAGAGTTAGTGCCTTCCAGGCATTAACCATACATGAACCATTTTTACAAATACACCATAGTAAAGTGGTTCTTAGGCCTAACCCAAAATTTCTGCCTCAAGTAGTATCTGCCTTCCACCTTAATCAGTCGGTTGAATTTCCAGTATTTTTCCCTCAACCAGACACCGTGGCAGAACGCGCTCTCCACACGCTAGACATTAAAAGAGCGATACTCTACTACATCGAAAGGACTAAACCCTTTAGAAACACAAAACAACTCATTGTAGCTTTCTCCCCACCTCACAAAGGCAATCCCATTTCAAAACAGGAATTGGAAGCTGGATTGTTAAATGCATCCAAATATGCTATCTTAATCTAAACGCACATTAACTATTCCCCCTAGAGCTCATTCCACACGCAAGCTATGTGCTTCTATGGCATTCTTAGGGAACATTCCCCTAGATGACATCTGCAAAGCAGCAACTTGGTCTACACCACATACTTTCACTAAACACTATTGTGTAGATGTGCAAGCAAAACAACAAGCTACTGTGGGCCAGGCTGTACTAAGAACACTTTTTCAAACCACTGCAACAGATACAGGTTGCCACCGCTAGGGAGGAAAACTGCTGTATAGTCTATGCTAAAGGATACAATCTACAGCTCATATGCCTCGAACGGAAAATGCTACTTACCAGTATGCATCTGTTCTTGGCATGTAGAGCTGTAGAGTCGTATACGCCCACCCACCTCCCCGGGTACCTTTATCTGTTGCAGTATTATCTTATTTAGATACATTACATGGACATCCTTTTCTATTCTCTTACTAACTCCATCATCACCCTTTATGGCAAACAATCTGAAGATGGAGTCGATGCCCATGCGCACTATCACCATAAGGAGGAGCCGCCTATCTCGTGACTACAAAGACTTCTTCAAACAAAAATAAAGTGCAAACATCCGAGCCCAACACCAGATGGCGATCTATGCTAAAATATACAACTCTACAGCTCTACATGCCAAGAACAGATGCATACTGGTAAGTAGCATTTTCCTTTGATGACATTTGTAGAGCGACAACGTGGAAAACTGTTTCACACATTCAGAAATTGTTGTAAGTCAAGCCAGAAAATAAACACAATTTGGTTAGACAGTTATAAAAACTGTAGTTGCATCTTTCTATGCTATTTTCTGCCAGTCAAAACATTAGAGGAAGAGGGTTTTGCTTGCAATTAATGCAAAACATTTCTCTATGCTGAACATGCTGGAAACAGAAAGTTATTTATTTATAACAATTGATATGCAGCTTGTGTAGATTATCATATGAGCATCCCACCTCTTCATAAACATGTAATCTAGACTATACCTAAATGTACTACACATACATGAACATATTTCTATAGGGAATATATATATGCGTATGTGTGACATGACCCATAACCATGGAGCCGATTACTCCAAAAGGCGTGGGGCGGATTTTGCTGCTTTTTTGTTAAATAAGCACGCTGGAATGAAACTGAGTCGCGGCCCGTTTCCCTTTATGCGCATCGGAAAGTACGTATAAAGTGATTTGGTGTTTGTTGTTTATTGAAGGGGTCCCGCCGTGAGCTCGCCGCAACAAGAGGCAGGGGGGTGTCAACGAAGTGGTGTTGGGATATAACAAAATATATATAGTGTGTGTCTGTACACATAAGACTTAACAAGAAATACAAAACCGAACACGCAAGGGATGGCGCAGCATGCAACTATACAAAAGAACAAGATCAAACTGATAGTTCTAGGTAAGTCATTTTTTTCTTTTGTGGAATCCGTATTTTCCTGCGCAGATTCTTTATACCAACTCAGCTTCCTCTCTTTAGAATTTTCCTCCTGCATTGTCTTTCATTGTACAGTACTCCTCTGCCTTTTGTCTATGGCTAAGTTCGCACTATAGAATTACCATATACAGATTTACAGACATTCGAGCAGGTATCTGAGAAACTGAGTGTAAGTCCTACTTTGCTATGTCTCCCTTTCTTGACATCACCTCAGTAGTATTGGGATTTTCATAGATTCACAAGCTTTTGAACTATTAGTTTTCTTTCACACAGTGACTGTGTGGCCCCAAAGCCGTGGCCATATCAAAATGTAACTATAATTTTATTGAGGTTGTCCTTGGTGGGGTTGTTGTTTTTTATTCTTTTAAAACTGTTTTAAATCTTGAAAATCTATAGCTTTATCTAATTAGCTACCACTTGAATACATTGGGGATAATTGGCGAGCTGATGCTCCTCATGGCCCTCTCAAAGACAAAAACGGTTTGCAAGTTCCTTGCCTGGCAGCCGAGGATATTCAGATAAATGTTTCTTAGGAGGCCGTAGAGTATTAGAACAGCAGCTAACACAGGTAAGCAACTATTTCATCACAACCTCTTGAAGATACTTTAGATCACATAGAAGATCTCTTTTTGTGGATGAATTAAGATTTTTGAACCTTGCTTGAAAGGGACCTTTTCCAGCTCCTATCCTGGTAATAAACATTAAATGAAGTAGATCGGAGCTGTGCATTTGCTGTGTGTGTGTGTGTGTGTGCAAAGTGCGACGCAGATGTCAATCCCAATGAAGGATGGGAGAATGATGGGACACTACGAAAATCTGTCAAGTTGGCTGGCTGAGTGACTGACCCAACTCTTCTCTTCTCTCTTTTTCTTTTTGAATCTCACCAGGAAATTGGAAGGAGAGAAGACGGGTCAGGCCATCAGTATGACCAGAAAGCCAACTCCTTGGATGACTTCATCCACGTGTCCACGGAATTCAGCTAGCAGGCCCTCAGGTGGCTGGTGTCACCACCTGGACAGTGCCAAGAGTTCTCAGTTGTGTCCACAGACCATTTGACACTAGGACTGGTGTCTGTGCAGTTTAGTCACTTGAGCAAAAAGGCAAAATGCCTCCTGCTCAACAGTCAGGAAAAAAACGGTTTTGGGTGGCTGCATTGTACGGTTTGATGAATCCCAAATGTCTATAGTGTATTATTGAAAAATTATAGCAGCCAATATGGCAATTATATTTTTGTATGCTGTATATGGAGGAGGCCTGATCAGAGTGCCCATTGCGGTTTTAAATCTTATGTTTCTGTTGGATGCAATATGCACTATCTGGATTGTTGCTTCCTTTTTAGGTGCTGGTAGAATATAAATGCCACATGACAGACTAAGTAGACTTTTTCTCAAGGCAGAGTTTTAATTCAGTATCTCTACCGTCTGAAAGCACTGTTGCATAAAGATGAACTGCATCTCTTGCACTATTAGTTCTCAGTTTGTATATGTGCCCGATCACTTTTTTGTGTTTCATAACGATTTTATGTTCAAACTAAATGTAACAACATTACTTACAAAATGTAATAGGATTTCAAATCGTAATATGTGGCATTGTAGGTTAGCCTCAAGATGAAGTATAGGGTCATGCCAGGTTGGAAGGAAACTGATTTTCAGTAGAAGTTCTATATAGTTGTCAAGTAACATTTGCCTCAGTAACCAGCATTCATATTGCTGCAGGTGTACCATAAACTGACTTTTTTTCTGCTTCACAATTTGTATGTAAAACCAGTGGTAGTTTATGCCCTACAGCAGGGGTATCTAACAAAGGTCCAGATGGGTCATAACTCCTATTATGTTAAAAAAAAAAAAAAAAAAAAAGTTACATTTTGGTTTGTTGCACGTAAATTTATTTTGTCTTTATAGCAGAAAATATCTGGTATGAATCTGGTCCTTCTGAACTATGTCTGATATCTCCTACAGTGTTTACCTTTTTTGAGACATTTCAGAAGTATGCACAGTGGTGAAGACAGTTTTTTTCAGCCAAACCTCTTGCACCCACCCTTCCACTAGGGCAGTAGTCCACACCTGATGAATATCCAGTCGTTGATTGCATTTCTTACGGACCCCAAACAATAAAATGCTCCAACCACAGCTCCCCGATCCGATATCCTGTTGCATCAGGTCTATAACAATTGCTACTATTACTCTTTTAATATACACATAACATAACCATGCACTCTCACAGCCTAGCATACACTGTCATTACAAATTCCAATCATACCGAAGTCTATCGGGAAGGGCCAACTTCCAGGTGCTCGCTGGGCATCTAGAGAAGATAGAAATATGAATGGCCCCGGCTTTAGGAAGCTGAACGGTACCAGATACAACTAAATGGCTCCAGTCACATCACCCTGCGAATTTTAATATTCATTTTCGTTCCACCCATATAGCAATTAAAGCAATAAATACTTTGTCCACTCTAATGAATAATTCCCCAAAGTGACATAATGGTGAAAACCTCAATGCTCAGTTACGCTTTAATAAACATTCCACCATTTACACAGGAACAAATTAAAGACCCTTACTGAAAACATTGCTACTTTTAGAATACACTACTTACTTCATTGCAACTGTCTTTACATTCTCAAATAAAGACACTTGTGGCCTCCAGAAAATCCAAAATCGAGTTGCCCCAAAAACCTTAGCCATTCATCTTCGTAACTGAAAATGAATATTGCTGGTGACCAGTGTACTCCCAGTCTTTGGCCTCATTCAAAATCACTTGACCTATTAAGTGGCAAAATATCTGAAAGAGAATATATGGTCAAACATGGCATTCTTACCCTCAGCTTATCTGCTCAAACTCTCCTGGCCAGCTTGTATCCAACAGCAGACACAGATTTACAGTAGCAAGGCCTTTCTGTTAAAAAGTGCAGCTTTGAAACCTGTCTCGCTGTAGGATATTTATCCCAACAGTCATTTTGCCCTTGCTGTCCCTGTTGAATACTCTAAACTTTCTTTCTGAGCACATCTGTTCGAACAGGAGCTGTGACAAAAGTATAAGCACAACCATTAAACTGGCCAGCGTGTCAGGTTAAAAAAGACACCTGCAGTACTCTTGAGGTTCACTTGGGATTTTGTTTCTTAAACTACAGAGCTTCATTTTAAGGCTCTCTACATTGCACACAGATTTCAGTCCGGTAATCCGTCTTTTCTTTTGAACAAACCTGCCTTTTCACAATTTTATAGACATTATGTTTGACAAATGAGCTTCTCTAGAACGTTTCACTCTTTAGTAGGCTGCTGGTTGTAGGCAAGATTTTCTTGTCGTCTCGTTACAAATTTAGCTATCTTACAGACAGCATTGTAAGCAATACTTTAACAGGTACTTAATGCTGACTTTGTATCTGCCCCTGCTCATGAGTGGATAACTTTCTTGCCTATTGCAATACACTGCATCTGATTAAATGGCTATCCTCCATATTCTTGTCTCGTCCTTGGAGCAGTCAGAAATCACCCGGCTTCCCAGTCATCCAGAGTCATGCCTACTATGTTCTCTTCCTCATTCCCTCTCCCCTCCTACTCTTGCAACACGAAGCATTTATTTATTTTATTTATTTATTTAAAGGTTTTATATAGCGCTGGCAAGACCCGAGGGTATCAGAGCGCTTTACAATGGTTAGGTGAAAAAAAAACAATTGCAACATAACATTTGTACAAAAAGGTAAAATGCAGGACAGTAAGAACAATATGCTTAGGACAATTATGACATGAACAAAAAAATAGGAAATAAAGTTAGGCCATAACAAATATTGGATGGTTAAGCTAGCGTGGGAAGTCAGGGATGAGGCGGGGGAATATGAAAGAAGGAGGGAACTGAGGAAGGTGATTGGAGAGGTGATAGCATGCGGGAGTAGACAGTAATAATAAGAGAACTGGAGGGGGAGGTTAGAAGTATATGAAAAATAAGAAGAGGGGGGAGTGAGTCAGGTATAATGTGGCAGGAACATAGTACAGTCAGGAGCAGGTTGAGACACCCTGCTAGGCGGTAAGGATTAAGGACCCCAGTATTTGTTGAGAAGGTGCAGTTTGAGGACTTTTTTGAAGCTGAGGTAGGAGGGGTTGCAACATAGATCTTTAGGGAGTGAGTTCCAGATAGTAGGCGCATTTCCGGAGAAGGAGCGTGATTGAGTAGATTTCTTGTTTAACAAAGGAGGAACTAGTATGAGAGCATTGGTGCTCCTCATTTCTCTAGAGCAGCCCGCTTTGTGGAGTTTATCTGAGAGATACAATGGGGTGTGATGATGCAAGGCTTTATGCGTAATGCAAGCGGTTTTGTAGGTGGATCTGCCTTCCATGGGAAGCCATTTGAGACCTTTGAGGATGGGGGAGATGTGGTCAAACCATCTACAATCAGAAATAAGCCTGGCCGCGAGGTTGAGGACTGATTTGATTGGGGCTAAGTGGACTTTCGGAGTTCCAGAGAGTACGGCATTGCCATAGTCCAATTTAGACAGTACCAGTGATTGAACAGCTAATTTAAAGTCATCAGCGGTAATGAAGGGTTTAATTTTCTTGAGGTGATGAAGAGTGAAGAGAGCTCCTTTGGCCTAATTTTTTATGTGGGGAGTAAGGCTAAGGTTCTGGTCAATGTTAATTCCGAGGATTTAACTGAATTAGAAATGGAAAGAGAGCAATTAAGCGCTTTAAGGTCAGAGATCCAGTGATGAATGGGGAGCCGGTTGTTTTTAGGAGCGAAGAGTATGATTTCTGTTTTTTTAGGGTTGAGTCTGAGGTGATTGTGATGGAACCAGTGTAGAATCTTAGTCAGGGCATCATTGAGGTGTAGAATATCAGCTTGAGATTTGATCTTATAGTAAAGTTGGGTATCATCAGCATAGAGGTGGAAGTTGATTCCTGCTTGCTTAAGAATGAGGGTGAGGGGTTGAATAGAGAGGGTGAGAGAATAGAACCCTGAGGAACACCCAAGGAGACAGGAATAGGTTCAGAGAGGCAATTGCTGATTTTAATTTGTTGGGTTCTGTGCTGAAGGAATGAGGTGAACCATTTGAGGACAAGACCATTGAAGCCGAAACGATCTTTGAGGGTATTGAGTAAAGCGGAGTGGTTAACAGTATCAAAAGCAGCAGAGAGGTCAAGGAGAATGAGAAGGGAGGCCTCCCCCTTGTCAAGGGATTGGTGGATGTCATCAATAATGTTGAGCATAGCAGTTTCAGTACTGCAGCCCTTTCTAAAGCCTGACTGGTGATGATGTTGAAGACTTCAAGCTCAGTGACTGGGTGGAAGTTAAGCCAAGAAGCATTATTTTTTAGCTGGGGGTTGGTGAAGAAGTGTTCAGGAGGGGCGACAGCGAGTGGGAGATGAACAGAGTCGGGGGGTGGAGCGAGGGTGTGAAAGGAGACTTGGAGGGGAGGTCAAAGAGGGGTGATGAGCAATGTGGAGGGGGGAGTTAAGCTAAACGATAGATCGATCTTGGAGATTTTTTCAGAAAAGAAGTTCGCAATTTCTTCACATCTTTCGATAGAGGCCATCAGTTTGGGGGGGACCGAAGCTGTTTGATTTTTGATGATGCTAAATAGTTCCCTGCGTCTATTTTTGGCCGGTCGAGTTGTGCGCGGAAGAAGGAGGCCTTCTCGTTAAGGATATGTTTTTTGTAGTTAGCCCTTGCGGCTCTGAGGAGAGCAAGATTTGAGGGGGAGGGGTGTTCGGTCAGCCTGAGCGAGCGTCTCTCGTTGTTGAGTTCAGCATTAAACCAGGATCTGGCGGGGTTGTTTTTTTGCAGTTTAAGTTTGGCTGGGGCGATTTGGTCAAGGGCCTCGATGATGGATTTGTTGTAGTGTTCGGCAAGGTCATTTGCATTTTGTGAGGGAGGTGTAAGTTGAAGTTTTGCTTTAATCTTAGTCTCCAGCTCGCCTGGAGGAATAAGGTCAAGATTTCTGGTTAATTTCCTATGTTTGATGTTTTTAAGGGAAGGGGGAGGCACGGCGCAATTAATGGTGAAGAGGATAAGGTGGTGGTCAGACCAGTCAATGGGGACAATGTGGGAAAGGGAAGCCAGTTCTTTGCTAGTGGTGATAGCGTCGAGAGTGGCCCCTTTGGAATGTGTAGGCGAATGGCAGAGTTGATTCAGGTCGTTAATGTCGAATAGATCATTGAGGGTGTTAACCGAGGGATCATCCTTTTTATTCCAGTGAATATTAAAGTCTCCGAGGAAGAGGTTTTTGGAGTTGGAGATCGAGGATAGGGAAAGAAGGTCAGACAATTCCTCCACAAAGGGCAAAGAGTCGCCAGGTGGATGATAGATGTTATGCAACCGAATAGGGGGGGAACCATGAACTTTAAGTTCCGCTCCGATGTATTCAAACGTAGCATGATCAGGGTTCTGAACAAGGGAGAGTTGGAGTTCATCTTAATAGATAATGGCTAGGCCTCCTCCAATTTTGACATGTCTGTCTTTTCTGAGGATGGAGTAACCCGGGGGAGAGAGCAAGTCAAGAATAGGTGAAGAGTGAGCTTTGAGCCAGGTTTCCGTAAGAAAAGCGATGTCAATGGCTTCACAAAGGATGGTTTCCGAGATTTCTGTTGCATGTTGTATAGCCGATCGACAGTTGACCAGCATACAGTTGAGGGGTTTAGGTTTTTTTTTAGGGGGGGACAAGAGTGGATAGTGGTGAGTTGCAGAGGAGGTCTAGGCGAGCCTGGGGAAGCCGGGATACAGCTTCTCCCCAGGATCACCGGAATAGTGGAGTGAAGAGTAGGAGAGTCAGTAGTCATGTCAATAGGGGGGTAGGTATTATTTGAGTCCAGGAGGTCCAGGGAGGAGAGATCGCTCGAGGCTTGAGATGGTCTAAGAGCACTGTTACCAGGAGTTGGTCCACCTGAAGAAATACCGCAAAGGGGAGTACTCCCTTGTTGAGGGAATGTAGTGTTAGTTTGTACGGAGCTCATGGTATAGGTATGATTGGCGCGATTAGAGGCGAAGAGGGTGTTGAAGTCTTTTCTGATAGATGAAAGTTCCAACGTCAGGATTGAGAGGTGGAGTTCTATGTTGAGAAGTGATTGAGTGACAAGCGAGGAAGGCAAGGAGGTCAGGGGGGAGAAGGACATGTTCCAAATTAGATGGGGAGAGAGGACTAGGAAATGGACAAGGAGGAAACCCAGGCGGTGGGTAGTGAGGGGTGTTCCGGATGCTAGACTGAGGGAGACTTGTAGTGAGAGAGCCAGCATACCCAGTGGCCAGATGGGTGCTAAGAGAAGATGAGGGGGCATGAGGCGAGTGAGATGGAGTGCCATCTAGTCTATGGGGGTGGGGTCATTTAGATTGAAAGAGATTGGTGTCCTTAATGGAGCAGTAGGGGGATCAGAGTGAGGGGCGCAGTGAGTAGGGGGTCGTTATAGGGGGATCAGTGTGAGGGGCTGGGAGGAATGGGAGGGAGGAAGGGGTGATTAGGATTGAGTAGGAAGGAGCCAAGAGGAGGGGAGAGGGTATGGGTGGCCAAGTGGGATGAAGGAATATCAGGAGAAGGAGGTGGAACAGACGAGGCGAGGGGAGAGAGGGTTTGGGTGGCTAAGTATGAAGTGGAAGTGTCAGGCGAAGGAGAGGATGCTAAGGGGGCGGAAGGATCAAAAGTCTGGTATTGGGAGGCTTCATGGATAGTAGCGGGATCCGGGAGCGGAGGGGTTGGCATCAAGAGGAGCGACGCCGGGAGGACTTCCTGTGATTGAGAGGCTGAAGGGGTATGGGAAGGAGAAGATAGTAGATAGGATAAGGTGCTGAAGTGGTGCTCAAAGATGGTGAGGTGGTTTTCAGTGGCTTGTATGAGGATATTTCCGGATTTGAAAATGGAGATGTCTATTTCACCTTGAAGAGTGGAGGAAGGGGTGGTGGACAATTTCAAACCATATGGAATTTTGCAAGATTTAATTATGGGGAGGTGGTGGAGGAAGATACTTTTCCATTTAGAGGGGCGTTTGGAGTAAAAGATGTAGTTGGTTTTAATAATGGAGGTGAGGCTAAGATAGTTATCAACGAATAAGGTTTCTTGATGACGAATTAATAGTTTGCGTTTTAAGTTCTTCTTAGCATTTTTAGAGAGGTTGGGAGGGTAAAGGATGGTCCAAGAGTTGGGGCCATGCCTAGTGATGAGTGAATCCGGTGCTGTAAGGGTATGATTGAGGGGAGGCATGGTAATTCAACAAGGATGAACAAGGGAAGGAGCAGGTTATACTATTAGAATGGTACTAGGCGGGCGGGCGGGAGGTTGGGGAGAGGCGCAGGGTGGGGGGAATGGAAGGAGGGGGGCGGGAGAAAAGTCTGGGGGTGGGAAATGAGCCTCAAAGCAAGGGCAAGGGCCTTGCCTAGAGATGGCTAAAGATGGGGGGGGCGTTGGGGAGATGAGATAGTGGTCAGCCGGTAGGAGAGACCAAACAATAGAGCGAAATGGGAGGAGGGGGAGAAGAGTAGGAGGGAGGGAAACGATGATGAGAAAACAGATCAGATTATTACTAAGAGGCAAAGTGCTACGTGTTATTGTGTGGCTAATTTAGGAGCCGGCAAAGCAACATTTCAAGCAATTAAGAATCAAGATGAGGTAGATCAGATTGAGAGCATGAAACACATTTGACAAATCCAAATAAAATACAGAGAGACTAGCAGCAGGGAAAGCAACATTTGCAATATAGAAGCAACAAAGTGATGTAGGTCAAATTGGGTGTACGTAGCGCATAAGTTTAAAATACCGATGGTGTAGCAGCAGGTGAAGAAACAATTGAGTTATAAAAGCTTCAAAATGTGGTAGGTCGATTTGGAGGCACAAGTCGCAATAGGTTAAAAACATCAAGAGGCAGTTCAGGAGGCAAGTTAAAGATTGCCAAGCAGCAGGTAAGGAAACATTTAAAATGTTGAAGTGTCTGAAAGAGGTAGATAATTTAGGGAGCATATAGCACATTAAGTTAAAAGCATCATGGAGCATTCCGGAAAAACCAATACAGATTATTTAGCAGCAGGTAAAGAACCGTTTGAGATAAAAAGCCTCCGGTAAGAGTCAAATCGGTTTGAGTGAGCTACCTCATCAACTTCGGGCAATTAATTCTGCTTCAGGCGATGAAGAATCACAATAGATATTTGAAATATAGAAGCATCAAAAAGAGGTAGATCAATATTGGGTGCACGTAGCGCGTAAGGTTAAAGTTACTGATTGCTTAGCAGCAGGCAATGATGTAATTGAACTATAAAAGCGTCAAAATGAGGTAGATCAATTTGGAAGCACAGATCACAATAGGTTTAAAACATCACGTGGCAGTTCAGGAGAAAAATTACAGATTGTCAAGCAGCAGGTAAGGAAACATTTAGAAAATTAAAGTGTCAAAATGAGCTCAAAGTCGGTCTGCAGAGTAAGGGGAGGTATAAGATAATAATCAGCAATGTAATGTAGATATAATAGGTATCGTGATCTTGAACAAACAGGGAGAGGTCAGATTAGTTAAGACGGTCCCAGTAAATATATAGATAAGGGTGTCTTGCAGCAGTTAAGGCTCAAATTAAAGAGGGCGTACATTCAGTCAAAAAGTGCGTGGGGAATAGATAAGAGAGCTCGGAGATCTGGAGTGATAATAGTTAACAGGGTTGGTCTTAGAGGTGCCTCATAGGAGAAATGAACTGGGGCAGGCCACTTTCAGGTATCTCAGACCAGTCTTGTATTATGAGAATGGGATTCCGCATTAATAATAAGGGTGTTCATGATACACGCCATCGCTAAAGGATATTCGCAAGGCAGTGATGCACCAGAGACACAACAAGTGCAGGACAATTTGGGATTATCCATAAACAGGGGGTCCACTGCAAGATGGCCACCATGATGGCCGAGAGGGGCAAGTCCAATTTCAGTTTCTCTTCTCCATCAAGTAACAGGACTCGGGTGCAGGGGGCGTAATCATCCAGTCCGAGGTAGAAGGTTAAAATGGACTCCAAACAGCTCACGAGCATGACTGGTTGTCAGTTTCTTTCTTCCTTTCCCTACCTCGGTCTTCCTCCAGCCCCTCTGCGACCCTGCACGCCTTGATGTTGGCTTTACAAACACTTGTAAAATTGAGCACCAGCATTGACAAAGCCAATATGATGACCGTCCATTTTGGAATGCTATTGCATGGACTTGCAGGATGGCCATCGTGTTGCTTCTAACAGCAATCTTGGAAGTATACAAAATAACATTCCAAGATGGCTGTCAGCTGATATTGCCTTTGCCATTGCTTGCTCTGAAATTTACCAAACGTTGGCAAAGCCAGTACTGGCAGCGAACATGCATTGGCAAAGCAAGGCAAATTTGCTTTGTCATTGCTTTTCTTTGGTTGCCTCCAGCCTTGTGGAATGCCTTGGGTCTATCAGAAAACAATGATTGGTAACTCGTCTGGTGTTTGCTAAAACAATAAATATGTGTTTTGTCTTTTAATTTGCAGTGATAGGGTGTCATTCTTGCTTTGCCTCTTTCACTGTGATGACTTTACCAGTAAACAAATACTAATACAAATGCAAATTATTCAACCTAAGAAAAACTCCATGGCAATCAGAAAGATACTCCACTTTTCTAATGACCACTTTCTCAGGCAAGACACCTGGGCATCATGGTATCTACCCTGCTGTATGATACAAACAGTGAGATTGCTCATGAAATTTTCATCAGTGTCCACTGTAAAAGTTAAAAAGCATTTGCAATGCAATCGGTCTCGCCTTTGGGACCTTATATGTATTTACCTATGCAGCACATTAGCCTGCGTGCTGAAACATCTACTGGTCTTTAACATGGAGGTAAAGTAAGCACCAAACTGCGTGACACGCCAGGTATGGGAACACATGGAGAGAAGTATTGCTTTTCAGCGGGAAATGGTATAGTCCAAAGCTATGTTTTTAATATAAAATCGGGGCCTTCGGTGGTCATATCACTGAAAATACAAGATTTGAAAAAAATATTATTGTCTACGGGTGCTCGTGGAAGACGATTTCTATGGACTGGAATCTAGAGAATGCTAAAGTGATTCTGGTATTTTACTGACCTCTGCTGGTCGTTTTCTATCAAGAAAGTTAAATAGAGGCTGTTGCCAGAAAATTTAAAAAAAGAAAGTCCCTCAGCAGAAAGCAATTCTGGTATTTTACTGACCTCTGCTGGTCGTTTTCTATCAAGACAGTTAAATAGAGGCAGTTGAACAGAAAAAAAGTCCCTAAGCGGAAGCAGACAAGTCCTAGGGCTGATCTCCAGAGCCCACAAAGTACATACACATAAAGTATATAATAATAAGTATATACTAAAGTATATACAAGAGGTCTCGAATGCTCGACCTAAAAAATGGAAACAGTTTATTTAAATTATTTTCAGTTGTGTTACAATTTTAGAAAGCAGTTACGAAACAGGATATTTTCTTTGTGGTACCAGGTCTAGTTTTTAGGTCGAGCCTGAGCCAGCGTGCAAGCGCTGCTCTGCCGATCTGCTGTAGTAGAGTATGGAAGAGAAGCCCCGCCCACTCTCCGCCAATATTTGTCATTGGCTTCTGTGTTTGTCTTTCGTAAATGCAGGCTTCTGATTCAGTAATCGGTTTGTTAGTCCCTCCTTAGTACTGCCTTTTCTTCATTTGTAATTTCCCATGGCTACTGGCCTTTACTTCGGTTGTTACACTGTACGTGTTATTTAGTCTTGTAAGCACTATTTTCTTCTTTGATCTTACTGCAGGCATGACGTGCTTTTCAAGCATCCGTGACAATGTATTTTTTTAACATGGCCCCTGCTTCACTGGCAGCCACGCACGTACTGGGCGCTGTGCTTTTTTCACCATTGCTGATCAACCTAAAAATGCGCAAGTGTAAATCAGTGTGGCGCCGGTTTTACAAGCACAGCGCTTTAATTTTATTTGCGGGCGCTGCGCTTTTTTTAGAGTAGCATGGCTTGTACTTAACCTGACATTCGGAAATTGGTGAAATCCCCAAAATGTATTGCATTCTATTTATAGTAATTCCTTTCTGTGAATGTTTTGCACTTGCACATGATCTCTGTGGCGGAAAATAGGTGCACTTTCTGACACCATTTGTGTTAATTGGCCCTTCGTCATTCCAATGGATGATTTCTTGTGCAGATTTGTCTGTCAGAGCAGTGTGAGTATTGGAGATCAGGGACAAGGTTGATTCTGTTGGTGTTCCCACCATTTACACTACATTGCACTGACGCTCCTCTGGCACTGATGGGAATCGCCCACGTCTCCTCTTTCATTTAGAACTCGGGATTGAAAGTTGTGCCAAGTAAAAGCCTTTTGAATAGAGTCGGGCCACGTTGTAGAAGTTGTGCCTCTCTCTGTTTTCCCACCAAAACTCATAAAATGCTTTGTGAATGTGGCGTATTTCCAATGCTCCATCATCTGTAAAACTGGCAGAGAATTGGAAACAGAATTAAAAAAACAAAAAACGAAAGAAGCTTTCACTTTTATTCAGATAAGCGTACAGACCTGTGAAACAGGTGCTCAAACACACTGAGCTGTGATAGCAGCTTGTCAAGCAGAAGCTCAGTCTTTAAAATGTCCCTTGAATTGCAATTTCTTGAAAGCCAGCCTGTGCCCAGACCAGGTCCTGCCTGCAAAAGTCTGTTTGTGCTGTTGTATTTGTATTTCTGACAACACCCACTCTAGGCGAAGCTTTCATTTATCCAACGAATTACATATATTCTGAAAAATACCAGTTTTGCCCCCCGTCCCCTAAAACTTTGTGGTTTTGTTATTCTATTTTAATGTTTATTTCCGCAAGTCAGTTACTGGACCCCCACAATGTGTTGCTTCATCGGGGTCTGGCCCCACTACATGCCTTGTATGGTCTCGGATGAAGATAGCCGTGGCCTGCTTACTAGGGTTAGAAAAAAGGCATGCCTCCATCATGTCCTACGTCTTTGTTCCAAGCTCCACCATGCTCAGTGCCATCTGATTTGGACATAGCCATGCTCTGCTGCATTAGGGTTGGATATGGGAGTGCCCCATGCCTTGCTTCATCCGGGTCGGGAATGGCCGGGTCCCACATTTCCTTGCCACATCATGGCCGATATTGGATTCTTGGTCATACCCATGCACTGTGAGCACTATAGGTTCTCCCTAAATTGATTTGGACAACGTGTCAGATGCTGGAGGCCCTTCAGTGGACTGCAAGTGGGTCATCCAGAACATTTTAATGTCTACGTCCTGTGGTGCGGCCTCGTTCACAGTTAATGCTAACAGTCGGCATGTGTGTATTGCTTCTTGCTTTTCGTTCCTCAGGACCTGGTTCTCCCACCTCTGCACAAGACTGGATTTCTGCCTCCTTGTCTCGGATATGGTGTGGTCAAAATACGCCCCCCTCCCCCTTGAAGCCTGCTTCGATGGTGGTGGTCTCCTAGTTCAGTTGCTAATTGTGTTGCCCATTTATCTGGAATAATGAGGTACTGCAACGTTCTCCTAAGTTAATCAAAGGTTACCCTATAGTCAAAAGGTAGGTAGGTGACGACCACCTCTGGAAATTGGAGATCTGGATAACATCAGGGTGTGACATTAGGCCACAGCTCTGCACGGTTTATGGACCATGCATCGCTAGCTGGAGGCCTATGTACACACTTGAACGGTCCGTCGGCATTGCACACACTGGCAGCTTGTGGGCCCTTTCTGGTTTTCAGACCTGTGCCATCACTGAATTAGGCTCCAGCTAGCTCCAAACCAGGATGAACGAGACTTGGTGGGAAGGAGTTCTGACTGGCTTTTAAGTCAAGCATTTGTGTTGGGGTCTTCCTAGAACTGTCACGAGGGACCTACCTCAGCCGCTCCAGGGCACTGCTGTCGACGCAAAACGCCCACAAACTGCGGGTGCTGCTTAGTATATCGAAGCTTCAGCAAATTTCACAGGGACACGTTTAACATGTCCCAGTGGAGCAGTGGGACAGAAGGCCTACGATTCAACAACTGATGGGTCCGTCCCTGTTTTGGACATGCTTTGCATATGTTACACCTGGAGAAAACACGGAGACTGTTGGACTGCAAGAATGCGGGTCTCCCTGTGGCAGGTAAATCAAAGTGTGTACTGCACAAGAATAAAAAACAAACGGAAAGCTGGTGAGCAGCTGATGTCAACCACAGTACTAAGATAATTAAGCTACGAAAGTACCACTCATCTCATATGTTTTCCCATTTTTAAGGTGTCAAAAGCGGAATGTGTAATGTTGTTGATGCAGCAATTTGTGTGTGAAGTTCATGAATCCAGGCAGGTTTCAGCCTTTTTTCATTCCAAAAGGAGAGCACCGCCTAGTATAGCAACACACTTGTAGCTCTACAAACATGCCCTGTATTGATATTTCTATAGTACAGCTGCTCTACTGTAAAGGAACCTGTCCTGGGAGCCTGGTGTTTACCCCTTGGTCAGGTAATGTGTTCATCACAATAAAAAAAAAAGCATTTGCAATACAATGGTTCTCGCATTTACGTGAGTTTGAGCTATTGGCATTGTAACTGACAATGCCTTTTATTTATGTTTTGGTTTTTAAAACCTAAATAAAATGCATTGTTATTTACAATGCTAATAGCTTAAACTCTCGCAAATGCGAGACCTATTGCATTGCAAATGCTTGTTACATAGGGCATCAATTCTTGGTTTTAGGGAGTGGTAAAACTGAAGAGTTCCTTTGGGATGACAACCTTTTACAGAGGGCTATGAATTCATATAATGCAATGCAATTGTTGGGGTGAAAAACCTACTTAGATTTTTTGAGACTCTTTGGTTAATCACTAGTGTGATTGAAATTGCAGAGAAATCCATGATTTTCTGTCTGTGGAAATGTGTATCTTGCTGTAGTGTCATGTGATGTACTGCATGCAGCTGATGCCATCTTGCAATCGCATACCCCCCCAGTTCTGCTGCCGTTGTCATTTTTAGAATCTTAATTTCCTCAGGTTCACATCCTACCCTACCCTTTGTGAACAATGAGGTAGGGATTGCTTAATTGTTTCATAGTTAATATCATAAACTGTTTAAAATTGAGTCAAATTTGAACAAATATTGAAAGTATGACTGCTGCTGCTTTTAACAAAATGAAGAATGTCCTTTATGAAACATATGTCAAGTAGGTGATTTTAAGATACTTACTTTAGTATAAACGGTACTCTGATTTTGAAATGAAGAACTGTAAAATTAACAAAGTATTGTATTTAATTTTATTATCGCATGTTTGCACTTTAAATGTTACCTGGTCAGTTATAGCTAGATGAACATCTGCCACAGGTTAGCTGCATGGGGTTTGCTAAGTCGATCAGCATCCTGGGGTCAATAAAATAGTAATATTTGAGGTAAGTGAAATTAACAGCTTATGTTTAAGTGCCAAGGGAGGATTCATTTGTAAAGTCTGTCCTTTGAAGGTCAGTCTTAATAGTAGAAGTATAATCATTATTCTGTTGCTATGTCTTGTCCTCCTTTTGGAGTATTGCACACATACAGGGTTGTGGACACAACTTGCCAATGTTAGACATAAAATATTCTTTATTTTTACGATATTTTGTTTTTCATAGTTTTTATTCTCATTTTAAAACCAACAAACCTGAAAAATCTTAGATGAATTCTTGCCATGTATAGTAGTCCACACCTAGAGCTATTACCTCGAGTCAGGTCAGAATGAAGAAGTTAAAACATCAAAATTGTCTGTTGATTATCATCATGTATTGTTGGTTGTATCGCCGCATCCACATTCTTCAGCCTCAAATTTGTTTCCATAACTCCATGTTAGTTGGGTATCCCTGGCCATGTCGTCTTCCCACAACAGCACTTGTGTTTGTTCTGTTGCAGGACATGATGTTACATGGAGTAGCCAATGAGCTTGGACTCTCGTTGTTTTGAAAATCATGTTCTGTGTGTATAATGGGAGTGAGTGAAGGGAGTTCTTTGCACACAGCTTGCCATATAGTCAGACTGGTGAGCTTCCTCTTTTATAAGGCTTGAATGGCAGTTAAATTCTACTTTTGAATGATGCTTGTCAAGCATAGGCACCTACACCAAGAGGCAGATAGAGGCCACATTATTAATGTATTCCTTGTTCCAGATTGTCCAGCAGAGATGCTTGTTCAGTTATGTGGAGGATTAGTAGAACACCAGCTTTAGGACTCTTAGTGCGCCACACGGGAAGAGAGGTCGGTCTTCAGGAGCTTGCTGAATTTTAATTTGTCAGCCGTGGTTGTTCAGTTATCCAGGACATCACTCCAGTGATGAACATCAAGGGTTGAAAGTAACTTGTGCTTCGAATCGAGCAGTCCATAAGGCAATGTTTTAAAGAGGAGTCCGAGGCTGATCTGAGGGTGTGACTGGGATTTAGAAGGACATGCATGAGGACTGATTTGTGTACCAAGTTCTCCTGTTCCTCCAATGGGTCATTTTTTCTGTGGCTTGGCTACACGGAAATGTTACTGACTTTTCTCCTTCCGGTTTTCTCACATTGTTATTTAGATCAGTATTTGTTAACTGGGGGTTTGCGAACCCATATGATCTCTAAACTTCATTATCTGTCAGTCATAAGAATCTTGAGCTAAATAACTATGTAAAGGTGATTCCTCCTACAAGGATAATAGTTTCTTGAAGTAACAATCCTTATTTGAAAGCTCCTGTATTGCCTCCCCAGTGTGTTTGATGTATGTATTAATAAAATCATTTCATTTGTTTAAAAACATTTTAGTCAGAAACTGATTGCTAGTTCAGCACAGTGCAAGTGTGAATACTTAGTCACTGTTTATATTCAAATATGATGAACTAGCAATCTGCGTCTAACTAAAACGTATTGAAAGTGTTCATGATTTCCTAGAAAATCAGACTCACCAAGACAACACTGGACCATGACCGTGAGATTGCATTTCCTCGTGCTGGTACCGGAGCCCAGGGGTGCATACAGAAATATACACTGAAAGAGGATTTATTGTTAGCATAGCAGCAATCTAGAATGGGGCCTCTGGGACATATGCTCTGCAGAAAGATACTTATTATCAGGAGCAACTCTACATAATCCGAATGACTATAGGATACTATTGTACTGCTCCCTTGTACGATTAGGAAGGGATGGGACTGGCGCTCCCAAATTGTGGAAACACCATCTCATTCTCGCCAGGCTGGAAGAGGTTAAACCCCCTTGAGGTCTTTAAAGAAACCCTAGAAAACACAGACATTGGGAAGAAGTGGATGGGAAGAGGGCCGTAATTACCATTACAATGATGCGTGGTGCGGTAACGCACAAATCTCGTGGGAACTGAGCTTAACGTCATCACCTGGGGCCAATACGTTTTGAGGCCTGCTACCGCAGAACATTTAACCAGTAAGGGAGAAGGAACCACCCTTCTTTCTGGCGCATTTCAAAACCGAAAAATTCAAGGCAGTTACTTTTCTTCAAAGTTGTTGCTAATGAAGCAGAGTTAAACCCGCCAAGGTAGCAATGTCATACACTTCCAGCGTATCTGATTTAGCACTGAGCTTGCTGAAGAATGAACTAGCAGACATCAAGATCTCTATAAGCTGGGTAAACTCAGCTGTAGCATTCATGACCACTAAGGTACACTGCTTGGGTATAGTTCCTCATTTCATAAACAATTGACAGCAGTAGAAAACAGACTTTGCGAGGTGGAACAACGTTTTCACAGCCTGCTGGAATTGGCCTCGGAATTGTGGAAATTGCAGAAAAAGACCAATGACTTGGAAGATAGAAGCCGTAGGCACAATGTGAGAATCTCTGAATACCCTAACAAGCCGAGAAGAAAGACATGACATAGTTCCTACAAACGCGCATCCCAGATCTCTTGCAAATAACCTTCAGACACTCTCTATAATTCCAGCAAGCGCATAGAGTGAATTCTTGCCACAGCAACGAAACAAACTGGCTGCGCCAAATATTGGCATGCTGTCCACAACACCATCATGCATGGCAAGTAATCAATTCAGCGAAGAAACATGGCCCCTATTAACTCAGAAATAACGAGGTATATTTTTCAGCTGACCTCACAAATAAGACCAACTCTAAGACGAGACAGTTCCTGGCACTTGGACCACAACTGCAGAAAGCTGAGATATTATATGTCTTACTGGAACCAGCTCTGAGGTAGAGAACAGTGGATAGTAGGACAACAGAATGGGCCATATGTGCAAAATAATTTCCCCATAGACACAGAATGAGTAATACCTGTTGATACAGCTGGCCCAATATGAAAAATCGGACTATAAAGAAAAGTTTCCAGACATACTGGATGGAATAGGCATGGGTACATCGATGGTGGGAGCTGGGTTGGAAAGGAAGGATGAGAAGAAACAGCATAGCAAAGACCAGAAAGAAAGACTCCAAATAAAACCGGTGATGCAGAAGTGGTAACAAGGAAGCAAATGGAAGCCATCAGCACCTATTGACAAATTTAAATCACTGCTTAAAACTTGAAGAGACATGAACATTAAGAATGTGGGCTATTTTTAAACTAAGTCTTATCCCTAACGTGTTCACTGAGTTGGGTAAAGCGGAACTTGGGATATAAGGGATAATAAGGAAACACTTGGGGAGGGGATCCTTGGTCTTGTATCATCACACCATGGGTGATCTGCTTCCCCTTTGATCTCTGAGTTCAGAGACAATCCAGGCCCACTCATTAACAGGCTATATTAACAGCAATACACTAGACAGACAAATCTCACTTTTTATTTCACTCGTACGGCACCCCTATCATCAAAGTTCTTTTGTTAGGGGAGGGTCATGCTCCAGTGCCCATGTGGTGACTACCCCTTTGCCTATGTGTGATGCTTTGGCCTCGTCAGGTGATCGAGGACGTTCACATCAATCCTGTTCCCAGAGTGTGTGTGTATATATATATATATATATATGTATTTATATATTTATGTATATATATATATATATTTCCACACAAACAGGCTCAATGCCGGCGCGCTCAGATGCGGGTGCTGGCATTTGGGCTGAACCTCAGAGCCCATAGACGTATTGTTTGCCGCAAATAAAGCTGCACTCAAGTGAATTCCTTTACAAGTTCTTTTTTATTCAAAGTACACTGCTACACCAACGCGTTTCGACCTAGCGAGGTCTTTATCACGGTAAGAGAGTCTTTCTTCATTACAATTATTTATACATGTCCCTCATTGGCCCATAATGAGGCATTGTGGGTATTGTAGTTCAACATTAACAAACATCAGAAACATTTGGGTTCTTTTTGGAGACATTACATTGATGTATTACAATATTGTGTGTAATGTATATTGTATTATTAAATCCTGCAAACAGCATAATAATGCCAATTTGCCAACGCAACATGGGAGCTTTAAGTGCTTGATGAATTATGGTAAAGTACCAGTTTTTATACAGGTCGTTTTTTAACAAAGTGTACCCATTACATTTAGAGATATTAAAGACATATATATTGATTGAGAATCCAGTATTTCCCATTCGCTATATGTCGATTGTTAGTGTCTCAATAGTGTTTTCCATTTTCATTTGGTCATATAGTGTCAACCATGCTGTCTACTAGGTATAGTACCCACTTTTGGTCTAGTCACAATAATATCTCTTTTATGTTTTGGTTGCAAACTGTCTGTCTCAATCTTATAGATGTATGAAAAGTTCTTCATCGTTATTAAGGCCTGTAGGTGTCTTAGTCTTCAATCTGATTATGTATCTCGATTCCAATTGTCTTAGTTTTTTGGTCCTGTCTCCTCCACGTTCGTTGTGCGGCACCATATCCAATCCAAAAAATGTCATAGATTTCCAGTCTGCATCTTGACATTGTATCATATGGTTTGCTGTGGCAATATTGGTGTCTCTATTTTTCACCGCTCTTATATGCTCCAGGATTCTCTTTTTTAGCATACAAATTGTGCTTCCTCTGTATTGGAGACCACAGTTACATTCTATCACATAGACCACATGAGTTGTTTTACATGTGATATGTTGTTTACTGTGAATTGTTTTCCCATCTCTATCCATTACGCTTCTTTTATTTATTCCAATCTTACATGCTTTACAGGTATTGCATTTTATGAAACCACTTTGTGCTTCTTATAACCAATTAGTTGTTTTTTTCATTTCTTGTAGGTGGCTTGGTACTAGTTGATCCTTGAGAGATTTAGTTCTTTTATACGTTATCAAAGGTTTTGTACCCAGGAGTTTCCCTATATCCGGGTACTTGGAAATCAGATGCCAGTGTTTTTGGATCACATTTACTACTTTCTTACTTTCTTTGCTATAGGTGATCATCAGTCTTGGGACTTCTTGTTTTCGTTGTTCAGGCTTTAGATTTTGTTTCTCCTTTTTTGTTATTAATGTATCCGCTCGTGATTTCATTTTAACTTTTTTCAATCAAGTCTTTCTGTTTGTAGCCCCTTCTTTTCATCCGCATTAAGGTTTCTTCAAATTTGATTTCGGCATCCTCTTCGTTAGAGCAATTTCTTCGCTTCCTTATGAGTTCACCATATGGGATGCTTCTGATCAATGAAGGGGGATGGAAACTTTGTCCATGCAATATGCTATTTGTAGCTGTTTGTTTTCTGAACAAGGTCGAATGAATTATCCCTTGATCTATGTAAATGTGTGTGTCCAAGAAATTATTATCTGTTTTACTCAGTGTATGTGAAGGAAAGTCCTATATGGTTCTGGTTGAGTTTGTTAAAGTACCTCATGAAGGTTTCTTCAGTGCCGTTCCATATTAGAAAGAGATCACATGTATATCTCACCCAAAGTGCGATGTTTTCCAGTTCTTCTTGATTGTCCATTCCCCACGCTATTTCTTTCTCCCACCATCCCATCACAATGTTGGCAAAGTTTGGTGAAAATGAAATTCCCATTGCGGTTCCACACCGTTGATGATATATTTCGTGGTTGAATAGGAACACATTATTTGTCAAACACACTTCAATCATCTGCAGTAACATTTTTGAATGTTGTAGTTCTTTAACGTTTCTTTGTTTTAAAAAATAGGCGCAGGCTTGTAGTCCTATTTCATGTTCGATGGATGTATATAATGACACCACATCTATGGTTGCCATTAAATAGTTGTTGTTCCAATTGGTTTCTGCTAGTATCTGTAAGAAGTCTCCAGTATCTGTAATATAGGAACTCAAACTCTGTATAATCGGATAGATATGTCTACATATGTTGATACATTTTTATAGAGTGAATCACAGGATGAGACAATGGGTCTGCCTGGTGGATTTATAGGAGTCTTATGCATCTTTGGCAAAAAGTATATACTTGGCATCGTTGGGTGTTCTTTCAATAAAACCAGTGTTCATCTTTGTTAATAAGGTTTTCTTCATACCAAAGGTTTAGCTGTTTGATCAACTGAACTGTCATTTTGTTAATGGGGTTGGTGCTTAGTTGTACATACTTAGTCACATATTTTAGTTGTCTATATGCTTCTCGCCCATAGTCACTTTTGTTTTGCAGGACTATATTTCCCCCTTTGTCCGCAGGCTTAATTATGATTTGGTCGTTGTTCATCAGATTTTCCAAAGCCTTGTGTTGATTTTGAGACAAATTTTCATAATTTGAATGTTTAGAATTGGTAATTTTGTCTAGCTCCAAAACAACAGCATCTGCAAAGAGATCTATTTTGTTGCCAGGAGTTAGTGATGGACAATATTTAGATTTGGTTTTTAGTTTACTGAATGAGTGTTGATCCGTTTCTATTTCTAGTTCTTGTAATACCACATTTTTTGTCATATCTCCATCATTCAAATTAAACATAAGGTCAAACATATTTTTAAGATCCGGAATTTGTTCTATCGTTAGCATATTATCTGATTGGCTCTTTTCTTTGATGGATTCCATTTGTATGTGTTCTTTGTGTCCAGTAGGATTGATTATATGTATTTTGGCCAATTTCAATTTTCTAATATATTTATATATGTCAATCCTGGTGTTCACATAGTTGAAATGTTTTTCAGGACAAAAAGAAAGGCCGTTAGGTAGTGATCTTTCATCTTTCGTTAGTACATGACTAGAGAGGTTAATTATTAAGTTTTCTTCTTCTATTGTTTTTTCTTTGTCAGATTATGCTGGGGATAGTGTCTTTTTCTGTTTTGATCTTCTGTTCTTTTTTGTACTTTTGAAGACTTTGTATCTTCTTTGCCACGTCCTCTGCCGCCCCCTCTTCCTCTCCCTTTCCCCCTCCTCATTGTTTGGTTTAGATGCATGAACCTCATTTCTTCTAAAAAAGTGGTCTTGTTTGAGTGGGTTGGATTCGAGCCTTCTCCTTCACTTATGTCTGACTCGCTGATTATATCCCCTGTTGCAGCGTGTATTGGTCTTGTAGCATAGGTTTGTTTTAGTACGTCGAACCTTTTGGCAAATGTGAGGATTCTGCCTTCCTTGTAATCACCTTCATCTCTTGCAAATGTTCTCTTCTTCCTCTCCTGTATATCCTCCTCATATATCTTTACGTATTTTGGTCACCTCTTCTTTGTTGGTGTGAGAGGTTGTCTTAGTTTCCATTTCTTTAATTAAAGCATGGACCTCATCAAGAACAATCTTGGCATGCTTGATTAAAATTTTCATCATGTTGGTCGAACACTGCATGTTGTTTTGTCCCCATTCCTCTAATAATTCTGTCTTGGTGTCCGGATGTGTTGGCATCGTAAAAATCCTTAATCCTCTAGGGATTCTATTCACTTCTAGATACTTTTCCAAAGCTATGATTTCCCAGCTTTTATTTCTTTCTTTCTTGTATAGGCGCTCCAATTGAAAGAACATTTGTTTTAGTGATGATTCATTGCCTGTTGGTGACATCCGATTACTCTCTGATTCATTGGAATCCCCACTCTTGGGTAGAAACATTGTTGCAGCTTTGGCTGCTCGCTTTATTTTACGTGCCTCCATTTTTCCAGCCATTTTGATTGAAACATAATTTATATCCTGTTTGCCGCTTCCGACCTTCAGGAGTAACAAACCCTTGTATTGATATTTTCTGTCTTGACATAATGTTTCAGCTACTAATTAAAAACAAAAAAAGCAAACATTTGTAGCAGCGTATTACTCGCTTAGTTTCCTTCGAGAGAGTATATATATATATATATATATATATATATATATATATATATATATATAGTGTCTCAAGTAGGCAACCACCACAAGCTTCTTGGCTGTTGCCAATTTGCTCGCTTTTTTCATTATTGACCGCTTTCCTATAACTACATCAAAAAGTGCGGCTTGTGTGTATCCCTATCAAATGTGTCACACCTATTTTTGCCTCCCTAGGTCCTCATAAAGGAAGAAACACTGCCTTCCTCGCCAAA